>CM075334.1:78950430-79567773 GCA_037788925.1 Mytilus galloprovincialis
GGTTTTTTTTTTTTTAGAGTTTTGCGTTAACTAATTGCATCCCACCGTTGACCGCATAAACCAGTAATCTACAAAAGTTGTTTATTCACATTATGGCCTCTTTCGAGAAATAAATAATGAAAAAGGAAACAATTGTTTTGAAAATGTAATAGAAATAACAATACATTTTCCTACTATAATTTTGGTATGACTCCTGTTTTTATCTTGTGAAAATTAATAATAATAAAAAATACATATATCACTGGATGCTTAATAATTTTCTCAATTTTTTAAAAGCCTATCTCTGTGAATCTGATAAATGTGTTCATGTTCTGAAAATGAAATCAGTATCACGACAGTATTTGATTGACATATTGAAAAGTACATTAAAGTTGTATTGATCAGCATTTAACCTTTGACATGTGTCATAGGTCAATGAACGTTACAAATCATTTATAGCCACGGCTTACTTGTTATCATTTTTAATCCGCGAAAAACAATTGTTTTAACATTAGCCATAAATTGTTTTGGCAATCCCAAATCATTTTGAAAAAGGCTGGTCCATCGTATGAAGTACACCACCCACTGTTGTACTTTACACTTTGATTTAATCCATCTTGACTATTAAATAATAAAACGAAGAACTCCGAAAAATTACCTCGAAAAAAAGTTTTAAATAAAATATTTTTTATATGAGGTTTTTGGAATAATGATTCCAGGTTTCTTTGTATAAATCAATACATCGTCAGTACTATCACCTATAGGCAGACAATATGACCAGAGAGTTATCTTCTGATTTATTTTAAAGATAAATCTTACAGCGTTCTCCGTTGGTTTTTTACCTTGAAATAATGGTCGCATGAAAAAGAAAAGATCTCAACATTTTTACTTTACTCCACATGATTCGAATTGGTGTGGGACATTTTACTCGGAGAATTTTCTTGTGTTTTTGAAACTTTCTACAAGGACTTCCGTCAACATATTTGGTGAGAAAAAACAACTTTGTACAAACACAATATTTTCACCTATCATGATAAGAAATACAACTTTAAAATTAATAGATTGGCTACAAAAACTTTGTCAATGTGTAAAGTAATGAGTGGTGAACTTTTTTTAATTCACCCGTTAGATTGTCTATTCAAAATGAACGGTGACAAAAGTATAAACAATGAACCAGACTTGATATACACTAAATTACAACCCTGTTCTCTACAATGCAGTCAAAATACCTATATACAAAATAACTTTGAAATGGAAATTACATCAAATAGCTCACAAGACATCGTCAGACAATTTCTTGGTTCTCAAAGCGACCATATGGAAAACCCGTTTAATTATACCCTGTCTACCAATATGTCTAACCAAGACCCTGATCCAAAGAAATTAGTATAACAGAGCATTGAAGATCAATGTAATGGCCTACCCAAAGACAATTTCGTTACTCGATTGGTTCAATTTTGTGACAATGATGCAATAGCTCTAGAGCAACTACGATTACAATATTTTGTCATAGCAAAGCAAAGACCCGACTTTCCGTTTGCATTCGCAATTTTGAAAAAAAAAACCGCATGCAATCAAAAACAAAGAAAAGCGAGCCATTGGTAAATAAGCTTGGTCGTGATTGCTTTTCCCTCCGTCTTGCAACTAAAGGCGAATTTTGCGATGAATTAAAAAAAGCTCTAAGTATTAAACCATCCTTGTGTGGCTGACTTTGTCACATCTACCCCGTAGAACTGTTTGTAGATAGTTTGATACATGTCGAAAGTTCAATCCTTGAATTAAAGATTGCCCACGAGAACGACAAGTCTGTTTTACTGTGCAAAATTGATAGTTTACAAAAACAAAATGTTAAACTTAATAATGATTTCACTAAGCTAAAGGAACGCATGCATAACATTCAAAATCAACTAAATTTGGCTAGAACTGTAAATAATAAACTAAATGATAGTTTAGCATGTGTTAAATCGGAACTTAAAAGTGTGTCACTAAAGCAAGTAGAGTTAGCTAACGATAACTCGAATACCAAGGAAACAATGCGCTCAGCAAACAACAAAACAAAAGAAATCGAACTTGTTATTGTAAACAACACAACGGCTATTTCGAAATGCGAAACTAGAATCTCTAAAGTATCTTTTGTTGCAAATGAAAAAAAAAAACCCGTTTGAATTCTAAAGCAACACGCATCACAAACATAAGTGATATCCGCTCAACTGGAATTTGTAGTGTAAAAAGTAAGGGGCTCCTGTTAAGTGCCCAAGTAAAGAACGTCAATACCACTTAAGAGGATTTTCAGACAAAAATTAATTCATCTATGACATCCACTAGTGAATTACGAAGACGCGTTGTTAATGTCGAGAAGAACTTCCAAGCGAGTTAAACGTGAAGTTATGACTTACGCAGCAGCCGCAGTTCAGACAACAGATAAATTTGTATCCCTTGTACCATTGGATTCTCCGATTAGGTCCGAGACACTTCACACTTCAACTTCATGTCCGATATTACCTGCACACGATCGAATTCGTGTATCTCAAGAGACAGTATCTAAAACGGATAATCAAGTTAGAAACTTGTCAACTTCATCCAAAACAACAAACATTCAAGCAAAGGACACAGACAGCCTTTCGGTACATTTTCCAAGATCAGTATGTAACCCAAAAACCTCGGATTGTAAAGGTTTCATTCGTAAAAGTAAACGTGTTAGTCGTTTCTATATCGGCGGGATCGATAAATAAAGGAAACAGTAGTATACCGCTGTTCAAAACTCGTAAATCTATGGACAAAAAACAAAATCGGGATAACAAACCAAAACTGAGGGAAGCGCATTAAATATAATGTAACACACACAGAAACGGACTAAGCATTAGACAAAAGCCGACGAGAATAACAAATATAACATCGAAACCCAATACATGAATTTGGGATAGAAAAGTACCGTGACACGTCTTATAGTAATGTGAATTCACACTAAAATATAAGAGAAAACAAACGACACAACGGACACACAACGTAAAAATGTTACACACACAGAAACGAACTATGATATAAAAATGGCCATTTTCCTGACTTGGTACAGGATATTTTTAAAGAAAAAAGATAAAGCATGTAGTTCTGAAGATAATATGCGATATTTTCTTTCCGAGCGGATATACGTGTGACATTTTAATATATTTATAATATATTTTAATAGACCATCAAAACGTACTGCCGCCGCTCAACTCAATATTGTAGCAGATGATGAACATCTGATAACTCATCAAGAATTTTGGCCCAAGGTATTTACATGAAACAATGGTTACCATGGGAGCAATTCGCCAGTGAACATTCTATAAACCCTTCATATTGACTGTTGCTAAAGAAAAACTTAATTTAATGTGTTGGAATTGTAGAGGTGTTTTTTCGTGTATACCGTGCCTAGCTGAAAGTCTTCGGATGTATAATGTAAATGTATGGGCCTTGTCAGAACATTGGCTACGTGCTTATCAGTTATATTTTCTTGGTTCGATTGATAAGAATTATATCTCAATTGCAAAAGGGACTGATGAACTTAAGTTCCGGGGTTGCAGTACTCATATCAAAAGACATTTATCCGTTTACATCTTTAATTGAGGTTAACAGTGACCGAATTATCGGTATTGAAATAAATATACCAAACAGTGAAAAGTATTATGTGTTCTCTTTATACTTACCTGCAGTAACTCAACCGTACGAGTATTTCCGTGACGAAGTAGATTTGCTGTTCAAACTGTCTTCCGTTTACGAAGAATTTGGTTCTGTGATTTTAATGGGGGACTTCAATTCGAAAAGAGGCAGCCAGAGGTGTAAAATAAAATACGACGAAAGAAGTAAACTTTTTAAAACTTTGATGTCAACTCACAATCTCTGTTCAGTAAATATGGAATTAATGTGCAAAGGACCTGTTAATACGTTCCAATCTTACGAAGGTGGTCCTTCCATTTGTATTGATCACATCTTACATCTCAACCGTACAAAATTGCAACACGTTAAACAAGCTAAGATTATTGACAATCATTCATTCAGCACGTCCGATCATCACCCAATATTATGTACCTTAGAAACGGAATCTCATCTTCATCATCCACAAGAGACTAGTGACCCAACTGTATGTTGGGAACGCGCACGAAGTACAAACTCTATAGAGGATTACACGTTTGCAGTATCAACAAATCTATGGACGGTACATTTTCCAAATATAGCCACACCTGATGTGATTGAATCGTGCTATTCTTGCATAGTCAGTGCTATAAAGAAAGCAGAAAAAGACACTTTACCGTATAAAAAGTTCAATCGCCACTCGAAACCGTATTGGAATCCGAACCTAACAGTTTTACGAGACTAGATGCGTAGCATTCGGAATGAATGGATAAACAATTGTCATTGTCATGATACAAACTGATTTTTTTTCAAAAATACAAGTCTGCAAAAAGAGAATTTCGTACAGCTTTAAGAAAAGCATTTGATGAATAGGAAAGTAATTTAGCAAAAACTATCGAAAGTAACCTTGATATTGATCAGAAAACGGTTTGGACAATCATAAACAATCGAAAAAAGAAATTAAGCGCTTGTAGTGCATTAGTGAAAGATAGTGTGACTTATACGGATCATAAAAAGATCAACGATATCTGGCTTTCTCATTTCCAAAATGTATTTTCTCCGTCGACATATACCGACCCGAAGCGTGAAACGTAAATTGCCGAAAAAGTGTCATCTATTCGAAAAAATGTCAACCGTGATCAGAACAACATTATATTTAAATTTTTAGATGTAAACAAAATTTGTTCAAAACTAAAGAACAACAAAGCGTGTGGTCACGACGGCTTGTTTTATGAGCACATACGGTATGGCGTTAAATTACTTATAAAACACTTACATCAACTCTTCAACTTGTGTATCAAATGTGCGTACATTCCGAACGACTGGAGAAAGAGTATGATAATACTTCTTTATAAAGGTGGAAACAAGCCAAAACAGATACAAACTCATACATCTCGTTAGTGCCGAATATCACAAAGATCTTCGAGACGATGGTCGACTTGCTACTTACCATATTGCGTACTGAATGTCCAAAAGGTAGCTTACCAAAACTCCTGTCTAGTTTCAATGCTTCATTCAACCTTAATGAAGTAACTTTTCATCGCATAAAAAAGAACGGAACAGTTATAGTTGTTTTATTAGACAGCACTAAAGCATTTGACACAGTACCTCCTGATGGATTACGTATTAAACTTTTTGAATATGGTGCGACCGGTAAATTATGGCTACTATTAGATAACATGTACACAGATTTATAAAGTGCAATTCAGTCTGGTGGAAAACTTTCGAAATGGTTAAAAATCAATCGTGGTGTGCGGCAAGGTAGTCCGTTGTCTGCCAAGTTATATCTGATCTTTATTAACGATTCGATAAATGAACTTGAATCTAGCAACACAGGAGAATTCTTAAATGACATTAGTAGTAGTTCTCCCTTTCAGGCCGATGACATTTCTCTCATTCCCACAAATCACGAATCCGCTCAGAAAATGGTATCAATATGTGAACAATACAGCGAATCATGGAGCTTCTCCTTTTCACCCGCGAAAAGTAAACTTCTTCAATTCGGCAAAAAACTAACAGGTGCAGATATAATCCTATACAACGAACCTATTTTATCAGTTAAAAGTGCAACACATGTTGGTATTTCACTAGACACTTCGATGAAAACAATAGATCGTACATTAAAAGCGTGTCGCACCTTAAGAGCAAGCACTGCATTTGTGATTCGCTCCAGTATTCATCCTGCTGTTCTCAACCCTGTAGTATGTGCAAAGATTATTCGCCAAGTATGCTACCCAAAAGTTCTTTATGGATGCGAGATCTAGGGCAAGCTGTCTAAAACAAAAACACTTATGTTAGAACGAAAGCATCACTATCTGTGCAAGTTCATTCAAGATCTAGAATTACCTAGACGGACAAGAACTGATATGTGCCTTTCTCTCATTGTTGGTTTAACCTAGACATTTTTATTAATGAACGCAAGTTACTGTTCTTCGGACGAATTTGTAATTTACCACAAAGAGCAATTTCATTTCGTATTCTCGTACGTAAACTTTTTGATGTCAAGTATTTCAATCAAGAAACATCAATGGTGCATCGGATTTTTCAAAGGGCTGTGTGGATTTACTCTACAAATACCATTTATCGGACTATTTAACGAAATTTATGTATCTACGTAAACAGGCAAATTACGTAGTATCCATGTGTTGTTTGGTCCACAATACGAACAGTGATAGTATTTTATGGGATAAATGTGGTAAACTTTTCACCGACCCGTGTATTCACGCAATTTCGTCGTGTGACTATTTATCCGACATTCGGGCTGAATTCTGGTGCCAGTTACTATGCTTAAACCCAATAACTTTCAGTGCCTTTCTTGGTTCCTTAGATGAAGAAGATTTTTGTTACATTTTACTGTCATGCGAAACCGAATTTGAACTAGACAGTGAGCAGAAAAAAAACGTTTTCAATTTTTATGCGTCAAATATGTTTACAGATTTTGCAAAACATTTTCTCATTCCTAATTGACAATATGAATTAAGTTCAAAGTGTTTTCTCAATCCTAATAAACAATGTGAATTAGTGTTACTTTCAATTATTATTTTTTCTTTTGTGTGTTTATCTATTCAAATTTGTATATATTTGTTGTGTTATGCATTAATATTGTATTGGTATCACTATCTCTCCTAAGGGAGGCTAATAAAGATATATAATGAAATTGACATGAAATTGACACGTCGTCACAGGTAAAATAGCTATAAACAGACTATCATTGGTCATCTCAACTCGATTGCTTTTCTCGCTTTCGCCGTACCGGCTCAAGTGAGAAAAGCAATCTCCTTGAGATGATCAACAATAATATATAATAACAAAGATTAATAGGTATATATAATATCTGTGTAACAGGTTCTACATTTTATCTTATATGAATGATATCTGACGCATTAATATTGAAGTTCAAAAAACAAATGCCTTGACGATTAAAATCTGAAAATCTGAAATAGAAATATTTTACAGATAACGTCAAAGACTCATATAAAGTAATAGAGACTCAACCTTTTTGACGAAAAAAAAAGCACTAACGCCGATGGAAGATGGTCGATAACTTATCTTTTAACAGGTTGTTACTGCTAAATTTTTTAGTTTTCTAAAAAATTGATAATCACTACGTGTACCACTATTTACATATTACTCGGAAGAAATTATTATATCTTTTGATTGGTTAGCATGTTACTTGGATTTAGGCAACTCAAATATATTTCTTTGTTTCGGGATTCGCTGCACATTTTGAATTTATTGTTGAAATTATTTACCCTCCCACTCGCTACTTACAACTGTGTACGTTATTTTTTTTTTATGTATTTAATATCTAAAAAAAAGTAGCCTTAATGTATTTGTGGCTAGCTCAAATGTGTATTCAAACTGTTTGGCTAATTAAGGTCTTTCCTCTCCGCGAGGAAAGACCTTATTGTTTTTCTAATGTTTTTTTTTTCTTTTTTTTCTTTTTTTTCTTCCAACATTTTTTTGACATGCCCGCCCCTTCTTTCTGTTAAAGTTACCAAGACCAAATATGGACCATTGATAGACCTCATCATGCAGTTTTACCAAATGACCCTGTTAAGGATTTCATCATCCTCTTTAGAAGTTATCTCCCTTTTATTGATTTTTTTCAACACGGCACCCCCTCGTTGTTTTTAAAGATATCATGACATTATTTGGACAATAGGTAGATCTCATCATGATTTATTACCATATGAGGTTGAATAGGATTTCATTGTCCCCTATGAGAGTTATATCCCCTTGAAACAATTTCTTTCCGTTGCATTTTTCTCAAAAAGTATAAGAGATAGAATTGATTTGAAAACGGCAACATGTACAAGAACAGATGGCAATGTTAATGAACATATACAATCATTTTGTTATTAACCCTTATAAGGAGTTATCCCCCTTGAAAAATTGTGTACAATTTTAGAAAAATTGTATTTCCAGAACCGGAAGTCGTAGAGACTTGGGACCTGCACCAATATTCTTTAATTCATGTGACCTTTAATATGCACCCAAGGTCAAAGGTCACAGAGTGCAAAATAAAATTACGCTGCAATTTCAAGCTTACATATTAGGAAAACGATAAGACTTTGCTGCATACATACAGCGTATAAAATGTTCCTCTCCACGAGCTCTACATTTTATATAATCAGCCCAAAAATGTCCGACCGTCTGTTCAAAAGTTACAACGGGATGATTCTTAAAAGTATAGTATTTTGTGTATATCTTTTTAAAGGTCACAGATATCAACCTACTATAAACTGCAAAGATGATCAGTAATTCAAGACCTTCAATTTGAGGTCAATGTCAGGTCATGATGAAATTTCACCTTGACCTTCACATTATACTATGACCTTGACCTTGTGATATTTGAAAGGTCAAGTGGTCCTGAGTTGAATGGTGATAGTCCCATGTCTCTACGACTTCCGGTTCTCAAGTTTGGTATTGCATCATATATTTGATGATTAATTGTGACCTTGGTGAACTTTGAAATTTTCCCAATTCTTTTTCTATAATGTTGTCCTTTAAATGTAGATCATTTACCATTTAACAGATTTGAGATATCTATTGTCGTTTTAGAGATAATACAGTTTGAAATTTTGCGAGCTGCGGCCTGTATTTCTGAATCAACAACAGCTTACCACTTAAAATGTTTAAGAAATTGAAGAGGTTAACATAGTTATATGTTTGACCAAATACCAAAAACATTCCATTGAAAAAAACACCAAAAAATCATTTTGAAATTTTCATGTTTTGCATTGACTTTGTAAGTTTCATAACATCTATTTATATCGTTGATATTGCATCAATTTTGACACTTTGTCAAATGGGGTCATCTGATATATCAAATTGTAGGTCTCAATAAATTCTACTTTAAAAATAAAAAAAATTAAACCTCTTTTTCATCCTAGGTGGACGGTTGGGGTCATTTAGTGCAAAAATTCAAATTTCTCAGATGGTAAGGTTGTCGCATATCAAATGAAAGAACATAAAGCGTCCATTTCAAATTTCAAATTGACGTTCCCCAAAAATTGGTTGGATGGGGTCATTGAGTGCAAAAAATAAATTTTCTTTTACGATAGGGTTGTTGTATATCAAATGAAAGGTCGTGATGTGTACATTTGAAATATCAAATTCCCGACCTCCAAAAATTAGTTGGATGGGGTTATTAAGTGCAAAAATCAAACTTTCAAGAACATGGCGTTGTCGCATATCAAATGATAGCTCATCTACCCTGTGTTACATATATCATACTTCCGGTCTCAAAAATGTAGGCGGATGAGGTCATTAAGTGTAAAAAGCGAAAAGTTTCAGAAGGTATGCTTGTCGTATATCAAACGAAAGGTCATACAAAGTACATTACGAAAACATCACTTTTACAGGAAAGACCTTTCAATTGTTTTACAAACAATTGAGATACTAGTTATATTTATGATTTTAAGTTATAAATAAAAAAAAAATGTGGCTTGAACAAGTGTGGATACAGATCAGTGTGGATAGTACGTGTTAAATAAGTTTTAGAATGTTGAGAGGCAGATATGGAAAATTTTCACCGGGGAGCTTGTCATCAATACGAATTTTCACAACGGTTTATTTCAATAATTCAAGTTATGAAATTTGTAACAAATGGCAATTGGTAATCTATGGTTTACAAAATTGATTCTCATTTCATTTTTCTTTGATTTCTTTGAGCAAACGTGTTTACAAACAAACCCATGAAAGTCTAAATGTTAATCATAATGCACGTTAAAACCAAAAGGATTGACTAGGTTGCAGTAAAATTTTCCTCCTTTGGTCTTCTTCCGACCGGTAGTAAAACCAGTTGGACATCCTACAATCAGGACATACTCGAGCGAAACCTCGAAAATGAGATGAAGGACAATGAATACTGATGACATTGAAACATAAGGCAAAAGTACACAGTACTTGAAACATTTAAATCTTCATTGCATCTGATATAAAGAAACCTAAACCAAAAGATCGTATTCTTGTCTACATACATATTCAGGGAACACTAGTTTCATGCCAATGTCAGCCATTCGTCCATTCGATGCCCTTGTCAAATGTGAAGTGCTGTTTTGACTTTTGTTTCATGACCTGTATCTCCCTCTCTAACGAATCTGATCTGCGTTGCCTCTGCTGTTGCTTGTCTCATTTTCCCTTCCCAAACATCAAGTATATGGTCCATGACACAGTTATCTTCCTTTGAGTTTCGAATATAGTTCCTTGTGTGAACAGTGTATAACTTTCCTTTTTTATACACTTTTCCAATTTATTTCTTGATATTTAATGCATGAAATATTAAGTAGAGGAATGAAATTTCATGTCAAAAAAATTTAGGTGCTGAATCTTAATGTTTCACTAAGGAGTGATATGGCCCAGTTAAAAAAGGTAAAAAATAAATACGTCTGAAGCTGTCAAACTGAATTTTAGACCCCCTTAACACAAAATTTGTCAATATTTTCAGTTAGAGCTGGTAGGAGTTGCTATAATTTTGATATTATTTGTCACAAATAGTAGTACACTACACTGTAAAAAAAACTTTTTGAGATAGAGCAGGTGCGATTTTTTAAATTTGAATTCATTGTCTAAAAGGAATGCACTACGAAATAACTGTGTTACTCAGTGACCTTTGGGATTCATCAGTAATGAACGGTGTTACTTTACTTATGCTTTGAATTTGGGTATACCTGAAATTGATGTGCATATGTTAATTTGCATGAAAGGTCCAACCATGTTTAGGAACGAACATTCATATATATTTCTTTTGGATCCTCAATGCTCTTCAACTTTTTACTCGTTTGGCTTTATAAATATTTTGATATGAGCGTCACTGATGAGTCTTATGTAGACGAAACGCGCGTCTGGCGTACTAAATTATAATCCTGGTACCTTTGATAACTATTTACACCACTGGGTCGATGCCACTGCTGGTGGACGTTTCGTCCCCGAGGGTATCACCAGCCCAGTAGTCAACACTTCGGTGTTGACATGAATATCAATAATGTGGTCATTTTTAAAAATTTCCAGTTTACAAAACATTGAATTTTTCGAAAAACTACGGATTTTCTTATCCCAGGCATAGATTACCTTAGCCGTATTTGGCATAACTTTTTGGAATTTTGGATCCTCAATGCTCTTCAACTTTTTACTCGTTTGGCTGTATAAATATTTTGATAGGAGCGTCACTGATGAGTCTTATGTAGACGAAACGCGCGTCTGGCGTACTAAATTATAATCCTGGTACCTTTAATAACTATTTACACCACTGGGTCGATGCCACTGCTGGTGGACGTTTCGTCCCCGAGGGTATCACCAGCCCAGTAGTCAACACTTCGGTGTTGACATGAATATCAATAATGTGGTCATTTTTAAAAATTTCCAGTTTACAAAACATTGAATTTTTCGAAAAACTAAGGATTTTCTTATCCCAGGCATAGATTACCTTAGCCGTATTTGGCATAACTTTTTGGAATTTTGGATCCTCAATGCTCTTCAACTTTTTACTCGTTTGGCTTTATAAATATTTTGATATGAGCGTCACTGATGAGTCTTATGTAGACGAAACGCGCGTCTGGCGTACTAAATTATAATCCTGGTACCTTTGATAACTATTTACACCACTGGGTCGATGCCACTGCTGGTGGACGTTTCGTCCCCGAGGGTATCACCAGCCCAGTAGTCAACACTTAGGTGTTGACATGAATATCAATAATGTGGTCATTTTTAAAAATTTCCAGTTTACAAAACATTGAATTTTTCGAAAAACTAAGGATTTTCTTATCCCAGGCATAGATTACCTTAGCCGTATTTGGCATAACTTTTTGGAATTTTGGATCCTCAATGCTCTTCAACTTTTTACTCGTTTGGCTTTATAAATATTTTGATATGAGCGTCACTGATGAGTCTTATGTAGACGAAACGCGCGTCTGGCGTACTAAATTATAATCCTGGTACCTTTGATAACTATTTACACCACTGGGTCGGTGCCACTGCTGGTGGACGTTTCGTCCCCGAGGGTATCACCAGCCCGGTAGTCAACACTTCGGTGTTGACATGAATATCAATAATGTGGTCATTTTAAAAAATTTCCAGTTTACAAAACATTGAATTTTTCGAAAAACTAAGGATTTTCTTATCCCAGGCATAGATTACCTTAGCCGTATTTGGCATAACTTTTTGGAATTTTGGATCCTCAATGCTCTTCAACTTTTTACTCGTTTGGCTTTATAAATATTTTGATATGAGCGTCACTGATGAGTCTTATGTAGACGAAACGCGCGTCTGGCGTACTAAATTATAATCCTGGTACCTTTGATAACTATTTACACCACTGGGTCGATGCCACTGCTGGTGGACGTTTCGTCCCCGAGGGTATCACCAGCCCAGTAGTCAACACTTCGGTGTTGACATGAATATCAATAATGTGGTCATTTTTTAAAAATTTCCAGTTTACAAAACATTGAATTTTTCGAAAAACTAAGGATTTTCTTATCCCAGGCATAGATTACCTTAGCCGTATTTGGCATAACTTTTTGGAATTTTGGATCCTCAATGCTCTTCAACTTTTTACTCGTTTGGCTTTATAAATATTTTGATATGAGCGTCACTGATGAGTCTTATGTAGACGAAACGCGCGTCTGGCGTACTAAATTATAATCCTGGTACCTTTGATAACTATTTACACCACTGGGTCGATGCCACTGCTGGTGGACGTTTCGTCCCCGAGGGTATCACCAGCCCAGTAGTCAACACTTCGGTGTTGACATGAATATCAATAATGTGGTCATTTTTTAAAATTTCCAGTTTACAAAACATTGAAATTTTCGAAAAACTAAGGATTTTCTTATCCCAGGCATAGATTACCTTAGCCGTATTTGGCATAACTTTTTGGAATTTTGGATCCTCAATGCTCTTCAACTTTTTACTCGTTTGGCTTTATAAATATTTTGATATGAGCGTCACTGATGAGTCTTATGTAGACGAAACGCGCGTCTGGCGTACTAAATTATAATCCTGGTACCTTTGATAACTATTAACCAGAAAAATAAATGTAGCATAACAAAACGTTTAGCCATTTTACAATTGTGCCCATCCTACCCGCTTACTACGTGAATTAAGTTTTTCTTTTTATCGTACATCGATCTTTTAATGTTGTCCATTATGGTAATCTGGTAAAACATGTTACCACTATGATTATAAATATAATATATATATCTACATACTATTAATTAAATATTAAATTATATCACATTTGAATTACAAGAATAACCGATATTCAAAGGTAAATTTGCATTATGTTTACTTCTACTAGGTATGTTGTTTAAATATCTTAGACTAAATATTTCTTTTCCTTTAAAATTCTCTGGCAGTCTTGAATAGTAAGTGACGTGGTGCTAATCAGATGATGAAAATAATGTCCCACTGCTTGTATTCGTTAGAAGGCTTTATTGCAATTAGATGAGTCCATTTGTCAATTACCGATTTGATTCTGTTATTACACTTTTTATACAAATTACCTCCCCTTGTCAATCGTAGACTGGTTCTATACCGGACAAAATTGGTCTTTGCCTATGCAAAGTATGATAAGTTAAAAGTGATGTATCGGCGGTTTAACCAGTTTATCATGAAAAATAATTTATGATGTCAAAAGTTTCAGCTGAACAACAAATTAATGTAATTTATAGATTTGAAAACCTTTAAGATTTCTCACATTACGTAGGGACTAAAGTCCCTGCATTACACAGTGCACAGGTAAATTTGCCCTTTCTGCTTGCTCTCCTTTTGTAAATAAAAATTGATGTTCCTATTCAGGGAGACAACTAAATACGGGATCTTTAATTACAGGGTCAAAAAACGGGAATTGTCAAATAGACTATTTTACCCGCCACATTATTTATGTATGTGTCTGTCCCAAGTGTTACGGCCAGAAATCACCTTTAAATTGTAGCCAACAAAAGACACAAATCAATAATAAAATTTAACAATATTTATTATACAAAAGTTTATAAGAAGTAATACACAAATATTACTGTGAACTTAACTGTCAAAATATGAGTCCAATCTTTTATCTTTATCTGTATCCGGATATCTTTCGGAATCCAATCTGAATATTACGGTCACAATCCAGTATGATGTTGTTTGTAGAATAAAAGTGTCAATCCAAATGTTATTAATATAAATGTCTATCAATGTCTAAGTCTAAGTCCAAGAGTGAGTGTTTAACTTTAGTGTCTGTATATATATAGTTGTCATGGAAGATTCTAGAACAGTCTATAATGGAACATCCTAGAAAGTTACAACAGAAGTTTCTAGTAAAATGTAGAAGTTTATATAACGCATCTTTTTATTAGGATCATTCTGGAAAGTTCTAATCATTCTGTAATTGTTCCAGAGATTTCTAAACTGCACAGTTCTAAGATTATTCTGTAAACAACTATCAGGCCACACAACACAAATCAGGCCAACATAAATAAATACAATAATTACAATATCATAACACCTCCCCCTTAAAAAAAGTTTTAGTGTAACATCATGAATAAAATGAACAAAAATACATAGTATATACAAAGTGTTTTAATAAGCTCTAGATAAAGCATCTGCTATTACATTACCTTTACCCTTAATATGTTTTACAATTACATCATATTCCTGTAACAATAAACTCCACCTAGTCAACCTCTGATTCTTGTTTCTCATTTTATGTATGAAGGTGAGAGGATTATGATCAGTACAAACAAGAATAGGATATACAGTGGGATTCAAATATACATCAAAATGTCGAAGTGCTGACAACATTGCAAAACACTCTTTTTCAATAGTTGAATAATTTTTCTGATGTTTATCTAATTTCTTGGAAAAATATGATATAGGTTTCTCAACATTATCATCTGTCTCTTGATATAAAACAGCTCCAATTCCTACATCGCTTGCATCAACTGCAAGTTTAAATTGTTTTTCAAAGTCTGGAGTAATCAGAACTGGACTATTAATTAAAAGTGATTTGCTATTTTCAAAAGCGTTTTGACAATTTTCACTCCAGATAAATTTAGAATCTTTTCGTAAAAGATGAGTCAATGGTTGAACCACAGTAACAAAATTTGAACAAAATTTTCTGTAAAATCCAATCATGCCTAAATATCTCATAAGTTGTTTTCTATTTGTAGGAGGAGGACATTTGGAAATGGCTTCCACTTTAGCCATAATAGGTTTCACTTGACCTTGGCCAACTGTATGCCCTAAATAATCAACAGTGGCCTGACAAAATTCACTTTTACCAAGATTAATAGTCAAATTTGATTGTGACAGTCTATCAAAAGTATCATACAAATGTGTTAAATGCTGTTCCCAGCTATCACTACATACAATTAGATCATCAATATAAGCATAACAACAGTTTAAATCTTTTATAACATTATTGATCATTCTTTGAAATGTAGCTGGTGCACTTTTCATGCCAAATGGCATTACAGTATATTGAAATAAGCCATCTGGTGTAACAAAAGCTGATATTTCACGAGCTCTCTGTGTCAATGGAACTTGCCAATAACCTTTCAACAAATCAAATTTGCTCACAAATTTTGCTTGACCAATGTTGTCAATACAATCATCTATCCTTGGAATCGGATAGGAATCAGATTTTGAGA
Organism: Mytilus galloprovincialis; assembly: GCA_037788925.1. Taxonomy (NCBI): domain Eukaryota; kingdom Metazoa; phylum Mollusca; class Bivalvia; order Mytilida; family Mytilidae; genus Mytilus; species Mytilus galloprovincialis. Next base: position 78,966,153 of record CM075334.1, read on the forward strand.
CTGAATTTACTTTTCTGAAATCAGTCACGAAACGAAAGGTTTTATCTGGTTTTGGTACAAGGAGACAAGGAGAGCTCCATTCACTGCTACTCGGCTCAATAATATCATTGTCAAGCATATATTTAATTTCTTTTCTCATAGCTTCAAGTTTGAGTGGATTGAGCCGGTAAGGATGTTGCTTAATTGGAGAAGCATCTCCTACATCAACATCATGACAAACAGCAGTGGTTTTGTTTGGCACATCTGGAAAAAGATTTTTAAAAGAAAATACCAAAGTTTTTATTTCTTCTCTACGATCAAAAGACAGATGTGCAAGTTTTGAGTCTAAATTTGACAAAATTTCTGAATTTTTCAATCTAACTGTCTCTTCCAGAGTTTTAGAACTAAAAGGTGGTTCAATTACATCTGGTTTGTCATGATTGTTCTCAAATTTAACCATGCCTAAAGTGGCAACTGGTTTACTCTCACATTCATTAGTACGCTCAAAATATGGTTTTAAATATTAATATAACACACTCTGTTTTGTTTGCGCCGACCTGGAGTTTTTACAATATAATTCAAATCATTGATTTTACTCTCTATTGTATAAGGACCACAATATTTAGCCTGTAAAGGATTCCAGGGACTGGCAAAAATACAAGTACCCTATCACCAGGCTCAAAAACTCTATCCCTGGCATCTTTATCATACCATATTTTCATCTTGTTCTGTACATTTTTTAAGTTTTTCTGAGCAATTTGACAAGCAGTATACAATTTTTCTTTAAATCTAGATACATAGTCTAAAAGATTCAAGTCAGTATGTTCAGTAAGCCACTTTTCCTTAATCAATTTTAACAGTATGGCCAAATACCAACTCAAAGGGACTAAATCCAAGGGATTCTTGAACAGCCTCTCGGACTGCAAAAAGTAGAAAGTGAACTCCATCATCCCAGTCTCTGTCAAATTGAAGACAAAAAGTTCTAATAATGTTCTTCAATGTTTGATGAAAACGTTCTAAGGCACCTTGAGATTCTGGATGGTACGCACTTGAGCTATTCTGAGCAATCCCTAACTGGTACACGACTCGCTGAAATAAATCTGACATGAAATTTGATCCCTGGTCGGACTGTATAGACTTAGGAAGTCCTACTAATGTGAAAAATTTGATAAGTGCTTTGACAATAGTAGGTGTCTTGATATTTCTTAGCGGAATAGCCTCAGGAAAGCGAGTGGATGTACACATGATTGTCAATAAATACGCATTTCCAGTCTTGGTCTTTGGTAAAGGTCCAACGCAGTCAATTAGAACTCTGCTAAAAGGTTCGTCAAAAGCTGGAATAGGCAGAAGTGGTGCTGGTGGTATTGTCTGGTTAGGCTTACCAACAACCTGGCATATATGGCATGATTTGCAGTATTCTGCGACATCATTTCGAAGTCTGGGCCAGTAGAAATGCTGCAATATCTTAAGGCAAGTCTTTCTTATTCCTAAGTGTCCAGCCAAGGGGGTGTCATGGGCAAGACCAATAATTTCTTGTCTATAAACTTTAGGCACCACCACTTGGTATACCACTCTCCATTCCTCCTCTGGGGTAGCATCAGGAGGCCTCCACTTCCTCATTAAAATGCCGTCTTGATGGTAATAGCATTCGGCCACTTTGTCTGCTTCCTCCTGTGGTTGAGCCCTCTTGCAGAGCTGAAGAACCTCAGGGTCTTTATTTTGTTCTTCCAAAAAGTTCTTTCTGTTTAATGAATGGCTGTTTACGTCTGGCCATGGCAGAATTACATTCTTGTTAACATTAGGTGGTCTTATTATTGCCTTTTCTGAGCTACCAGGACCTTCAATGTCGGCTAGGAAAGTGTCATAAAGGTCCATGTAATCAAACTGGTTTTCTTGCAAATCCTCATCTTGTTGTTTTCTAGCCATCGCTCTAGTGACAACACAAGCTGGATAGAATTCAGCATCATCTTCAGGTGATTTAACATCCACCACCGGTTCACTGGTAACAATTGGTTCAGCAACCACTTTGTTCCTAGCTAGATCATTTCCTAGCAATAATGTAACACCCTCAACAGGGAGATTAGGACGAACACCCACAATAACTGGTCCAGTTATCAAATCTGACGTCAGATAAATACGATGGAGAGGAACATCTATACAACCTAACTCTACACCTTGTAACAAAACGGAGGCACCAACAGAAGTCTTCTCGGACAAAGGCAACACACCTTCTAACAATAAAGACTGAGAAGCTCCAGTGTCCCGTAAAATCTTAATAGGCTGAAGAGTGGTATCTTCAACAATAGAAATAAACCCATCAGACATACATCCATGTAATCACAAAAACTGGACTTAAAAGCCTGACTCGCAGGACATTCCAACGTACTGGTAATATAAGGTGTCGTACAAGCACTGGACTTCTGCTTATTATCTCGTTCATTCTTCTTCTGGAGTCTAAAACAATCAGCCATCAGGTGACCATTTTTCTTACAATAAGCACAAATCAGTGACTTCTTCTCAAAAGTATCAAATTTTGGACTAGACATATTATAATTGGACTGACTCTTATTCTGTGCAACAGGCTTACTATCAGTACGCTCAGTGCTTTGATTTTTGTAATTTCCACTTGAAGTATTAACATTTTGACCTTGAAACTTCTTTTATGTGAAAGGGTATAATTATCTGAAATTACAGCTGCATCATGTATTGTCCCAACAGTTTTGTCATCTAAATGTGTTTTTAAGTCTAAATGAACACATTGTTTGAACTCTTCTAATAACATCAATTGTCTTAGGTTATCAAAATTGTTATCTGTTTTCTTTGAAGTAAGCCATTTATCAAACAGATCTTCTTTTTCCCGAGCAAATTCCACATAGGTTTGCGAATCAAACTTTTTATAAGATCTAAATTTCTGTCTATATGCTTCTGGTACTAGCTCATAAGCTTTCAAAACTTCCTGTTTCACCGTGTCATAATCGGAACTTTTTTCTGATGGAAGTGCGGAGTATATTTCAGCGGCCTTACCCTCAAAAACACTTTGTAGCATTGTAGTCCAATATGGCTTTGGCCAATTCAAATTATGAGCAATTTTCTCAAACTGTGGAAAATATTTATCGACTGTTTTTTCACAAAATTTGGGAACCAAACGTATATTTTTTGCTGCATCAAAATATTCTGATTTCGACTGGACTTGAGTGTTGCTTTCTTCTTTGACCATTTCAATTTTCATTTTCTCCATCTCTAGCCTTTTCCTCATTTCAAGTTCTTTTAATTTAAATTCATCTTCTTTTTCCTTTTTATCCATTTCCAATCTTTCCTTCATTTCAAGTTCTTTTATTTTCTCCGTCTCCTTCATTTCCAGTTCTTTCAATTTAAGTTTATGTTCTAATTCAAGCTGTTTTAATTTAAAGTCGTCAACGTTTTCGACCTTAAGATCAAGAGCCTCTTCACCTAAAATTTCTGCGTCCACTAATTTGTCTATAACCAAATTTTTTATAATTTGTTTTCTCATAAATACTCTAAAAATCTAATTTCAGGTGTTTAGCAAGCAACACTAATTCCTCTTTCTTTAAATTATCAAAACTCTCCAGGTCTGGCGTTTTCAAAAAATTACCGGCATCAAATGCCATTTTGTAGAATTTTGTTGGCTAGTTATAATAAAAATTACTAAAAAAATTTTGAATAAGATATGTTCAGTCTCCCGGACGAGCCCCCAATTTCTGTTACGGCCAGAAATCACCTTTAAATTGTAGCCAACAAAAGACACAAATCAATAATAAAATTTAACAATATTTATTATACAAAAGTTTACAAGAAGTTATACACAAATATTACTGTGAACTTAACTGTCAAAATATGAGTCCAATCTTTTATCTTTATCTGTATCCGGATATCTTTCGGAATCCAATCTGAATATTACGGTCACAATCCAGTATGATGTTGTTTGTAGAATAAAAGTGTCAATCCAAATGTTATTAATATAAATGTCTATCAATGTCTAAGTCTAAGTCCAAGAGTGAGTGTTTAACTTTAGTGTCTGTATATATATATATAGTTGTCATGGAAGATTCTAGAACAGTCTATAATGGAACATCCTAGAAAGTTACAACAGAAGTTTCTGGTAAAATGTAGAAGTTTATATAATGCATCTTTTATGAGGGTCATTCTGGAAAGTTCCAATCATTCTGTAATTGTTCCAGAGATTTCTAAACTGCACAGTTCTAAGATTATTCTGTAAACAACTATCAGGCCACACAACACAAATCAGGCCAACATAAATAAATACAATAATTACAATATCATAACACAAGTCAGGAGCCTGTAATTCAGTGGTTGTCGTTTGTTGATGTGTAACATATTTGTTTTTCGTTCTTTTTTTTTTTATATAAATAAGGCCGTTAGTTTTCTCGTTTTAATTGTTTTACATTGTCTTATCGGGGCCTTTTATAGCTGACTATTCGGTATGGGCTCTGCTCATTGTTGGAGACCGTACGGTGACCTATAGTTGTTAATGTCTACACATGTCATTTTGGTCTTTTGTGGATAGTTGTCTCATTGGCAATCATACCACATCACCTTTTTTTTTTATATATTGCAAGAATTATCAAGAATTGTTGTTGTCAAAGTAAGAAGATAATTATTGCATACAATCATGTGTTTATGTCTGATTTACAAGAAGAGAGCCATAGGATCTTTTACTCTAGACCTCATACATCGATAAGAGACCTGCACATATTATAAGACAAATTAAGAACTGCGTGATTCATTGCTAATTTCAGTAAAACTTAGAAAATTGTCACTAGAATTCAGAAATAAAACATTACATGAAAGTAATGACTAGAGTTTATAGAAACTACAAAATATGATTTTCACAGATAACTCAATTACGTAAGCAGGACATACTGATTACGCATACTGTTCAAGGACAGGTACTCATACTGCAAATATATTGATGACCCATAAAAATACACACAAAGTTAAATACTATCTGAGGGTCACTATTCCAACGACTTTGGTGATGCCATTTTTGAAGAGACGAAATGTGTTTTAGCCATTTTTGAAAAACAACAAATGTTGTTCTCTGTGGGAATCACACGCCCAGTAGCGCAGTAATTCGGTTCTTTCTTGGAAATACATAATTGCGTTATCAAAATTTTATATTACAAAATTAAATTAATCAATTTTTATATCCCTTTCATGCAAAGTTCTGACTTCTTTTCGGGGTATGGCTATACGTTTTGGCCTTTGTGGTTTTATCTACTCTTCAAATTTATAGTAAGTTTTGGTTTTTGAAATATTTTGACCTCGATCATCACTGACGACACATTTATCGTCGTAAAGCTCATTCGGTATTGTAAAATTGGTACTATTGAAGTTGTAATTGCTTTGTTTGTGTAGTGTACTAGATTACCGCTCTAAATTTGACTAGAATTTGCCATTAATGTGCGAAAAAAAAAAACAACAAAAAGAACAGAAAAAAGAACAAACCAGCAACTTCAACGATTAGTTTTTAGCTTTAATCTGATTTACTTAAACACACAGTACTAGTTTATGTCGGGTTTTATTGGATAGAAACAAAGTATTTTCAACCGTGGTGTCTAGCGTTCCATTTCCAATGAGAATTTAAGTTCTAAAAAAGTATTTAAAGAAGAATCAGAGAATTTGAATACTGTTTCGTTTGAAAATTACTCTAACTATCCGCAAAAGATAAAATGAAGTTGTGAATTTAGTAGCTAAAAACGTTTCTATAAGTAAGTCAAATGTAATTCATTTTTTTATGACCAAACGATAAATAAACATCCATTAGAATTTTGTATCTGTGAATCGAATAAAATGTAATGATCGTAAAAACAGTTAAAGAGACCTGTTTGAAATTGTCGGTTTGTTTATATTTAATATATATTTGGTCTAACAGATGTTGAAAAACTGGGATTCATTTCTACATCAACGAATTCAAAACTACAATGTATCGTTATAAGCCTCTTCACTACTATAAATTCATTTAACGAAAAAGTAATCACTGGGGTAAAGCTGATGACCGTAACTGCATTCACGGTCATCCCAAGATGTCGGATGAAAAAATAGGTCAGTATCTGTGTTGTCTGTTACAGTGTTTCTATATCATTTTCTTTACAAAGGAGACATTGATACGATGTAAATTAATAAAAGATTCACACGGAAATTACAAATTACTTCCGAGAAATGTGCATGAAACAGGAAATTCGATTTAAAAAAATCGTTAAGATGACCGTAAATCACAATCGAGATGACCGTAACAGAATCAGCAATTCATAACAAGGGTGACCGTAATTGGTTAAAAGATGACCGTAATTTGTAAAGGATGACCGTAATTTCTAAATGATGACCGTAACTTTTAAAGGATGATCGTCAATTCTAAGAAATATCCGTATTTGTATAACTACTTTTTTGTATCAAATGATTAATGGTGTAGACATAGGCGGATTTAGGGGGCCCTGGGGGCCCGCCCCCCCCCCCCTTTCGTGGGAAAAATTTGGTTGATTATGTAGGGAATCATTGAAGCATGACTGGAGCGCCCCCTTTAGGAAACGTTCTGGATCCGCCACTGGTAGATATAAAACGTATTTATATGAGAGTATTATCCTATAGGTAGGAGAAAATAAGACGTGCTTTAAATACAAAGTTCACCATATATATCTTTTTTTACGGTAGAGGTATAATTTTTAAAATGAACATACAACAAGACATGCGCATGAAAAAGTGGGGAAAACATGCAACAAAAGCGCGATTAAATGACACCTTACAAGTATAATAAAAAAACAGCCTCCAACTAAAAGCCAAAAGATTTTTTTTATTTCTGGAATTCCTTGTAATGACATATAATAAATGCACATTTTTTAAAAATCACAATGGATGTACACCCATTGATATTATATCGTCTTTGATTTGTCTTCTATTTTGTCTTGCAAGTAAAATAACAGAACCTGTTTTTAAAATACTACGACCAAACTAGTGAAAGCGAGCTCCAGCAAAATAGATCCTTAAAATAGTCTTGTGCGTATAGCGTATCACAAGGGACAGGGGCGGATTACGTAGTAAGCCATTTTCCAAAAAAGTGGATCCCAACCCAGGGTAAAGGGGGTTCAAACTATGTGTCCCCATTCAAATGCACTGAACGGTAAATAAAAAGGGGGTTCCAACCCCCGGACCCCCCTTGGATCCACCACTGACGGGAACCTTGTCAATTTGTATGTATAGCAATGTTATTCATATATAAAGACAAACTAAGATTTTAATCTGCTTCCTCTGGAACCATACACACAGGCTCGATTACCGGATATTCATATGTTTGATTATCATTTTTTATGCTCCATTCATGGGCATTATGTTTTCTTGTCTGTGCGTCCGTTCGTTTGTTTGTCCGTTCGTCTGCTCGTTCGTCCGTCTGTCCCACCTCAGGTTAAAGTTTTTGGTCGAGGATGTTTTTGATGAAGTCCAATCAACTTGAAACTTAGTACACATGTTTTCTATGATATGATCTTTCTAATCATAATGCCAAATAACAGTTTTTTCCCCATTTTAACGGTCCACTGAACATAGAAATTTATATATATGTAGATGAGGCATGTACTAGAGACACCTCAGAGGGACACATTCTTGTTTCCTCAACTTTTCGTCGTATCTCTGTCAATTTGTATTAAAATTTTAAAGTCGTTATCAATAAATATTTCATTGTTTACGAGAAATTTGCAATTTACTATCAATGTCATGAACTCAAAATACGGCAAATAGTTAAAAATAAATTGATGAAACATGTTTATATCCGCTAACTAAGCCCCTATTGAGACAAACACAACAAAAATCTATGAATACAAATACGGATATTCTTAGAATTGAGGGTCATCCTTTAAAAGTTAAGATCATCCTTTAAAAATTACAGTCATTCTTTACAAATAACGGTCATCTTTTACAAGTTACGGTCATCTGTTTACCAATCACGGTCATCCTTGTTTTATGTTACGGTCATCTTGAAAATATTTTGATAATGATTTACGGACATCTTAGCGATTTTTTCAAATTGAATTTCGCGTTTCCTGAACATTTTTCGGTAGTAATTTGTGATTTCTGTGTGAATCTTTTATAAATTTACATCGTATCAATGTATACTTTGTAAAGAAAATGATATAGAAACGCTGTAACAGACAATACAGAAACTGACCTAATTTTTCATCCGACATCTTGGGATGACCGTGAATGCAGTTACGGTCATCAGCTTTACCCCAGTGTTTTAGTTTAATACGAAATAGGTCTAACTAATGCAAGACTTTATAACAAATTGTTTACTTTCGATAAACGTTTTGTGTTTGACCAACAAACAACTAAAACTTACGTTTTGTTTGGCTTAAAATTTATACTGATGCATGTACAAATCTGAGTTAACAAACTCAATTGCATGAATTAACTACTCCTCATGCGAAAAAAAAAAATGGTGGGTCCGATTCAATAAATCAGACTGAAATTTTCTCCTGAACTCCAAAAGATTCCTGCTTTGTATTTACTTTCCAAATTGCACAAGAAATCATACAAATTTGGTTTAAAATGTGAAACAAATTAACCTACAAATTTTCTCTCTTTTAATCACTGCTCTAAAATTTGTTGTGACTACCGAATTAAATAATTGATCTCAAGACAGATTTGTACATCCTTTAGCAACACGTTGGGTGCCATATGTGTAGCAGGATCTGCTCTCACTTCTGGAGCATCTCGGCTTACCCCTGTTATCTAGTGGGGTCCATATTGCTCAAACTTTTAATTTTCTGTGTTGTGTTTTGTATACTTTTGTTTGTCTTTTTGCCTTTTTCTCTTTTTTCGCCATGGTGTTATCAAATTATTTCTACTTATGCGTTTTAAAGCCCTTTTCGTATCTTTTGCCTCTCACTATTAAACATATACTATGATCAAGAAAATTAATAAATTTGCTTTATCAGTGGTTTGGAATAATTGACTTTTAAAAAGATACATTGTGAAACGTTTCATTTCTTTCAACAGCACGGTAATATAACGGAAAACAATTCACATTGCAAATACTGTACATGTCTTTGATGTAGTATATTTTGCTTTGATTTTGGTCATGATTTTGATACCAATTACAAGATGTCGGTATACCGATTCATTTTTATGATTTTTTGTCCATTTTAGTACGACATCAAAATATAAACGTATTTTGGGGAGAAAAATAATGTAATTTTGGATGTAACACATCTTCTGATTGGCTGACGTTATTTTGTTTACAAGCCCATAGACATAATTTTGTCATGTGACCGTGACGTCATCAACGCTTTTTCCTGATATACTCCGGATTAAAATGGATTTAAGAATCAAATTATAAGAAATGACTGTAATATTTTTTCTGCCTATTCGAAATAACATAAAAATGTGGTTCAAACTTTAAATAATCCGCAACGCGGGTTATTCAGTGTGCACCACATTTTTGATGTTATTTCTTCATGGACAGAAAAAATATTACAGTCATTCCTTAAATAGATGAAAACAATTAGTTAAATAAATAAGTTTATAAGTAAATAAACTCATCATAGATACCCAGGACTAAACTTTGTATATACGCCAGACGCGCGTTTCGTCTACAAAAGACTCATCAGTGATGCTCGAATCCGAAAAAGTTAAAAAGACCAAATGAAGTACGAAGTTGAAGAGCATAGAGGACCAAAATCCATAAAAGTTTTGCCAAATCCAGCTTAGGTAATCTATGCCTGAGGTAAATGGTACTTTAATTTGTTTTCTTTTTTCTGGGATTTTTTTTTATAGTTTGTGTTACTTGTAAAAACTGTAAAAGATAATTTATGGATTTCAGATTGAACAATACAAGCCTTTAGATGGTACTTTCTTTATTCCACCTGACCATGTTTTGTCAACATTACCACAAAAAGTTATAGATTGTCTATATCAAAGGTAATTACAGGTAATACATAAAAATGCAAAATATGATTTTTTTGGGTATAAATTCATTGATCAATTTATGTATCAATACTGAATGTTTTTTAATCATGTCATTTTAACAACAAGACGTAATATCAAAATCGATTGAAATTGTCAGCCAAACCCCCCCCCCCCCCAAAAAAAAAACCCCATTGAACATCTATCCCTTATATCATTTTCATTTTGTGAGCGAAATAATTTTACATAAGAGAGGGGAAGGATACCAAAAAGAAACCTTCAAACTGAAAAGCCAAAAATCAACTGACAAAGTAAAAAAAGGTAAAAATAGACAAACAATCAACAGTCATATAAGATAAACTTTTTTCTATTTATTGTTATAATCACTTTTAACTATTTATTATAGAGTAATTACAACAATACAATTTTGTTTGTGGAAAACGAAGTCGCCATGGATCAGTAAAGAATGAGTGGAATGGATGCTTTAAACCAAACAGTAAAACAGTTGTCCATGTCATGGGGTATAAAAATGAAATCAATGTTTTCGTTGTTGTTATTGGTTTTGGTAGGCGGCTTACTTATATAGTAATTTCGCCTTAAATTCATATACCATATATATTATGTATGTATACTTTCAGTCCTTAATTTATTTTAAGTATTACGTTTTGGTGAGTAATGATATTAAACTTTGACTGAATTACTAAGTAATATATATATATGTTGAGAGACAAAAAAAAAAAAAAAAAAAAAAAAAAAAAAAAACCACACATAACAGAAGGTACATGTAATAGGAAAATGAAAAAAAAAAAAAGCTAATGATAGTCCCTAATGAAATGTACATTATTAATAAATAGGTATCATAAAATTGTTTAGAAATTTTACCTGGTTGTTCACCTTTGTGTCGTCTGTGATATATAAAAAAAGAAGAATATTTAGAAACGTGCTAGTTAAATGCTACCAATGTAAGGACGTTTCCCTCGATTGATGTAGCAAATAAAGAATCATTAAGTTAGGATTGGTTATAGTTTTTCCTTTTCCATAACGACAAGTTGCGTCAATTTTATCCAAATAAATTTCCAAAGACATACTGGTATTTAGTGATTCCTTATTCCCTGACGAGAAAAAAAAAAAAAACACTTCTGTCATTAAACGAGAAATCATCCTTACCTACACCCTTAATCGCCTATTTAGATATATATTTATATAATATATAAATGGAGCAAAAATAGAAAAATATGAAAAAATGTAATACCAGTATATTATTAAAACAATGACATTGTTTGATTTTGTTGTAAGTACAGAGAATGTCAGCGAAACAGAAGTGCTGGGATGTGCATATATATAATTATACTATAATCTGTGAGTGTTTGTTTAACTGACATCCTCTAGTACACATTTTAGATTTTATCATTTTATTGTCATAGAAAAGGATTTAACTCTCGTTTCTATTCTAATAATGTATGAGCGTAGTGATTGTGTTTGTTTATTTTTCTTATTTTCTATCAATTGAATATGACTATAGTTGTCAGTTTATGAAAATCTGAGAAGACATATTGTATTTTCCTTTAATCTAGTATATTTACATATAACGTTAAATATTTAGGATAAATGTTTATAGTCGCGCTTTCATAAAAAAAAAGCCTGTAGCAAATGTTTCTATTGTTAAGTATCTAAGCATAGTGTTGTGTTTGTTGTTTTCATTTCTTAAAAATATGACTGCAATTGTCCATTGTAGAGGATCTTAAAGTGATGTTGTATTTTCCCTTAATATGTACTGTTAACTTATCTAGTATACTGATCTTCGATAGATCAGAGCGTTTAAATTGAATGTTGATACTTGATAAAATTAAATGCGTGCATTTCATGGTCAATTAGTACTGGTGTTTGAAAGGTGAATGATATACTGATGTATGACACAGGTAGAAAAAAGTCTGTTTGATTACGCTCAATGGACAGACACAAAGGTGAAGTGTGCATTGCACTTGTGACATGCTTATGGTTATTCTAAATATATTTAAAAAGGAAATTATTTCATATTCGGGTGAGTTTTTCATTTATCTTTAATCTTGCTGGTTGTATACTGACTTTATGCAATAATTTAATTTAGGGACCATCTGAGAAATAATTCATATACACTAGTTCCAAATACATAATTAAATAAAGGCAACAGTAGTATGCCGCTGTTCAAAACTCGTAAATCTATGGACAAAAAAACAAAATCGGGGTAACAAACCAAAACTGAGGGAAACGCATTAAATATAAGAGTAGAACAACGACACAACATTAAAATGTAACACACACAGAAACAGACTAAGCATTAGACAAAATCCGATGAGAATAACAAATATAACATTAAAACCAAATACATGAATTTGGGATAGAAAAGTACCGTGACACGTCTTATAGTAATGTGAATTCACACTAAAATATAAGAGAAAACAAACGACACAACGTAAAAATGTTACACACACAGAAACGAACTATGATATAACAATGGCCATTTTCCTGACTTGGTACAGGACATTTTTAAAGAAAAAATGGTTGGTTGAACCTGGTATTGTGGCATGCAAAACCTCGCACTTTAATGGCAATGTTAAATATAACATTAAAATGACAACATAATATTACAGGACTACAATACAAATAAATAGAAGAACGTATTAGGCAAAGACACACATAAATAATAGATAACAAAAGGCATCAGGTTTAAAATTCAATACGCCAAAAACGCGCCTCGTCCACACAAGACTTACCAGTGACGCCCAGATATAAAAGTTCGAAAGTAAAAAAAGGACAAAATTGTACAGCACTGAGGATCAAAAGTTGAAAAAGGTTGTGCCAAATACGGCAAGGGTTTTCTGCTTGTGATAAGAACATCCTTATTATTTAGAACAATTTATGCTATTGCATACAGTAAATTTTATAAAATGAATATAAAAGATGATACATAATAAAACTGAAGTCTCAACTAATTACAGAAAACAAAACCCAAATGCATAATACAAAGACCAAAAATACAGAAAATAGCTATAGACACACCCGACTTAGTCCAGGCCTCAACGCAAAAAGTCATAAAAATGACGTCACATACGAAGTGGTGAAAAGGCACAAAAAATAGTTGTTTTATAATCTCTAAACTAAAGCTAAATGACACTAATACATGTAGTTGAGAGTCTTCCTATTTTCTTAAAAGTATATTAGTTTCCCGTAGATAGTTATGTACAGGACGAAAAGTGTGGGTGTATCCGGATAGAAGGTGTTTCAGTTGCACTTCATTGTTCTGTTTCATCGTTATTTCCCTCTTATAGTTGATGTGTTTTCCTCGGTTTTAGTTTTTAAACCGGATTTGTTTTCTTTCAATTGATTTATGACTTTTGAACAGCGATATACTACTGTTGCTTTTTTCACTTAGTTAATATAATTTATCATTCATAAGGTAAATGTTTATTTAGTATGTTGCCTTATTTTATCAATGGAAAATTACATAAAAAACAGTCTGATAAAGGTTGTCATTCATTCGTTCTCAATAATTAGCCAGAACTGTATAAATGTTTTTGTCGTAATACGGACAACACAACGAACATTTGGAACAGCCTACGTGGCAATATTTCTATAATTTTCAGTGACGTCTTACACATTTGAATGGGACGATAATTAGAGTACTGTGTGGCTCTTAACACAATCTTTTGGAATTTTAGCACCTTATGTTTTGAACCTTAAAAAACAATGTCATGAACCATAAAATACAGATCACTTTCAATAAAAATTTGGTCTAAGCATTTTCTGTTAAATGAGTTTTTCTGGAAAAGAGACATCTTTGACATTGGGATTTGTTTGGAAAAGAAAAAACAAATTTTAACCGATTCATTTTATATCAATACTTTCGTTTTTCATTACCGTGTCAGAAAAGTTATGGCCAAAAGGAATGATAAATGACACAAGATAGACAAAAAAAAAACATTATAATTTTTCATACAAAGTAATAAAGTACTCTAAAGTTCTTAAATACATATATGCTTGGTGTCTCCTTCAGAGGAGTGAACTTCACATTTACAACTGAGGGTAATTTACAGAGAGTAACTTTTTGCACAATCGATACTTAATACAGAGTAAACTCTAGTTTTTGGACTAACTAATATATAAACAAAATTATATTCACGAACAAAATACCATTGATTTACGTGTCGAATAGACCATATTAACAAAAGCTCTACTGTCTATAAGTCAGTTGCACGATTTTTTTTATCATACTACATTCTTACTGGAATGAAAATGTACTATAAAACAAAGCGTTTGCACTACATGTACTTCTGGAAAATCTATCAGTTATGTTATTAACTATAAGTTTAGAAAGTGAAAATGAAAAAAAAAGTCTTATGGTAACATATAAAACAGTAGGCTATCTAGCACATTTAAATCTGTCTAATTCAGTCTATGTTTTACTATTACACTATACCCAATTTAGAAGATTATGTTAATTGATTTACAGGCTGTAATTGCTCGATTAATTTTTATTTATCAAATAGGAATACTAACAATACTGTTTGTGTTTAGATTATGCCATTGGATTATAGCGTCATTTCTGTGAGATTTATCAAGTACCATTTGAGTTCCAATATCTTATGAGAATAAATAATATCAATTAAGATGTTTACTGTTTCACAATGTGCTACTATAATTGTGCAACGAATAATGATTTTAAAATCATTACCATTATTTTTAAAAATGTTCTGATCTCTTCAAAAAGAGAAGTGCAAATTAATGTTAGTTATTGTCAGTATTATTTTCTTAAATGTGTGAAATATAACATGCATTATATTATATTTGAAAAACGGGCAGATATAACACACTACTTATTTTTACAGCACAGTAAATTATTATGAAAATATCCAAAGTATTAACATGACTTATAGGATCAACGTTCACAGCCACACACCAAGGTACATTGATATGTATTAACATGACTTATAGGATCAACGTTCACAGCTACACACCAAGGTACATTGATATGTATTAACATGACTTATATGATCAACGTTCACAGCCACACACCAAGGTACATTGATATGTATTAACATGACTTATAGGATCAACGTTCACAGCCACACACCAAGGTACATTGATATGTATTAACATGACTTATAGGATCAACGTTCACAGCCACACTCCAAGGTACATTGATATGTATTAACATGACTTATAGGATCAACGTTCACAGCCACACACCAAGGTACATTGATATGTTTTTGTTATTTGACCACTCGTGATCATAAGGGAACTACCATTAGATTTCTAGGAGGGGGATGTCCTGACTTTTTATTTATCACTCTTTCCGGTCCTACCTTTTTATTAGTTTATCCTGACTATATTTTGTTTTACATAAATTGTCTTTCTGACATTTTTAGCTAAGTGTCTCATCCTGCCTTTTTAAAACACAAAATTCCTGTCCTAGCTTTTGAAAAATTTCATTCTTGTCCCCCTCCCTCCCCATCAACACCACCACCATAAAATATTAAATGGTAGCTCCCTTGAAGTGTATAAAATTGTAAATAAATTTAAAATCATACAGTGGCGGATCAAGAAATTTTAATAAGGGGGACTAGAGGGGGCACTGACTGGTTAAAAGAGGGACTTGATGTAGTTATGCTTCAGTGATTTCCTATACAATCAACCAAATTTTTCTAACAAAAAAGTAGAAAAAAAGGGGGGGGGCAAACTGCCCCCTCTAAATCCACTTCTGACATAAACTTAAAGGAATAGTCATTCCTTTTTATATTTGGTACGTCAAATTGAGTAGTTTATAATAAGTTGAGTCAAGGTAATACACCTGAATCTGGTAGTAAGTTGAACACATATTAAATGTGTTGAAACATTAATAATATATTGTAGTTTTTAACTTCTTATGGATAATTAGTAGGAGATACTGAAATAACTCTAAAAGTGAACTAATATATTTGAAATGAATGTAGGTTAAATTTTAATCCAACTAAACGGTTCATTTGACAGTTATTACGTTTTGTCGAGCCAATCTTTGTAGTAGGAAGAGTATCAGCTATAAAATGTATGCACCATACAAATTATGGATTCATATTCGAAGGAGTATTCAGTATTTTAAAACAAATTCATTATGTTTGTCAACATTTCTGTATTTGGAGTATCTGAAAAACCTGACATATAAACAAAATTTATTTAAGACAAAGCGTAAAGACAGGTAAACAAATGTAAATCTAGATGGACTTTTAATTAACATGATCAGTCCATATATATCCATATGAAAAGTAATCTTAAATGAAAAAAGTAAAAACACAAAAATACTGAACTCCGAGGAAAATTCAAAAAGGAAAATCAAAAATCAAAAGGCAAAATCAAAAGTCCAAGCACATCAAACGAATGGATAACAACTGTCATATTCCTGACTTGGTACAGGCATTTTCTAATGTAGAAAATGGTGGATTGAACCTGGTTTTATAGCTAGCTAAACCTCTCACTTGTATGACAGTCGCATCAAATTCCATTACATTGTCAACGATGCATGAACAAAACAAACATACTCAAAGAGTAAAAATGTCAAAAATAGGGGTACAACAGTCAATATTGTGTTATCATCTTAATATCACTACATAAACAACAAATGTAACAAAGTAGCACAAAAAGGCATACATCAAATTCAACATTCTCATTTTGCTTTTCCTATACGGCTGAATTTATCTATGTAAAGTCTACCCATAAATGAAAGAAGGTTTTCATTACTGGTGTAAAATTCCGCGTTTGAAATTCGCACAGGTAGAAATTAAACGTTGCTTAAACACGTTACAGTAGCTTTTAACGAGTTAAAGTTGTTTTTAACGCGTTAAAGTTGCATCTAACGCGTTAACGTTGCATTTAACGCGTTAAAATTGCATTTAACGCGTTAAAATTGCACTTAACGCGTTAAAGTTGCATTTAACGCGTACAAGTTACATTTAACGCGTTAAAGATGCATTT
Organism: Mytilus galloprovincialis; assembly: GCA_037788925.1. Taxonomy (NCBI): domain Eukaryota; kingdom Metazoa; phylum Mollusca; class Bivalvia; order Mytilida; family Mytilidae; genus Mytilus; species Mytilus galloprovincialis. The sequence goes on from CM075334.1 coordinate 78,983,049, forward strand.
AACGCGTTAAAAATGCATTTAACGCGTTTAAGTTGCATTTAACGCGTGAAAGATGCATTTAACGCGTTAAAGATGCATTTAACGCGTTAAAAATGCATTTAACGCGTTAAGGTTTTAAAGTTGCATTTGACGCGTTTAAGTTGCATTTGACGCGTTTAAGTTGCATTTAACGCGTTAAAGTTGCATTTAACACGTAAAAGTTGCATTTAACGCGTGTTTTTGGACTAACTAATATATAAACAAAATTATATTCACGAACAAAATACCATTGATTTACGTGTCGAATAGACCATATTAACAAAAGCTCTACTGTCTATAAGTCAGTTGCACGATTTTTTTTATCATACTACATTCTTACTGGAATGAAAATGTACTATAAAACAAAGCGTTTGCACTACATGTACTTCTGGAAAATCTATCAGTTATGTTATTAACTATAAGTTTAGAAAGTGAAAATGAAAAAAAAAGTCTTATGGTAACATATAAAACAGTAGGCTATCTAGCACATTTAAATCTGTCTAATTCAGTCTATGTTTTACTATTACACTATACCCAATTTAGAAGATTATGTTAATTGATTTACAGGCTGTAATTGCTCGATTAATTTTTATTTATCAAATAGGAATACTAACAATACTGTTTGTGTTTAGATTATGCCATTGGATTATAGCGTCATTTCTGTGAGATTTATCAAGTACCATTTGAGTTCCAATATCTTATGAGAATAAATAATATCAATTAAGATGTTTACTGTTTCACAATGTGCTACTATAATTGTGCAACGAATAATGATTTTAAAATCATTACCATTATTTTTAAAAATGTTCTGATCTCTTCAAAAAGAGAAGTGCAAATTAATGTTAGTTATTGTCAGTATTATTTTCTTAAATGTGTGAAATATAACATGCATTATATTATATTTGAAAAACGGGCAGATATAACACACTACTTATTTTTACAGCACAGTAAATTATTATGAAAATATCCAAAGTATTAACATGACTTATAGGATCAACGTTCACAGCCACACACCAAGGTACATTGATATGTATTAACATGACTTATAGGATCAACGTTCACAGCTACACACCAAGGTACATTGATATGTATTAACATGACTTATATGATCAACGTTCACAGCCACACACCAAGGTACATTGATATGTATTAACATGACTTATAGGATCAACGTTCACAGCCACACACCAAGGTACATTGATATGTATTAACATGACTTATAGGATCAACGTTCACAGCCACACTCCAAGGTACATTGATATGTATTAACATGACTTATAGGATCAACGTTCACAGCCACACACCAAGGTACATTGATATGTTTTTGTTATTTGACCACTCGTGATCATAAGGGAACTACCATTAGATTTCTAGGAGGGGGATGTCCTGACTTTTTATTTATCACTCTTTCCGGTCCTACCTTTTTATTAGTTTATCCTGACTATATTTTGTTTTACATAAATTGTCTTTCTGACATTTTTAGCTAAGTGTCTCATCCTGCCTTTTTAAAACACAAAATTCCTGTCCTAGCTTTTGAAAAATTTCATTCTTGTCCCCCTCCCTCCCCATCAACACCACCACCATAAAATATTAAATGGTAGCTCCCTTGAAGTGTATAAAATTGTAAATAAATTTAAAATCATACAGTGGCGGATCAAGAAATTTTAATAAGGGGGACTAGAGGGGGCACTGACTGGTTAAAAGAGGGACTTGATGTAGTTATGCTTCAGTGATTTCCTATACAATCAACCAAATTTTTCTAACAAAAAAGTAGAAAAAAAGGGGGGGGGGGGCAAACTGCCCCCTCTAAATCCACTTCTGACATAAACTTAAAGGAATAGTCATTCCTTTTTATATTTGGTACGTCAAATTGAGTAGTTTATAATAAGTTGAGTCAAGGTAATACACCTGAATCTGGTAGTAAGTTGAACACATATTAAATGTGTTGAAACATTAATAATATATTGTAGTTTTTAACTTCTTATGGATAATTAGTAGGAGATACTGAAATAACTCTAAAAGTGAACTAATATATTTGAAATGAATGTAGGTTAAATTTTAATCCAACTAAACGGTTCATTTGACAGTTATTACGTTTTGTCGAGCCAATCTTTGTAGTAGGAAGAGTATCAGCTATAAAATGTATGCACCATACAAATTATGGATTCATATTCGAAGGAGTATTCAGTATTTTAAAACAAATTCATTATGTTTGTCAACATTTCTGTATTTGGAGTATCTGAAAAACCTGACATATAAACAAAATTTATTTAAGACAAAGCGTAAAGACAGGTAAACAAATGTAAATCTAGATGGACTTTTAATTAACATGATCAGTCCATATATATCCATATGAAAAGTAATCTTAAATGAAATTAAACGTTGCTTAAACACGTTACAGTAGCTTTTAACGAGTTAAAGTTGTTTTTAAAGCGTTAAAGTTGCATCTAACGCGTTAACGTTGCATTTAACGCGTTAAAATTGCATTTAACGCGTTAAAATTGCACTTAACGCGTTAAAGTTGCATTTAACGCGTACAAGTTACATTTAACGCGTTAAAGATGCATTTAACGCGTTAAAAATGCATTTAACGCGTTTAAGTTGCATTTAACGCGTGAAAGATGCATTTAACGCGTTAAAGATGCATTTAACGCGTTAAAAATGCATTTAACGCGTTAAGGTTTTAAAGTTGCATTTGACGCGTTTAAGTTGCATTTAACGCGTTAAAGTTGCATTTAACACGTAAAAGTTGCATTTAACGCGTGTAAGTTGCATTTAACACGCTAAAGATGTTTTTAACGCGTTAAAGATGCTTTTAACCCGTTAAAGTTGCATTTGAAGCGTAAAAGATACATTTAACGCGTTAAAAATGATTGTCACGCGTTAAAGTTGTATTTTTCTTATCTTTTTACGCGGTAACCTTCTTTTAACGCGTTAAACCCTCTTTTATCACGTTAAACCTTCATTTAACGCGTTAAACCTTCATGTTACGCCTTCTTATTTTAATGCGATAAGTAATTAATGACGATGATAATGAAAATGTGCTGAAAATCAATAAACTTTATCGCGTTAATTGACAAAGTTATGACACATGTGGCCATTTCATTTAGTAAGTTTCGAGTAAAATCTGACGCCTTAAAACGTTGTTATGGCGAAAGAAGAAAGTATTTTCGGTTATTTTTTGTAGTTTTGTGCTTAACGCGTTTAACAATTAAATAACGCGTTAAAAATTATTTAAACGCGTTAAAACTGTATTTATCGCTTTAAATGTTAACGCGTTACTTTATCGGGTTTTTGACATGATCGGCCTTTCATACCGTTCATCAACACAACAGGTAATACATGGGAGTTACAGCAGACGACGAGTCAACACAGACAGACAGAGATTTTTATAAAACATATCAGAATTCTTGTATTATGTACTAAGATAATCGATATATAGCCAAATTACCGTGGAAAGACGATTTTCAAGACTTACTAATTAACTACAATATAACAAAACGTCGTAGTGAAAATTTTATAAGCAAGCTCAGTGAGGACCAAGACATGCTGACAATATACGGAAGTATAATCAAAGATCAAGAAAAGCGTATATTTGTTGAGAAGGTTAATGAGGAAACTGACAAAAGTACAAGAATACATTACATTCCTTTGCAGGACCACTTTATGTAAAAAGAAATCCGATAATTCAAGAGCTAAACATTTAAATTATCGTTTCAAACTTGACAGAGAAGTCTTTAATTTTAGCATTCAGAAGATTTGTAAGTCGTAGATCGTTACAAAAAACAATGATTTGACAATGCATCAACCTATACAGCTTCCAGTACTGATATTCAACGGCTATTCTAACGAATTCGCAATCTTTACAACAAAAATAACAAAATCAAGGAACAGAATGGAAATTTATTCCAAAAGGAGCACCTTGGTACGGAGGATTCTGGGAGCGTATGATCGGACTAACCAAAACAACTTTCAAGAAAGTATTAGGGAGTAAATGTATACGCATGGAAACATTACAAACAGTCATCACTTAGATTGAATCTACATTAAACGCCAGACTAATCACGTAGGAGTCATCAGATGTCACAAACCTGAACCATTGACATATCCTCATCTTTGTTGTGACCGGAGAATAAGATGTTTACCGTATCCGTCTACAAACTTGAACAATTGAATTTGAATCAACGTCTGCAGGATCAGCATAACATTATTCAACATTTTAGACGAAGATGGCAAAAAGAATAGCATACACCATGAAAGGAATACCACATAACTCTAGAGCACAATAATCAGACTATCAAAATTGGTGATGTGGTTCAAATACATGAATATTCACTTGAAATTAATTGGAAGCTAGCCATTATAGATAAACTATTGGTTGGCAAGGATGGACTCGTTAGAGCAGTGAATATGCGTACAAACAATGGACATACAAATCGTTCAATTTCAAAGTTATATCCGATACAGGTTTCTTGCAATTTGTTTCAATCAACATATGACATTAAAGAATGTAAATCAAAGAAGGACACAGGGAAAAGATACGCCAATTGATGTCTTAATTATATACTTATATTGACTTTAATTTTCAAAGTGATATTTATTTTCTACATACATGGACTTAAAGTGATTTTAATTCATTGTGAATATTTGAAATTTTCTATTTTATTTATTAAGTTTTTTCCTTTCCACTTTCCTGTGGCCGGAGAATTACGAATTAGCCACAATACAGAGACACCACTTATGCAACTTTTATTGTTAAGGTAACGTATTGTAACGTCATATGATTATTACGCTGTGTATGCTTAACTTCTCCAGTCAGTTTAGTAAACAGTTTGAAATATACACAGGTCTTTCTATAATTCACAAAAGCGAAGAACTACCACTCAACCCAAACATCGTGTACATATCTAATCCTGATAGCTGTGTACAAAGTAGGATATCAAGCTAATTTAACCATAATAGCTGTGTACATAGTAGGATCAGGCCAAATTAACCATGATAACTGTGTACATATTATTGAGAATGGAAATGGGGAATATGTCAAAGAGACAACAACCCGACCATAGAGCAGACAACAGCAGAAGGTCAACAACAGGTCTTCAATTCAGCGATAAATTCCCGCACCCGGAGGCGTCCTTCAGCTGGACCCTAAACAAATATATATACTAATTCAGTGATAATGAACGCCATACTAAACTCCAAATTGTACAAAAGAAACTAAAAGTTAAAATAATACAAGACTAACAAAGGCCAGAGGCTCCTGACTTCGGACAGGAGCAAAAATGCGGCGGGGTTAAAATTAGAATAAGGCTTAATTAATCCCAATCTCATTATAAATCATACCCCATCTCATCTCTTTATTTTCAGTTTCGATCCATTGTGTGCCTTTTCTTTGGTAAACTGGACTGGGTTGCACAAACGTCATTTAACTTTAAGTATTAGTTAAATATATTTTAAACCATAATTAAAATTAAATGACCGTTATTTCTGTTGCACATAGGTTTATTAGAGTTAAATAACGTTTAAATGTGACTTAAGGTTACGTAAAGTTAAAAGTGGTAAGGGGGCACTTTTAAATGTTAAAAAGGGAGTTTAAAATGGAGGAAATGCTGTTATTTGGAAATATATTTACATTTGTACATTCATGACTCAGAACACAAAATGATAACTACAACTATGTATTGCATGACTAAGGATAATAAATGATAAATTACAACTATCTCATGTGGACTTATTTTATTCTTTTAAAGTTCTCAAGATGAATGTAGTGAATCATTATTTAATTAAGAAATGTTTGCATTGCCATAGTTAAAGAACTAGAAAGATATATCGGCATCTGTATGAAACCACTAGGTCAAAGTTGCTACTGATATTCCTTTGAGGTTCACCTTTGTAAAACAAACTATCCATAGCAGTCTCTTCCACGTAATCCAGGTTGATTTTGAGTGTACTACTATGGTGTCAGTCTTCGTTAAATTTCAAAGGTTTTCCTCATGATGTAACACTTCTTCGTCGCGCCGCCCTGTGTAGATAATTTTGTTGATTTGTCTCTTAAATTACATCCTTTAAAGTTCATTACCGTACTGTGAAGCTCTATTTGTTTTCTTTCGTTGTGGTTGGTAGAAGAAATAAGTCTGCACCAAAGGTTATTCTTCAGTTTTGGCATCGGGAATTTCCCGAAATGAATAAAAGACTAAAAACATGCCCTAAATTATACCACGTGATAGGTATATTACATCGTGACACTACAAACTGCTCAGAGTCTGAATTGACCAGTTTTTGTGCTCGACCAGTAAAATCGAGCACACATTTTACTCGACTAGGTCTCGACTTTACTGAATTAGTCTGATTCAGTACTTGATGATCTTTGTGTAGTCTTAAATGGTCTTGACCAAGGCTCGACCTGTCTCGACCTGTCTTGACTAGTCTCGACTAGTCTTGACCTTCAAATTTAGTTTTGACTGGTGTAAATCAGCCCATCTAACTAAATTAAATATAGATCTTACAAAATTCAAGCTTATTAGGTAGTTTGATTTATTGCTGTGAAATGAAAAAAATTAATTTTACAATATGAATAAATAAAAATTATTATATAAAAATTCAGATAGGCATCTTTATTTTTTTTATATATTTTTCAAATCAACTTGGATTTTCATCAAATTATGCAGCTATCTTAGATATAAATCAAGCGTACTGAATCCCATTTCATTTAGTTTTTTGTTGTATTGCTGTAAAATGTAAGAATTAAAGTAATCAATGTAAAAAAAAGCTAGGATTTGCAGTTTGAACAAAATAGAGATAGTACACTTTAATTTTTTTAATAACTTTTTCAAATCAACTTGGATTTTCATCAAACTATGCAGCTATCTTAGACATATATTAAGCTTACTAAATCCCAGGTCATTTTGTTTTTTGTTGTATTGCTGTCAAATTCAAGAATTAAAGTAATCTTGTTAAAAAAAAGCTAGGATTTGCAATTCGGACAAAATAGAGATAGTACACTTTAATATTTTTTTAATAACTTTTTTCAAATCAACTTGGATTTTCATCAAACTATGCAGCTATCTTAGATATATATTAAGCTTACTAAATCCCAGGTGATTTTGTTTTTTGTTGTATTGCTGTCAAATTTAAGAATTAAATTAATCTAGGTTAAAAAAGCTAGAATTTACAGTTCGAACAAAATAGAGATAGTACACTTTAAGTTTTTTAATAACTTTTTCATATCAACTTGGATTTTATTCAAACTATATAGTTACCTTGGTGATGTATTAATCTTACTTAGGTTGTTATGAAGTTTGGTGTATTGCTGTCAAATTTAAGAATTAATTTAATCTAGGTAAAAAAAAAAAGCTAGGATTTGCAGTTTTGACAAAATAGAGATAGTACACTTTATTTTTTTTCATATTTTTCAATATTTTGGCGTTAATATTGATTCACTTATAGGGTCTTTGCATCGGAAATAAACACATTTATTATTAATAAACGAGTTGTTGGCATGACATGGGTTATGTTCTTCTCATATATGTTATGATGGTATAATACTAAACCCCTCACGGGGAGGATTGTGCCTGATATTCATATGATGAAGGCATAATTTTTCAATCAGTTTAATTGAGGTTCGGAGCTGGCATGTCAGTTAACTGCTAGTAGTCTGATGTTATTTATGTATTATTGTCATTTTGTTTATTTTCTTTGGTTACATTTTCTGGCATCAGACTCGGACTTCTCTTGAACTGAATTTTAATGTGCGTATTGTTATGCGTTTACTTTTCTGCATTGGCTATAGGTATAGGGGGAGGGTTGAGATCTCACAAACATGTTTAACCCCGCCGCATTTTTGCGACTGTCCCAAGTCAGGAGCCTCTGGCCTTTGTTTGTCTTGTATTATTTTAACTTTTAGTTTCTTGTGTACAATTTGGAGTTTAGTATGGTGTTCATTATCACTGAACCAGTATATATTTGTTTAGGGGCCAGCTGAAGGACGCCTCCGGGTGCGATAATTTCTCGTTGCATTGAAGACCTGTTGTTGACCTTCTGCTGTTGTCTGCTCTATGGTCGGGTTGTTGTCTGTTTGGCACATTCCCAATTTCCATTCTCAATTTTATTGATATATATCTAAGATAGCTGCATAGTTTGATGAAAATCCAAGTTGATTTGAAAAAGTTTTAAAAAATTTAAAGTGTACTATCTCTATTTTTATATAATATTTTTTATTTTTACATATTGTAAAATTAAATTCTTTCATTTCACAGCAATAAATCAAACTACATAATAAGCTTGAATTTTGTAAGATCAATTTTTAATTTAGTTAGATGGGCTGATTTACACCAGTCAAAACTAAATTTGAAGGTCAAGACTAGTCGAGACAGATCGAGACTAGCGAAGACAGGTCGAGACTGGTCGAGACAGGTCGAGTCTTGGTCAAGACCATTTAAGACTACACAAAGATCATCAAGTACTGAATCAGACTAATTAAGTAAAGTCGAGACCTAGTCGAGTACAGTTAAGTACAGTCGAGACAATGTCGAGACTAGTCGAGTAAAATGTGTGCTCGATTTTACTGGTCGAGCACAAAAACTGGTCAATTCAGACTCTGAGCAGTTTGTAGTGTGATAAAGGACATCCAACAACTCATCTCAGACATGCGTGTTTCGTGTTTAAAATATATAAATTACATTTGCTTAGAAAACTATCTCTCTGAAACTTTCTTGTGAGCTTTATAAAACATTGACGTCATGTACACACGCGCGTTTTATTCAGCAATGTGTTAAAATAGTGATTTGTCATTATTGTGAAGTCTTCTGATCAGTCGTATACTACTATAACACAGTCCGTTAAAGGGATGTAGAAATATACAGAACTGTGTAATCATCCCTTTTCGTAACAACACAAAGACACGGAAGAGGGTACACATTTCTCTATAGTATGGCTCTGAACTTAAACATTCCGCTTATGTGTTATTGTTCTACTATAATTTTGTTTTCTGGTCTTTCATCTTTACTAATGCTTTGCCTATATGCACTTTTGTGTTTTGTTTATACATAATGACGTGGCTCTTTTTTTTGGGGGAGGATTACACAATAAACATAAAGGTAAGCGACAAGAAGGAAAGGTAAACTTCTAATTTACATTCTGCAGAGGATATGCATAAAGAACCATAGACTATATTCTTTTCATACTTTGAACGATCAAATTATTTTATATCTCTACCTGTGTGAGATTAAAAATTATGACGTCAAACTCGCAATGCTAAATGACGTCCTTCAAACTCTTTGAGTACACACCCGTGGTAAAATATGAATATATTGATATACTTCCGGTGACTGCCATGTTTGAATAACACGAAAATTTTGCTCCCGGTATTTCTATTAGAAAATCATATACCTTGCTGAGAATTTGAAAACTGATAAGTAAGAACACTTCTTTATTCATCGGTGTACCAACAACTGTCGTTTATTTGGTGACTTTCATTTAATTTAGTGTTTGAAAATTGATTCTATTTAAACTCCTTCCCGCCACACGAGCACAATGAGCAACCCAAGTGATACACCCCCGTCGTATAAATGTAAGGACTTTAAGGACATTGCGAAGTGTTTTGAAAAGTTACATTTGCACATCAATACTGAAGTTGAAATGTTGAAGACAAAGCAAACTGAGACGGAAAGAAGGGTTGATCACATAGAAAATCACAATGAATTCATGAATTCTGAACTACATGCAATTCCCAACACACACATTCCAAATCCAGAGAGTTTGATTGAAAAGGAACAAACTGAACGATTGAAGCTAGAAATATGGGGGCGTAAGTGGAATGTTGTTATCAGAGGTTTACAAGGAAACCCCAACCATCGGGAACATGCCAGGTTACAGAGACATTCACTAGAGTTTTTCTGAAGAATACACTTAACATCCCACCAGAACATGCAGACAACATGCTTTTCACTGCAGTCTTCCGTCTGGTGATGAGGACAGACGTAGTATTATGCTAAGACTATCGAGTCTGATCGACCGAGATGACATTCTAAAGACATCCATAAAATTACCGCCTCGCTCAAGATATAGTGTCGTGTTTGATCTACTGCCCAGTCTCTCCGTTCGCCGAGGTGAACTTTTGAAGGAACGACGGGATTTGTCACCAGAGTCAAAAGAAACGAAATTGGTATACCTACGAGATGGTCCATTCTTGAAGCTTCTCACCAAGCGTTCATAGATTACAACATTAATTTACAATGTGCATAATAAAAGTTTGTTTTTTTCAGTTAATCTATGTTTGGATTATGTGTTATTTACATTTATTGTCATTATCTTTGTCCTAAGATTGAAATTCTTAAATATTTCAAAAGAATGTATTCTAACCTTATTTGTTTTGCATTGTGTTTAAATACCAAATTTCGAAATTGTGTATTGCCTGGGTGTCCTCGTCGAGGTCCGCGATTTTAAGAATCAGCTGTTTTAATCACATGATTTGTTTGTACAATTGAAATAAACAAGTGCTCTCATAGAGGTCCGCGTTCAGGAAACAATAACAAAGATGGCGACCCCCATGCGCCTGAAAATATTTGTAACCCCAAATCACCACATTCTACAATAGTTACAGGCATGTACTATACTCATAAATATGGGCTCGGTAAGAACAACTTGGCAACATTCAAACAACAACTTTTTGTTTGACCGCAATTTGGCAAAATTTAAAAATTATTGCAAACAATTTCTATTTTGTAAACTATGCATCATACTCACATGTATATACAAATCCGGCAGTAGGCTCATTTGAAATATTTTAATAAAAACTTCTTTACAGTGAAGGATAAAGGTAATCCGGAAACGCATTTACATCCATGCCCAGGATGTGTTTTGTTATTTTGGTCAATCATTTTCCCCTTAATTTTCATTCTCTTACATGAGACAAAATTACATAAACTTTAGTTTTCAAAATTCTCAAGCTAAAACGAAAAGAACCGGAAAGCATAGAATGACTTTGGTGTCCTTAATATTGAATGGCAGCACAGGGAATCACCTCTGTGGTGTTCAACTTAGGGGTTTATTAATTTCAAAAATATTTTTTTCACTTATTACATTTTTGTATGCATAACATTTGTTGTGTTTAGGTTGAACTTGTCAGTGTCAGGGAATATGGATAAGAAAACTATTTGTTTTCATGATGCACTACTTGAATATGCCTATGAACTTGATATATTGATTAAATTGGTCTTCATATCTTTTATTGACAATTATTATTTATTAAAGCAATTGATTTATTTGATTACATATACATGTATATATACAACTTAGCTTAATATTTTAGTACTATGGCAGTTACTATAGGGGCTCTTAATTGCAGGGGACTGTCGGAAGAAGTAAAACTCAGAGATATTTTTGATAGATGTAATAAAAAAATATGATATAACTATTTGATGTGATACACATTGTACAAAAGAAAGAAAAACTAAATGGAGAAATGAATTGGGATATCAAGCCTATTTTTGCTCGTTCACTGGACACAGCAGGGGAGTTGCTATACTTCTAAATAATAAATTCAAAGTTATTGTTCATAAAGAATACAAACATAAAGAGGGAAACTATTTAATTTTGGATATGACCATTCATGAGTATCGAATAACCTTAGCTGGTATATATGGCCCCAATAATGATAATCCAGTTTTTTTTTTCTCAGAAGTACAGGAGGTAATCTCAAATATTCAAAAGTCTTCAATAATTATGACAGGAGACTGGAATGTAGTTAAAGATTATGAAATTGATACACTTAATTATAAAACAAAAAATAATGTCAAAGCGCACACTAAACTGATAGAAATAAAGAACTCCTTTTTGGAATTTTGGATCCTCAATGCTCTTCAACTTTGTGCTTGTTTTGCCTTATAAATATTTGGATATGAGCGTCACTGATGAGTCTTATGTAGACGAAACGCGCGTCTGGCGTACAAAATTATAATCCTGGTACCTTTGATAACTAATTAGACTTGGTAGATGTTTGGAGAGCAAATAACCCAGACAAGAAAAGATATACATGGAGAGACCCAGAACATAAACAAAGTCGTTTAGACTATTTTCTGATATCCACTGATTTTGAGTCCTTAGGGAGCTACCATTTGATTTTTAGGGGGGGGGGGCTAGGATGAAAAATTGTGTCCTGCCTTTGTTTTTAGTTCTAATCTCTGTCCTGCCTTTTTATTTTTCAGTCTATTCGGTCCTGCCTTTTTTTCTTAGCTTATCCTGACTTTTTGACAAAAATTGTCATCCTGCCTTTTTTTTTTGCCAAGTTACTCTTCCTGTCTTTTTTTTTAAACTCAAAGTCCTGTCCTGACTTTTTTTCAAATTTCATCCTAGCCTCCCTCCCCCTAAAAATCAAATGGTAGCTCCCTTAGTAAATAAATTTGATGTAGATATTAGCTACCGTTCTGACCATTCTACTGCTTCTCTCAGTTTAAAATTGTATAACCAAGAAAGGGGGAAGCAGAAGGAGAAAAATGTACAAACTACTTTTGTAATTTAGAAAAAAAGACATTATAATGATAAAATTATTCCTAAAGTTATCAACGAAAATGGAGATGAAATCTTTCATCAATTCAAAATATTGGAAGAACAGAGAAAATTTTATCAAAAATTATACTCATCTAAAAATGCATTTTGTAAAATGGAACATGAAAATAACTCTTTTATCAATTGTTTATCGGAAGAACAATTGTTAAAAGCTAAGGGAAAATTATAAACTCAAGAATGTCTGAATGTCTTAAAAATATGAAAAATAATAAATCATCAGGGGTAGATGGGTATACAGCAGAGTTTTATAATTTTTTTCTGGAATGACATTAAGTTCTATTTACTTAATTCCTTTAACTATAGCTTTGAAAAAGGCTCTTTATCAATTTCGCAAAGACAAGGCATTGTTACATGCATCCCAAAAGAAGGGAAATCTAAGTTTTATTTAAAAAACTGGCGACCTATCACCTTTTCAAATGTTGATATGAAATATGTTCCGCATCCATCGCAAATATAATTAAACCTTTGCTCAAACATATTATTAGTGAAACACAGTTAGGATTAATTAAAGGTATATATATTGGGGAATGTACAAGACTTATTTTTGACTTGATAGAAAGAACTGAAGAAGAAAATATACCTGGACTTCTACTTCTTTTAGACTTTGAAAAAGCATTTGATGCTCTTGAATGGTCATTCATAAATAAAGCACTTGAATTCTTAGGTTTTGGTCCGGATTTCTGTAATTGGGTAAAATCTTTATATTTTAATATCGAAAGTTGTATCATAAATAATGGTCATTGCTCTAGTTTCTTTAATATAGAAAGAGGGGTCCGTCAAGGGAATCTTTACCCCCTTACCTTTTTATGAAGGCTTTGGAACTTATGAGTGCAGCAATGAAAAATAACCCAGATATTAATGGTATTAAGATAGATAACTCTGAATATTTGCTTAGTCAGTATGCAGATGACTCAAGTTTAACTTTAGTTGATGATGAAAAATCGTTACAACAATCTCTATATATTATTCTCTGAGCGTTCTGGTTTACGAGCAAACTTAAAAAATACTGAAGCAATTTGGATTAGGTCAAAAGCGCATTCAAAGGAAATATTTCACCAAGGAGAAAGATTAAACTGGAATCAGACAGGGAAATTTAAACTCTTAGGTATAAAATGTGATCTTTTTGCTGTCGACAAGACTGCCTATAATTTTGAAGAGAAAATTGAAAAGATAAAAGCATTATTAAATACTTGGATTTATCAAGATCCTACATACCTAGGAAAAATTACAGTCATAAAGTCTTTATTGCCAATTCTCATTCAGTCATTAACAATATTGCCAAATCCCTCTTTTGAAAATATATTTTTTTTAAGTTTATATGGCAAACCAGATAAAATCAAAAGAAATGTACTAATTGGATTATATGATACTGGTGGACAAAAGATGCCTCATACTGAATCCTTTTGTTATTAACTAAAAATGACATGGATCTATAAATTATTAGACCCTTTCAATCTTTCTCCTTGGAAAATTCTTTTTAATAATAAAATATGGATGATGAATAAGGATAGTATTGAACAAATGTCAATATATTTTAATAGGTTTTGGAAGGACATCCTTCCAAATTGGTCTTAACTGAGGAAGGCTACCCATGACCATTATGATTTTATGGGCAACCAATTTGGTTTAATACACTTTTAAAAATTGATAATAAAACTATTTTTTATGAAAAATGGTGTGAAGCAGGAATTTTTTGTCAATGATTTACTGAAATAGGACAATGAGTTTCTCTCTTTTAATCAATTTAAAGAAACATATGATATTGATACAAATTTTCTTCAATTCTATTGTATATATCATATGATCCCGAGTAGTTGGAAGGACCACATCAAAAATTGTGAAAAGAAAATCAACATTACTTGCGATAATCTAGACTGTTTGAAAACAAATCAGAAATCATGCCCATATTTTATAAATTATGTTTGTCTACTTATCATGAAAACCCCATAAAGTCACAAAATAAATGGAAAGAAATTTTGCCTATGGAAATAACTCACTGGGATCTTTTCTATATGCATCCTTCCTAGTGTTCTTTGAGTAATAAAATGATCATTTTTCAATACAAAATTCTGCAAAGAATTTTAAGCACAAATAATCTACTATATAAGTGTAAACTTAAAGAAACACACCTATGCAGTTTTTGTAATGAAACAAAAGAAACAATAGAATATATTTTTTCGGGAATGTAACATTGTCAAAAACTTTTGGCTTCAACTAGTTGATACACTACATTCAGATTGCAATTATGAGCTTCTGATATCAAAACAAAACATCCTCTTGGGATCAGATATTATAGATATCTGGAAATTTTTCACTGTTCTCATGAAGTACCATATTTATTTTTGTAGATTGAACTCACTGTTACCTTGTGTTTGCACTAACGAAATTTGAAATTATTGAAAAAGTATCTTCCACTTTTCACAGTTCTCCTGCAATAGGTGAAAAAAAAAAATAGAAAAAAAATGGGAACCATTTCAACAACTAATTTTATGATACAAGAAAGATAAATCATACTTAACTGAAA
Source organism: Mytilus galloprovincialis (assembly GCA_037788925.1). NCBI lineage: Eukaryota > Metazoa > Mollusca > Bivalvia > Mytilida > Mytilidae > Mytilus > Mytilus galloprovincialis. The sequence continues at coordinate 78,998,155 of CM075334.1, forward strand.
ATAAATGTGTACCACAACTAGATGCACATCACAATTGGACAGTGATGAGTATAATGTATGTAAGAATTAAATATGTGTTACTATGTTATGATGATAGGAGTTAAAATACTGTTTTTTTTATATGATTTCCAATATGGTTGGGAGTGAAAATAACAACAAAATATAAATGTATGTCACTATATATATATTTTTTTATTATGAGTACATGTATGAATAGAATAATAAGGTTGCATTAATAATAATTATAATCGTATATGAATATAAGTCAATGATTTTTTATATTTATTTTATTTTATTTTTTGTTTGTTTGTTTGTTTGTACTTTTTGTTTTGTTCTTTTTGTTTTGTTTTGTTTTGTTTTTTTGTTTTGTTTTTGGGGTTTATTTGTATGGGGAGGGGGATGTTAATATAAGCAGTGACACTGACAGGTCAAAATGAATAAACATGTATTGTATTCTTCTTTGATAGAAAAAATGCATACACATATTGTATGAGATGCCCGGCCCCAATAAATTATTTCTAAATTCTACGTTAGAGTCAATGTTAATCTAACCATTCGGTTCCAGTACTTAAAAATCTTTCAATCGTTTATGATGGATTAAACACACCTAAATAAAATTTAAAAATAAGAAAGCAATGAATGAGGTTGTTAAATTTGATAATGCCTTTTTGTGCTTCATTGTTAAATATGTTTGTGTTTATTGTGATTCAGATACTTGTGGTACTTGTACTTTCTGTCATTATTGTTTATGATAGTCTCGTGTTCTTGTTTTTCATTTTTGCTAATGTGCTTTATCTATATGCCTTTTGGTGTTATTTCGATACATATAGTGCGGCTCTGTACCTATACATCACGTTATTGTGCTATTGTAAAATACGTTTGTTGCTTGTCTTTCATTTTTGCTATGTGCTTTGTCTATAAGCCATTTTAAGTTTCTTTGTTACATATATGACGTAGCTCTGTACTTATATCCCGTCATTGTGTTATCGTACTATGGTCAATTTGTGTATTCTTGTCTTTAATGATTGCTAATATGCTTGGTCTATATGCCATTTCGTGCTTTTCTGTTGCATATTTGTTTTTTTTTTGTGTTTTTTTAGTATTTGTTTTGTTCACGCATCGTTGTCAATATATAATGGAATTTGATACGACTGTCATACCAGTGAAAGGTTTAGCTAGCTATAAAACCAGGTTCAATCCACCATTTTCAACATAAGAAAAACGCCTGTACCAAGTCAGGAATATGACATTTGATATCCTTTGTTTGATGTGTTTGAGCTTTTGGTTTTGCCATTTGAATAAGGACTTTCCGTTTTGAATTTTCCTCGGAGTTCAGCATTTTTGTGATTTTAGTTTTTTGCATATATGTAATTTTGATGTCATATAAATGCACATTTAAAGTAAAATAGCAATACATTTTATATCATGTAGACTATGCAAAATATTCCAACAAAATTAACCATGACTGTATATGCAATGCAAACTAATCTCCCTAGAAAAGGAACATGTCAATGCTAATTCAATTGCGTATTACATACCATAGACTAATAATGTGTGGTTCGCCTACACTGACCTAAACACAAACTTTAGCATATACATTTTCAAAATTTTTAATTCCAATAAGCCAATTGAGCTACGAATGACAGTGCGAAGCCAAATAATTTCCATGGTAATAAGATAAACTAACGATAATAGAACTACAAACCTGATATCATTGAACTTTCTTATCACAAGCTTATGCATTGTTGGAAACAGCACCTTGTCCTCCGCAACTTTGACGAGAGGAGACACAAAACTTAATACTGTAACATTTGAGATCGCAGAAAGGAAAAGTGAATTGTGAATAAAACTTATTGAAGGACTCAATGATAGACTCGTTTTAACTGTAATGTTTAAAGTTTAGTTTGCATGACGTTAATGACTAGCATATACTGACATTGGAATTCGGTTAAACCTTAATATTCACTTCATCACATCCATGTTAGATATAATATTACAAAATTTCTAGCATTTTTAATACGTTTGATTATACAAATTATATCAATGTTTTTTAACAACCATCAAAAAGGCTTATGTATTCAATTGTCACTATTAATAATCATATTTTATACCATATTTGGTTGATAAAAATCAGACTCTAACAAAATACACTTCATAACAGACAGTGTTTTGGACAAATTTGCCTTGTCTTAAGTTGACTGCTGCTGGATTTCTGTGGTACCAAAATATTCTAAATCCTTCGCTGTATATGTCTCTAAGCGTTCTCAATTGTTTCAACGATGCTGATACGGTATGAAATTCTATTAACATCTGTCTTACATTGGCTAGAGCACCGGTTTTGATAATATTTGGAAAAGATTCCCATTCCATCGCCTCTACATCCATTTTCAAAATGTCAACTCTTCGCTGAAAAATAGAATCAATGCAAAAAAAACCTGTTACATTGTCTATTTTGGTTAAGAAATTACACGTAGATATAATTAAAAAAAATCAAAAATATATTAGATAAGGCTATAGTAGTTTCCCGATTGTCAATCGAGCAAGGGGAGAAAAATCAAGAAAACAAACACAACTATATTAAGCAAATGTATTGCAAAATGAAAGTGACCAGGTACATCGACAAAGTATAGCATTGCCTCTTTCAATGCATGCATCAACCGCCAATCGAATCCACGAGTCTCTCATTCAAAGAACTCTAAGTTCAAAAGTCCTGAAGCAGAACTTCGAAATATCTTTCAATTATTCTTAAGATGTCTGCAGTATATTTTTAGCACTAATTACAAATTTTTAAGAAAGTAGGGTCAGAATATGTTTGTTACAACTGGGTAAACTAAATTATTATCAAGATGCGTTTAACTGTCTATCTGGGGTGTAAGAATCCAATTAAATCTGATGCTCGCAGGGAGTGTACCACACTCTCTATGCATGAATTACACTTTTCTAAATCTCCTATAGCGTTCAGCAATTGACCTGTTTTTAGGGAAAATAAATGCCCCTATCTCAAATACTGTTTTTTATTAGAAGTATACCAACCGTTCAATCAGGTCAATCCATCTTTTTATGGCATAACTTTTTATAATTATTTCAAATTTGTACTCTTCATCGATATGTATGAAATATTTTAAATCGAACTTTAAGCAAACGGCAACCAATAATAGATATCACGTATGATAATTAATTTACAATTACACAATTACAAGGTAAAATGAAAGAGGTTGTCTCAAATGTGAATTTTACGGTGAACTTTATTCATAATGTATTTTTGTGCAATACTCACCTTTCATATGATACATATTGCAAATTTGACTAATTCTGGTACTTTTGAGCTATGTTTCGTGGTCTATTGTATGGATAAAGCTATGTAGTTTTACTTATTTATAGCAACCGTAGGAGTAAACCCTCTGTAAAACGTTTCGAATGCGACTAAATCGAATCAGTGTGCTTTCCTTATATTACTACATTTATTTTCGATAATATTACAAGATACGTCTACTTACAAAAGAATGGTTCCAATTATGTAATATATCTTCTAATGTGGAAACATTCCATGTTCCTTTTTTCGATGTTTTATCGCTTATTCCCAGGTTATGGAACCATATATGGTCTCCACGTCGAAAGTCAGACCTGTTCATGCTAAAGTGAAATAATATATGTATAATAGTTTAGCAGAGTATTTATGTAAAAACAGCATAACAAAAAGTAAGAAATATATTTTCATTTTGTGTTGATATTTTCATTTATTAATTTGAGAATCATACAGTTATATACAGTAAATCTGTAAATTTGTAAGGTGAAATCCATAAAGTTAAACTTTAAAGTATCCTCTGTAACTGTCGAGACGAATAACCGTAACGGAGGTTTCTTATTAAATATACTATCATGTGTTTTTTGTTTTATATCTTCCCACCTAAATTTTGTTTTAAATACGTTGGATGAACGAATTCATAACTGTCAAAAATGTACCTCTAGATTGCGAAAAGACATTCACTGAACCTATTTAGTTAACAATTAATAATAAAAGATGTATTTTTCACAGCTATGATCAAACACTTTTGATTTAATGTGTTTAACGACATTAATGTATTCTTGGTATGTATTGGATTTATCTATTAATTTAAAGGTACTGAAAATGTTTCAATCGTACAAAAAACTCTCCTCAAACAAAATAAGAACAAGAACTTATCTTAAAAAACCAACACAAGTTATGTTTTTTATAGGTTTAGTCAAACTAGATTCAATAGAATTATTTTCTCCGATGTCATATTGTATGCCTTTATAGCTTTCAAATTTCGTTATTGTATTTAAATGAATGAATGAACGAATGAACTTTATTCTCACAAAACAACATGTCATAGTTACAGAGAAAATGTATATCTGCAATTACATGTGTATATAAACATGCACATGTGTGAACAATCATAACTTAACTTGGAGGACTGTATTATTTTTATTTTAGATTGTAATAGATGAAGTGATGTAAGAAAACAATATATTAAGAAATATTATTAACAATACTCATCCACTTTTAAACTTATACAGTTGTTATCAGTTCACAGTGTGAAAGAACTTAATAATTTAGGTAAACTTTTGTTTAATATCGAAAACAATCGTAATTTAAAGTAGTATTCCTTATTTATCATATGCATTTATTGTTATTCTCCGCCATACGTGTATTGTGTATAATTATTGTTTTTTATACTAGTATTACACTGATGCATTTAAAAATTATTGTAAAAATGTATATTATATAAGCTGTATTGCATCTGAACAAAGTATTATTATTATTATTATTAATAAATTTGCATAGTTTTTAAAATGATAGTTATCTGAATTAAATAAATCATTAAATTTGTAAGTATTTGGATTTTCACAGCAATATTCCGGTAAAAATTTCTTTCTCTCTACATCCATAGCTTTACAAGTCATTATGTAATGATATTCGTCACCGATATCACTTGGGTCGCGTAGATGACAAAGTCTGTCTTAAAAATTCTGTAACATAGCCATTTAGGTAAGCTTTTAATAAAAGCAAAACCCCAAATTTATCTGTGTGACAAACATAATTGTGTAAAGAGATCTTTAAGTTTTTGTTCCACCAATTTTGATAGCCATTTGTCTGCAAACTTTATATTCTAAATATTAGATATTTACACAGTTATCTAAATCATTTTTATACAAATCAATCATTTACTTTCAAAACAAGTAAATGGTTGATTTAAGTGCAGGCAACCTTAGACCATTGCCTATCATTTGTACCTAGTATGGACAAAAGCTTTAGTGTAAAGATTTTTTTTTTATTTTTTACAAATTAAAGTTAGGCGTTAGGAAGTTAGGAAGGTTCTTAATATCGAAACTTTGGACCTCAGCTGTAGAAGCTCCGTAACTTTACTGACATGTGCCTTTAGGTCTAGACATCCTTTAACCATTGCTTATCAATTGTATCTAATGTGAACATAAGTTTTGTCGTATTTATTTTTCTACGCATTTAAGTTGAAAGGAATGTGCTTCCATGCCAAAACTCTTAGTTCTAGTTACGCAACTTATCCACTTGTATCTAATTGGAAATTGCCTATTGTTTTGAACGTATCGATAATAATGGCTAGTAAACACAAAAGCGTCTTCAATGTTTCGTATGCTTTACTAGCGTCTAAGATATACAAAGAGACGTCGGCAAGTGACGACGTTTCGGGCCTATTTTTTACGTAAATGGCGGTAAAACGTTAAGCAAATAAAAGAGTATAAAATACTAAACTGAAACTATAACTAATTCACAACACCTGCCGTAGGGACTTTTTTAAGATTAAAGAAAGAAGGAGCTTGGGTTACCATACCCCAACATTGGACCTCAGTTGTAGACGATCCGTAATTTTACCCACTTGGGTCTTTCTGTCTAGGTTACCTTAGACAATTACTAATCAGTTGAACCTAGCGTTGACAAATGCTTTGCCGTTTTGATTTTTTTTCATGAATTCAAGAAAGGAGGGGGTGGGTCGTCATACCATTACCTTAGTTGTAGAAATTCTGTAAACTTTACCGCCTGGGTCTTTGGGTGCAGAAAAACTTGAAAATTAACTATCAATAGTACCTAGTGTTGACAAATGCTTGGCCGTATGATTTTTTTAAATGAATTTCAGAAGGGAGGGGGTTAACTCACCATATCCCAAATGTGGATTTCAGTTGTAGACGATCCGTAACTATCCTTACCTGGAATTTTGAGTCTAGGTAACCTTAGGCAATTGCCTATCATTTTTACCTTGTGTGGACGAAAGCGTTGCCGCTGGGACCTTTTGATGAATTTAAGAAGGAAGGGGTTTTGGTCACCATACCCGAACTTTGGAACTCAGTTGCAGACATTCCGTAACCAAACCCACATGTTTTCTTGGGTGCAGGCAACTTTAGGCAATTACCTATCATGTGTACCTAGTGTGTGAAAAAGATTTGCTGTATGGACTTTTTTTTATGAATTAAAGAAGGAAGGAGTTTTGGTCAGCCTACCCAAACATTAAACCTTAGTTGTAGACGATCTATTACTAACCCATCTGGGTATTTCTGTCCAGGTAACCTTAAGAAATTGCCTATCATTTGTACCTAGTGTACACTAAAGGTTTGCCTAAGTGATTTTTTTATGAATTTAAGAAGGGGTGGATCACCATACCCCAACAGTGGACATCATGTATAAAAGTTCCCTATCTTTACCCACCTAGGTCTTTATGTCTAGGCAACTTTAGGCAATTGCCTATCATTTGTACCTAGTGTGAACTTTTTTTTAATAAAAGAGGGAAGGGGGTTGGGTCACCATACTTCAATTTTAGACTTAAGTTGTAGAAGATCCATAACCTTACCTGTATGGGTCTTTTGGTCCAGACAATCTGACTATTGCATATCATTTGTTCTTAGAGTGGACAAAAGCTTTGCCGTAGGGACTTTTTATGAATTAAAGAGGGAGTGAGTTGGGTCACCATACCCCACCCCACCCCATTCTTGTAATTTTTTTAGATTTTAGATAATCCCCCCCCCCCCTCCCAAAAAAAAAATTGTCGTTTAAATTAACCAAACAGAAAATCTAACAAAATATTTTCTACATTCCAAGATCAGTCGGTTTTTTTTATCTTTAAGATTGAATTGTATTGTTACACTAGTTTAGTGTGAACTATTGTTATTAATCGTTTCATTATTATAAAGACAACAAATCCATTTCTAATCAGAGAACGCTAAACAGAGAAAAGATTAGTTAAAAGACATTTTAGATGCCCGGTTTAAAATTAGTTGTATTAAATACACCAGTAACTAATCAAATTTGTCTGTGTTAAAATGAATTCCATTTCGCCTGCCTACTGGAAATGATTGTCATCAGGTTTCAAAGGATGTTTCATATTAATGCAAGTCTTCGGTTTTTAGGCATGAGCAGGTTGGTGCGTTTTTAATTGTTCGCTAGCTTATGTTCGCGAGCTTAGAGCATCAAAATGTTCGCTGACATATTGTTACCTAATTTGAGTCAGGTTATAAAATGTTGTAGAGTTCTTTACCTCGGATCAAATGAGTGGACGTCACATCCGTATGTTTCCACCAAAACATCATCAAAACTAAAGTCCCAGTTTATGCTAAAAGATAATATAACACTGTAGTTATTTATGTTTCAATGGATAATGTTGATGTACTATTCGAGACTGATTCGTCTTGTCTGTCCTGCCGTTTGTTCGTCATAAGTCGACATAGTTTTTGTTATATATTTTTTAGCTTATCCATCTATGATGGAATCTTTATACTGTATTAGGGACTAGTAATTTTGCACTATGCTACCAATGTTCTGAAATACTGTGAAGCCACTTCCTGAACGGCAGTGGCATAAAACCAACAGCAGTGTTAACCATCAAGCCACTCCTAACGAGGTGATTGTATCGACCTAGTGATGAAAAATAGCGAGCACCCATTTCCTACGTGGCAAAGGTATCGACCCTGTGACAGTATCCACCATTCAGGTATTTCTTACGCGCTAATGGTTGCGAATCAATGGTAGTTGATACTGTATTGTAATTTTTTACGTGACCTATATACATATATTTATATATATATAGTGGTAATATATACTAACCAGACACTTCCTGAACTGTAATGCTATTAAACTATTGATAGTAAATACCAACTAAAGACTGTGAGATGCACATCCCTGGATTAACGTTTATCAGAAATGTTACCTTCTGTTTACAACCAAAGATACTTTGAGTAATTAGTATTGATGAGGCTAACTTAAAATAAACCACGTGCGGGAATTTCTCGCTGTATTGAAGACCTGTTGGTGACCTTCTGCTGTTGTCTGTTCTATGGTCGGGTTGTTGTCTCTTTGACACATTCCCCATTTCAATTCTCAATTTTATTAGTGCTTGTTAACTTAGCAAAACATTGAACGCACTTTCATGTTTGAATTTTAATGTAAAGTATTAAACAAAATGCATATTTTTGTATGTAGCCCAGTTGAAGATACTTCAATGAATAGTGTGAGGCAGTTTGATAGACTTTGATATACTTATACTATCAAGATGTAATAAATTGTTTTTAGATGATATAACGAAAAATATTCTTTCAGAATAAATAATTGTTTTGTTAAGTGATCTCTGCAGAAAGGAAATAACAATAAATGATGTTTGAAATCATCATGAATTGAGAAAAAACTTACCCGAATGAATAAGCCAAACATGGAAAGGCCGGTCTGTACAGTTTGTCGTGACAAACATTCCATCCACCATCGGTCATGTGACCTAACCGTATCACTTCTTTACAATGAATCTGTGTCGATGTCAAATATCTATACAGCGCAAATATGCGATTAGTTATTGCTTACTTTTTCAATGTGTGTGTGAGGAAAAAACAAACTTAATTTAATGTCAATTATGTCGTTACATTTTTTTTTCTAAATTGAGACTTTAATGTGCTGAGGACTGATTCAAGTTAAGCAGTTTTCCAACATGTATTGCTATCTTTTTATATATCTGTTTTTTTTTTTATGTCTATGTCTATGTTTATTTGTTTATCTACTTTATTTTAGTAAGTTTATGGTTGAGCCATAGTGTACACTCTCATTTTTAGATAACCGTTTATGATTCGCTTTTTAATCTTACAAACGATTTCCTGAATTGAGTTTTAGCTGCAGGTTTATAACGCTATTCTTAAATAATGTAATCTGATACATATCTCAAATCTATTTTAAGTGAGGCGGACGAATCCAAAAAGATATTCAAACTCGTAAGTAGATCACAAACTAATGGACAACCTTCAAGTTCGATGCATTCCCGTCAAAAACTTTCGTTTTAATGAACATCATTCTTGCGTTTAGGGGCTTCATCCCTTCCGTTCCCATGTTGAGCATGGTTTGAAAGATATGATGGTATATTGCACGAATTATTCGGCAAATTAAATTCTTATAATTGACAACCAGCACTGCTGTAATAAGGGTATTTAAAAAAAAACTCTCAGACATAGTTCTAATTTGGGCAGTGAGTCACTTTCTGTTCTAGAGTTATGCCTTTTATAACTTTGAAATTAGCTACTTTTTCCCGTACTAGCAGTGACATCAAATGCTTTAAAAAAATAACTTTCGCGTATTATAAGCAAGCTTGACCGGGACATTCGTGTCCTCAGACACAATTTGCTTTTTAAAACTGTCTTTCGAGAATAAGAAAATAAAAAGAGGTTGCAAGAAATAATTGTCACTCAACTGTACAAACGTTAAACGATTTCATTATAATTTACCTTACGTATAGCTCATACCGCTGTTCTGGTGTAAATTTTACGATCTCCATGTCCTCTGGTATTCGTAATTGTCCACGATCTGCCTAATATTGTGATAATATGAAAAAAAGAGGAATCAAGTGAACATAAGGAATAGATTAAGGGAACATAAGTCAAAATATAGATAAACATGCACAGCCATATCATATCAGAATTTTAATTCGAATTTCAAATTATAAGTTTAATTACCTTAGAAATAACTGCAGCATGTTAATCTTCACGGGAAACTTCAAATGCATTGGAAACACATTATAAATTTTACCAGTAATCTTTATATGGGCTATTCAAACGCTTTTTAACATTTTCCCAAAAAATGATACTTAACTTATAAGTGTTAAACAGAAAGAAAGAAATAAGGTATAAATAGATGGCGACCTCTACATTGGTGTTGTAAATAATACATTTAAAAATATTCCATGGTAATTAACAGTATTTTATTTTTAATTTAAAGGAAGATTTTGAGTAGCTCGAAGATTCGTTTTGTGATCGATTGAAGATTTGTTTTTAAATTGGTTCTTTTTAAAATCACGCGACTGTGTTCTTTTATTTTGTCTTGGAATTGTCTGTTCTTATTTGACATCATTTAAGATTTGCCTGTTATCATCCTTTTACTACCAATGTTCATTATAATGCACCTTGCACGGTGTTTGTCTTTTTAATATTCAGATATCACGAACATTACGCTTCATCTTAAGACAACTATTCGATACATTTACAAAAACAGACCCTTCCTAACCTTTAATTAACATAAAAGTGAAAATATTCTAGAAAAAACTGAAAGTGACATTCTGGATTCCCAGCTTCTATTCTTTGAAACTCAGACAAAGAGAGCAGTTTTGTCAATGTATTAATGAATATCAAATTAAGTATTCATATGTATATATATATTTTTTTTAGAAATATACATGTTGTGTACAAGTTAACATCATGTTCAAACTATAATTTGTATTTTGACTTTGTACAAATTGTAATGTGAACGAACAATGCCTGGACAAATTACAAATTACAATTTGTACAAAATTTGACTCATCATAGATTGAAATTTTGTATTTGCGCCAGACGCGCGTTTCGTCTTAAGAAGACTCAAAGAAACACAAGACGGAATATAGACAAAACACATTAGTGAAAATGAAAGTCGTTATCAAAGGTACCAGGATTATAATTTAGTACGCAAGACGCGCGTTTCGTCTACATAAGACTCATCAGTGACGCTCATATCAAAATATTTATAAAGTCAAACAAGTAAAAAGTTGAAGAGCATTGAGGATCCAAAATTCCAAAAAGTTGTGCCAAATATGGCTAAGGTAATCTATGCCTGGGATAAGAAAATCCTTAGTTTTTCAAAAATTCAAAGTTTTGTAAACAGGAAAAGACAAGAATACAAGAATTTACCATAGCACAATTACACAAATAACGGGGTAACAAAATCACAAAAAGGCATACACATAAAACACAGTAGCAAATATAAAAACAAGATAATGCAAAAATTTACCATAGCACAATGCCGAAATGACGTAGTATAAGTACAGAGTCACGCAAAGTAGATATCACAAAAAAACAGACTAAAAAAAAGTATTTTTCATAAACACAAAAAAAGAATACTATAACAAAGTATTAAGATGATAAACATTGTCAGTACCCAGTATCTCTACTTCAAGACCACCGTGTATTATTTGTGAAGTTGATACGGAATAGTTATCAACAAGGTCTTGGTACATGTACTTTCCAATGTAACTTTTTATAAAAAGGACGAGACGTTTTCTGAAATACCCCTGGCTCATCAATTTTCGACTCAGACAATGGGGGGAGCAAAAAGAACGGTGCTGACTTTTGTCAAATTATTTATTTTTTAATAGTTAGGAATTATAGAATGACAGAGTCTTTAATTCCATACTTTTACGCAAACTTATACGTCTTTCGAAATTGCAATTTTCTCTGTTTGTTTGTTTTGTTGGTACCTTAATTTTTCTTTGTTTGATAAATGTACGAAATTTGAATATCAAAAAAACTACTGTGTCGGCTACGACATGTTATTAAATGTTGCGTTCAACTATTCTACCCTGTAACTTCTTATTATGCTGTTACATTTATGTTAAATTCAGCGGTCAGTAAGCATGCTTGTAGCTATTTAAACTTATCATCGTACGTTGTACTTACTATTATTTGCTGCATACTATACTCCTTATTGAGACCTGTCGACTTTAGTAAACCTCTACATACATTGTAAACCTAATAAATTAATGGATTTGCCATAATTTTATGAAACCTCAATTACTATGATACAAATGCATTTCTAGAATGACAAAACAAAACAAGCTATAGATAATTCTTTAAAAAAAATGATTGTTTGATTCTACAAAAATGAAGTAAACTGTAGACGTACGAACAAATAAAATGACAAAATTAACTATGTATATCCGTTTCAGTTAGGGTGGTGATAGGTTTGTATAAGATATAAAAAAAGAAAGGAGACATGCAAATGTTTGTTGTTTCAACATACCATATCTAGATAGACACAGCTTGTTCTGTTCTTGTTATTCGGAAGAATACCGGACCATTCTGGTCTCGACCAGTATATTCTAAATCCTGCTTCAAACAGCTTTCTCAAGTGTTTTAGTGCTGACAAATACTTGATTCCAGATTTAGGATCTCCATAACTAATTCGAATAGATACCTGTTGTATTTCATTGAGCATTCCACTTTTTATCACCTGCTCCACAATTCTCTCAGTAAGGTTGCCAACATCAATAATTAGTATACCCTGGCCATTCTATCAAGAGTGAAATAAGCATGTACATTTATCAGTTAAGCATATAAACATCCGATAAATACTGAACAGACAAAAGGATATAACATTTTTTGAAACCTTTTGTAAAAAAAATCCATTATTTTTGAAGTATGCCAATGTCTTTTTGTTTTCTAATGACGTTTCTATGTGTAAATCACATTATATAAACTGCTTAATAAAGGAATTAGGTAATGAATGATTCACTAGGAAACTCAACATGAACCCACACGGCAATCACAAAGGTGGAAATCCTGAATAAACCTATGTATATTTCTTTTGACTTTTAAACAAACAAATAAAAACTGGATCGTCTTTCACTGTATTGAATACCTAAATTACATAAGCGTCCTTACAAACAAAGTTAAATTGCGGGCTTTTCCGAGTGCTCTACGAAACCTTTTTCATAATGATCAACATCCATCAATTGATCAGCGCTAAAGGTGGATCAGGACTATTCGACTGCGCACAATTTCACGCATGAATTACCATGCATACGAAAAGTTTGTATCGTAAATGTTCTATTATTTTTTTAAATATTTTGATTGATTAAAATTGTTAAATCATTGTACTTTTGCCACTAACAAATTATTATCGTTATTATGTGTCTCTGTGAAACACTCAAAATGACATTTCACCCAATTTTACAGTTGTCCCGCCAAAATTTTGAGTTTAAGGCCAAATATTTTTTTTAAGGTTTCGGTGACCTATGTTTTTTATTTGCTCATTCTTTGAAGCAATATTTCAGCTTTTTACATTACAGTTTTGGACCAAGTGTCATAGAACGTGTTTTTGATATTTCGATTAAAGTATGTAAACACCTCTATTTTCCCTATCATTTCATTATAAAACGGTCCCTTGTACATACCTCTTTAAAGTAATATTTTGAGATGAAATGGTCCGGGCCCCCCTATTTTTACTCTGTTAATTGATATACTACTACTCAAAAACTCAAAGATCTGTTAGTGTATAAAATTGAGAAAGGAAATGGTGAATATGTCAAAGCGACAACCACCCGACCATAGAGCAAACAACAGCCGAAGGCAACCAATGGGTCTTCAATGTAGCGAGAATTCCCGCACCCGTAGGTGTCCTTCAGCTGGCCCCTAAAATATGCATAATAGTACAGTGATAATGGACGTCATACTAAACTCCGAATTATACACAAGAAACTAAAATTTAAAATCATACAAGACTAACAAAGGCCAGAGGCTCCTGACTTGGGACAGGCGCAAAATTGCGGCGGGGTTAAACATGTTTATGAGATCTCAACCCTCCCCCTATACCTCTAGCCAATGTAGAAAAGTAAAAGAATAACAATACGCACATTAAAATTCAGTTCAAGAGAAGTCCGAGTCTGATGTCAAAAGATGTAACAAAAGAAAATAAATAAAATGACAATAATACATAAATAACAACAGACTACTAGCAGTTAACTGACATGTATACATATTTATGTTATCAATATAATGGAATTTTATGCGATTGTCATATAAGTGAAAGGTTAAGCTAGCTATGAAACCTGGTTCAATTCACTTTTTTTTTAAAATAAGTAAATGTTTGTACCGAGTCAGAAATATAACATTCATTTCCCATTCGTTTGAAGTGTTTGACCTTTTTACTTTGCTATTTGATATTGGACTGTCCGTTTTATTAATTTACTTTTTTCAATAACATTTGGCTTTTCTACCTTTTAAACAAGTATTCCCCGTTCTAATCTAAAAAAAAAACGAATTCAAAGAATTGGTCCTGATTTGCTTAATGAAAGAGAGTGACCGACGTAGTCACAAGTAGTTTGTCTTTCGGAGGAACAGATAATTAAACTTCACTTTACGCGATAAGGATAATGTCCTATTAAAAAATAATTCAAAGTTTGGTGACTATGTTCAACGCATCTTTTCCATCCAAAATCAAATAAATGCTATCAAAGATACATATTAGTCTGGATCATATCTTGATTTACATCTAGAAATTGACATTGAGGGTCGGTTGAGAACTACTAATCGAGAAAAGAGATGATTCCTACTTCCCATTGTGAATTTTCCTTTTCTATGTTTCAAAATTCCAACAACGCCTGCATATAGAGTATATAACTGCAGTTGAAACGACATTTAATCGCTTGCATTTCCTATTACGATTCAAGAAAGCTTTCAAACCAAGAGTTCCAAGTGGTGAAGATAAAGATATCAATTCGAAAATGTTCGAACAGCGGTATACTACTGTTGCCTTTATTTACGCATGCCATTCCGAATTGGTTGGTATGAAAGATCTGTTTCACAGATGAAGAATGATATGTTTCAATTGTCATTACTACAATCCTGACCTCTTTTCTACGAATGTGACCTATAGAACAAGACTTATCATTGGGCTTGTACTTGCAGCATGAACAGCACGATGGTGACACACGAAGAGCACATGTCATTGCCCTTACAGAGCATCTGAGATCACCACCGGCTTTTGGTGTTGTTCCTATGCTTAGTATTTAGTTTTTTATTTTGTGTTTTGTAAACTGTTATTTGTCTTTTGGTAGTTTTTCGTTTTTATCAATGACCTTGTCAGTTTGAATGTCGTTTTTGTATCTTTCGCCTCTTTCATTGCATTTGGTTGTTAAAAAAAGGAGGGATTCGAAAACCTTTAAATGAGGATAACACTTGATGGCATTTTGTGCGTTTTGCGCATTATTCTGGATAAACCTTCATCAGGAACATTCAAACATTTAAAAACCAAGGATGTATAAATACGTAGAATCGGTAGGAGCAATGACCAAAATAAATTTTAAACAATAGTTTAATTCTTCTAAGGTCAACTTTGTATCAGATGGTCGGAGCCTTTTTTCAAATGATTTCCTATAAATCAATAAATTAATTAATCAATTGATATTATTTATTATTAATATCTAAATTTAAAGTTGATTTTCACTAAATCAGCCAATAATCTGTTAATATCATAAGCATTAACATGTGATGCAAAAACTGTTACTGCTTCGGGAGATACAAGGGGATTGTGTCGCCTTTGTTTAACTTTTGTTGTGTTGTATTCGTTCTATTTTTACATTGAGCATATGCGTTGTTTCTATCGATAACAGTCTTCTCTATTCATTTATCAGTACAATGTTGACATTTTATATTCCAGATACCTTAGTTAACCTCGTTTTAGTTTTAGTTAGGGTCGTGTTACTTAATCTTTCGTTTCTTTCTTGTACTGTCGTTTACACGTTCTAATTAATTTAAGCATATAACAAAACAATACAGCTGTTGTTTTTTTCTATGGTCGGGTTGTTGTCTCTTTGGCACATTCCCCATTTCCATTCTCAATTTTATAGTTCAACTTTTAAAGCTGTTCTATGGTCAGGAGTAGTGATGAGCACAAAATCTCCCGTCTTATATCACTATAATGAAGAAAAAAAACATTTCTTTTCGATCGCCTTAACACCATTCTACATATTGACACTACGTATTATCGTGTACACATACCAATACCCAAAAATTTCAAAAAATCTCGGGGATAACAAAATCTTTATATACAGTCATATAAAACGAGATTCTTGAATTTAAATGTTAAGGAAATAATTTAACCAATACTTGTATAGTTTCAGGACCATATAAATATTTAGACCATACGCGAATGGTGATCCGATGGTCCGACGATACGCGTATTATTTTGTTTTTGTAGCCTAATAAGGATAGTATTCTCCATTATGATTTCACACAGGACATGAATTAGTGGACGTTTATGTATAACTCAAAGTTTATTATTTACCCTCAAATCAGGTTGTATCTCTGTCTTTCATTAAAAGCCCCAGGGGATGAAATTGCCGATATAAGAGAAATCTAAAAAGTGTTTGTTAAGTACTTTCCTGTATATAGTTCTTGTTATTTGGTTTGTGAAGATGACAAAAATACTATACCAATTTGCTTTTCACTGCATAGCTCCATTCATCAAGCTTTGTTGGTTGACCTACAATTCTATTGTTACTCTTTTCTGATGCATATATTTCATCTGTTCCATTTTTTACGCTTGAATGAAGGAATAAACAAAAGATAATTATATATAAAAGTCTAAAGATGTGTACAATGGTACTAACATAAGATCGTAACATACAAAGTAAAATCACAAAAATACTGAATTCAGAGGAAAATCAAATCGGAAAGTCCCGAATCACATGGCTAAATCAAATGACAAAACACATCAAAAACGAATGGACAACAACTGTCTAAGAGAATGTTATAAAATTGTGTTGTCTAATATTTAGGCCAATCATATAGCCTTCGTCATAGAGTTATTTTGGTATCTTCGAATTGTTATCCACAAAAAATACAAGTATATAATTTATTCGTATATATATTTAATTATTATAATAGTGTAACCCTCGCATTAATAAAAAAAAAGAGTGTTATTTTTACATGTGGTGTAGTAAAATGTTGATGCACTCGTACTATTGCTAGAACCCTAACTTTTTTTAACAATACATTTGGTAGATTTTCCAACTGGGACTTTTAAGGGAGTTCACTTCTCAGTTTCAAAGTAATTAACTTTTCAAAACAATAGTTTATATAGATAGGGGATTAATAAAGGATTCCAAAGAGCAAAAAAAAATATATAGGTCACCGTGCTTGTTTTCAAGATATAAGTCATTGTAATTTTGGCGGGAAAATATTCTCTCTTGACTTTTCATAGCTTTATCATTGACAAGTTGAAGTTCTCAAAAACTGTAAAAAAGTAATTAAAATTTTATAAGACTTTTACAGATGGCTTATCATTATACATGTAAAAGATTTACAAAAAGAAAAATGGGGGTCACCGGGCAAATTTTTTCAAGGCATTCAAATGGATAAAAGCAGAGGATTCCGAAAATCTGACAAAAAATCTAAAACATGACAAGCCAGCTTCCTTAACATATTTAGATTTTTTTTCTCGTATTAAGCAAGATCTATCTTCATAGTATAGTATATAGTTTGCAATACTTCCTGTATATCACATTGAGTTCAAAGTGTTTGTATTTATTTATTGTTGTTTGCATAACGATCAGTGACAAGTATTTTATAAATATACAGAACACAAACAAATTAGAATACAATAGACAGTTTCTGCAAAGCGACTCGGAAAGAAGGGAGCAGAATTTATACAGTAGCTGGAAAAATATATAAGGCATGTTGTTTAGATACAGAATGTTGTCAAACCTAATGAATTTGTTTTAAACTACTAAATTTTCCATCTAATGTGAATCCATAATTTGTATGGTGTATACATTTTATAGCTGATACTCTTCCTACTACAAAGATCGGCCCGAGAAAACGCAATAACTGTCAAATAAACCGTTTAGTAACCTACACTCATTTCAGATATCTTAGTTCACCCTTGATAGAGTTATTTCGGTATCTTTGACTTACTATCAATAAGAACTTACAAAATACAATTATATAATTATGTATCAACACTTTTGATATATGTTCTACTTATTACCTACATCGAAGCTACTTTTAGCACTTCTTGGAACGTATTAGATACTCAAATTAACGTACCAAATATAAAACGGAATGACTTTTCTTTTAAGTTTATGTTTTTATAATTATATACAAAGCAGTTTTAATAATTGTAACACTTTTATGAAGACGAGTGATCAAATAACAAAAATGTATCGCTGTACCTTGGTGTATGGCTGTGAACGTTGATCTTATAAATCATGTTGATACTCTGGATATTTTCATAATCATTTACTGTGCTATAAACAAATAATCAGTGTTATATCTTCCCATTGTTTTCAAATATCATATAATGCATGTTATATTTCACACATTTAAAAATAATACTAACAACTAGCAGTAGCATGTACTTCTCTCTTTTATGAGATCAGAACATTTTCATAATAATTGAAATGATTTTGTAATGATCATACGTTGCATACTAAAAGTAGCACATTGCAAAAGAGTAAAAATCTTAATCGATATTATTTATTCTCATAAGATATTGCGAACTCAAATAGTAATTAATAAATCTTATGAAATAAAGCTATAATCCCATGAGATAATCAAAACACAAACAGGAGTGTTAGTGTTCCTGCTACCGTAGCTATATATTAGATGAAATTGGGAAAGGAAATGGGGAATGTGTCAAAGCGACAACAACCCGACTATAGAGCAGACAACAGCCGAATGCCACCAATGGATCTTCAATTTAGCGAGAAACTCCCGCACCCGGAGGCGTCCTTCAGCTGGCCCCTTCAAAAAAACGTATTTTTTACAGCTATATACTAGTATTATACTATATCCTGTGTGTAATATGTATACAATCGTTAACACATTCGTTCATTGATGGACAGTTAGAAAAGACTTTACTCTATATACTACTTTGCACGAATTAATAATGCATGCAACCCCGCCACATCTGATACTACATATACGGTGTTCTCGTACTAATGCGAGTCTCACACTTTCCACTTTTCACAAATACTTTCCCCTATTTTCAGTGTCAATAAATGATTCACTAGATATTATCGTCACTATATATCAACGCCCAATTTATTAGACCCCAAGTGGCCATTTACCCTGTGACATGATATAATAATCCAATAATTACAGCCTAAAAATTAGTTAACACTATTTGCTACATAATTGAGTATAGTGTTATAGTAAAGCAGAGACCGATTTAAATGATCTTGTAAGCCTATTGTTTATATGTTCTCATATGACGTGATATATTTGAGTCTTTCTAAACTTCTTTTTCATAAAATATTTGATGGTTTTTCCAGAAGCATATGTAGTGCAAACGGATTGCTTTATAGAACATTGTTATACTTCCTGTAAGAATTTTGTATGATGTAAAAAAATCATCATTGTACCATAAAATTAGAATAGCTCATTTGGGAAATACGTTCAATTGACTTATGTTCAGTACAGCTATTGTTAATATCATTCATGCGACCCGTTAATCAATGGGATTTTGTCCTTGAATAGAACTCTTTTTTATATTTATAGATTATTTTTATTGGTTTGTCAAAAAAAAAAATGAAAAGCCTGAATAATAATAGAATTTACGCTGTATTAAATATCGATTGTGCAAAAATGTACCCTCAGTTGTAAATGGCGAAGTTCACTCATCTTTAGGAGACAACAACCATATATTCATTTAAGAACTTGAGAGTACTTTGAATGAAAAATTATGTAGTTTTCTTTGTCTATCTTGTATCATTTAGGTACGTTATGATGATTTGTTGTTCAGATTTATCATTCCTTTTGGTCATAACTTTTCTGGCACGTTTATGAAAACGGAAGTATTGACATAAAATGAATCCGGTAAATATTTTTTCTTTTCCAAACAAATCCCGATTTCATAGATGTGCAGAAAAACTATTAAACAGAAAATGCCCCCCCCCCCCCCAAAAAAAAAACCCCAAACAAAACGAACAGCATATATATTGAATGTGACCTGTATTTTATGGTCCATGAATTTGTTCAAAACATATGATCAAGCGGTTGGTCCAATTTCTTTCGGAAAAAGAAGAAATCCCAATTTAAGAGATAAGGTCATAACTCTTGATATACCGAAGCCATCGATATAGAACTTTACCTGTATTTATGGTTCGTCACGTTGTTATGCAATTTCAAAAGATATGGTTAAGTAGTACTCTAACTATCATCCAGAAACCCTACTTGTGCCGGATGGACTGAGAGACATGTGTATCACAATATATCTCTCCTCTTTTTTTGAGGCAGGAGTTTAACAAGTGAAGATGAAAGAAAAAAAAGCTAAACTGAACATTTTCTGAAAATACTAAAATGTGTAAAAGGTCCATCCAATTTTAATGAAGTAAAATTTGTAAAACGTCACTGAAAATTATAGAAGTATTGCCACGTAGGCCATTCGATATTTTCGTTGTATTGTCCTTTTTACGACAAAACATTTATACGGTTGTAGCCAGTCCTTAGGAACTAATGAAAAACCTTTATCAGACTGCTTTTTTATGCATTTTTCCATTTGCAAAAGAGGGCAACATATTTCATAAACATTATCTTATGAATGATAAATGATATTAAGTTAATAAAACATAGCTTTCCTTTTTATACCTCATCACATGAATAACTGTTTTAAAATTTGGTTTAAAGCATCCATCTGTACATATATTCCACCCGTTCTTTACTGATCCATGTCGACTTCGTTTTCCACAAAAAAATTGTATTGTTGTAGTTATTCTATAATGAATAGTTAAAAACGTTTATAACAATAAACAGAAAAAGTGAGAGGAAACGATCAAATATATTATATAACTGTTGTTTGTTTGTCTTTTTTGTTTCAGCTATGGCATTGTCAGGTTATTTTTTGCTTATGAAATTGAATGTTCCTTTGGTATCTTTCGCTTCCCTCATATAAAAGTATTTGTGTCACAAAATAAAAGTAATGTCACGGATAGATGTTCAATTGTATTTTTCGACTGATAATTTCAATCGATTTTGATATGACACGGAACATATTAGGTCGTGTTGTTATTATGACGCAATTAAAAATATCACTAATCGATATATAAATTGATTAATGAAATAATACAAAAAAATAAACTTTGCATTTATAGGCATTAGCTGTAATTACCTTTGATATAAACAATCAATAACATTTTTGGGTAATGATGTCAAAATATGGTCAGGTGGAATGAAGAAAGTACCATCGAAAGTCCGGTATTGTTCAATCTGAAATGATTAAATATATTCTACGGTTTGAGCAAATCAAACAAGTATGAAAAAACAACAATCAAAGTACGATTTACTAATAATCAAAATTTGCTGAGTTTTTTCTTTCATACAATGTTTTGATACAACAGCATCATTGTTATTTGTATCCCCAAAAATATACATGTTTATGTCGTACTGATATGGAAAATAATTATAACATTTCATTGATAAACCAATATCGTGATATTAGGTATCATAATTGACCCACAATCAAAGCAAAATGTATATCAATTAAATGTACAGTTATTTGCAAAGTGAAAATATGTCCCTGTCAAATTGATATGTCATCGTGCTGTTACAAGGAGTGAATCGTTTTACTTATATGTATCGTTCTAAAAGTTAATACTTCAAAAACCATTGATACAGCGAGTTTATTTTTTTTGTGAGAATTATCTTTGTTTGAAAGAGAGAGGCTAAATATATACCAAAGTGACATTCAAACTCATAGGTGGAAATAAACTGACAACGCCATGGCAAAAAAAGAAAGACCAACAGACAAACAACAGTATACAAAACAAAAATAGAAAATCAAAAAGGGGATTATTTCACGCGCTCTGTCAGTGAGAGCAGTTCCTGCTACACATGTAACACCCGACGTGTTACTCAAGTATGTACACATCCGCTTATAAGTCTAATTAGGTAGTCATAACAAGTTTTAGAGCAGTGGTTTCAAGGGAGACCATTTGTAGTTGAACTTTTACTTGTTTCAGATTTTAAAACAATTTGAAATTTGTTTGATCTCTTGTGCAATTTGGGAAGTTAATAAAAAGCAGGAATCTTGTGGTGTTCAGATTTAACTTTCAGTCTGATTGTTTTAATCGTACACACTTTTTTCTCAATTTGTTCACTAAGATTAGAGTGCATCACCATAATTCTAACGCCGAAACAAAAACACCAGTGTTGGCTGTTTGTCGGTTAACACAAAACGCTTCTCGAAAGTAAACAATTTGTCATTTAGTCTTGTATCATTTAGAACAATTTCGTTTCAAACTAAAAGTAGATTGTAGATACCATGGGGCAATAAAAAAATAACAAATCCAATAAAACACAACTACAGTAGGCCATTGAAAAAAAGAAAAACGACGATAATACATTCAAAACAGTACACTGAAAACTAAATTTAAGCAACACAAACCAACCAACAACCATGGTGGACTTATGTGCGGTAATAAATCATATTGATTGTTTTTAAAGATACAGGTCATGGTTTATTCTGTAAGTGAAAAAGGCAACATGGATCATACCTGAAATTCCAGTTCTCATAGTCAATTACATCCACTGGAATAACTCGCATGTGGAATTATTCCAAACACCAAAAGGTTTTTCTACCACGAAGAAGGCAAAAAATAGTAACATTTGAAAAATTTACATGATATAAAATGTAACTTTTTGAGCCCTAATTAACATTCTAGTGTTTCCAAATGTTACATATACATAGTGTGGTAGGTTTTTATAGACACGTGCTTGATCGTTGGAATATCTGATACAGTGTTTCGGCACTGTCATGATTTAAATCATACATTTCGACTATAAATTTTCAAATCATTCATTATGCAACTAAATTAAAAGTAAGATTACATTTGCAACGGGCTGTTGATAACAGACAATTTCGACTAGTTTTGCTACATACTTTAATACCTAATCTATTCTATATTCGGCTTACAAAGCTGTTGGCTACAAGGGTATATTGGACACGGTATTCAAAAAATAACCTATATCGTATTTTGAATCATATCGTCAGTATCTTTGATGGTTAATTATCAGTCAACACAATTGACAAAATATTGTAACTTGTGTTTCGGTAAGGGCATATTTGTATTTTCATTTCAAGTTTGATAGTTTTATCTAGTCTAAGTTTGCTAATCCCTCTGATAAAGTCTGTTTTATTTTGCTTTTATTGTTAAACCCTTACCTCTTGATTTGTATACTTGTTAACGTATCGGAATTTTGAGAGAGAGGAAACAACGATACTTATCAAGAAAATTTCCATTATCAGAAGAGGAATATCTCACTGTTCTTATGCAGTTGAAATCATCTTTTGGCTTAAAGTCAACCAAGGCTGAGTCTGTTAAGTATTTCTGAAAAATACAATTATTTTTGTCATACGAAGTTGTAATATCCGTTCCAGTAATTATAATTGAACACCGAGTTGAAATATCGGTAACAGTAAGTAATACTGTTTCATATGGAGACTTCAAAGTCAGTTGTGTGACAGTTTGATAAGTTTTGAATACCTGGGTTGCTTGGATGGTGTAGGAATGTTTGGGAGAATTAGTTAAGGTTGAATTGACAAAAAAGTATTCACCTATAAAAAGTTTAGATTTCGTGTTTTTTATCAAAAACACCAATTGAATATTGTTGCTCGTCTAACGTGCAGTGGCATCCAAATGATTGGAATAAGACTTTTGGAAAAGTGATAATAATTCCAAAGGATTCTAGTTGTAACCGGATATGTCATTGGTAATCGTTTTGTAATAGTTATTGTGCTCATCGCGTGATTGTTGATTGTTTTGTATCTGTAGTTCTTTTCTTGTCGTATCATTGTTAATCATCCGTGTTATTGTTTTTTGTGTATAGTTCTTGTATTCGATGTTTCATTGTTGATCGTTTTGTAGTACTCTGATAAATACACTTATGTGCAGCATAGGTGACTTTATGGTACAAATAAAGACTGTAATTTTTATTGTATTCAGTCTAGTGTTATCATGTTTTGTAATTTTTAGAAATATGTAAAAAATAGTTAAGTTGGGACATATGTGATTATCTGACTTGAAACTCTTTGGAATTCTCTAATTGAAGGGGGCGCTACTTCAAGCACATGTTTTAATATCCAGCCTCTTTTCCAAATTGCTGCCGAAGGAGAAACAAGTACAGAAATTTGGTGACATTCAATTTCATAAAATATTTTTATCTAGGCATGCCTTTAAACACACTTATACTAGGTCATTCCATTTGCCATCGGTTTCACAACTACCTGAAAGCAGGACACGATCATAGACAACAATTAGACTTCAATTTGACAAAAACTTCAAATGTTGAGTGGCATGGCGTAGGAGGAAGAACTATTCATAAAATGATAAAGTTCGACTTGGGCATAGTTAAACTTATTAAACCCGATTGTGTTGTTCTCCTAGCTGGGGGTAACGATGTTGTAGAGGACACGTCGGTTGAGGAAGTGGCATTTAAACTGATTAGTTTCTGTTCGATCCTGACAAATACGTATGGCGTTCGACGAGTAGTAATATGTGCCATCATGCCACGCTTTCCACGGGATAATTGCAGATTTATGAAAGATGGTGTCAGAGATAGGGCATACAAGAATATGTATTTCGAAAAAGCAAAAGAAATAAATAATATGATAAAAAACGAGGTCGAAAAATCATCGAAATTTATCTTTTGGGATCATAACAAAAGATTTTCCTTTGACACCACACATAAAAATTCATGCAAAGATAAATTTATTTCCGATGGAGTACATCTGAATACAAAAGGTCAATACCATTTATACAAGTCAGTAAGAGGAGCAGTTATCAATGCCTGCAAAGAGATTAAATTAGAAAACGGAAATTAACACGTATCTGAACCGCATTTGAAAATTTCGTAATATTTTGTAAACTTCCGGTGGATAATCGTAACAGAATGACAATCAGAATTATGATGCATAATCATGTTTCAAGTAATACTTACCACATATAAATACAATTTAACACACAAATTTACATATCAATCCCATATGTTACTGTTTTTGATTGATATCAGATTACATAGCACATTATTACCCTACTTGACTGTTATACTAATGACAGTAAATGTAGGTCATGAATAGAATTTATTTGTAGCGTAAATTTATTATTTAGTGACCAAAAGGAAATTTTTTTTTTACAGCAGAATACTTTTAATATTGAACACAAACAATTCTAACAGTGGAGTATATACAGATCTAATTATTCAAACAGTTAACATGAATAATGAAGCTGAAATGCAAAGAAAAACAAATAGACAATTTAAATAAAACAAAATAGTCCTATTATAAATAAAAATTATCATATTGAAAGTATTGTATTAAGTTTCCATTAGTATATTCTAGACAATGCCTCCAAAAAGACAATCCTCATATGGCGTGGCAGGTGCCATTAAGAAAATGAAGACGGCTGCACAGAGGAAGAAAACATCAACTGCCTTACCAAGTGGGCCTTCAAACCCTCCAAATAATGCAACAGTTATGTTGCCAGATGTCATGGAGGAGTTGACTAATCGGGTTACAGAAAGGGTAGCTAGCCGTATGGAAAAGAGAATGGAGGAAATTTTCGACAAGATAGCTTCCAAAAATAATGGCAATTCAGACGTTCAGGAGGCTGAGGTTCAAAATCATGTGGACAATCTGAACAGAAATATACAAGGAGATAAAAGCAATGACAATAACAATGTAGTTGTCAGTCCAGAGGTTCTGGCTGTACAACCAACTGTTGATAAACAAATTATTGGGGGACAATCAGCCTTTGTTAGTTGCTCCCTCAAACCAGGGGGAAACATACCAGATAAAATTAAGCAACAAATCTGGGCGGGACAATACATCAACTTCCACTCCCTATTGGAAAATGATGAGACAAAATACAGATTACAACTGGTTCATGGGGCCGACAACCCTGAATTGTACATTACAGAAGAACGAAACAAGAAAACTTTAAACCAATGGCTATCTGCCTGGAATAAATTCACAGCGATAATTTGCACTAAAAACCCTGAATTAGGGTCGGTAATTCCCCACCATATGGAAATAATCCTGGAAATGTCACGAGAAGGGGGGAACTGGCAATTGTATGATATAGAATTTAGGAAATTAATAGAAAGAGGAGAAGCGCAATGGGGGTGTACACACCTAGAACTATACTTGAGAGCTAAACTACAAGGAAACATTAAAACTGGGAACGATAATAACAAAAGTGGAAATACTCGCTGGCCAGTTGGAGTATGTTTTTCTTTTCATAAGGGGTTAGGTTGCAAGTTTGGCGATAAATGCAAGTTTCAACACAGATGTTTTAATTGTGGTTTTAACCACTCATTTTCAGCATGCAAAAAACCAGTTCGGCTACCCTACAAGTTCACACAAAACAGTAACAACATAAAAAAGATACAAGGTGGGAATAACCAGCCCTTTCGTGGTCCCTCCGTATCTAATAACAGAGACGACACCTCTTCCCCAAGGACAGAAAAGACTGTCCCCACTAGAAAATGAGGTTAAATATAATTTTCACAGCAATACACCAGTTAAGGTGGATAGGCTCAGATATTGGTTAAAAGGATATAATATTAAAATGTACAATTATTTGGTTAACGGCTTTAAAATTGGATTCGATGTTGGATCCACAGGTTCTGTTCATCATAATACAGTTGATAATTTATTATCAATAAAGACAAAACCGGATATCGTGAGACAAAAAATTCAAAATGAAATTAATGCGAATAGATTTGTTGGCCCTTTTGAGACAAAACCTTTTACAGAAATGCAATTATCCCCTTTGGGACTAGCAGAAAAGAAAATGCCTGGGACATATAGAATGATCCACCACTTATCCTTCCCTGAAGGCTCATCAATCAATGACAATATACCACAAGACAAATGCAGTGTACAGTATGCCTCCATTCAAAATGCAATAGAACTGATTAAGACAGTAGGAAGAACAAGTTTTTGTGCAAAAACCGACATATCCAGTGCATTTAGAATTATAAACATAATAGAATCACAATACAAACTGTTTGGCTTCATGTGGGAGGGGAAATACTATTACGATAAAAATCTACAAATGGGTTGTAGCTCTAGTTGTCAAATTTTTGAGAAATTTAGCTCAGCAATTGAATGGATCGCAAGGAATAAATTACTTATTCCAAACATTGTGCATATTTTAGATGATTTCATGATAGTCGACAAAACCGAAGATGGGTGTAAAAAAAAATTAGAACGTTTTCTTGCAATTTGTAAAGATATGGGTATACCAATTTCTAAGGAAAAAACATTCCAGCCATCCCAAGTAATGAGTTTCGTTGGTTACGAAATAGACACTAAGTTGATGGAAGTAAGACTTCCCATCGATAAGCTCGATAAATGTAACAATCTTATAACTGTAGTGTTACAAAAGGAAAAAATTACATTGAGGGAACTTCAATCTATCATTGGTAAACTAAACTTTGCTTGTGCAGTTGTCATCCCAGGAAGGGCATTCCTCAGAAGACTAATAGACTTAACAATAGGGGTAAAAAAAAATTTTAAAGAATTTTAATGGGAAGTCATTGATTTTATCAGATCGTTGGTTAACATCTGATCAGCTACATCTGTTTACAGATGCCTCCGGTACATTAGGTTATGGTGCTTTGTTTGGTTCACAGTGGTTCTTAGGCAAATGGGACACAAAATGGCAAAAGCAAAATATTGCCTTTTTAGAGCTATATCCCATAGTCCTGGCAGTTGAAATATGGGGACACCAATTTGAAAACCAATGCATATATTTCCATACAGACAATATAGCTTTGGTGTCTGTAATCAATAAACAAACATCTAAAGATGCGTTAATCATGTTTCTTATAAGGAGACTAGTTCTACACTGCCTAAGAAACAATGTGAACTTTAAGGCAAAACACATATATGGTTCAAAAAATGTATTGGCAGATGCACTTTCTCGTCAACAGGTACAGAAATTTCATCGGTTAGCACCATGGGCAGACACTGTTCCCAAACCAGTTCCAAATCTTCCAGATTTGCCAAGCTACAGGAACCCTTGAATCAAATTTTTAACAACATCTTATCTGACTCCTCACAAAAAACTTATAGAAGAGCAATTATACACTATAAGAGTTTTGCTGAAGAATATGGCATTAGATTTCAGTTACCACTTACTAGTTCAGATCTCATACTATTTATAGCCCATTTGAAAAACAAAGAACTTGCTGCAAGTTCTATCTCAACATACATTTCAGCAATTGGTTTTACACACAAAATTAATAATTGACCTGATCCAACTGATTCATTCATTATTGATAAGTTACTGAAATCAGTGCACAAGGGAAGAAATCAAGATATGAGACTTCCAATCACTAGTACGATTTTGAATCAATTAATAGATGCATTGAAACAGACAATATCTAATAAGTATGATCAACTTCTATTCAAAGCAATGTTCACCCTAGCATATCATGCTCTTTTAAGAATTGGTGAGATGACAGTCAACAACAAAAATTACAATCATGTTATTAGTTTAAGTCAAGCTGTTATTTTACACAAGAAAGTAGTTATCAATTTCTTGGACTTCAAACATTCAAATGGAAAACAATTTCATTTAGAAATAGCTAAGAATAAAAATGACAATATTTGTGCAGTAACAGCACTTACAAACTACTTAACTTTGAGAACTAACACAACAGGTCCATTATTTCTCAACTCCAGTGGAGAAGCTGTTTCTAGACAATTATTCCAACATGCTTTGAATGGTGCTTTAAATTTTTGTGGGCTCAGCATAGCATATTACAAACCTCATAGTTTCAGGATAGGCTTTGCTACCGATGCAAGTGCAAAAGGATTGTCCACAGAAACCATTAGAACTTTAGGTAGATGGAAATCCGATGCATTCAAATTGTACATTAGACAATCAGGTCAAATTTCTAACATTTAGTCAATTTTACCTGTATCACAACTGATCATGTAATGACACATTTTGGAGAATGAATTACTGCGTTTATTATTTTATATTTTGTACAGGGCTCGTGGGTCACAGCTCATTACATATCGCATAAAGAATAACAGTTCATGTTATATGGAAACAGTGGACAAATGGGAAAGGTGAATTATGACGCTCATTCAAGCTGATACAAGGACAACCTTAAACCAGGAATCCATCCGTTTACTATTGAAATGAAAAAATTTTACTGAGAGGAAGTTGACAGAACACAGCGTGCCAGTACTGTTATATTAAAATCTCCCATTTGCATTTAGTTATATGAGACAGTAAACTTATGACTATATATTAAGAAATATAGTTATTTGTGATGTTATTTTAGTATATTTTGATTTTTGTGTCTCTTTAGTAAAATTTAGATTATATCAAGTAGATATATTGTAAGAACACAGTGTCGGTAAATTGTGTCTTTTTAAAAATTTTTTTTTTAGATTGTATCGGGTAGATACATTGATAGGACACAGTGTCTGTAAATTGTGTCTTTTTAGTAAAATTTAGTTTGTATCAAGTAGATACGTTGATAGGACACAGTGTCTGTAAATTGTGTCTTTATAGTAAAAAATTTAGTTTGTATCATGTAGATACGTTGATAGGACACAGTGTCTGTAAATTGTGTCTTTTTAGGAAATTTTTTTGTATCAAGTAGATACTTTGATAGGACACAGTGTCTGTAAATTGTGTCTTTTTAGTAAAATTTAGTTTTTATCAGTACTTTGATAGGACACAGTGTCTGTAAATCGTGACTTTTTAGTAAAAATTAGTTTGTATCAGTAGATACATTGATAGGACACAATGTCCGTAAATTGTGTCTTTTAGTATAATTTAGCCTGTATCAAGTAGATACATTGATAGGACACAGTATCTGTAAATCGTGTCTTTTAAGTTTACTTTGATTTGTATCAAGTAGATACATCGTTAGGACACAATGTCTGTAAATTGTGTCTTTTAGGATAAGGGCATTCGCGGGATGCAATGTCTGTATATAGAGTCGTAAGCTTTATCATTTGCATATGTAGGATAAAAGATGATGCAGGTTTACTTTAGGGCAGCGTTTTCAGCTCCATAAGAGCTTCATACGTCATGGCGGTATCTGCTCCCAAAAGTTGAGATGTTACACTATTATTAACAAATTTATAGTCAAGGGGAGATAACTCTAAATTAATTGACTTTTCAAAAAATTCAATTTCAACAATTGATGACATTTGTCTTTTCATTATTACATAATATGCTCATTGGTTCAGACTGTAATGAAAGTATTGTATATTTAAATTCATAATTGGTACTTATAATTGTAGTGTATGCAAATTTTATACATGTATCTTTTGATATGATTGATTCTGAAACATAAACTGTCACATCTGTGGCCTGCATCATCATTATATGTGTTAGTTGTTATTTTACCTTTAGCGGACCATAAATACACTTATGTGCAGCATAGGTGACTTTATGGTACAAATAAAGACTGTAATTTTTATTGTATTCAGTCTTGTGTTATCATGTTTTGTAATTTTTAGAAATATGTAAAAAATAGTTAAGTTGGGACATATGTGATTATCTGACTTGAAACTCTTTGGAATTCTCTAATTGAAGGGGGCGCTACTTCAAGCACATGTTTTAATATCCAGCCTCTTTTCCAAATTGCTGCCGAAGGAGAAACAAGTACAGAAATTTGGTGACATTCAATTTCATAAGATATTTGTATCCCCTCCCCCTTCCCCTTCTTCCACCTTGTAAAGAGGTTCGTTAATGGTTGATTTGAATGAGGACAATTAGAGCGGTATCTGCTCCCAAAAGTTGAGATGTTACACTATTATTAACAAATTTATAGTCAAGGGGAGATAACTCTAAATTAATTGACTTTTCAAAAAATTCAATTTCAATAATTGATGACATTTGTCTTTTTAATTATTACATAATATGCTCATTGGTTCAGACTGTAATGAAAGTATTGTATATTTAAATTCATAATTGGTACTTATAATTGTAGTGTATGCAAATTTTATACATGTATCTTTTGATATGATTGATTCTGAAACATAAACTGTCACATCTGTGGCCTGCATCATCATTATATGTGTTAGTTGTTATTTTACCTTTAGCGGACCATAAAATTGACTATATCTGAAGAGCATATCTTACAGTTTTTATACAGTAAACATCTTCTTTTGAACTCACAACACCTAGGGCTGAGTCTTTATTTTTTTCCTGAAAAATACATTTACACTTATTGAAATATCCGTACCAGCAATTATTAGTGTACACATAGTTGATATTAATTATAAAATCATGATTTATATACGACACCATTATTAACCAAAGAAAACAGTAAATATATGAATCAATACATATCTCGAATACCAGACATCATTCATCAGTATGATGTTAATAATAAACTCATCATAGATACCAGGATTTAGATTTTGTTGGTAAAACGCATGTTTCGTCAAAAAAAGACTAATCAGTGACACCCGAATCAAAAAAAATTAAAAAGCCAAATAAAGTTCGAAGTTGAAGAACATTGAGAACCTAAAATTCCTAAATGTTTTGCCAAATACAGCAAAGGTAATCTATTCTAAAATAGAAATCTTTAGCATATCGTTCAATGAATCCTATCAATCTATTCTGATTTTACTAAAAGAAACTTAATGTAATACAGATTAAAAACCGAACCACGCTTATATGATTAAAAAATTCCAAAGTTTACGTAACTTCAATATTTATAACGGAACTGCGTATTTATGTATCCCAAATGAAAACTGAAACTAACACACTAAAGTGCGGTGACTAGACTACTCGACCGCCTTGGCTTCACAAAAATAAAGCTTTCGGTGGCCGGGTGTTACCTTTCCTCGTCAGTTTTAATCTAGCGTCGTAAAAAACAAATTATTTGAGAAAGCAAATTTCCAGATCTAACATTGTTTGGCTGATGTTTAGACGAGTTGTATATACATAATGTACACAGCCATGTATCATCATCATTGCTGGTGATCCGATGGATACATCTGTTGTAGAGTTGTCACTGACTCAGACGTACTTATATATATATATATAGCATTCAGAAAAGTAGTTTAAACAGAATTAACAAGAATGTGTCCACAGTACACGGATGCCCCACTCGCACTATCATTTTCTATGTTTAGTGGACCGTGAAATTGGAATAAATTCTCGAATTTGGCATTAAAATTAGAATTATCTTATCAAAGGGAACATGTATACTAAGTTTCAAGTTGATTGGACTTCTACTTTATCAAAAACTATCTTGACCAAAAACTTTAACCTGAAATTTGCACTATCATTTTCTATGTTCAGTGAACCGTAAAACTGGGGTCAAAACTCTAATTTGGCATTTAAATTAGAAAGATCATATCATAGGGCACATGTATACTAAATTTCAAGTTGATTGGACTTCAACTTCATCAAAAACTACCTTGACCAAAAACTTTAACCTGAAGCGGGACAGACGGACGAACGGACGGACGCACAGACCAGAAAACATAATGCCCCTCTACTATCGTAGGTGGGGCATAAAAACAGAATCCAAATACTTAAATTACTGGTTCATGAAAATAAGTTTTGAGTTATTTCCCTTTGAACATCAATTGTTCAACTAATAAAGCAAAAATACTTCTCTAAACATAGATATGATATAGTTCTCTAAAATTAGATATGATGTGACACAATGTATATCAATTTTCAAATAATGATCAAATATGATTAATAGATCCAAATATCTTATCTTTCCTTTGTCACAAACTAATATAGATCTGCAAGTTATCTGTCTATGTAATGCAATGAAATACATCCTTTCATAACAATAGATTATTATCTCATTAAAGGAGTTTGATGAAATATATAGCATTCAGAAAAGTAGTTTAAACAAAATAACAAACATACCTACCACACAATTCTTCAAACAATTTACAAAAGAAAAGAAAAAGCAAAATGTATAATAATAAACAGGAAATTTCTAACTATATTTAGACAGTCCTAAATATACAGAGCTTGTCATCAAAAACACTTAGGAAACACAAATGAATCTGTCACTCCAATTATATTTGTGATTGATAATTACCACATGGTTATCTTAAAAATCAAACTTTATATCTTTCATTTGTCACAAACTAATATCTGAAACTTATCTATCAATGACAAAAGATTTTTGTTATATGCATTTGATTTATTGCCCTTTGAACAGAAATAAGTATTTCGTCAATAATTGAATTCTTGGGAAATGTCTAATAACGCAACAACGAGAAAAGATACAATCGTGAAAATTGACATTGACCTTCATTTAAGTCACAGTAAACAACATATCTTAATTTGAAAAAATTCTTAAACGAGTTTTCATGTTAATGAACGGACACTGTTTCGCAGCCGCCCTCCGTATATTCCAAAATCAATAACCAATTTTTCTTTCGAAAATCCGGTTAAAAATGCTTAAATATCTCAGGGGGCGTTACTCTAATACTTCTTCTTCTTTGTATAAGCTTCCTGTAGACAGGAACACCTCATATGATATTAGGGTTAAGTGTAATTTGGTGAAGAAATGTTTTGTTTCAGACAACTATGTACAGCACACTATGTAGATGGTTTTTAGTATATTTATTTAAGGAATGTGACTTTAAAAGTTATATGTACAGTTTTGGCTTTTATTTTGTTTAATATTACAAACCTAGCTTATTTACATGTATGTGTATTATGTATGGCAACAACAATAGTATTATAAAAATAAGAGATACTCATCAGGGTTTAAATTACATAAAGAGTTTATGTTTTTTTGTAAGTATGCATGTGTTGATAATTTAAAAAGCAGCTTTGGCTGACAATATATATATATATATTGAAATTGGTCTTGACTTCTTAAAATAGTGTTCAATGATTAACATCTAAGATATATCTCTTTCATTACCTACTGTTTGAGAATATGATTATACTCAATATGGCAAAAAATAAAATTATAATACAATTATTCAAAATGTATATCGAATATTAAGATAATTTTGTGTCATATTTTAAAACATTTGTCCTCTTTTAAAATACGCAGGATATCAATAAGAATACCTAGTTATTCATAGAAATTAAAAAAAAAAAAAAAAAAAAAAAAAAATCACCAAACATTTATCATCATATAAAATAGAGAATATTAATGGTTTAAACTTTCTCTGCTTCACTTGACCATTTGAATCAATGAAACTCTTATTACTGATATTGCATCATAATTTATAGTACATTGATATTATCGTGCTTGTAAACGGGTGGTTTGCGATTCTTCATGAAAATATTCTCGAAATATAAAATTCTAAGTCCACATTCGTATTCGTTCTTCACTTTTTCATGAATACGTAATATTATACAACTACTGTCTTTTGATGAGGTAAATATGCGGTTTTATTGACTTTTGAAAAATGATATTCACTGAGGCCGACGGCCGAAGTGAATATCAGTTTTTCAAAGGTTTTATTGACTTTTGAAAAATGATATTCACTGAGGCCGACGGCCGAAGTGAATATCAGTTTTTCAAAAGTCAATAAAACCCCACATTTACCGAAACAAAAGACAGTAATTGTTTTATTCCATATTCCGAGAGAAGAAAATGTATTTAATGACAAACATATACCAATTTTTTTTACATGAAACATTTTACCATAACGTTGCATGCATGTAAAAGCGCGTGACGTTTAGCGCGGTGAATAACACTTTCTCAGGTGAATATGCTTTTTTATTCAAAATCCAATTCATATAAAGAAACCTACTAAAATAATACCAATATGGAATAATATACAATTACTGTCTTTTGATGAGGTAAATATGCGGTTTTATTGACTTTTGAAAAAATGATATTCACTGAGGCCGACGGCCGAAGTGAATATCAGTTTTTCAAAAGTCAATAAAACCCCATATTTAACGAAACAAAAGACAGTAATTGTTTTATTCCATATTCCGAGAAAAGAAAATGCATTTAATGACAAACATATACCAAAACAAATTTTACACGAAACATTTTACCATAACGTTGCATGTAAAAGCGCGTGACGTTTAGCGCGGTGAATAACACTTTCTCAGGTGAATATGCTTTTTTATTCAAAATCCAATTCATATAGAGAAACCTACTAAAATAATTCCAATATAGAATAATATACAATTACTGTCTTTTGATGAGGTAAATGTGTAGTTTTATTGACTTTTGAAAAACTGATATTCACTGAGGCCAACGGCCGAAGTGAATATCAGTTTTTCAAAAGTCAATTAAACCACATATTTACCGAAACAAAAGACAGTAATTGTTTTATTCCATATTCCGAGAGAAATGTATGTAATGGCAATTATTAACCAAAACCAATTGTACATCAATCGTTTTTTTTACCAAAATAGTGCAGGTAAAAGCACGCGACGTTATGCGCGGTGAATATCCTTTTTCCGCAGGTGAATATGCTTATTTATTCAAAATCCCATTCATATAGAAAAACCTACTAAAGTTTTATTAATATGGAATAATAGGTTTTATACTTTTTCCTCTATCTTGGTTACGAGTTCACTGCTTATGTTGACAATTCCTTTGAAATTGTTACAATCCAGTAGCAAACGGGTTACTTCCATCTTGTTACAACAGAATGTATTCCTGTTAGTTGGGTCAATAATATCAGATATTTCCTTTTTCATCTCTATATAGTATTTCTATTTATACTGATCACTGGACATAATGTAACCATATGCACTATGTCTTCATTTTCTGTATGGTACAATTGACATAACGGTTCTGCTATATAGTGTGTAAACTTGTGTTTTTCTGAATGTAATTTACATGATCAAGTCATCATTCTGGCCTTGATAATAGCTTTTCTTAGCTCAAGTTTTGGTTGGTTTTTCAAATTCCAGACTTGTACAGTTTGTCCAATTTCTAGGCTTTCTATTTTCATATATTTAGGTCTTTCCACCTTTCCGTGGAAAGACCTATTGATTTTGTTCTGATTATTATTATTATTATTATTATTATTTTCTTCCGCCTAATTTTTTTCTTGCGTAATATTGATGTTTCAAAAGATGTCGCTTAGATATTTGGAATATGATATCATATAGTTTATACGATTTTAATACTGACAACGGCGTAACCAAATACTTTACGTTGTAAGAGTTATCTCCCCAAACACTGTTTTTCTTGTGGCCACTACTCCTTTGCAACCGTAAAAGATTACAACAAAATTATTTTACCAAATTGCTTGTTACATCTTCAGGATTAGGATTTTAATTTTGACCGAAGCTATCCAGAGACTCCATATGAGAGTTATTCCCCCTTATGTATTTGATATAGGTGATATGCGTTTCTAACTGGTAAACCATAAGTGATAGAGACCTAGGGTCTCTTGATTTGAGATCCTTGGTCCAAAAAAATGAAAATAAGGTCAAGGTCAAAGGTCAAGGTCATATTCTAAAATTTGATTTTGGCTTATTTTCACTTATTTTCAAATATTGTATGACATATCGACAAATATTTTTTCCTAAATTGTTAGTTGCGACATGTCCTTACTTGTATATATTGGTTGAAAGGGTGTGCATACAATAAATTGGAGTTTTTGTCCATCTTACATTTAGAATTACGCGTAAAGTGGTATTACTCATTAACCAAACATATTAAAGACCTAGGGTCTTATGATTTAAGGTCCTTGGTTAGATTTTGACCTTTGCTTTAAATTCATATAAATACATTATAAAGCCCTAGGAACTAACATTTTAAACTGATTTTTCATATTTCAATATCAAAATAGACCTTTACTAGTGGAAAGACCTTCAATTGTTCTCTGAACAATTGGTTTTTAATTTTGACTGGTTTTATTGATGGCTTCAGATTTTAATTTAGCGTTCAAAAATTGATTTACTTAAAATACATAACGCAATCATAAAGATGAAGACAAAACATGACTCTAACCCTTCTCACTTACCTTTGTTATGGATTGAAACATCCTTTTTGTATTCGTGTCATCGTTATTGGCAACGACGAAATCCCTCTTTACAATCAAAGTCATCAATAATCCAACGATTAAACATGACAGGAATATTTTCGTAACAGTCTTCATCTTCCTGAAATTTCACAGTAATATCTTATTTTCAATATCTTTTTGTACTTTTGTGTTCATTTTCCTATGGTACTATCTGTGAATACTAGATTCCATTGCTATTTTGGATTTCAATATGGAATAACTAGGAATACAGATAAACAAAACAAATGGCATAGGGTTGAGGGCATGTCTTTTAAATTTAAATCATTCACACTGACTTTTTGTGAGATTTGTATTTTATAGTTGTTGTCTCTAAGACGTTTCCTTGTACCGTATTGTTATTCATATTAACAATATCACAAAAACCAGTTGTTGGCATGACAAGGGTTAGGTTCTTCTCATATATGTTATGATGGTATGATACTAAACCCCTCACGGGAAGGATTGTGCCTGATATTCATATGATGAAGACATAATCTTTCAATCAAGTCTGGAGCTGGCATGTCAGTTAACTGCTAGTAGTCTGATGTTAGTTATGTATTATTGTCATTTTGTTTATTTTCTTTGGTTACATCTTCTGACATCAGACTCGGACTTCTCTTTAACTGAATTTTAATGTGCGTATTGTTATGCGTTTACTTTTCTGCATTGGCTAGAGGTATAGGGGGACGGTTGAGATCTCATAAACATGTTTAACCCCGCCGCATTTTTGCGCCTGTCCCATGTCAGGAGCCTCTGGCCATTGTTAGTCTTGTATTATTTTTAATTTTAGTTTCTTGTGTACAATTTGGAGTTCAGTATGGCGTTCATTATCACTGAACTAGTATATATATTTGTTTAGGGGCCAGCTGAAGGACGCCTCCGGGTACGGGAATTTCTCGCTGCATTGAAGACCTATTGGTGACCTTCTGCTGTTGTCTTCTCTATGGTCGGGTTGTTGTCTCTTTGACACATTCCCCATTTCCATTTTCAATTTTCTTTACTGATTGTAATGTAAAATTAGAATAAAAGTAAATACCTCAAAATTAATAAAAGACAGCTGTTAGGAATGCCTTAGATACTCCGTGATGTCTTAGAGTTACGTTGACTCTTTAGAAAATATGTCGGTGCAGTTTTTAAAAATGTTTTCCAATATTCGACCAAATTACTAGACGTTATAAAGTAAGGAAATACTGACATGAACTTGTAACATACCTTTCTTAAATTCATCTTTGACAGATACAGAGAAAGATAAGAAATTAAGGCTCCAAGTCACGCATGCAAAGTGGACCTATGATGAATTTGGCTTTTCTTTTACTGCCCATCTGTTTGTACAGCTCTTTACGTATTCACGTACTTATAATTCTTTCTTTTAAGTTTGTAAGGGGTTTGAGCGATCGCGATGAAGGTAAATCAAATAAGCTTATCAAATGCATACAATTTATAATAGGTTCCCTCAATTTTTTACATCCAGGTGTTACACGAATTGAAAATAAAGGTTATTTATGCTTTAATCAGTGAAGCAAAATTTCCGTCTTCAGATTTCTATCTTGTGTATCCATTTGATCTGTATAGACAGTATATATGCTTCAATATTATTTATCCCTCTTAATAATTATAACAAAGAACTGTTAAGATTTGCTTAATAATCGGAATACTGTTTAAAAGACGGCTATCAAACCACATGAGAACCGTTTAGAGAGCTTTCTCAACTTGTTTTAAATATGTCGCATTTTCTGTGTATTTTGTATGCATTGCTCGTGTTAATAGTGTGCCCTACAAAAACATGAGGATTGTGACATAACGTTCTTATTAAATATAGGAATGGATTATTTAAATTATCGTATAGTCCTTGTTGCTGTTATATAAGCATCGACCAATCGTTTAAATAAAACATAACAATAATGATGACCAATCTAGGTATGGGGTCACACATTCACGATTTTTACTGCCGTCTTTAAAAGGACCATTCCCGATTAAAATTTGTCAAAAGTATGATCAAGATCCTGTGAATCGTGGATGGAAATTCAAACTTCAATTAAAATTTGTAAAACAAATAATTTAATCATGACAACAATCAGATATTGTTCATGAAGCGTCGATATTCAACCGTTTCCAAGCGAATTTATCCCGATAATCCCGTTCTCAATCCGCTTCTAATCCAATTTGTATCTTTCGCCTAGTAAAATTCGAACGAGTCTGTCACGACTGCGTCCCGATTCTACCGAATGTAATCCGACAGAGATCAGACAGTGATCAGACAGTGAACCGACGCTGAAGGAAGTTATCAGTTCGAAAACTGTCGGCATACTCGGGATGATCAGGTACTGTCGGAACGTAATCATATCACGGTCCGCTCTATCGCATTGCAAACGGCTTTGTCTGGTTTCAGTCGTATTGTATTCTGTAATTGTCGGGACTCTGACGTGGGTATCATTGTCGAATTTCGTATTAATAACGGGACTGTTCCGGAACGGTTTCGGCAAAGACGGTTCGCAATCGACAAGATTTGTATAAACCATGGTGATACAGTCCAATGATTTTTCTAAATATGGGGTCCAACCAGTTCATATGCACGGGTATACGTTCTATGCCCTTAAATGGGATATGCAAACCATAATAACAGAACAGGATTAAAACTAGAAGGAAATTCTGACATCGATTGTAGAGCAGGAACTGATCGTGTCAATAGTTGGTGCAACAATGATACATGGAGTAATCCAGCATGGGCTAACGGAAATGTACCAGGATTGGAATTATTAAAACCAGTAAGGAACGATACAATTATTGTTCCAAGTGGAGGTTATGTTATAACACGTATAAAAGCAGATAATCCTGGTGTTTGGTTCTTACATTGTCACATTGAACTTCATGCGAATGATGGAATGGCTATGCTTATTAAGATTTTTTCTCGGACAAGTCAAAGGGATAGGGCGTCACTTTGGTTAAAAGTGGGAGTAATTTGATGTAAGTGACGCGTGTAGTAAAAAATAAACAGTTGCATAGTTTTACGATCATGGTCATTAACAACATATCCAGAGGAGATACCTCCTAGTATATTTCGATCTAGTACCATGATTGTTCTAGATCTGTATCTGTATCTGTAGGCAAACGTTGTGGATACAAATACCGGCTTTAATACAACAGTAGAGAGAGCGACGTCGATGTATAATTGACGATGCACGAGAGCAGTTTCTGAACGGCTGTCAACGATAGGTGTGCGCACTACAGTTTCTTCAAGGTGGTTCCATTCGAATACTGTTTTTTACGAAAAATAAGTTAGAATATCATTGTATTTTGCTCGTTGAGATATCAAAACTCTGCATGTTTTTACACAACATTTCTTGACTGATAAGTACCGATTATCAGGTTGTCTGCATGTTGATATCGTAAAATATCAGCTGCGAGACATAATATGAAGCTTTTTGTCGAGTAAGCGCAGCGAACGAGATCAAAAAGGCCTCATATTATGTCGAGCAGCTGATATTTTACAATATTAATATGCCGATAACCTGATAATCGATTTATCGGGCTGTATTTGTGTCTTTTTGAAGTATTGTCTTAGTTTCACCAGCAACCGGAAGTTGACTTGATAAGTTCGGGTCAAACTTATCAACGTCGGTTCAAACATTATGACGTCGCTGATATGTCCGGGTCAAAGTTATTAAGGCCAGGTCAACGTATTTGACGTCACAAAGCCGTGATATGGAGTTTTATCATATACTTAGCATTGATATGATAGCTTTTGCATATGTGTAATGAGCGGAAGTACACAAGCCATAATTTCCCACCCGGGCTGATAACCCATATCAGGTGCATCTCGTGCACAAAACCCATAATAGTGCCTCTCGTGCAAGTTACTTCCGGTGATTCCGGTATCGGTTGTTTACTTTTCCATTGTGACGTCAGATATTTTTTATGACGACGTCAAAATTTACGGGAACTTTTGTGGGGATAGTTTAGTACTTGTTAACAAATGCCATTGACAATTATGAATCATTTTATAGTACAACAAACATGGAGTAATAATGACCATAAAACTCTTTCAAATTTTCAATGTTTCAAAATGCCTCTATAGGAAATGTTACCATAAATTTTTTGAAGGTAGTGATGCTGTTGTTGGACAATTATAGTATACAGAGGTGGATTTAGGGGGGGGGGGGGGCAGGGGCCCGCCCCCCCTTTTCGGGGGATAAAATTGGTTACTTATATAGGGAATCACTGAAGCGCGACTGGAGCGGGCCCCCTCTTAGGCAGTCAGTGGTCCCCCACTTATGAAAATTTCTGGATCCGCCACTGGTATATTTGATTCATAATTTAACTTCTTTATAAAGTTTTTGACTGTTTTAGTCATTGCATTTGTTTATTTGCCTTACATAAAACTATTGTCGGAAGTATATGATAAAGCGATTAATACATGGCCTTTTCCATATCAGCCTGGTATCATCCCTCGACCCATATCAGCACCTCCACTCCGTCTCGGGCTGATATGGGGGTCTCGGGATGATACTCAGGCTGATATGGAAAAGGCCATGTATTAATCTCTATTTATTAAGAGCTGAGCAGATTGATATAGACAGTTGGACGACCGATAATAGTTAAATCGGACCCTTGGCAGCAAATCAGACTGAGTGTTCTTTTTGTATACGAGCTTTTTTTAAATTGGCTAGTTCTATAGCACCGAGAAACCAGCCCCTCGACCACCTCGTACAAAAATATTAACTTCTGGCTTGATATTCTTGTCTGTATGTCTTGTAGTTTCAGTTTGGTGTGCATGTTTGAGACGCAACCAACTTCTCTGGATCATTTCGGTTAATTTACGATCCGATCGACAAAATATTAGATTTGGTAAGGTTGCCGGGCTATAAGGAGATGTGGCACCGGGTGGGTTCATATCGGTAGTACTGGCGTTAAGCAGCTGTTGGGATCGAGGGACTCGTGAATATTTTGGTCTTTTTGGTTGTAAATTTTTATAGAACGGAAATCTGGGATCGACAATTTTTAAGCTTCTTGACCAGAAAAATCCAGTAGGCAAAATAGCAGAGATCGATTACGTCGAGGGACTGAACTAGTCGGGATGTATTTTTATATAGTTTCCGTCCTCGAACGAAAGTCCATGTCAGTAAACAAAATAAAACTGGGATCATGAAAACATGCAATTTTTGTTTTGCTTTCTTTTAGAAGCATATGCTGTTATTAATTGATTAAAATTACTTCGGTATATATTCCATATGGAGGTGCTCCTACTTATAGATCTAGAAGGGTTATACATCGAAGAAGAAACCGAGCACCATCTGTCGTCATAATGATCGTTAGCATAATACAACGATGACATTTCACACATCGACATTTCACACATTGACCTTTAACGAATCGACATATTACAATTTACAAATCATCAATATACAAATTGACAATTAACGAATCGCCAATTTACAAAACATCAATACACAAATTGACAAATCACACAGTTACATGTTACAAATTGACAATTTACGAATCGACAAGTTACAAAACATCAATATACAAATTGACAATTCACACAGTTACAAGTTGAAAATTGACAAATTACGAAATAAGAATTTTGACCCCGTTGGCTTTCCATATCAATATACCAAAAACCTCATATAAAAATATTTTATTTGAAACGTTTTTCCGATGTCATTCTTTGGAGTTCTTCGTTTTACTATATGCTAGTCAAGAGTGATTAAATCAAAATGTAAAGTACAACAGTGTGGTGTATTTCATACGATAGACCAGGCTCCAAATTCATTCAGACTTATTTTTTTCAAAATATTGTGGGGTTGCCAAAACAAATTAAAATAGCTAATTATAATACAACCGGGGTTTTTAAGCACACACCTGGGGTAAGTTAAAATGGCGTTTCTCACGAATAAATCATTGGTTCTATTACATAAAACGACTGAAACCATTTGTTTTGGAGCATTTATTGTTCGTTTAATTTATCTTTTTCCCGGATAATAAATAAAGGTCCGTCCAATCTAATTAAAAACCGATCTCTCATCGCTCCCGTTTTCTGATATGTCGCGTGGGAGATCTAACGAAACCCGCTTTGAGGTCACATGTAAGTGAACTAGAAGTTACGAATTTATAATGATAAATGTGTCCCAAAGCGGGTTTCGTTAGATCTCCCACGCGACATATCAGAAAACGAGAGCGATGAGAGATCGGTTTTTAATTAGATTGAGGTCCGTCCGTCCTTGTGATGTGATATGAGGTCTATTAGTTTTTTAAGTGTCCAAAGAAAACATTCATTTGAAGTTTGCATTTATAGCATGGGTTCCTTTTTCAAAAGAATGTGACATAAAATTAATAAAGAAGATATAAGTTTAGAAACATCACAAAATTCTTTTGACATGTTTTGACCATTTAATACTTGATAGATACATAGTTCTTGGGGAAAAGTTTCATCAAATAATATGAATATAAAGGTGCTCATTTTTTTACAGTGGGTTGTAATGTACTTCCAATGAGGGTCACACGATTTTTTAGTACTTTTTAATAAATAAAAAGGTAATGCACACGCAAAAATACCATTTTCAAAATAATTGAAATATTGTAATGCAATTAAAATGTGACTGAGAAATATAAAACTAGATGTTGGTGTACGCCAATGAAACATCAACTGAACAACGCAAATAGCTAAAAATCATCTACAAGTAGGGACACAGTACTCCCGACTAAAATTAAAATCAAAATTATATAAACATAACTTTTCTGTTAATAGACGTGTACTTGAATTAAAACAATATTTGCGACTTCACAAAGTTGACATAAGACAGTTTTGACTGCTGAAGTTTAGCTCTTTTAATTAAGTAATATTATTTTTTTAATATTGACTTTAAAAACTAATTTACCTCATAAATGTTATTCCAGAAAATATATCTGAGATTCTTTCACATTTAATACGATGTCATGTCTTGTTTCATAACGGCCATAAGCACGTTGCTTTGACAACTACACCACGTTTAACATTACAACTTAAAAAAATTATTTAATTATGACATCAACATACTAGTACATACTTCCTTTATTTCTATGGTACATTCAACCTATGCCAGCATTTTGAAATTCATATGCTGAATAATATAAATCAAAATCAAATCAAATATATTTTATTGTCAATTAAAGACGCCCATTACAGGCAGGATAATCACAAGCTAAATTTGATACAAATGATTACAAAATGATTACAATTATTTGAATACAATCAAATCAATGATTACAACGAAGAGAAATGAAAGACACACTAATGTATATTTATAAAACAATGTACCATTTTTCAACTTTGACAAATACAGTGATCCGAAAAATGGTTTTTTTTGGAAAAAAAAGTTTGTTTCCAGTTTTTGGAGAAAAAAATAATTTGTTTTTG
The DNA here is from genome assembly GCA_037788925.1 of Mytilus galloprovincialis. Taxonomy (NCBI): domain Eukaryota; kingdom Metazoa; phylum Mollusca; class Bivalvia; order Mytilida; family Mytilidae; genus Mytilus; species Mytilus galloprovincialis. The sequence goes on from CM075334.1 coordinate 79,042,545, forward strand.
ATTCTGAGAAAAAAAAATTGTTTGTTTCACCCTCAGCTGCCACTATATGTAATGCTAAAATTGAAAGAAAAAAATTGTTTTCGACTTGTCGCGAAAAAAATAGATTGTTTTTCGCCGCAGGCGGAAAAAAAAATTTGTCCAGAAAAAAAAACCATAGCCCCCCCCCCCCTCCCCCCCCCCCAGAAAATCAAATGGTTGCTGCCTTATGATCCTTCAATAAGAAGCTTTACAAATATCTAAAGTATGCCTCTGTCTTTTTACAGTAAAATATATAAATTCACTACGTTTCTATTAGTTGTTTTCGAACAACATTTAAATTATTAATTAAATTGCTCACTTGATTAAAAATGTGACTATCTTCATTGGACATTAGCCAAATAAATTGTGATTGATAATCTAAATTGTGAAAGTTTTTGTAACTTTTAACTATGTTGGAAATAATGGAAACTCTCTCACTTTCCAAAGATGAACATTTAAGTAAAAAACGAAGTTCATCTTCCACTTCTTTTTTTACAAAGATTACAAGTTCTATTCATTGCCTGAAGTCCCCTGTATCTACCTCTCTCTATTTCTAGATTATGGTTACTTATTCTGAATTTTGTCATCTGAATTCTCAGATTCCTATTATCTATAGCCAAATAAGGTTTAAAATATATATTTCTCTTAAAAAGTCTGTATATTCTAAGTTTATTTCCAAATGACATATTTTTTCTGTCATCGTTTAAAGATGAATACCACAACTTATTATACTTTAATTTTAGTTTGTTTAAAATAAATCTTTTCAAGTTTGATTTCATATTAAAAACTTGCGATAAATCTATGTCTAAGTATTTTGCTAATGAGCTTATAGAATTAAACCAACTTTTTTTTACTATGGTTTGATAAGGATTTTGATACAAGGAGAGCTTCAGACAATAATTTGTCCTCTGTACTTGTTAAACGTGATAAGTATGAAAACATATTAACTATAACTTCAATAAATAAAGGATATCTCCCTAGCTCACCTATCACTGCCATATTTGTGCTTCTCTTTCCTACTCCCAGTGAAAATTTACAGATTTTTGAATGAACTGATTCAGTTTGCAGTTCTTTACATAATTTTTCAAAATAAAAATCTCCTTTTTCAGTTAACTTCTTTGAATCTAAAGCACCCCAAATTTCACTGCCATATGTTAAAATTGGTTTTACTGTGTGGTCAAATATATGAAGTAAAGTTTTAATTTTGGGTTTATGACCTTTAAATATTTTATAAATTTTTAAAAGAGCTTTTAGTCCTCTTTTATATAGATCATGTTTAGCCTCTGTGAAGCTTCCAGAGGTACTGAAGTTTATCCCTAAGTATGTATACTGTCTAGCTTTGTCAATAGGACAATTATTTAATTTAAAAGATGCATGATTAATTTTTCCTGTACAATTGAAAACCAAACTTTTTGTTTTCTTAAGGTTACTTTCTAATCCCCATTTATTACAGTACAAGCATAACTTATCTAAACTATTTTGTAAGCCTTCTGCAGTTTCAGACAACAAAACTGTCAGCATATAATAAGCAGTTCAACTGAATTGAGTCAATTTGAACTTGGTCACAAGTTTTATCAAATATTTCAGGGAGGTCATTAATGAATAATTTTAAAAGATTAGGGCTGAGATTATCCCCTTGACGAACCCCTATATTAGATGAGAAGGAGTCTGTCATGTGAGATTTGCTAATTCTCACATTCAACTCAGTCTTTTTATACATGCTTTTAATAACATTACAATATAAATCACTGATGCCATATTGTTTTAGTTTATAGAAGAGACCCATATGCCAAACTGTATCAAATGCCCTTTTGAAATCAACAAAACAAGAAAAGAGAAGCTTAGGGCCCATTTGAGTATATTTTTCTATTAATGTTTTGAGAACATATATGGTCACTTGTTCTTTTTTTCTTGCAAAAAAACAATCTGTTCTTTGCATATTATATTTCTCTTTGATAAAAAATTCTCTAGCCTTATGTTTAATATTTTTGCAAATAGTTTTCCTAGTGCACTTCCAATGGTTACAACCCTGTAATTTGAGGGGTCATCAGTAGAACCACTTTTGAATATTGGCACTATAAATCCTTTTGCCCACATAGTAGGGAAGGCGCCAGTTAAAAGAATATGATTAAATATTTTTTTAAAACTTGTTAATAGAAATGACTGGCTACATTTTAGCATTTCATTAAGAATCATGTCAAAGCCACTTGACTTCTTATTTTTTAATGTGTATATACCTGTAATTACTTCTTTATCATTAATTTGGAAGTCAAGTTCTGAGAATATTTTTTTCTTTTCCAATTGCTTAAATCTATTAATAAAATTGTTATCGGTTGTATTATTTTTACTTTTATTTAGCTCTTTAAAATAATCAAACCATGTATTGTCTGGAGATGTAGATTTCTTTGTGTCTTTAGATAAATCCTTTAGTAAATTCCAGTATTTATTAGGGTTATTTTCATGTAGGTTGTCAAGCTCATCCATTACACTTCGTCTAAATTCCTTTAATTTCTGTTTTCTAGTTTTTTCTGTACAATTTTAATAGTGAAAAATAAGATGTCCTAACAATTGGATCTTTGCTAAAAATTTTAAGGAGTTTTTCCTTACTATCTAATTGTCGTCTTAGGCCTGTAAGTGAAATATCAAAACATTTAGGTTGTCTGATGTTATTTAAATGTTTTGGGTTTTTCTTTTTTGGGGCGTTTTAGTTTAAGGGAGATGTCAGCTGCTTCTGTTATGATGGAATTTAAATCAGAAACAAAATTATCAATATTATCATAAACATTATCATTAACTTCTTTTATTTTATTTTGTATTTTATTTGATGATAAGGCAGTTTGGAATTCTTGAGGTGAAGTTTCGTCCCATATATAAGTTGATGGGGGGATTTGTGTCTTCTTACAATCTATTTTAAGCATTACTGAAATTTGGCAGTGATCTTTAAGCTCGCCCAAACATTGGTGCACTTGATAACATAAGATACTTTCCATTAGGTGCTACCATTTGGTGTATAACAAGTGAGTTGGCCAGTAAAGTCACCAGGGGTACGACCATTTAATATTCTCAATCCAGATTGAATACAAATCTCATTTAAACTTTTACCACGTGTGGACAATACCTCATCCATACTGTAACGTACAGGAAGGTTGAGATCTGGAGAAATTTTATCAAAAACTGGTATATTATCAAGTGATTCATCATTATTTATAAAGTCTAAGACCTGGGTACCAGTTCTAGCATTTAGATCCCCTGCTAATAAAATCTTTCCAGTAGCAGAGTATTTGGAAATATCTTTCTCAATAAGGTCAAGAATATCTTCTTGTAGAGATTTTGTATATGAAGAATTTTCTGGAGGATTATAGATATAACAAATAAAAATATCATCTTTCAATTCAAAAAAGTTACTGCATAATTGCAGCCATATGTAATCATTATTTACATGTTCCAAAACTTTTACACCTGGTCGTAAATCTGATTTCACAAATATTAAGATTCCTCCTGAACGTTTATAAGTGCCTTTAGACTTAGGTCTAGTAAGATGAACTGGTGTAAAACCATCAAGTGAAAGGGATTTTTTAGAGAACAATGAGTTTCAATTAAACAAATAATATCTTATGACATATTTCATTTACAAATCTTGGGTCACTGTATTTGTCAAAGCCCTTGTTTTTATGACCATTTATATTCCAACAACCAATGTGTAATTGTGATTTTTTTTTTGCTATTTTTACACACATTTGAGTCAATATGAATAATGAACAAAGCAAAATGGAACAGAATCTGTGACATTTAAACTATTTGATTTACATATAGTTGCATTATGATCGAACAATGAAAAATAAGACTTCACACCAATCCCTGGTACATTGTATGCATGGTATAAGGGAGATAATCTAAATTTAGAAACTAGAGCTTATCATGTTTCTATAAAAAAAAAAATAATAATAATAATGAAAAGAAACAGGGGGTGGTCTTGTAGTTGAATTACTCCCTACCATCATTTGGTTCTTATTTTCATGGATAATAATCTTAATGTTTCTGATAAAAATACAGCAGAAACAGTTTTCACTAACTTTCTAAACTAATTTTACATATATTGTTCAAATAAATTGTCATGACAATAAAGTTTTCAAATTTTCATAACATTGCAATACATGTACAAAAGTGCAATTTATATGTAAATATATTATATATATTATATATAATCAGTATAGATGTAATTTATCTAATAAAATCATTCACTTTTTTTTTGTTTACCTTTATACTTGTAAGATTTATTGGTACCCAAAATGTCCAAATATTATAACCCACAACACAAAACTCAATATTCAAGGATTCTTTTTACCTAAATTATCAACATGATAGATAAAATCATTAAGTCCTAAGTTTACGAAATATTCATGTATATTTACCATTTCCTATGAAAATCATTCATTTGAGGGGGATACATCATTTGGTTATAATTATACCCTGGTCCCGACGGATACATGAAAAAGGGGGACATAGGTGATTGGTCATTAGCTTTCTGATATGCACTATGAGTTTGGTTTGAGAATGACCGTTCATGTCTGTTTTGCTTAGGCCCTCTTTCAGGTTTTGACGCCTGTTGTCTCATTTTTAGTGTTTCAGTAACCTGGAGAATAGTCTTCATATGAAACTTAATACCAGCTACAAATACACTGACACCTTGATTTGATAAGTGTAAACCATCTACTCCATAAAGTTTCTTAATTGGTACATTACCACTACTTAATCTAGAATTATTACTTATTGTAACATATACATGTTTAAAAACTTGTACTGTAATAATATATTACATTCTTCAATTTTATTATTTAAAGCCTTGTCTTGTATTGTAAGGAAAGGTAAAGATATTATAATTTTTGCAAATGACAATGCCTGCGTAGTGCATCTATTAACTCTTCTGTCTTTTGAACGCATTCTTCAACTGTATAATCTCGAATATTATTTGTGAAGACATGTAGCAGAATGCATTCGTTGTCAGTATCTAATTCCTCTATTGTGTCCATCATTCCTTCAAATGAGTGTTCGATATATTTGTGAACTAAGCAATTTAGGATAAAATTGCCTGTTCTAATGGTTTCACATGTGAATTACCAATCAACAGGGCTTTTCGCGAACTAGTGTCTGGTCCAGTTACTGCATCAGTGTCACTGTTTTTATCATCTGATAGTTGTGTAAAGCGGTTGGAAGTCTCAAGTTCAAAGTGCTGAGATTGCTGATTCACCAATTGTAGTGATTCTTCTGTATTGGACTTTTGAAGTTGTGAAGACATCTGGTTTATGTTCTTCGTGATGTTAACGCTTGCCGTAACACTTTTTTCAATTGATTTGTAAGTCTGTTCTAAATTTTTATTTATACTCTCTAGTTCAGTGCTCATGTTTTCTAATTTAGTTGCCAACATTTCAATAACTGGGGCTTGAATGGTATTTTCAAGTGATGAAATTTTCTCCTGTAATGGTTTTAGGTGATTAATAACTGTTATTTTGTCTTTTTTAATTTGTTCAGTGATCTTTGTTACTTCTTCAGATGTACATCTTGTAGAGATCAAATCTTTACTCTCATGCATTACTTGTGTCAAATCTTCCAACTTTCTTTCAACACCTTCAATTGATTTAGAGTTTGATTTCGTGATTTGAAGTTCATGTTGCAAGCTGTTGATTTTCTCATCTTGATTTGATTGATTGAGTGATGTAATTGCTTGCACTACACTATTTTCTATTCGAGAAACAATTTCGAGGGTCTTGTTACTCAGTTTGGGTTATCGGATGGTTCTATTGCTCCTTTGTTTGTCCATTTTTCATAGAAAGAAGTTGTTACATTAGAGCAAGTCTCACAAGTATATCTACTGGAGGTATGGACTAATAAGTAAAGTTGGTAGACAGGGAGCTTTGTACAGACATAATGTGTCCATCCCTGGCACCTATTACACTGCATCATATGTTCACTAGTTTCATGTTTGCAGGATTGGGTACATGTAGTTTTGTTACATGTAGCTTTCTGTTTGGATTCAACTTTAGGGTCATTGTTGTTGGACTGTTGTTGCGTCTCGTCAGAATTTGATTGGACTTACATATCAGTGGTACATGTATCACTGTTTGAGGATAATTGTGCAATTTGTTTTACAGCAGTTTCATTTTCGTCATTAATACAAGGATCACTAGTACTATACATGTCGGAGTCTTCTTCCAATATTGATAAATCAAGATTTTCTGTATTACATAATTTACTATCGCAATTGTGGCCATAATCCTTAGGGGATTTGGCGGTAGTTGTTTCGTCATACACTGGTATGGAATTGCATGATTTATAAGTTCCGTCTGCCAATAAAAAAACAGTAGCTTGGTCAATATTATGAAAACCGGTGAAATTTGTGAACGCTTGCCTCACATTTGTTCCATAAAGTAAATATGCCAGTATTTGTACCTTTGGCAACACTGTAAAGTTTTTTCGGAAAATTTAGGATGTTTATATTGTATTATATTACTGATTTATGACAGGATTCTGTTCATTTAGTCCATTTATTTTTGGAGCCGAAAAAATTCCGCCATGCTGCCGAAAGCGGAAGTATATAATAAGCAACAGATATATGCAACAGATTAAGTGTTAAAAAATATCAATTGATTAAGGGCTAATCAATTAACAACCTAGAGTTTAAGTATACTCAAAACCATTTTTGTTATACAAGACAAGACAAGACAATATAAACACTTTATTAAAGTCTCACCTCTTGTAACATATAAAATATGCAGCATAGTAAAACACAAGTTAACAAAAAGAGCCGCTCTACAAAGAGTTATGAGAGACTATAAAACTATCTTTCTTAAAATATGATAGAAATACAAGTCAAATAGCATGTTCAATATAAAATATATTGCCAGTATTTAGCGTTTGCCATTTATTATACAGTCAAGTTCAAGAATTTTGTTTCGGAACAACGTACCGCTTCTCATGCTGAGACAACCACAGGGGCGAATCCAGGATTTTGCAAAGGGCGAGCGAAGTTTTAAAAAAAAAATTGGGACCTTTTTTTGGCTAAAAACATGAAATAAGTGTAAAATGCACTTTTTGAACGGTTCGTGACGTGGGGCATGTATATTTTATAGTTGCTGTTAAGTGTAAGGGTTGAACATTTTTGATGTTGTATTCTCCCCATAAACTGTCTTTTATAAAATGCTAGTATGGGTCAGAAGCTATGAACTGATATATTTGATGTGGGACTTGTCAGTAAAAAATAGACATGGAAAGTTAAGTTAGCATAAACTAACAGATTTCTTGTTGTAAACAAGATACACGCCGCGCTATTCGATGAATTTTACAATACGAGCGACACGAGTTAAAAAAGACAAACAAGCAATTTTTATACAAATGTTTGGTTGATATATTTTACCCAACAAAATTGAAAATGAAGCAAAGGCTACGAATGAGTCTGAAATGACAACGAATTTATGAATGACGGTCGACAAATGAAGACATAAAGGCCACACCCAGCAGGCAGGTTACAGTCTGTTCTTGATCAAAGTATTCAATATATCAGTTCATGCAAACCCCCGTCTCCAAAACAATACGCCCGTTTTTTATTCATTATGTTCATTTAATGCCTTATTATTCTGTTGGAAATTTTCGTTTCTATTAGCCAAAAAGTGGCCAAGATTATTGTTTTCAATCCAAATACGGCCAGAATTTTTGTTTAAGGCAAAAAGTAGAGTAGATTTGTTCTCTCAAATATCTCAGACTGCCTCCTCAAACAAATGGTTCGTACCTTGCACTTTAAATCTATCCAGAGCTTATACTGAATGGGGATAATTATTCAGCTATGTTATTTTAAGATAGGAGCGGGCGTTTGGGGTTAAATTTAATTTCGTAGGTCAATAATATTGATGTAGAACTTTTTTTCATGAGAGTATAATAGAGTATAACTTTCTGTTTGGTTGAATTGTGAAATAGAAGTCAATACGTTCCTGCTCATTCCTTTATCGCTTTGAAGGCGTCATGATTTTTCATGCTCAGAATTGCAAATGTGTTCCTGTAATTTGAATTTCAAAATGACTGAGTGACGTTTTTTCAACGAACTGGTCAACTCAACCATACCGAATCACTCACCTGTGATGCGACTGTCATATAAGTGAGAGGTTTAGCGCTATAAAACCAGGTTCAATCCATCATTTTCTACATTTGAAAATGCCTGTACCAAGTCAGGAATATGACAGTTGTTGTCCATTCGTTTGATGTGTTTTATCATTTGAATTTGCCATTTGATTAGGGACTTTACGTTTTGAATTTTCCTCGAAGTTCAGTATTTTGTAATTTTACTTTTTACATTATCATTAAATACTGTCGAAAAAAAATCTTTATATGTAAAGAATTGTCTCATCAAAATTAAATGCACGGAAAATGGCAAAGTTCACGAAGTCTAGTCTTATTAATCTTTTTACAAACAAACAAAAAAGTCCTCTACCCCCCCCCCCCCCTCCCCCCCCCCCCCATGAATCCGCCACTGCAACCAATACATGTATATGTCAACTCTGATGTGAGCAACTGCTATAATGTATAAAGCGAATTTACGACTGTGAAACCCTGATATTTGAAAGGTATATTTGAAATTTATATTTCTCATAATACGCACATCTACCGGGAGGCTCATACTACGTCATACTAAATATGATGTTATATAATATTAGTGAAAGTCAATTTACAAATGTCAACTGAATCATGCACGGTCAGCAAACCTGTGAAGGCGAATATGTATTACTTTATCACTTGACAACTTGGACAACTCAAGGAATTTAATCGATTAGCGTTCCGCACGGATGGAGATTTTTACAACTGTTGCCGGCGAGCTGTAGTAGTATTTATTTGACATTCATTAATTTGGTTTAAAATTTTGTATTTACAGATACCTAATAAAAGTTTATATTTGGACGAATCATTTTAAGAGAAAATGGCCCACAATTAAAACCACTCATATTTAGTCTTTGTGGTTTGATGACTTTATATCTTCACCAAGTTGGGGATAGATTTGGTGCCCCATTTTTCATGCGACAGTACAGTTAAAACATACTCTATTTTCAATGTCAATATTTTCGTAACGACCAGTTTCAATTCTGATGGGCGTTACATCACATGTAAATTTTGGTAAAGCACTCCTGTATCTATTCGGTATGATAACTTTCTACACAATATATTACACCATATAACTTTCTACACAATATACACCATATAACTTTCTACACCATATACACCATATAACTTTCTACACAATATACACCATATAACTTTCTACACAATGTACACCATATAACTTTCTACACCATATACATTTTTTAGCATTCCATATGTACGTAATTTATTTTTATCCTTTGACATAATTTTGTCATACTATCCTTTAATTTTTCAAAAGATACATTTTCTGTATTCTTTATCAAATCCTTGTTTAAAATAGCACCATTACACAATTATTCCATATCAAGTTCTTTAAACTTATTTTTTACACTGAATGCCATTTTTTTTTACCTTTTTACATGTGTTACCCCATATATACACTTTTTTATTTTCTCTACCATCTTTCATTTTATTTAGTCTTGTCCAATTTCTAAAAACATATATACATGAAGTAGCGAACATGTAGGTAATTGAATGTGTTGATGATATCTTTTTTCATTAGGAATTGATATTTAAAAAAATTGAAAATAAGGGTTTTTTAATGTCTTGGTGTTTTTTTTGTTGTTTGAGTTGGAATTGATGTATATACTTTTTTGAGATTTCACAATTATACATTCCACTATGAACTGCTTATTCAAACATATGCCTTGTAAATAGAACATTATCATATTTATACGCTTAATATTTATTTCGGTCCGACAACAAAATGCCGGGAGCATACTCTTTTTACCCGTGCCCATTTGACCGCCTGTCTCTCACTTCGTATATACTAGTAGCTAATGTAAGGGTCTATACAACTTATTTCTTAGAGCTATATTTATTTTTTAGCTTCAACTTAACATCATGTATCTGGTGTTAGTATATATACCAATAGTGCGCATAGATGTCAGGTTGCTAAATTTTGCATTTTGAAAATATATAAAGACATGACGACGTAGAGCACATAGTCCGACTACTCCTTCTACAGTGTACAATTTCAATGTGGAACTTTTATAATGCAACAAGTGGTTTACGTATAGAGAATGCATATAAATTATATGCACAGAAATTTTTAATTTTATAATTTTTCAAGAATGACAGAATGTGGAACTGTGTCTTTTCAAAAGTATTATTTGAATACAGTTTGCAAATTTTGTCCGCAACTACGCACACAACCCCTACTTTTACATCATACAGAGTATATATATGAACTATTATATTAGAAAAATGTATTATTGATAAAATTTGTATTATGTTATCTATCACATTTTCAACTAACGGAATATATTTTTGATTAGTAACCTGTTTTATATGGCTGCATTTAAAATGTGTCTTTTAGACACAGCTATTTGCAGATTGTATTGTATCGTCCTGAACATGCCTGAAATATTTGCCACTGCACGTTTTGCAAACTCAATTAAATCAATCAATTCAAATTGTACTTGAAAATCACTGTTTACTTAATCAATTTTTGAAGACAGGGGAAATGAAAACAAAATAACAAACACCATACAAACCATTTACATATTTTTTAATACCTCCGAGTAAAAATAATGCACACTCTAATACTGTATTCAGTAACGTCATATTTTTTCTGCCAAATTCTATGCATAACGGTCAACTTTGACGCAATTTTTCTAAAAAAACTAGGATGATGACATGTGTCTCTGTACATACACGGAATCGCTATAAAATCCTGGAAATTGTTAGTATTTAGACTTTCTTGGTGTATAAGAGATCGTTATGAATTAGTGTCGTTTTCGTTACTATGATGTGTATGGAATTTTATGGAATTGTCATACTAGTGAGCGGTTATGATAGCTTTAACAACAGGTTTAATCTACCATTTTCTTCATAAGAATTTGCCTGTACCAAGTCGTTTGATGTATATATGAGCTTTTGATTTTGCCATTTGACTTTTCGCTTTCAATTTTCCTTTGAGTTATGTATTTTTTGTTATTTTACGTTTTAATAGGACTTACTTGGATCTTTTTATTAACTAATTTAATAAAATAATTGTTTTCCAGCTAAGTTTTATTAAATATTATATACATTTTTGACTCCCTCTTCTACATCTTTCTCCTTTCTCCTGTCCCTTCTCTTTTTAAAATTTTAAAATTTTAAAATGATAAATTTTGATTTGGAAATCTACCATTGACGTCATACACGAACGATATCACTTCATTTAAACTAATACAATAAAAATATACAGCAGTATTTGTTAAGATCATCATAACTTTAAGCTGATGATACCCCTCCCCCTTTTCTCTCTCTCCCCACCCCATACACACGAAAAAGATTTGAAAGACACAATATCATTGATTAAAAATGTTTTATAATATGCATATATTCCTATTTCTTTGTATATAATATGCCTGATAATTTGTTTACAAGCCATTTGCAGCACCTGAGATCACCCCTAGTTTTTGGTGGGGTTCGTGTTGCTTATTCTTTGGTTTTCTATGTTGTGTCATGTGTACTATTGTTTGTCTGTTTGTCTTTTTCATTTTTAGCCATGACGTTGTCAGTTTATTTTCGATTTATGAGTTTGACTGTCAATCTGGTATCTTTCGTCCCTCTTTTTTTTTGCTGAAGCAGTTTTTTCAGTATGTTATATTGTGACTCAGTTCATACGACGGATGCAGTTTACATGTTACAATTATCTGTTTTAGTATATCTTTTTTTATTTTAATTCCACATTTGTGGCACCGTTAAAGTCCACAATTCCTCTAAAGTCCACAACACCGCTAAAGTCCACAACAAATTTCCGCTAAAGTCCACAACGCCGCTAAAGTCCACAAACTTTCCGCTAAAGTCCACAAAATTACCTCCGCTAAAGTCCACAAGAAAACGCCGTTAAAGTCCACAATAACAAGTTCCGCTAAAGTCCACAAAAAAGCACCGTTAAAGTCCACACCAATTTTTTTATTGTTAAAAACATATTATTCGTTATTTTTATCCCGTTAGTACAATACAAAGCATTGGCCTTTCTTCTCGGTAGTATTTTTTTTATCAGTTTGATACATGAAAAAAGTACAGTATCGGTATATGATTTTGTTTTATCAATTTTGATCTTGATGGCCAATTTGGACATCATTTCTAAAAAGTTTGTAAATTCGTTATTTATTATTACTGCATTCAACAAGTAATTTTTTTCTCTTATTCTTTGCATATAATCACTTTTTGACATAATTAATGTACAAAACAAATGTGCCTCCTAATCTATAACATTTGAACGGCATGCAACAATCTTGATTATATCATTAAACAAAAAAAATACTAAGTTTATGAATTCCCAAAGGTCTCCTGTCGCAAAACTTTTAACCAACGTTTAACGTTATTAATTACTGTTATGATTTTCAGAACGGAAAAATGAAGCCAGTATGATAAATTCCAAATAAAAAAGAAAATATTCTATGCTTTAAGTTATATTTTTATCGATTAGTATCAGATATCGATGCGTTGAATGGGTTTCTACCAAAATGTCACAACAAAACCTGATTTGATCGATATAGGAAGATGTGGTATGAGTCACAGTGCCAATAAGACAACTCTCTATCCAAGTTAAAATTTATAAAAGACCATTATAGGTCAAGGTACGGCCTTCAACACGGAACCTTGGCTCACACGGAACAGCCAGCTATCAGTCCCCAACAATTACAAGTGTAAAACCATTCAAAAGGAAAAACCAATGCCCATAGATGGGGCTTAAGAAAATATACATACACTAGTTGTTTATCTTGGTAAAGTGTTTTAATCATATGTAAAATTACACACAAGATTAATTTCTATAAACTCACAAAACGCTAAATCTGTTCTACAGTATTAAACCAATAAAATTGTATTGAAAAGAACAGAAACATTCTTTGATATTATATAATTCGTCAAAGATTCAGCTTAAAACTGCATACTAGTCTTCCATTTAGCCTTTTCAAAATACTAAAAAAAAGTATCTTTAAAAGAGAATAAAGAAACGAAATTAACTCTGAAAGCGATACCGTGAACTTTGATGTGACGTACATTTTATCAATCAATATGACTATAGGATAGTTAAACAATCGTTGGTGTTCGGGCTCAATGCAAGATGAACGTTCCTATCGCCTTTATTCTATATCCACATCATGTCTTTATCCTATATCCACACCCTCCAATGCTCATAGACACTTATTTTTATTAGTTCTGGATTTCTCAACACACAAATACGTCGGCAAGTTTTTTTTTTATTTGGTCATACTTTTCTTCGGTTAGTTTTGTTTTTCATTTTTGGTGTAAATCAAATTTTTGGATAAGATATAAACTTTGTGTTATATCATCAGAAATTGAGAATAAACGCTTCAAAATAGATAAATTACCAAATAAACATATGAGAGGTCTGCTTCTATTGGTACTAATTTTGATTAAAATCTTACATGAAATAGTTCCTAAATATTTATGAAAAATTTCATGATATATATAACAACTAATTATAGGTGACAAATACGTCTGACCATTTTACTTTACTGGCTTATCGGTTTTTGAAGTACAACGTTCCTAAATGTTCTAAAAACTTATCTTCCAAAATATACATGTATATGTACTTCCATAACTTCAATTACAATTTGAGCATTTGAACTTAATTTCATACTAAAAATTGTAGCGTCACTTTTTAGCTCACCTGGCCCGAAGGGCCAAGTGAGCTTTTCTCATCACTTTGCGTTCGGCGTCGTCCGGCGTCGTCGTCGTCGTCGTTAACTTTTATAAAAATCTTCTCCTCTGAAATTACTTAAACAAAGTGTAACTAAACTTATCCACAATCATCATAAGAGTATATAGTTTTAAAAATGTGTCCGATGACCCTCCCCGCGAACGAAGATGGCAGACATGGCTAAAAATAGTACATAGGGTAAAATCAGTTTTTGGTTTATATCTCTGAAACTGAAGCATTTAGAGCAAATCTGACGGTGGCAAAAATGTTCATAAGATTTAGATATATCTGCCCTGAAATTTTCAGACAACCAGTTGTTGGGTTGCTGTCCCTGAGTTCTTTGCTATTATCTTAGATATTATTATAGTATCTAAATATAAATGATATCTTATACTATAAATTATGATTTTAACCTTATTTTACATGATTTCCAAAGGATCAGTAAATACAGGTGAGCGACACAGGTTCTTTAGAGACTCTAGTTTATTTGGTTAAAGTTTTTATTTCATTTTCTGACTCTTGATAAATTTGACAAATGCACATGTATGGTCGACCTCATACTAAACCATACGAGTATACTCATACGGTACGAGTATACGTTCAGGTATACTTATATGGTCCACATTGTACGCGTAAGGGTTCAAATCAGATACACTCATATTGTCTGGAACATATATATATATATACATGTAGCATTCTAGAAAAAAAACTTATACTTGTACTCATCATGGATAATACACAATACAGAACCACATCCGCGTATAATTTATTCAATTCATCTTTCATTCTGAAACAAATTCATTTTCCTTTTTGAAAACAAAACAAACAGTTGTTTATAATGTCTGTGTCATTTTGGTCTCTTGTGGACAGTTGTCTCATTGGCAATCATACCATATCTTCTTTTTTATATGCAAACCAAAGAGTGATGGAAATCTGCTGAGCACCACAAAATGCATGAATGTGCATGGTATTCTTTATCATTATTTTGATTTAAAAAAAAAACATGATGGATCCAAGTCTATTTTTGAGATTTACGGACCGTTTTGACTGCTGTGGAACCTAACAGACACTGAATGGAAATCTTACTTTTGTTTTATAGATATTGCAAAGGAAATTTAAATATCAAATATAGGCTCCAAATTATGTCTCCAGCATATACACAAAGAGAACGCTATGTTGGAGTTTCTTGTGGATGAACAAATATTTACTAAAGAATAAAAAGAGTATAATAGTTAGATAACTTTTCAGAAATGTTGTCTGTTTGATTGATAGAAAATCGCATAAAAATCGATAAAGCAAATACTATAATTTTTTCATTCATCAAAATAGAATTTATGCTGACAAGAAATACTTTCTAAGAACAATAGTCCGTGCTTTTAATTAGATCTATAATATCGGGTGTAAAAAACAGAAAATTTTCTTTTGATAATGAAAAAAAAATGTTTGGACTTTAACGGTGCTTTTTTGTGGACTTTAGCGGAACTTGTTGTTGTGGACTTTAACGGTGTTTTCTTGTGGACTTTAGCGGAGGTCATTTTGTGGACTTTAGCGGAAATTTTGTGGACTTTAGCGGCGTTGTGGACTTTAGCGGAAAATTGTTGTGGACTTTAGCGGTGTTGTGGACTTTAGAGGAATTGTGGACTTTAACGGTGCCACAATGCTTTATTGAAAATTTGAACATTTGTTAGTTAGATACAGAAAGTAATGGTATCGTCAAACATTGGATTGCATATTTAATAGCACTGGTAACTAAGAAATTGTTAGTATTCTAAATTCTGAAATATACATTTTTATATTACCATATATCCATTGTTTCAATATTATTGTTCAATAAAGAGAAAACTACGTTTTAGAGGGAAAGAAAAAAGAAAAAAGAAAATACTAAATAAGTAAAAAAAAAAAAGAAAAAAAAAAGCAAATTATATATAAAAAAAATAAAAAAGAAAGGATGGTTTTCTGTTGTAATTTTTTTACAAGAATAAACAGATAGTAATAAACATACATGTGGTTGTTAGCACAAACATTTAAACAAACAAACATATTACAACATATTACAAATTACTATATAAAACATATATGGTGGTGTGGAGAAGACTAAACACTACATATCATTACGTAAGGTAATGATAAGTTGTTTTATTATAAATTATTCCAGTAAAGGAAGCCAGGGGTCCCAACAGAGATTGGCAATGTGAAGAGGCCTAATTAACAAAAATAAATTCTTTTCTAGTATTCGATTTTCTTTAAGGCAATTGTTGAGACCTGTAAAATTTACTTGTTTTTCATATAATTTTGTTCTATAAATTAAAAAAAAATCTGTTTTTCCTAAGTTTCCAAAATAAATTATAAATAATTCAAAAATTGGTGACTATGTGGAACGCATCTATCCCATCGAACTAGAGATAAAGGATCCTACAGATACAGTTAAGTCAGTCTCATATCTTGACTTACATTTAGAAATTGACAATGAGGGTCGATTGAAAACAAAACTTTACGACAAAAGAGATGATTTCAGCTGTCCAATTGTGAACTTTCCATTTCTAAGTAGCAACATTCCAGCAGCACCTGCATACGGGGTATATATCTCCCAATTGATACGATATTCCCGTGCTTGCATTTACTATCATGCTTTTCTTGATAGAGGGTTGCTGCTCACAAGGAAGCTATGAAACCAAGAGTTCCAAATGGTGAAATTGAAATCATCCCTTTGTAAATTTTACGGACGCCATCACGAGTTGATTGACCGTTATGGAATAACCGTTTCACAAATGATATCGGATATGTTCCTTACGTCGTAACTACAATCCCCTTTTCATGAATGTGACCTACCGAATTAGACTATTTACCGGATTTGTTATCACATAAGCAACACGACGGGTGCCATATGTGGAGCAGGATCTGCTTACCCTTCCGGAGCACCTGAGATCACCCCTAGTTTTTGGTTGGGTTCGTGTTGTTTATTCTTTAGTTTTCTATGTTGTGTCATGTGTACAATTGTGTGTCTGTTTGTCTTTTTCATTTTTAGCCATGGCGTTGTCAGTTTATTTTAGATTTATGAGTTTGACTATCCCTTTGGTATCTTTCGTCCCTCTTTTATATCCATGTGTAACCGGAATTATTAATTGTGTTTGGGTATAAATGCAGTCACCGAGTCTTATCCCACTATGTACACAGCTATCATGGTTAATTTAGCTTAATTTTACTATGTGCAAAGCCATCACAGCTTATATAATTATTAGTCATAAGATGTATTAAAAAATGAATCAATAACTAAAGTTTGGATTAGATTTCCCATTCATATCGTATTTGCTTGCTCGCTTTCTCGATGAATCACTACAACTGTATACAACAATACACAATTGTAGAAATATAACTCCACACAAGGTTCCAACTACAATCCAGAAATTCTGTTTAGTGTAAAAATCTGCAAAAAAATATACATGTATAATAGTAATGTCATGATTAAAAAAAAATACAGCACGAATTCTTTTCGGTTTTGTGTAAATAGGATGGAAATGTAACCAAAATATTTTAGTTTGTCTTGTCACACGGATACTAGTTAATAATTTTCAAGATGTTGCTGGAGTTTTTAATTTTGAATTTAAGCATTTAACTTCCGTTGTATTTTCCTCTCGATTTTCCTGGCTTAGATTCACATATAATGCTGGGAGGACTGGTCGAAGACATGTTTAAAATTTGCAAGAACTAAGCTTCATTACCAAAGGAAGCGATTATTATATCTTAAATAAACTCATCATAGATACCAGGACTAAATTTTGTATATACGCCAGACGCGCGTTTCGTCTACAAAAGAATCATTATCGCTCGAATTCAAAAAGTTAAAAAGGCCAAATAAAGTACAATGTTGAAGAGCATTAACGACCAAAGTAAATGTTCCTAAATAATATTCGAATTCATAATTTTTTCAGCTTGCATTTTATTTGTTTGACCATTTCAGCTTCTACTATTTTATGAAATCATTCACTAATTCTTTTTTCAAAATTATGTGCTATTTTGTGCTTTCAATCTACACAGATACTATTTCTGCATGAATACCCTATCGTACTATTTTGTTAATTCTAACAAATGTTGCTGGCTGTTGTCTTAGTTACGTTTACGTCTCGACAGAGACAACACGTATAGTCGGAATCTTTTTTTTTTTATATTGTGTTTATGCATATTAGGCTCTTACTTGATAAAAAAAATATGTAGCATATGGGATATTGAAAAATAACAATTAAATGATATCAGTATAGGAAAATACATTTCCGTTTGATTAAAATGACTGAAAAAATTACCCTACAAATTCCTTAAAACCCCTTTTTCTGCCTAATCCGAATAATGTCAGTCGTTATATTCCACCGATCTCCGACTAATCTCCGATTACTACATTAACCCTCGATAGGATAAAGGCTGCTAGAGAGATCAGAATTATACGAGTTACCTTCTGCCAATCAAAACAAAGAAAACAACAACAAAGATAATCTTCAATTGATTTAAGTTTCCAACAAAATAATAAATATTTCAACCAAAAGATCATACTGACCATTGCACACTTGATTTATGAACAGTTTTAATTATAAAAAGAAGATTTAAGGGCATACGATACAGTTACAGGGGAGGTAATGACGTTGCTAACGTAAAATGTTATTTTCGCGACGTCAAACTTTGACATATCGGGAAAAAATGCATTTTTCGACTGATTTTTATCGTTCAAACTGATTTAAATTGAAAACGAGTGCATGGACCCCTATTTTATAAAACGACATTTTGTTTCATTTTGCAGGGAGATTATGTGGACCAAATTTTATAAAACTGTAAATAGTGCAATTATTTTTAATTTTGATAAATATATAGCAAAAAAATACGTTTTTTTCTCAATTCATGACCATTTGATAAAGGTGACTTATTTTTGAATAAAAAATGCATAAATTTTTAGGATACTTATAAAACACAGAAATTACAAATTATTTAACAAAAAACAATTTGTGTTTATCTTTTAAACGAAAAAGTTATGAATTTCTTTCGAAAGGGAAAATACGGCCAGAAATCCGAATTTTTAGCAAATATACAAAATTTCGACCTCATTTAACTCAAAAAGTAGCACATGAAGGTATATCTTTTATTACATATTTGATTTAATCAGGCAAAAATTTGCCTATGTAGAAATTTTCATCAAACTGTAAATACGGAATCAAAACTTAAGGTAAACGTCTGTAAGAAAACAATCGAACGGTAAAAAAAACTATAGAGGTCAAAATACGTTCAACAGGGAAAGGACTTTACAATATGTCAAGGTCTGCATCGCTCTAAGTTTAGACAAGCTGTATAGAAATTTCACAGAGACTATCCAAAGTGTCCTAAAAGGATAAACCTAATAAAATGAACTAAAGAAAATCTCTAACTGAAGACAGCCACATGAGATCTCGATCTGTGGACAAAAGTGTTTAAACAAATGTTTCATTCAAAGCACATGACTACATTATAGAATTAAAATAGATAACTGTCGCTTTACATCATTCGATGTTAGATTGTGAGAGATTTGTTTTTCAACATGCACTGTCAGCATTCTGTGATGATATGTTGTTTTGCTTAACTTCTGTGTTTTGTTGTCTAATAAGCGGGTACATGTATTGTAGAGTGAAATATATGTACCTTTTATCTGTCCACTGACAAAGGTTAAGTGGGAAATGAATGATTACAAGGCTAGATTAATCGTGTCACATGTTCTTTTAAGGTATTTTGGAAAAATCAAAATTTGACAAAGTGCTATACATGGTCGTGATAAAATTGCTTAACCTGCTTTGTTTAAACTCTTTCGGTTTTATACTTAAAACACGTTTGTTATGATTTTTAAAACTTTCATTGGCATTATAGTAATGTCCATATCAGAATAGATTTATCTATTTCAAGTGTACTTTTGATAATAGATTGCTATTGAATCATTGAATTATACATCGGTCCATGAATATGAACTCACCAGCATCAGTGGTTCCAGTTTCTTGATTGATAGGAAATATGGATGTCATTGATGAAGGGGTTGTTGCTGTAGATGGTTGTGGTTCGTTGTCAGGATAACTATGACAATTAGGAAATCCCGTGGGTGGTGATGGGTGATGAGGAAACGATTCATTAATAAGCATGGCCATTCCATCATTCGCATGAAGTTCAATGTGACAATGTAAGAACCAAACGCCAGGATTATCTGCTTTTATACGGGTTATAACATAACCTCCACTTGGAACAATAATTGTATCCTTCCTTACTGGTTTTAGTAATTCCAATCCTGGCACATTTCCGTTAGCCCATGCTGGATTACTCCATGTAGCATTGTTGCACCAACTATTGGCACGATCAGTTCCTCCTCTACAATCGATGTCAGAATTTCCTTCTAGTTTTAATCCTGTTCTGTTATTATGGTTGGCATATCCCATTTTAAGGACATAGAACGTATGCCCGTGCATATGAACTGGATGCGCCCATCCTGTTCCTTGTCCCATATTTAGAAAAATCATTTGGACTGTATCACCATGGTTTATAGATAAAGAATGCGTACAAAAACAATGTTTCTGTTCGCCACAATCTGCTTCCTCACAAGGAAAGTTGGCATAATCAGGATCAGCCAAAACATTTTTTGTTGGAAATACGAACCTTCGTCCATTGATAGTACTTGGAAAAGACTTAATTCCGGGAAAAGCAAAGTTTAAGAAATATTCCTTGAATTTTCCTTGATGAACAGGTGGAGCAGGGTCAGTATCAGATTTTAGTTTCAAACCATCAATAGGTAAACAATCGGTAAAATATTCTTCTGGGTAATATGGAAAGAAACAATTTATAACAACACATCGGTCGTCAGCTGTACACTGCCGAGGAACAGACGTTGGTTGTACATTTTGATTGGCGCCATGATAATGAAGTATAGCTTCCGCTGTCGTGTTGCGGTTTATTTCGAGAGTTTTGGCTCTAATGTAATAATTATCCACGGTTTGGTTTGCGGTAATGACGAAATCGTATCGTTCTCCGGCATTTATTATAAATGCATCTGCTATCTGTGGTTCAATATCAAACCCGTCGGTGGCTATTATTGTTAACGGGTGGTTATCTACAGAAATAGACCAAGGAAATAACTGTCCTGCTGCTATTACCCGGAACCGGTACTGTTGGCCTTGTTCTACAGTGAACACCTCAAGTGGAGCCTCATTATGACTATTTTCATCAGTATAATATCTTCCGCGTCCATTAATAAGACCACTTTGCGCTTTTATATTACTAAAAAATTGCCCGTCAAGTGACTGAGAGCTTTGGAATTTTTTTCTGTTTTCATAAAATCCAAATACCATTTTTGCATCTTCCAAATCTGCGTCAAAGTCATGATTCCATTCCTGTATAGTCATTATATGTTCCTTCATTTCCAAACTTGTTCTCTCACGGACAATCAATGCGCCAATCAATCCCTTTGCTCTTTGAGCCCCAACATGAGAATGATACCAGTAAGTTCCTTTAAGTGATGCAACAAATCTGTAGACAAACGTTTGGCCAGGCGATATTGGGCACTGTGTTAAAAAGGGTACTCCGTCCATATACGGACTTCCCTTTTGAGTGATTCCATGCCAATGAATTGTAACCTCTTCCGATTTAAGGTGATTTGTTACGTGAACAATGATTGTCTGGTTTTCGTATACAATAATAGGCGGACCCGGTAATGTACCATTCGCCACAACAACCAAACGAGAATCCTCCCATCCATCTGCTGTTATAACATCATTTATAGGTATAGAGTTTGATTCATTTATATTAGTCACGTCATATTTATACAGCCTCCCTTCTGCTGAGTATACAGCGACTTTTTTATGCATCATTGTCAAACGATGAGATATCAATAAAGATGTTTCACATGTTTCAGCTGACTTTTCACATTCATAGCTGATAGCACCATGAATTAAAAAGACCGCACAAATGGAGACAGACCTCAACATTGCAGAATATCTGAAAAATACAAAGATAAGGTTAACACATATCACAGCCATACAATGTGAGCTAGTTGTAAAAACAGTGCACTCAGAGAAGGCAACTGCACACCAAATTACTGAGCATCTGAGATCAACTCAAAATGTTTCATGTGGGCTTATTTTTCTACTAATTGGGATTGATTTCTGTTTTTCAACTTTTTATGTATTTAGCCATTTCGTTTTTGTTTCAGCATGGCTTTATATTTCCTCGTACAATCTATTGATATTCTGATTGTCATTTTGGTTCTGCACGTTGGAAATAAATAAATAGTCCTCCCCTAATCGTTCGAACTAGATAAAAGTCCTCCTCTAATAATTTGAATGTCGAAAAATATTGATAAAATTTACATTAATCAACAAATGAGCTAAGCGTATGAGTAAAACATCAGTGTTGTTTTAGACACAATTTTGCAAAAAAATATAATTTGATAACTTCTTTTTGATACATATTAACAACGGTCTTGCCAACACATTAACTGCTGTATCACATCAGGCCGGGCAGGAAAACAAAGATGTATTCCAGTATTTCGTTGTAACCCATGTAATAGTTAAACTCTACATATTTGAATAAATGTTTATCCCCGACACATTTTATATTTGCTTGTCTCCAGTCAGGAGCCTGTTTTAATGGTTGGCGTTTGTTACTGTATTGTATATTTGTTTTTCGTTTGTTACTGTATATCATATTTGTTTTTCGTTTGTTACTGTATATAATACTTATTTTTCGTTTGTTTTTTTGTACAAAAATCAGGCCATTATTTTCTTCTCGTTTGAATTGTTATTGTTTGAATTACATTTTGAGATCTTAAGGGCTTGCTATGCGATATGGATTTTGATCATTGTTGAAGGCCTTACGGTGATCTTTAGCTGCTAACATCTAAGTCAATTTGGTGCCTGGTGCATAGTTGTCTCATTGGCAAACATACCACATCTTCTTATTTTATCTTTTAAATGTCTTAAGAGTCACTATCGACTTGTTCCCTCACATTAATAGGCGACTGTTACTTTTGTTTAAATGTTTATATTTGATTATGTTTCATTACATTTTTGTCATTTCAGAACATGTCTTTTTGTCATTTTATATCATGTTTTTTTGTCAGTTTAGATCATGTTTTTTTGTCATTTTAGATCATGTTTTTGTCATTTTAGATCATGTATTTTTTTGTCATTTTAGATCATGTTTTTTTGACATTTTAGGTCATGTTTTTTTTGTCATTTTAGGTCATGTTTTTTTTGGACATTTTAGATCATGTTTTTTTTGTCATTTTAGATCATGTTTTTTTTTGTCATTTAAGGTCAAGTTTTTTTTGTAATTTTAGATCATGTTTATTTTGGTATTTCTAGATCAAGTTTTTTTTTTGTCATTTTAGATCATGTTTTTTTTTGTCATTTTAGATCATGTTTCATTTTAGGTCATTTTTTTTTGTCATTTTAGATCATGTTTTATGTCATTTTAGGTCATGTTTTCTGTTTTTTTTTTGTCATTTTAGACCATGTTTTTTTTTTGTCATTTTTGATCGAGTTTTTTTTGTTATTTCAGGTCATGTTTTTTTTGTCATTTTAGACCATGTTTTTTTGTCATTTTATATCTTGTTTTGTTTCTTCATTACAGGTCATGTTTTGTTTGTAATTTTAGATCATTTTTTTTTTTTGTCATGTTAGATCATGTATTTTTTGTCATTTTAGGTCATGTTTTATTTTTGTCATTTTAGATCATGTTTTTTTTTTATCATTTAAGATCATGATTTTTGTAATTTTAGATCATGTTTTTTTGTCAATTTAGGTCATGTTTGTTTTTGTCATTTTAGATCATTTTTATTTTTGGTCATTTTAGGTCATGTTTTTTTTTTTTTTGTCATTTTAGATCATGTTTTTTTTGTCATTTTAGATCATGTTTTTTTTTTGAAATTTTAGGTCATGGTTTTTTTTTTGTCATTTAAGATGATGTTTTTTTTTGTCATTTTATGTCATGTTTTTTTGTCATTTTAGATCATGTATTGTTTGTCATTTTAGATCATGTTTTTTGTCATTTTATGTCATTTTTTTTTGTCATTTTAGATCATGTTTTTTTTGGGTCATTTTAGATCATGTTTTTTGTCATTTTAGATCATGTTTTTTTGGAGAGAAAAGCATTATTGACTATCTCGTGAAGGTCAGTTTTTGTCGGTGAAGGAAACTGGATTGAACAGACCTTCGACATGAAAACTGGCAATTCTTGTCAATTAAGATTCGACCAAACACACCTGTCATGTGCGGGGTTCATATCCGCAGTATTGACAGCCTAGTGATACAGTAGATACACTTTCTAGACCACTCGGAATACGAGGCCCCAATGAAAGTTGATTGATTTTTATTGACGGCTAGTGCATATTCATGTTGAGAACAAATTTGAATGAAAACAAAAAAGCATTGTTGCAAAGCTTCTTAAAGGTGAAGAGAAAGTGCATTTGTACTTATCAAACTGTCTTCAAATCGAACGTCTTACTGTCAGACTTCCTAGGTGACAAGATGCCTACATCCCAGTCACATAATGGTTCAAAAGACCGGTGGTATTATATTTTCGTGTATTGTTTGTTTAACTGAAATACAGAAAAACAGATACTTTTAGT
Source organism: Mytilus galloprovincialis (assembly GCA_037788925.1). Taxonomy (NCBI): domain Eukaryota; kingdom Metazoa; phylum Mollusca; class Bivalvia; order Mytilida; family Mytilidae; genus Mytilus; species Mytilus galloprovincialis. The sequence goes on from CM075334.1 coordinate 79,067,027, forward strand.
ACTACTAGTAGACCCGAGTGCGGCAGTCATTTTGCAATTGGTCTAATGGTTGATATGATATTTCTGCTTTTGCAAGTGATTAAGGACATATTATTGATGCAAGATAAACATAAGGGTTTCTATTCTGTTGTGTTGGTTTAATGGGTACATTTTCGTCATATTGAAAAAATTAGACGTTTATTAATTTGGTCATAGATTTGTCTATCTTTTTTTTTCATTTTCTTTCTCGTTGGTATCTTTTAAAAATTACGTAATTATCACGAAACTACAAATTCAAACTGAAAAATTAAACAGCAATGCATGGTAACAAAAGTTCGCTATAAACAAATTGAATTGTCTGGCATAATCCTCGACTGAATCAGTTATTATGTTAATGTTTCCAATATGTCACCCGCAATGACATTTCAAGGTTATGGAGAGAATGCGTCATTGTGATGAAAACGCCGTTAACTATGAGAGTTACGACTTTTATATATATGATAATACATTCCTTATCTAAAGATGATAACCCAATTAAGAAACTGTCTAATTTTTTATGAGGCACTTAACAAATACATGCATGCATTACACAGTCAACAGAAAAATATAACATATATAAAGTCATTTATACATTCAAATGTCATTAAAATATCTGCAGCGTATCAAACTAATCATAGAAACCAGAATTGAAATTTTGTACGCCAGCCGCGTGTTTCGTCGACAAAAGACTCATCAGTCACGCATTTATACGGAGCCTCTTAAATGCCAAAGATGAAATTAAAAATATTTGTGCGCGCGACTTAAAATCTTGTGCGCACAACTTTTGTAAACTTGTGCGCACAACTTTTTGAAACTTGAGCGCACAACTTTTAGGAACTTGTGCGCACAACTTTTTGAAACTTGTGCGCATAACTTTTGTAAACTTGTGCGCACAACTTGTAGAAACTTGTGTGCACAACTTTTTTAAACTTGTGCGCACAACTTTTTTATCTTGTGCGCACAACTTTAAATCTTGTCACGGCGCACAACTTTTAATCTTATGCGCACAGCTTTTTATCTTGTGCGCACAACTTTTAATCTTATGCGCACAACTTTTAATCTTGTGCGCACAACTTTTGTAAACTTGAACGTACGACTTTTTAAACTGTCCACAAAACTGTCAATCATTTATATCTATAAACTTGCTTGCATTTACAAGTTAATCAAAAAAGGATGGGCCTGATTTTTACGTATATAATTTTGGGAATAAATCATAAGGATATACATATACTGCATTTTCTGGCATTGTAGCTTATTCTAATATTTAAGCTGTTAGCCGAAGCACCATATGAGCTATTGTCATCAATAAGCGCCAGTCGTTAGAGCCGTGGTGTAGTGGTTATCGCATCGGAATACTAACACAAAGGTTCCTGGTTCGATCCCCGTTCCGGGGACAGAATTTTGGGCTCTCCCTAGACACCATTTGCGAGTATGGTCTTGAGAAACGATGATAGTCCATCGGAAGGGTACGATAAATGTCTGAACCGTGTTAAGAGAGAGCAATATTTCTTGCACGTAAAAGATACCCATGTAGATTTCGAAAAAATTCAGATCTCATAAACATGTTTAACCCCGCCGCAATTTTGCGCCTGTCCCAAGTCAGGAGCCTCTGGCCTTTGTTAGTCTTGTATGATTTTTAATTTTAGTTTCTTGTGTATAATTCGGAGTTTAGTATGACGTCCATTATCACTGTACTAGTATACATATTTTTAGGGGCCAACTGAAGGACACCTACGGGTACGGGAATTCTCGCTACATTGAAGACCCATTGGTGGCCTTCGGCTGTTGTCTGCTCTATGGTCGGGTTATTGTCGCTTTGACACATTCCCCATTTCCTTTCTCAATTTATTAGGTTTAAGGCAGCAAACGCACCCACAAAATGGAAAGGAATTAATATAAGTTGTAATAACTTGTTTCCCAATCCACTATAAATAAATATGTTCAAACTAGGCGCCAGTCGTCCGCCCGTCCCCAATTCACATTTTAATTGTTTTCCTCTGAAACCACTGGGCCAATTCGGACCAAACTTGGTCGGGATGATACTTGTTATATAGCAGGGGGTTCGTGGTTTTTTTTTTGTCAAGTGGTGGTCAATAGGTCTGTGGAGTATAAGATCTTGATATTAACTGAAAGTTTAAAAAAAAACCGTAAGAACCAGCAGTAGTAAGGCAGTCATATTGTCCGATTCATCAGAAAGCATGATGTTTCAAGTTTGTATTAATGAAGGTCCGGGTTCCAAGGGGTCCGAGCAACTGGGGTCCATAGTTTAACATTAGCTTTAATTTGAAATTTGTTTTAAAGTATTGTTCCTATGAACCAACAGTAGCAATGCAGTCATATTTTGCATGACACAACAAAAGGATAGAAGATTCAACTTTGAACAAATGCAAAATATTTCCACACGAACCAGCAATGATGAGGCAGTCATGTTTTGTATGAAGCATGAATAGGACATACATATTCAAATTTATATAAATTGATGCCTAGTAATCTTTGGGACCAGCATCTATGAGTGAAAAGCTTAGAATATTCCTTAATGTACAAAAGCTTTAAAAAATATTCTTTAGAACCACCATTGATAATGCAGTCAAATCTTGAATGACTAAAATTAAGAATGGAAAGGGGAATATCACCAAAGAGACAACAACCCGACCAAAGAACAGACAACAGCCGAAGGCCACTGATGGGTCTCAAATGCAGCGAGAAAATCCCGCACCCGGAGGTGGTCCTCAGCAGGCCCCTAAATAAAATTGTGTTCTTGTTCAGTGAAAATGGACGCCACACTAAACTCCAAAACATATAAATGAACTAAAATTAAAAAAAAACATACAAGACTAACAAAGGCTAGAGGCTACTGACTTGGGACAAACGCAAACATGCGGCGAGGTTAATCATGTTTTGTGATATCTCAATCCTCCCCCTATACCTCTAGCCAATGTAGAATCTTGAACGAAGTATACAAGTAGTATATGAATATATGTTATGAATAAATTATATCTTTTCTGAGCTGCAAGCAGTGTCCGAAGATTAAAATAAGCTCTTATTGGAAAAAAGCTATTAAAATCCTCTATTTCTCTAGAATCAGCAATGACATGGCAGTTATATTTTGCGTTAAGCTTCACTGACAGTGTCATTTCTTTTACTTTTTCCTTTGATGTTGTAAAATATTAATTGAAACTGATTTAATCATTTTTTTTATAATGATCAACAGCCTTCAACCTCGACCTGAAATATTAATGCCATCAATTACTTATCAATTATGGACTTCTGACGAGGTCTATTCGTTGTTATATGGACCTGTTCGAAGCTATATCGACAAAGAACGTAGCCCGAAGTTTATATTTTGGTTTAGCAGGTCCATATAACAACGTTTTTGTCGAGATAATCTTTTTTTAGTCCTTAATTTTAATATTACATGTTATATCTGTAAGAACATGGAAATAATGGCGGCTTTTTGTTCAAGGTTATTGTTTTTTTTATATTGTTTAACATCTCACAGCGGTATACTACTGTTGCCTTTATTTGTTCACCCCTTATTTTATTGATTTTGTATTTACATTGTATCATAGATCAAATTTATTAGTTCAGTGTATGTTCACTAATGTTAATATATCTTTTGAATGAGTTCAGCCATTTCAATTGATATTTTATAGTGTGTCTTTCTATGTTGTGATGTAACACTATTGTTTCAGATAAGGGTACCTATTAAAACGTGTAAACCCGCAGCATTTTTTTTTTTTGACCTGTCCTAATTCAGGAATCTGATTTCAGTAGTTGTCGCTTGTTGATGTGGTTCATAAGTGTTTCTCGTTTCTCGTTTTTATATAGATTAGACCGTTGGTTTTTCCGTTTGAATGGTTTTACAAAATTTACTCTAGTCATTTTTGGGGCCCTTTAAAGCTTGCTGTTCGGTGTGAGCCAAAGCTCCGTGTTGAAGACCGTACTTTGATGGGTTTACTTTTACAAATTGTGACTTGAATGGAGAGTTGTCTCATTGGCACTAATACCACATCTTGTTATATCTATTGTTAAGAACTGAAATTTAGAAATCAATGCGTGCATTTATTTTTGCGATTCCTTGATAACTATCCAACATTTGCGGTTAATATTTTAATTGTGATTTCAGTAAATGTTATATGAAATAGTTACTGATAAAATCAAAATACGAGTTTTTATCAACATCTTGTTGCATTATTCGCATTAATAAAATCGTCGCAATAATTTCTAAATTTGCAGTACTTTATCAGTATTTGCGTCCTGAACTTCGAGCATTCATCGTTAATATTTGGTTTGCTTGTCCTTTGGTACTGGCAATTGATGTTAGAGTACTATTGGAGGAATTGAATACCAGTACATTTCGGTTAATTTCTTCTGTTTATGTGTGTGTGTGCGTGCGTTTTTTTGTTTTGTTTTTACATGAAACCCTTGAACAAACTATTTTCACTCTTCCGCAAATAATTTGCGTCTGTACCAAATCAGAAATTTGTGGTCATTGACATGTGATTGTCTCTTTACATGTTGTTGTTACTCGACATTTTTGCAGATAAATTGTTGTGTATGCCAATTTATCCACTTGTATATTTTGCTGGAGATATTTAAAGGCTCGTCATATGGTAAATGGCTTCCAACTTTATTGGAGATCAAGTGTGAACTCAAGATGTCTAGTTTCTTAGGGGATGCATGTTGCCTTTTTGACATTACTGCATGTTCCTTCTCCTTCATTTTCATTTTAAGATAAAAAATAAAATAGACACAATGTGTTTACGTGTCAAAATATTTCTGGAAGAACAAGAAGGGGTTAATGAGCCAAAAACAATCTTTCTGGTCATTTTTTGGACTGTCGACTAAAGGAGGTGTCGAAAAAATAGACTGTTTGACAAATGGGGAAGTCGGACTTGTGGACTGTCGGAATATAGCTACGCACCCTTCTCAGCTCACAAAACTAACCAGCACATTAACAATAAAAAAGAAGATGTGGTTTGATTGCCAATGAGACAACTCTCTACAAGAGACCAAATGACACAGAAATTAACAACTATAGGTCACCGTACGGCCTTCAACAATGAGCAAAGCCCATACCGCATAGACTTCTTCTTCTTCTTCCAGTTATGCGGCCGCAATCAACTGTCTGCTTGTTCTGCCACTGTGTGTTGCGCATGAAAGTCCAAAGAAATTCAATTATATTTACATTTTGTGAAATAGTCAGCTATAAACGGACCCCAAAATTGATCCTTATTGCCCAAACTACTTTAAACAGATGTAGATTTATCGAGTTTTTGTTTAGGGGTGTGTGCCTGTAATCATGTAATAACTCATTGGTGTGCGTTGGTAGTCATTAAACTATTTCCTTCAGTAATAAAATTATCACACCAATGAAATAACGCAAACAATTATTCATTAGAAATAACACATTATGATAAAATAATCAGCCTCAAAATGCCCTTGTTATCATATAATCATGCAATCAAAACCCCTAACACAGTTCAGTATCATTATAGACATACATCAAGTATTCCGTCTTGAACTTGCATTGCAGTGAGACCGTTGACTTTGAGATGAAGAACAGCAATAAAACTGCTATTCCGTTGCTTTGGGCTTTGTCAAGTGTACTATGTAGAAATTTTGAGTCATGAATTTATACACCATATTCATATTTGGGAAACATGTGTGCAAGATATAAAAGTTGAGGGTAGTTTTTTTAATGATTTTCTTCACATAATGAATTTAAAACAATTCTAACATTTGGACGTGTTTCTGGTACAAGTTATCTAGGCTATGAATAAAAAAGAGTGAATTAGGATCAACATAAATAAAAATAAAAAAAAATACGTTTTGATATGCAAACAAACATGTAGTGTACCAAAGACTTCAATTTGGTAATTAAATGATGTCCATTACCCAAATATCATTGATAAGAAACCGTTAAATGCTGTTCTAAATGAGGGATAATTTTCGTAGCTTTTGTTACTTCCAAAAGTTTTCCACATGACCCAGACTATCTTGTAAAACAAACTGAAAGGAATATCTACCAGGTCTTTCAACATTAAGTCAGACGCTGTACAAAAGCATAAAAACAATTTTAATTTGGCCTGGACTATTTCTTTGATGTATTTTTTCAAGTACTGCATGACATCACTATCAGCAGAAGAAAGGTTTTCAAGAAAGATAAGGCTTCCCAAAACGTTCTTTACAGTCGGTTGTTACGTATTGTAAAGCTGTTGTTATTTCGTTGGATTGATCAAGGTTCCCAAGTCCGATCAATGTACTTTGGTTGCTGAACTAGTTCTTAATGTGGAATTTCCTTTATGATTAAAAGGTTGAAATTGTCAGGTTTTCCCACTTTTCACAAGAGTGGCTATCAAGAAAATCTGCAAGGTTTATTTTGTCGATCTCTGCAAAGTTTTCCAAAGCACATAACAAAGCTTCATTCTCACATGGAGTCTGGTACTAAAAAGATTGCTTCTTCAAATATAACTCAGTCTTGTGCAATTGAACCATTAAAGATTTAAAGTTGTGCGCACAATATTAAAAAAGTTGTGCGCACAAGTTTAAAAAAGTTGTGCGCACAAGATTAAAAATAAGTTGTGCGCACAAGATTATAGTTGTGCGCACAAGATTTAAAGTCCCGCGCACACATGTTCTAAATTTTATCATTGGCACTTAAGGGGCTCCGTAGGTACAGGTGTCTGGACTTTCGTCTTTTTAATTGAGGTAATATTTCCCATGTAGTGGTACCGGTGTTTGGACTTTCATGTGTTTAATTGAGGCAATATTTCCTATGTAGTGGTACCGTTGTGTGGACTTTTGTCTGTTTAATTGAGGTAATATGTCCTGTGTAGTGGTACCGGTGTGAGTATTTTCGTGTGTTTAATTGATGTAATATTTCCCATGTAGTGGTACCGGTGTCTGGACTTTCATGTGTTTAATTAAGGTTATATTTCCTATGTAGTGGCACCGGTGTGTGGACTTTCGTGTGTTTAATTGAGGAAATATTTTTATGTAGTGGCACCGGTGTGTGGACTTTCGTGTGTTTATTTGAGGTATTATTTCTATGTAGTGGCACCGGTATGTGGACTTTCGAGTGTTTAATTGATGTAATATTTCTATGAAGTGGCACCGGTGTGTGAACTTTCGAGTGTTTAATTCCCTTTTCATTGTTATGACTATCCTTTTCATCAAGTTACCGTTAAGTCTGTCCCTTTAGAACAATTCTATTGTCTTTGTTACACTTGTAGCAGAGTCATTTTTTATGCTTCATAAATTATGTAATTTGCACTTTTGAAATCATTGATTTATATTAAAAATCTCCTTATTAAATTCATATTGAGTCTCAGTTTATTATTTCACTCTTGTAAAGTATTTTTGCTAAAGGATATTCATCCTTTAACATTTGATTTAGTATATAATTTACGTATTGAGTAATGTTACTCATACATATTCATGGGGTTGAAACTGAACTCTTGTTTTGATTGGTTCTTAGTTATTTGCGGTTAAGTTGAGTTTTTCCTTTGTGCACCTTGAGTAGACTGATTTACCTGGACACTGGTCAGTGAAAGTCGTCCTTTTATTTATGCAGATTATTATTATATCAGAAGCCCATATTTACAGATTGTATTATTAGATTCAGCTGTATAGTTTTCCAGACATGATTTGTCACGACTAGTAAGTTGCACTTTCTTCTTTATTAACATTTTGACACGATTTAATATATGTGGTTAACTTTCCTATTTTCGAGTAAATACTCTTCAGATAGCATTTTTATAACACTGGAATGAAAGATTTGAATGAGCGTATTTTGGTAAAGAAGCTAGGTCATACTTTTATAAAGTAATGTAATATTTGCCACTGATCATAGCGTAACTATATAATGTTTAGAGAAATCGTAATAACAGTATTTTACAGATACTGCATGTAGAAAAATGGCGGCATGTATAATTAGTTATAGTATATTGTGAAAAGAATATTCGAGTTACATGTTAGCGTAATGCTATTTTTATATAGACGAGTTGAATACAATTGTCATGTCATTGTGATTAGTATTTTATATAATTACGAAGAGTCCGTTCTTTTTATTGTATTTTTGTTTTCAGGACTCTGATGTAGATTTTTTATTTATACTTTGTGCCAAGTTCCTTGTTTACTGGAGAACTCACTCCACAAGTGGTAAGCGCATAATTTGTAATTTTTGTACTATTTTATACTATAGAAATAATAGTCAGACATGGATTATTTCCTTTTGACGATTTGTGCGTTTTTAGCAAATCAGGGTATAGAATTTATGTGTCGGTATTCAGACATAGCAATACTTTTTGAATGTTGTAATATTTATTAAGTTTGATTGTAAACTTTCATGTACTTGTGAGAAGTAAATCTAAGATACATTCAATAATATTTAAGAATTGAATGCTTCTTTTTGTAACTTCATTGGGGTGTAAAAGCGTTGACCGAAGTACATTTTGTATGAAGCGCGGAAGCGCTTCATACTAAAAATGTGCGCACGGTCAACGCTTTTACAACCCTATGAAGTTACAAAAAGAAGCATTCAATACTTATAATTACATTTTTTTAGCAATGATCATGAAAATACGAATTTTATTATTGTTTTATTTAATTCACCTGTGCACTTTATTGTAGGACCACGTGTTATCATGAATGAAAAGTTTTATTGAGCAATGCAATTGTTTACGGAATAACACGTGATGTGCAGTTAGCCAATCAGAAAAAAAGTATCATAATGAAACATACATCTAATGTAATTATTTAGTTGTAAACGCAATGAAACTGATTACCGTTATATTTTAATGACGGTCACAGAAACCGGTTTATTAAAGTAAAGGTGACATATGATGTGAAAAACAAATTTTGGTTAAGAAATAGAGCAAATCAGTTTCAGAGTGTCAGTCAAAGCAGGGATGTAATATTTAAAAGGAATAACATCGACTAATTATTTTGTTTTATAAAATGACCATAAACCCACTTATTCATGGTATGGTATCAATATTTCTGACCTGACACTACGTACTTTTTATTGCTTAATTCTTAAGAATTTTATATGCAATGTTTCGGGTTTTTTCGTGAGTATTCCAATGTAAACCCTCATCAGAGGCCGACTTTCGGTATCTATTTCGTATCTAGTATCATAGATAGATGTGTGTCTGTTTCATAACAGTTTTTTAATTTATTAACTACACGTGCATATAGGTCTACGTTGTAGCTAGTCTTTTTACAGACTGAAAAAACTGACCAAGTTGATCAGCACTTTTGTTAAATTAATGAAGAGACTTATTGTCTTTATTTTGATCACTAATTACTTAAACATAAACTAGTCTACACGGGATATAGTAGAGATAGTATTTATCAATGTCATATTGTTGAATTCAGGGTATACTGGCGTGTTTGTTTTATCATTTATATGATATTATACAAAAGTCTTCATGTTTAGCATTTGAAGAAACATGTGTAGGTACCCTGCCGGGTAGAAACATGGACATATAAGAAACCGTCGGTTATCTCAGATACGTGATCTATTGAAATAAATCGGTGTCATGTTTTTATTACACCTGTTTCACAGTATACACTATATTATAAAGCTTCCTGTATAGGGGTTCTTCGACTTAATGATTAATTATCATGTCGCTAATATTCTTATTGTTTTTGAAACCCATATCTGGTTTAGATTTAAAAATTTGTTTGGCAATCGGGTCTTTCAGAATTATATACGAGAACTTTGTTATAATTTTTTAAAGATATTTAGCATTATAATGATACGTTGTCTGCCTGTTATTTTGTTTCTTCCGAAGTTTTAACTGTCTGTCTTCGTGACGAATTTTGTGCAATATTTGACTGACGATTTCTTTCGTGTATCCCCGTCTTGATAATTTATCTATAAACAGTTTAATACGTTTATTAACATGGTCCTTATTGCTGGTGTTTCTAACAATTGTAATTCCTTGTCCTTCAAAAACAGAAGAGAAACAGGTAGGGGCATGACTATGAGCTTCTATGTTAATACGGAAATGTATTTATTCAATTTCTCAGTAGGTATGGTGTGACAGTTTATATATAGTATTCCAAAAGTAAATTTCAGCAGGTTATGTTTCTTATTTGCTATTTCAATTGGTTGTTTAATCTTCTCACTGCTTCCATTAAATATAATAAAGCCATCATCTCTCATTCGTTTATGAAATTTGATATTATCTTTGTATGGACATTGTTCTATAATATTATTTATATGGTCAAATATAGCAATATCAGTTATTTCCGGGGAAGCAACTCCGCCCATTGGAACGCCAACAATTTGTTTATATGCGTTTTCATTTAAAGTAAATTCATTTTTTGTCAGTAAAATACCAATAGTATCAAGTAGACCTTCTGTAGATGGTCTTTTAATTTCATATTCTTGATTTACATGGTCTTTCAGCGTATTTTCTATAGCCGTATTAATTTCATTGAAATTAAGATTAATATATATAACTTTATTGCAAAAAAACATGAAACCCTGACGGGTTAAAATGCAAACATAGTACATTGTATACACAAGTGACAAGAAACATATGGTGGCATACAGCTGCCATCGAATTGACCAGTTGCCCAGATAATTATTGATGTATATTATTACGATAAGTCGACATGTTATCTCGATATGTCGACTTAATTATCTCATCAAGTCGACATAATGGAGGCACTAAATCGACTTGTTAAGATAGTTAACACAACATGTCGACATACTTATCACGACAAGTCGACTAAAGCTATCTCAGTAACTCGTCTCGAGGTCGAGATGAATGCCCGTAACTGCCCTTGTCTTGTTGAGTTGTCTAATTAATTATCACAAGTCAGCTTTATTTTCTTGACAAGTCGACATGCAACGGGGTCAATCGAGACGATATTGGTTAAAAATAGACATTCGTTCGGAACTCTGCAGTAACGTTTTTCCGCTACGGCCTTGTACTGCAGTTGACATGGCAAAAATCTTTCTCGCGTTTACAGTCAAGTTCCGAAAGAATTAATAGAGTTCCGAAAAAATTCTATTTTCCAACTATCTCAGTATCTGTCTCGATCCGACCCCGTTGCATGTCGACTTGTAAAGAAAATAAAGCTGACTTGTTAATTCGACAACTCAAAAAGATAAGGGCAGTTACTGGCATTCATCTCGACCTCAAGACGAGTTGCAGAGGTAGCTTTTGTCGACTCTTCTCGATAAGTATGTCGACATGTTATGTTAACTAACTAGACAGGTCGATTTAATGTTTCCATTATGTCGACTTGTTGAGATAATTAAGTCGACATGTCGAGATGATATATCGACTTATCGTGATAATATATCAATTTGCCGTTATAATTATCTGGGCAACTGGTCAATTCGATGGCAGCTGTATGCCACCATAGAAACATTATAGCGATGTTATATCATAGGAAACATATGGTGGCATACAGCTGCCATCGAATTGACCAGTTGCCCAGATATGGTGGCATACAGCTGCCATCGAATTGACCAGTTGCCCAGATAATTATTACGGCAAATTGATATATATTATCACGATAAGTCGACATAATGGAAGCAATAAATCGACTTGTCTAGATAGTTAACACAACATGTCGACATACTTATCGCGACAAGTCGACAAAAGCTATCTCGGCAACTCGTCTTGAGGGCGAGATGAATGCCAGTAACTGCCCTTATCTTGTTGAGTTGTCGAATTAATAATCACAACAAGTCAGCTTTAGTTTCTTGAAAAGTCGACATGCAACGGGGTCGGATCGACCCTAGATTTGGACCTAAATTTTTTTTAAATCTTAGCCGAACGACACCTTGGATTTTTTCTAAAGTAGACCTTAGCCACCCAGCTTCGTTTAGCACCTAGTGCGGACAAAAGTATTGCCGTAGGGAATTTTTTATTAACTTATCCGTAAGGGTGGGGAAGGGTGTCCGACCCTAACTTTGGACCTATTTAAACAAAAAACTAAGCCGAACAACACCCAGTTTTTTTCAAGGAGACTTCAGCTACCCAGCTTCCCTTTGTACATAGTGCGGACAAAAGTATTGCCGTAGGCATTTTTTTTTTTATTAACTTTTCCGTAAGGGTGGGGTTGAGTGTCCGACCCCAATTTTGGACCTATTTAAAAAAAAAATAAGCCGAACAACACCCTGGATTTTTTCTCAAGAAGACCGCAGCTACCCAACTTCCCTTTGCACCTAGTGCGGACAAAAGTGGGAATTTTTTTATTAACTTTTCCGTAAGGGTGGGGTAGAGTTGTCGATCCCAACTTTGGACCTATTTAGAAAAGAAAAAAAAAAAGCCGAACAATTAACACCCTGGATTTTTTCTCAAGTAGACCTCAGCTTCCCATCTTCCCTTTGCACCTAGTGCGGACAAAAGTATTAACGTAAGGAATTTTTTTATTAACTCTTCCGTAAGGGTGGGGTAGAGTTTCCGACCCAACTTTGGACCTATTTAGAAAAGAAAAAAAAAAGCTGAACAACACCTATCGGCAAGCCTTTTTTTAATTAACTTCATACGGAACAATGTTTTTTTAAATAACTATAGTCTGCCGTTTTTAAACTGTTTTTTTTTCTAAATTTATGAAACAAATAAATATAGGGGAATTATAGTTAAGATTATATGGTGGCATACAGCTGCAAAAGAAAGCTTGGAAGCTGAGATCTACTTGAGAAAAAATCCAGGCTGTTGTTCGGTTTGCTTATGTTTTTTTTTTTAAATAGGTCCAAAGTTGGGGTCGGACATGTGCACCATCCTCATTTATACAACACAAAGAATATGTCGTCCACTTTTCGGTGTAGTGAATGAGAATTATTGTCAGGGGTAAAATTAGAGAATAGGCAGGCGAAGAATGGAGATCGTAGCGTTTTTTTTTTTATCCACACAGGAAACACATTGAGAGATTTATGCTATAAGAAATTAAGCATTTCGCATTGTGTCCGAAAAGACAAATTTTCTTTCATTGTAGAGGATGCTTACATAGTTTTGACATAATATATTTGATTGTAATATAAAATTTCAACTGTTTTTTTTTTAAATGATTATTTATTAATTTATTTCTGTTATTTCTTTAACCCGAAACCGTCTTTGAAACTGGTGAAAATGTTTTGCAATGTTCCTGGGATATCAATTTTACCCCAGGGTTTTCGGATTTTTTCATTGCTGTCAGTGGGAAATCTAGTGTCAAAATATTACCTTCTAAGTAAACACTGAAAACTTGATCTTTCAATGTTGGTTCTGTTTTAGCAAAGACACTATAAGTTAAAAATTCACAAGAAAACTTTCTGGTATTAACAATAAAAAAGATTTGCACTAAAAAAAAACATTTCCAAATAAAGTTATCATTTCCCTCCTAAAAAAGCAATTAAACGACGAGTACAACAGGCTACAGAAATTTTGTGTATATTAAAGATAAAAAAAGAAGCTTTGTGTCAAATTAGGTGAAAATACTCCTATGCGAATAAATTCCTGGAGTACCAGCTTTAATTTATGTTTTTACCGGCTGTATACCTCTCTGGAACATGCTAATTATCCGCATATGTATCATATGTACATTTTGGTTCAGTGGTGCTGATGGCATTTGAAGGAGTCCTCTTTTTCATATAATGACATCGGGGTTTTATATGATTTGCTATGTGGTATGGGGTTTGCTCATTGTTGAAGTGGTAATAAGCATTGTATGTAACTTTCATAACATTTGGTTGAGGCAATTAAAGTTAGAGTGCGTAGACGACAAATTTAAATTTTTTCCCATTTATAAATGGGCTTGAACGGTGAAAGTGATGCCAGCCAAATTTAAACTTGATCTCAGTTTGGTGGTAATTAGCATTGTGTATAAGTTTCATAGCATTGTTTGAGGCAAAATAAAGATAAATTGCGGAAAATTCCAAGTTGTAAATTTATCCCATGAATACGTACGGACGTAAATACGGACAAGCGTTAAAATTAATGCCCCCTCCGCTGTAGCTGAGATTATTCCGGCGGCACGTCTGTCTGTGTATACCTTCGTTAAAGAAATAGGCCATTTATAAGAATGGATAAGTTTGAAAAAAAGTTTGTGTATGGAAAAGGGGGGGGGGGAGGCAAACTTCTGAAAATGACAAGAAAAAAACCCTATTTTAATAATCTAAAATTTAGTGATTGTTCTCTTTCATTTTCATTTTTTAGTTTCAATTTTTGTTTAAAATGGGAGGGGTCATATTTTTGTACCCTTTTTGCCCCTGGCTCCTATACCTACACTGTAATTATGACATATGTGTTGTAATAGCAATGAAACGAGTCATTTCGAATACCGGTATGAAAATGAGACTGTTCTATGACGACTTTTATTTATTGAAGGCACTAATTTATAAAATAAAAAAATATTGTATTTATTGGCTCTTTGTAATATTCAATAGTGTATTTGAATAAAATTTCAAAGAATTAAATTTACTACAATACAAACAATTCTTAGCTCTATTTAAGAACATGTAATTTAAAGTTGTTGAAACGAAGTTAGTTTAGAATTTGTCAAAGTAAGCTTTAAGAAGTCCTTCTTTTAATTAAGATTTATATTTCTGACTCCATTTATGAAATAAAATCTATAGAGCAGAGAATTTTGATTTTTTTGTGTATCAATTAAAAATGTAGATTGAATGAAATACGTATTTGTGAAGAAGAGATAAACACTTTCCTTGGCTTCTTTTTTGCGGACGCCGAACTATACATTATATATAAGTTTTGAAGAAGATTTACTTTATCGTTTGAAGTGAAAAATATTTGAATCTACATTTTTAATTGATACACACAAAAAAAAAATCAAAATTCTTTGCTCTATAGATTTTATTTCATAAATGGAATCTGAAAAACATCCATAACAAATGCACCGTATCAAATGCATATAAGAGAACACCTACTTATAAACTGTTACGTCGCATACTATGTATAGAGACATGCATAATAAATCTTAATTAAAAGGAACTCTTAAAGCTTACTTTGACACATTTTAAACTAACTCCATTTCAACAAGTTTAAATTAAATAGTATTCTAAAATAGAGCTACAAAAAAAAACAAAATGCTCTGCTCTATAGATTTCTTTCATAAATGGAGTCTGGAATATATCCATAATAAATGCACCGTATCAAATGCATATATGAGAACACCAAGACTTTTAAACTGTTACGCGTCGCATACTTTGCATAAAGTCATAGTTAAATACAGACCAATTTTACTTAGCAAGCTTTATCAATATCCAGGTTTAATTTCAGATATGTAAGCTTTCTATTTTTTTGAAACATACACTAGTTCACTGAATGAGCATGATTTGTAGATATTGTTTAAGGCAATTTCAAGGGAAGCTTTGTCAATATGATTATAATTTTACCTCAAGAGCTTGAATTTAAATAGTAATTGTAGCAAAGTTGTCCAATTTTGGATGTTGAAAATGAGATAAGCCGACTGTTGTATGAATTGATGGGATCACTTCCTGGAGGAAGTGTTAATAGTAACAGCGCCTTTTGTGTGTACCCTGTAAACCTGTATGTGGTGGTCTGAAACATTAATCAAAGGATCATGACAAAGAACTAACATGGGTTGTCTGCTGTATGAAATATCATTGTCAAAGATAAATATGTATATAAAGAAAAGCATTACCAAGTTCCTTCTTTAAGATATCTAATTGAATTAATTTAATAAAAGGAAATCAGCTTTAACCTAAGAACTGTAAAAAGGGCGACTTATGGCCAAAGATAGTCCTGTCTAATCTGAAATTTTTGTAAGTTATTTAAGTTGCAATCTAATTGACTTTAAAACCTCGAATCTCTCTTTATTCATAATTATACTATATTAATCATTTGAACGAAACTAAAAAAATATTTAAATAAAATACACCTAATGCCTAAAGAATATAATTGTTTAGCTTTTAAGGTCCACTAAACTTTATCAGTGATCTCTTGGTAGTATGTTTGAAACCATGATTTATTGTAAAATCTCCCTCACTTTAAAAACATAAGAAGATGTTGTATGATTGGCAATGACAAAAATGTTCACAAGAGAGAACAATGATGAGGGTGTGGATGTTAACAACTATAATAGCTCATCGTTAAAATATAAAACTGTTAAGACAATAAATAGAAAAATAAATATGACAGACAGCAAACAATAACCACCATGTACTAAAGGGCCACTTACTTGTGATAACCATGTTTGCGAGCACTCTGACAGCCCTCCCATAATCAGGAACAGTTGTGAAATAGCAAACAACATAAGTGCAAATTGTAAAACTCAGTTCGAGAGGGCTCAACTAAAAAAGGTCAGCACAGAGTATATATATATACTAAACCAATTAATAAAATGACACTAAGTTCCAATAGCTAGTTCGAAGCTAATTACAGTTGATGAATAAATACTCTTGGCACCGACAAAAAATATAAATCAGTACACATCCGATTAGAAACCAGTGAAAAGTGGGTTCAGTGTTATTATTATAATTATATTATATTGATGTTTTGGAGGCGACTTTCCTGGTATGGAACTTGCACCCTTGTGGGTTTAGCTTCAGAAGCCTGGAATTCGCATTTGTGAAAAAAATATTTAACATACACTCAATCATTTAACACTCATCGTTCTTTTTTTTATGAAAAACATTGTTCGATTCTATACCTTAATATGTTTGTTCAAGAAGAAAAGGTGTGGTAAAAAAATAAAATTAAAAAACTTTGAATTTCAAAAATTAAGTCTTGTAAAAAAAATATTTTAATGGCCAAAAAATTGTGCTTCATGATCACACCTCCCTCAACTAAAATTAACTTAAACACAGTGGTATATTTCTTTCATTAACCTAGTAAGATTGTGACTATGTTGGTTAATCTAACTCAAAATAGTTTTTTTTTTTTTTTTTTTTTAATGTTTACAGATTTATTTCATTAATCTTCGTCGCTTGCTGCTGATGACTTAGAAAATAATTTATTTATGAGTGACTTCTGTGCTGCAAGTGATTTCTTATTCACTAATTCAGTTTCTGTCCCTTTTGTTTTTTTCATTGTTTTATCTGAAATTCTTGCTGACAGTTTTCTTTTTCTTTTATTCATAATTTCCTCTTCTGTCGATTTCTGAGACACTTCAATTGATGTCACTACTTGGTTCATCAAATGTTTCTCCTCTTTTTAACTTTCTTTCCTTTATATGTTTAATTGTTCGACTTTTCTCTGCGTTTTGAATATAAAAGTTTGCCTCCCGTTTGACCTGAGCTATTTCAGTTCTCATCCTCTGTTTATGTACTGCTCTCTCATACGCTAACCTTTCATTCAGATGTCCCCATTTAAATCTGTGTAAATATTTTAATGTCCACATTTCATCATACCATCTACTTTTCTTTTTACCACCAATTTGTTTACTGTTTAATTTAGTTGCCACACTTTTTGCCACCTTCTTGTCCTCAAATTCCACCCATCCTTCTGTAAACATTCTGCCTTTCTTTGTATTGGCTGCTTTATCATCAGGCTGGAGAAAGATTTTTTCAACGTCTCCATAAACAGAAAACATGTTTCTGATAATTTTGACATTCATCAAAGGGGAATACGACTCAGGTATACTATTCCAGGATCTTCGTTCTTTCGTTTCTTCTTATCTCTTTTCTTTGTGTCACCAGAAGGTGTTTCGGTTTCACTTTCTGAGTCTACATCTGTAATGTTTTCATTTGTATCATCATTAGGTGTTTCAGTGTCATTTTCTGAGTCTACATTTGTCATGTTTTGATTTGAAAAACGGGTGTCCAAAATTTCAGATTCCATGTTGTTGTCTTAATCTAACTCAAAATAGTCTTATGTTATAGGTTACATACCAACACTGTTGGGGAGAACAGATCTTTGAATTCTAAAATAGCAGAACACAATCTCGGTATATATCTTTATTTAAATATACAAATTTTGAGACAGGAAAATGATGCATTTGTTATATTATTCTTTTGAATTGAGATAATTATGCATTGTATTGTATTGTATAACTTGAACTATTTTAAAAAGTACAGAACATTTTTTGTATATTTTTTTTTCAACTTTGGCAAAAAAGGAGAAGCAACTCATATTACCTTACTTTTACCACAAAATGTTTTTTTGTATAGTTTAAGTATGGATACATGTAGTTACAGACTTGTTTTTCAGAAAAAAAACCTTGTGCTGCAATTAGTTGCATATTGTTCACTAAATTGACTAGACTAAGTTACTAGTTACAAATTAAGAATTTTGACCCCGTTGGCTTTCCATACTTATCGGGCAAGTTACATACACATCATAATACAATGATTATTATGAAACAAATTTTTAGCGAGATATCTGATTACAAGAAAAATTCTCACGTCAATATAGATGGATGGATAAAAAGAACAATCGATGTAATTAAACAATTTTATCATGCTTACAAGGTTATTTTTTGCAAAAAATATCGGTTGAGAGTTAAACAAATTTCTCTCGGCTCACGGCTCTGGAAATTTGTTAACCTCTCAACTAGTATTGTTGGCAAACACCCCCTTTTATGCATGATATATTTGTATAAAAGGACATAATAAATAGAGTTCTGCTATATAAGTAAAAAATTTATTTAAAAACAAATGCCTACCTTTTTCAATAACGACCCAATTTGAATTTAACTCTTCAAAAAATGTATTTGATACTTAATAAACAAGTTTTTTAAATATAAGTGTATTAAGGTTGATATCTCGACTGAGACGGTGAAGAAATAAAACACCCACCAAGGTTATATGTTCTACATTACGAACATTTCTTTGTTGTATAGCCGATTTAAAGGGTATCGAGAATAAAGATCGTGCAAGAATACCCAACGGGAGTTAAATATTACGATTGGATCGTGAAAGCTCGGGTATAAGATCGTGAATTCCACGGGTGTAAGTCGGTTTATCGAGATAATTGGTCGTGAAAGAATACCTAACGGTGGTCAAGCATTGCATTTGGATAGTGAAAGATCTGGTACTGGATCATGAATGTAATCAAATGTAAATTCTACCTTAAAATATTTGAAAAATCGTTGAATTTTCAAAACGCGGAACAAATCCGAAAAAAAGCGCGATACAGGTCTATGGATTTCATTAAAAAAAACAACAACAAAAAAAACACGCTTTTTGTAACTTTAATGGTCACATTCCAATATATCATGATATATTTGAAACTCCATGTTTGATTTGTCTGATAGTACAGGGAAATAAAAGTATGCTCTTCCCTTGAAACCGTTCATTTGTTTATGAAAATCTTGTTGAATTTTGTTGATTTTTCATCAATTTTGATCGTGAACGATCAGGCAACGCTTTAGAATGAAATTCAAAACAGTGTGGCTGTGGCCATTGATTGACACATTAAATTCATCCATTGACTGGGACAATTTAGGTGAACGTTTGTATGTAACGACCATTGCTCACTGTGTACTTTTTAAAGACACTTAAACTATGGGGTCACCAAAGGTCCTCAACACCTTAATAAAGTATTTCGAAAAATTAATCATGAATACACTTGCAACTGATGGAAGCGTGTAACTATTTTAATAAGAACGAACATTGATTTCTAGCCTTCAATTATTTTTTTCTAAATTCAATCCTTTACCTCGATAATTAATACAAATAACTAGGGATGTCAAAAGTTCTGAAATTTAATACTCGGATACTCGGTCATGATACTCGAGTACTCGCGAGTACTCGGATGAATCTTATACGTCTATTGAAAAGTTTAGATTTTAGGCGGGATGCAGTGTTTTTGTCATTACCTTTCATATACATATTTTACGAAAGACAACCGTACTTATAAAAGCACAGCTTTATCCTCTGTTTGTTGTGTCAATTTAACAATGAATTACCGACCGCTGTTTCTATAAATAATTGTTTTTTTGCACTATCTTACGGAGCCCCGCTAGAGACATGCTAAGAAAAAAAATATATTGTGTGCACAACTTAAATAAATTGTGCGCACAAAATAATATACTGTGCGCACAAAATAATATTGTGTGCGAACAAAATAATATAATGTGCGCACAAAATAATATATTGTGCGTACAAAATAATATATTGTGCACACAATTTAAATATATTGTGCACACAACTTAAACATATTTTGCACACAACTTAAACATTTTGTGCGCACAAATTAAATATATTGTGCGCACAAAATAATATAGTGTGACCTTACGCATGGTTCTGGTCTTCAATGTCTCCTTTTTAAAGTGACAGAATGGAGAAATGCCAGTGGCGGATCCAGAGGGGGGCGTAGAGGGCGTACGCCCCCCTTTGCTTGGACTTTTTTGTAAAATGATTAATCAGACTAGACTTTGTGAACTTTGCCATTTCCCGTGTAATTATCATTCGACAATTCTTTACTTATACATTTGTAAAGATATTTTTCGCTGGTATTTACTGATTATGTCAAAGTCATGTGATTCGCTACATGGTGGAGTTGATCAGTGCGTAAAATAAAACGTCACTTAGATATTTTGAAATTCAAATTACAGTAACACTTTGCTTAGGCTGAGGATAACAACCATGATACCTTCAAAGCGACACGGGATTGAGCAAGAACGTAGTGACATCTATTTCACAATTTCACCAAACAGAAAGTAATACGTACTCTATTACACTCTCATGAAAAAAAATCCACAGCAATATCATTTACCTACGAAAAAATGTTTAACCCCAAACGAACCAGGCTATTTTAAAATAGCGTGATAGCTGAATAATGATCCCCAGTCAGTATAAGATCTAGATAGATTTAAAGTCTAAGGTACGAACCATTTGATTTGAGGAGGCAGTCTAAGGTATTTGAAAAGAAAAAAAATCTGACTCTGATTTTTGCATTAAATAAAAATTCTGGCCGTATCTGGATTGAAAACAATAATCTTTTTAGCTCATTGATTAGAAACAAAAATTTCCAACAGAATTATTTAGTATTAAATGAACATGATGAAAACAAAATGGGCGTATTTGTTTGAGGCCGGGGTTTGTATGTCTGACCGGAATGTCTGTTTCGCTGAACTGATTTATTGAATACTTTTTCAAGACCAGACTGCAACCTGTCTGCTGAGTGTGGCCTGTATGTCGCCATTTGTCGACCGTCATTCAAAAATTCGTTGTCTTTTCAAACTCATTCGTAGCCTTTGGTTGATTTGGAACCCCTCATCTTCCTTAATTTTGTTGGGTGAAACATATCAACCAAACATTTGGATAAAAATTGCTTGTTTGACTTTTTTTAACTCGTGATAGTCGTATTGTAAATTTCATAGAATAGCCCGACGTATTTCTTGTTTGCAACAAGAAATCTTTGAGGTTATGCTAACTTAACAAACAACAAACGAGAATTTTCCATGTCTATTTTTTACTGACAAGTCCCACATCAAATATATCAGTACATAGCTTTGGATCCATACTATCATTTTATGACAGACAATCAATAGGGAGAATACAGCATAAAAAAATGGCCAACACTTACACTTTAAAGCAACTATATAATATACATGCCCCACGCCAGAAACTTTTTAAAAAGTGCATTTTACACTTATTTTATGGTTTTTAGCCTAAAAAAGGTCCCAAAATTTTTTCGCCTAGCTCCGCTCGGCAAACATTAAAAATTTCGCCCCCCCCCCCCTTTTCCAAATTCCTGGATCCGCCCCTGAGAATAATGTGTTCTTCAAAAGTGACAAATATTAATTGCGGGATAATACCTTGTGTATACTATAAATATATACATATAACAGAAGATGTGGTATGATTGCCAATGAGACAAGTCTCCACAAGCGACCAAAATGGCACTATTATTGAAATAAACAATTATAGGTCAACGTATGGCCTTCAACCACGAACGAAGCCCATACTGCATAGTAAGCTATAAAAGGCCCTGAAATGGCAATGTAAAACAATTGTAGCGAGAAAACTAACGGTCTTATATATATAAAACTAAAGGCTCTCAAGAGCCTGTGTCGCTCTCCTTGGTCTATGTGCATATTAAACAATGGACACAGATAAATTCATTACAAAATTGTGTTTTGGTGATGGTGATGTGTTTGTAGATCTTACTTTACTGAACATTCTTGTTGCTACAATTATCTCTATCTATAATGAACTTGGCCCAGTAATTACTGTGGAAAATATTTTCTAAAAATTTACAAAAATTTATGAAAAATGTTAAAAATTGACTATAAAGGGCAATAACTCCTAAAGGGGTCAACTGATCATTACGGTCATTTGACTTATTTGTAAATAGTTATCAAAGGTACCAGGATTATAATTTAGTACGCTAGACGCGCGTTTCGTCTACATAAGGCTCATCAGTGACGCTCATATCTTACTTTGCTGAACATTATTGCCGTTTACAGTTAATCTCTATCTATAATAATATTCAAGATAATAACCAAAAATAGCAGAATTTCCATAAAATTACCAATTCAGGGGCAGCAACCCAACAACGGCTTGTCCGATTTATCTGAAAATTTCAGGGCAGATAGATCTTAACCTGATAAACAATTTTACCCCTATCAGATTTGCTCTAAATGCTTTGGGCTTTGAGTTATAAGCCAAAAAATGCATTTTACCCCTATGTTCTATTTTTAGCCATGGCGGCCATCTCGGTCACTGGACACATTTTTTGAACTAGATACCCAAATTTAATTGTTTGGTTTAATTTGTCCCAGTAGTTTCAGAGGAGAAGGTTTTTGTAAAAGTTAACGACGGACGACGGACCCAAAGTGATGAGAAAAGCTCACTTGGCCCTTCGGGCCAGGTGAGCTAAAAATGAACGAAAAACAAATATGTGACGCCCCTGATATGGGACAGTGGAATATCAGTACAACATAAGAACGAATCATAAAAATCAGTTGAAAAAGGCTTAACTCATCAAAACGACACACATAAAAATGGACGTGTATGTCAGTTTCATTTCAAAAGCACACACAGCGCGTCAATCGAGTACAATGGAGGGTTTATATTTATGCAACAGTTTCATGTTCTCGTCTTGAATATGCATGTAGTTAGACAATTGGCGTTAATGACTCATTCAAACATCAATGCTACAATCTGTGCGGTTTTACTCCTGTGCATGATGTTGATTATAAACATAGAAAAAAACGTTATAGAAAAATAACTGACCCACTGACATTAATTACTTTGGTGAAATTGCTACACGTTGATATTATTATTTATCATATACTTAGCATTGATATGATAGCTTTTGCATATGTGTAATGAGCGGAAGTACACAAGCCATCATTTCCCACCCGGCCTGATAACCCATATCAGCCCGGGCTGAAAACCCATATCAGGGGCGTCTCGTGCAAAAACCCATAACAGTGCTTCTCGTGCAAGTTACTTCCGGTGTTTCTGGTATCGATTGTTTACTTTTCCATTGTGACGTCAGATATTTTTTATGACGACGTCAAAATTTACGGGAACTTTTGTCCCCAGTTTAGTACTTGCTAACAAATGCCATTGACAATTTAGAATCATATTATAGTACAACAAACATGGAGTAATAATGATCATAAAACTCTTCCAAATTTTCAATGTTTCAAGATGCCTCTATATGTAGGAAATGTTACCATACATATATATGGAGGTAGTGATACTGTTGTTGGACAATTATAGTATATTTGATTCATAATTTAACTTCTTTATAACGTTTTTGACTGTTTTAGTTATTGTATTCGTTTATTTGCCTTATTTAGTCCTGGTATCTATGACGAGTTTATTTAGATAACACTATTGTCGGAAGTATATGATAAAGCGATTAATACATGGCCTTTTCCATATCAGCCTGGGTATCATCCCTCGACCCATATCAGCACCTCGACTCCATCTCGGGCTGATATGGGGGTCTCGGGATGATACCCAGGCTGATATGGAAAAGGCCATGTATTAATCTCTATTTATAATTTGACAATGAAAAAGAGACCCATTCCTGTGGCACGTCTATGTATTCTTTATAAAGAAGGAACCCCTACCACGGTATGAGGCTGTCAGAATAAAGGTCTTGTATTGAAGATTCACAGTTAAGCACTGATTATGTAAATATAGCGCAGGTGAAGCAAATTGCCCGTGCTAACGATTTTTAAAACCCAGTTCTGTAGATAAAGTGTAGTGCTGATGTTAACACCAGGGCTGCGTTCAATATCGTAGCAGCTACGCAGTGCTACGTAGATTTTCACTATTGAACGTGTAGCTATTTATTAGTTGTAACATAGATATTGATAGCAGCACTGCAAATGTAAAGTATAGTGATGTAGATATCGAAAAGCTAGCTATTGAGATGTCAAGATAAGCGTTGTAGGAATAAATTCTAGCCCTGGAAATGTCAATTACACCATTATTGACTCTATACCTTCTATGCAAAACTGCATCTCAAACGCTAGACTATTAATATCCAGCGCTAAAACGCTGGAATTTTTATTGTGTTCATATTTTTTTTCAGTACATTCCTACAATAATTTTTTTTTTCTTATGAGAAGGAAAGCAAATTTTTTTCCCTATAATGTGACACAGAAATACATTTTTTTTTCACAAAACTATAAAATTAACATAAAATTCATTTTAACTATTCACTTTGATGTAAAGTTAAAGTGCACGGCTCTGTCTATATCCTGGCATTGAATTTTGTCTCTTTTGTTAGCCCACTTCCTATATTATCATATTCTCCGAGTCCGTCATACAGGTACTACAGTCCTTAAATTTAAATACTGCAATTGAAGTGGCCACCATTGCCATATGTAATAGTGGAGTGACAAATCGGGAAAAGTCGCTTATTTAAGGAGTTTAATGAACCGAAATACCTCACGGCTGAAAGTTCACATGAAGATAGAGTAAACATTATACTTTCATTTCAGTCCTGTCGTAGAGTTTTCCCAAGGTGCTGTTTTTTGTAAAATCGCGTAAAACTGAGATTTTTTGATTTTTTTCTTTTTCATTTTTAAACACGGGAACGTTTATTATAAATTCTCGAATGAAGCTATCATCAAAAAATTGGTATCAGATGAAAGAGTGATGTATCAGCTTTTATTTGACATCAAACTTTAATATCATATGAACATATAAATTGAGTGAATTGGACGATTTTCAATTTAGAATTGAATGCTTCTTTTTGTAACTTTATTGGGGTGTAAAAGCGTTGACCGAAGAACATTTTGTATGAAGCGCGGAAGCGCTTCATACTAAAACTGTGCGCACGGTCAACGCTTTTACAACCCTATGAAGTTACAAAAAGAAGCATTCAATACTTATAATTACATTTTTTAAGCAATGATCATGAAAACACGAATTTTATTATTGTTTTATTTAATTTACCTGTGCACTTTATTGTGGGACCACGTGTTATCATGAATGAAAAGTTTTATTGAGCAATGCAATTGCTTACGGAATAACACGTGATGTGCAGTAAGCCAATCAGAATAAAGTATCATAATGAAACATACATCTAATGTAACTATATGTATGTAACATCTTTTTACCACCTTACCGTCTATCAAAGTATATTTCATTTCTTGTATATATCATCAATAGTAAATTTTCACAAAAAAAAAGTGGAACAACCAATTCTTAAGAAGTTTTGATGTATAAAAGTTTGATAGAACATACAAATCAACTTTTACGAGCATTTTTATAAAACTCATCACATAGCAGTATTATTACTCAATTTTCACCTCAATCAATCAT
Source organism: Mytilus galloprovincialis (assembly GCA_037788925.1). Lineage (NCBI taxonomy): Eukaryota > Metazoa > Mollusca > Bivalvia > Mytilida > Mytilidae > Mytilus > Mytilus galloprovincialis. Next base: position 79,092,714 of record CM075334.1, read on the forward strand.
GTAACGTTCCCCTTTCCTATTTCCCCTGTCATATGAAATGCAATAAATTAATATGCATTTTCTAAAGTTTTATAAAAAAAGAATATATAATTGTATCAATAGTTGTGTCTATGTGCTTGAATAGAACAGATGCTAAGGTTAAATAACTTTTGAGATGATTTTATTCTTGTTCGGAAATACTAATTTTAAACCACATTGGAACACATCCGAAAAATTCCGGAAAATTATTGTCAGTGCTAATTATTCAATTAAATAAGAACGAGTAAAGTAGCTTAGATCGTATTATTAAGCCTTTACATGTCCAAGAAGAAAACATGATCACGCATTTGAATTAGTGAGAGCAAAAACATGCGTGTAACGATGAATCAACATTCGTTAAAACACGTTGGTGAGTTCATTCGTCATAAATAACTTCAAGGACAAGCCGCTTTAACATTCAACATGCATTGTTAACTATTTGATGAAATTTAAAATAATTTGCTTCTGATGCTTCAAATTAATGGTATGATTGCCAATTAGACAAATCGCCACAAAAGACCAAAAATTACACATACATTTACAACTATAGGTCACCGTACGGCCTTCAACAATAAGCAAAGCCCTTACCGCATACCGGTAGTAAGCAATAAAGGGGCCGAATTGACAAATGTAAAACAATCCAAACGAAAGAAAAAACGGTCCAATTAATGTACAAAATAATAAACAAACAACAAAAATGTAACAACAACAAATGACAACCACTGTATAACAGGCTCCAGACTTGGGACAGCCACATACAGAATGTGGCATGTCAGCAGGCGCCCAACCCTCCCCTTACTTCGGACATTGGTGTATATAAAAAGAAGATGTGGTAGGATTACCAATGGAATAACTCTCCACAAGAGACAAAATGACACAGATATTTACAACTATAGGTTACCGCACGACCTTCACAATGAACAAATCCCATACCACAATGTCAGCTATTAAAGGCGTCAAAGGGACAATTATGATTAAAAATGGTGGTAGGTCCAAATTGTTCTTCAAGTCATTGAATGCAGATCAATTAGAGATTATAAGAAATTTCTTTGCATCTGAAAATAAACATGGGTTGATAAGATTTGTAGGTACACTGTTATGCACTATCGCACTACAATGATTTTGATTTGCAAGAACATGACGAAATATTTCCAGCGGAATCTTTTCAAAATCTATAGACTGTGAAGCAATTTTGTGTAGGATTTGTAAGTGACTAAAGTGGCAGTTATACGAATTATTCTGTCGCCCCTTTTTGTCAGTAAACAGATATTGAAAAGTTATTCCAGTGGTTGCATCATATTAAAATCATGACAGTTATGTTTTAATTCTAATAAGGTCTTTGTCAAACAAGATGAATTGTGATTTTAGACTACAGGCGTTTCTTCAACCAAAGCCACAAGACACTTTTTTCTTATTCACGAAATATTCAACTTTTTAAAAGTTATTGGACCCCTGATATCTGGCACACCAACAGAAACTCGCGTTCTTACAGGATGCGATACGTCTCCTATAATCGAAATTGGCAAAGGAAGACAATTACAAGGGGTCTGGAAAACATGCATGTATCCAAATTTGTCATTCTAGCTGGTTGACCGTTCTTATATTGACACATATTTTGCAGTGAAAATCACTTCACCGCGGATCAAAATAACCCCAGAAGCAATTGTGGTCAATCAGTACATGGTGAATTGAATAAACTCATGAGTATTGTCGGCGCTATACAATGACATCAAATTGATGTGCATATTATAATAATACATAGACAGCAACTTTTGAAGCGGTATGTCCCTGTGAATCTTTGTTAACATAAATATATCGAGCTTTCAAGTCTGCTATATATTTCATTGTTTATAGATATAAGAAGAAATGGTATGAGTTCCAATGAGACATCCAGGTCATAATTTGTAAAAGTTAACCATTATAGGTCAAAGTACGGTCTTCAAAACGGAGTCTTGGCTCACACCGAACAGTTTAAGGGCTCCAAAAATGACTAGTGTAAAACCATTGCAACGGTCTAATCTGACTATATAAAAACTAGAAACGCGAACATTTATGAACCACATCAACAAACGACAACCATGTCTGTCGTTGTTTTATAAAAAGAAAAGGGGGACACATCTTCTCAATGTGCAATTGGTATAGTACTGGTTTATTTATTTACATAAAAACAAACTTCATATACTATAGTGTCATGAACATGAAGACTCATTTTTATAGTTCTAAAATCCTTTTAACAGTTTAAATATTTAGAAAAAGAATTTCATTATTTCTTTCATAACGTCATGGACAGAGTGTTAACTTTACAGTTCTTATTTCTCCTCTGTTCTATATGGCATTTTAATGAAACTTCACAGAAATATCTTTATAAGTGGCAATATATTATTGCATAGCTAAATCTTAATTATGAATATTTTTTGTCGATTATTTCCGTAGATAAAGATATTTGTTTCATTTTCTAACATATTGCAAGCGAGGGTACGTATTACTGATATCTGGTAATCAGACATAAAAATGGCTAGCTGTATTTGTGGAGCATTCTTAGCGCATGCTTCCATCGAAAAAAAAATCTCATTTAACATGAGCGACTACCGAGAAATTGTCCAAAATATTTAAAATTTGCGATTTTTTAACCCCCCCCCCCCCCCTTTGACCTTTGAACGCAGTTTTCCAAAATCTGCACCACTTTGGCACTCTACGACATGCCTTAATCAAAGGATATTATATTTATCTACAATGATAATTGATATTCCATTGAAAAAGAGATATAAAGAATGATACAAACGGAAAATACTACCGGTATGCAACTCTGTGTCATACACAATCAGTGCTAGTTTAAAAGACTGCTTATGATATCATATCTATTACTGTTATAAAATGACCATTTCATGTTTATGATAGTTACAGTTTTAAGTATGGTCTTATGCATGAGATTTGGAATGTTTTTAAATATTTCTGGATCAAACACTATTACAGGAACATACAAAAAGTAAGAAGGTATAAATAGAAATCTTAGCTTAATCTGTAGACTGGACAGATGTTTATAATCTGCTGTTTCACTGTCTCAACTGTTGTTGGTTTCACCATTCTCAATTCAGCAGTGCAAAAAAAAAAAAAAATCAAACAGGTAACAGCATATATTTTTTTTCAGCTACAGTGCCAAATATATTTTTTTTCTGTCAGCTAGGCCATCAACATATTTTTTTCCAAAAAAACCTAGGCCCCTCCAGATAAGAAAATGGTTGTTGCCTTAGACTATATTACAACCAAAGGTCTCTTTAGAAGCTGCTGTCATAATTACAGACAAGATTTAAATGACAGTTGAAATGTCAAACAATATACGGCAAATTTATGAATTTTGACGGCTAGTTGAAAATTCCATTCACCAGAAGATCTCAACATTGTTCCAGAATATCACATTTGATACCAGAAAATCTCAACATGGCATACTTTCTAACATATTTAGCTTAATGAAATTATATAAGTAAAGAAAAAGAACAAAATGTAATTTTGTGTTTAGAAGGTTTAAGAAAAATACTTATTTACTGATATATACATTAGTTTATCAATGATATCACTGTCATTTTGTCAATAGCTGACTGCACTGGCCACATTTACCTGCTGGAAAAAGTCATTCCGATGTCATTTTAAATCATATTGGTCCATGTTATACACAAGACAAACCCTAATTCAATTATCTATAGCATGACATTCTCCTATTTTACAAAAAACGCATTGATATTTAGTAAATCGACGAAAAGTCGACCCTGCGTTTATTTTGGATAATTTGAACCTGAAAAGCTCAACAGGAAATGCCAGAATACTTTTTTCCGTCTCAACCGATTAGATTGTTTACCAGGCGTGATAGAGCGAGGACACTATTGAATTTACGTAGACTTTGATAATATAGTTTTACCTGTTTTCTTTTAACAAAGATTGACATGCTACTCAATTCACGACTTTGTTATGCTCCGTTGACGTTGGAGATGGTCAATATATTTAAATGTCTTTACGTCCATCCATTCGTCCGTCTCTATTTAAGGTAAATGTTTTGGTTATAGTTTATGATGAAGTTTTAGTGCCATCAACGTCAATGAATTAAGTGGTTTCTCTAAAGATAGCATTGTAAAAGTGTAGAGTACATCTTCCTATATCTATAGAGTAAGTCAAATCCGCTGAAAACTGAATACACCTACACCTTTTTTTTATTTATTAAAGATGACTATGTTTGATCATGATTTAGTACGTTTCTGACCCAAAATGTATTGTTCGTTATTGAAATGTGACGGTGTGTTTAGTATAAGAAATTCACCATAAAGTTGTGATCAAATAAAGATAAAACTCAGTACATATACAAATCAGTACATATACAAATCAGAAGATGCAATATGAGTGCCAATGAGACAGCTCTCCATCCAAATCATAATTTATTAAAAGTTAATAAATATTGGTTATGATACGATCTTCATCACGGAGCTCACACCAAACAGCAAACTATAAAAGGCCCAAAATGACTATAACAAAACGATAAACAGAGATGAACCACACCAATAAACGACAATCACTAAACAACAAGCTCCCTATATATATAGAACAGCATGCTTATTATGATTTAAAAATTCATAAGAGTTGTGTACACACGTTTCAGGTCAAGTTATAGTTTCATTCTGAGTAATAGTAGAGAGGACAAGAGGTCACTTATAGTTTCTATTTGTGATCGATTTCATTATAAAATTTACAGAATGTTGTTCGTGTTCATTATGAAACTGAAATGTTACGAAGCAATTTAGGAATAGTCAATAAAATTCCTCACTGGAAGATTTTGAAAACAAACGAAACAATTATCATTAATTTTTTCCAAATATGGTCCTTTTAGGGGCATCATTGATTCAAAAACTTGTGGCCCGATTGATCTCGATCGATGTGATTGCCAACGAGACAACTATATACATATACACTATAGCTCATACAAATACGGGTTATATTCTTCTCATATATTTTACGATGGTATGATTTTCAACCCCTAACGGAAGGGATTGTGATTGATATTCATATGATTAAGACATATTCTTTTAATCAGTTTAATTGAGGGGTGGAGCTGGCATGTCAGTAACTGCTAGTAGTTCTTTGTTATTTTATGTATCATTGTCATGTTGTTAAGTTTCATTTGTTACCTATTCTGACATCGGACACGGACTTCTTTTAAACTGAGTTTTACTGTCGGTATTGCTGTTTGGTTTTTGTTTTTATCTGCATTGGCTAGAGGTATAACAGGAGGGTTGAGATCTCACAAAACATGTTTAACTCCGCCTCATTTTTTGTGCCTCTTCAAGGTCAGGAGCCTCTGGCCTTTGTTGGTCTTGTATAATTTTTAATTTTAGTTTCTTCTATATACTTTCGATAGATAAAGTACCAATTAACCCTGAAAATGAGGTCAAGGTATTATGACATATGTCAAGTGGGCATTTAGACATTAAAATCGTTCCATACAACCAAATATAGAAGAACTATTGCATTTTGTATCTGAGATTTCGTCTTAACCACGAACACTTAACCTTGTTCAATGATCCATACAATAGGGTCATGGTCAAGTGAAAACTGTTTTCCTATTTTTCGGAGCACACCATATTATTTTGGTGCGCACAGAATGTTATGTTGTGCGCACAACATATTCAAGTTGTGCGCACAATATATATAAGTTGTGCGCGTAATATATATAAGTTGAATGTCGCTCTCGTATTTTTTCCCATCTTTAAATTGTAAAAATTAAACAATATAAATAGTTAATTTTCAAATAAAGAGTAATTAAATTATTTCAAATGTACATATCATACCAATCACGTTTACATAGAAGTCTTGATTAACAAACAAATGTAAGTTTTTACGGCTTGTGATGAGTTAATTTTTAATCCATGAAGGTGTTGCTCGTGTCCAAACACCGTTATAAATGTCTCTAATCAGTTGCGTAGGGTTCACCGCAGGTCACTTTGATTTTATTCTTGTTTAGAAATATAATCTGGTGAACAATTTCAGTCGATGTATTGTTTGACTTTTTATTTTTTTTTACAAGTAGTGCAAATGAAAACCTTCCATCGGAAGGAAAGGACCTTGCTGGTACTACTATAAAAATAGTGTATGATTTATATATGATTAGGTTCTTTTTAGATTTTTTTTTTTTTTTGGCATTCTTAAAACTTCTGAAAATATTCTTTAAAGCTCAGTTTTTCTGATTTTTTTTATTTAAGTATAAACTGCAGAAAATCCTTAAAATTTGAGATGTTTTATGTATTAGATGTTCCAATTAAGGTGGTGTGTTATTCTCAATAAAATATATACGAAGCCTACGCATAAGTTACATGCCAATAGGCTTCACTTAATTCATCTGTAAAACATCTACCATTTTTTCATCCAAAAAACAAAATATGAAGATAATTTATGATAGATAAAGCAAATGCATCCTGATTATAAAGGAAGCCGAGTTCTTAAATCTATTTTGCAATTGTTTGTGCAATTTGCATTCGATATTCGGTTTGCAGAAACTTGGATTTGTAATAGGATTATGAAACCATGATTGGCACTTCAAAAAAATAAATCCAAAAGTCAAGCCTTAACATGTTAATTCAAATAATAGCTGTATATATGAAGGAAAATGTAGTATACTGCTGTTCAACAGTCATTAATCGAGAAATCGAAAATAAATTCGGGCAACAAACCAAAACTGAGGTAAACACATCAACTATAAGAGGAAACCAATGGGTCAACCGAAACACTGAACTGCAATGAAAACAAACGCCAACATACATAGAAACAGACTATATGATAACAACTGCCATATTTCTGACTTTGTAAAGGACGTTTAAAACAAATGGTATTGGTAGGCAGAACCTGTTATTATGTCTAGCCATACCTTTTGTTTATATGACAATGTTAAAAATACTGCTTTAATGACAACATTATGTGAGAGGAATACAAAAAACTTACAAATGAAGGACATTCAGGACAGGGAATTGCGTAAATAAGTAATATGATTGTACATTAGTCATTACGAAGTGTAAACCACAGAATAACAACGGCCTACTCTCATAAATTAACGACAGTATACCAGGAGATCACAATCGAATTATAAACTGTTTTTTAACACAAATGTTAACTTTTCTCATATGACTTTGTAAGCGATGCAAAACTATAGAAGTGAATGAACCATCACTCAGGGGGAGAGCCTTATTGTCACCATAAAAATATGTCAATATCAATATAAATGCCAAATATTGACAAAGTCATATGAAAAACGTATCGCATTTCTATGAGAAAATATCGCACCGGAAAAGTTTTCATAAGAGAACATATCGCCATTCTATAAAAATAACGTCACATTCATATGAGAAAAAAATAGCATTATTATCAAATTAAAGGGTACTATGGCGTTCATTAGCAATCCTACGTATACTGTCTTTAGGACGTCATTGGCAAAGTATTTTGACACCTCAAAATAATAGATCGTACAAATAAGTTTTATTCATTGCGAATGCTTATTACTCGTACATTTTCAAAATACTTCTGATAAGATATTCAATATACAATTGTATATACCGTCACATTTGTCCTGTTAAATAGTCTATGTTTTAAAAGAATAAAAAGTACTTTTTCCAAAACAATCCTTTATTCTTACAAGTGTCAACATTCGTGTGAGAATCCCCCACAATGCATTTCATTTAACAAAGAAAATATCAATACTTCGCAAAAGAAACAGATTCTCGATTTGCACTTTCAATAGACGGCTTAAAGATATATAAACCTTCTATAATGCAGTATTCTGTTATTACTTCCATTACTAGCTATAGGAATTTGAACTGACCAAACTATGTAAACAGCTATCATGGTTAATTTTGCCTGATCCTAATAAGAACATAGCTATCATGGTTAATGGGACATGATCATACTATGTAAACAGCTATCAGGATTAATTTAAACTGATTCTACTATGTACACATAGTATAATATTACTATGACCATAGTTATCATCATGGATAAATTAGCCGAATCCACATTGTACATAGCTATCATGGTTAATTTGTCCTTTAGCTATTCATACAACAAAGGTTGATTTCTTCGCGTGCCAGTTATGTTTGCACATCTTTGGGGTTTGAACAAACACGTTTACATAAATTTCGAATTAGATTTTAAAAAGACAAATAAACGAATTTCTCTTTATTCATAATTATACTATATTACTCATTTGAACGAAACTAAACAAATATTTAAATAAAATTTACCTAATGCCTAAAGAATATAATTGTTTAGCTTACAAGGTCCACTAAACTTTATCAGTGATGTCTTGGTAGTATGTTTGAAACCATGATTTATTGTAAAATCTCCCCACTTTATAAATATAAGAAGATTTTGTATGATTGGCAATGACAAAAATGTCCACAAGAGAGAACAATGATGAGGGTGTGGATGTTAATAACTATAATAGCTCATCGTTAAAATATAAAACTGTTAAGACAATAAAGGGAAAAATAAATATGACAGACAGCAAACAATAACCACCATGTACTAAAGGGCCACTTACTTGTGATAACCATGTTTGCGAGCACTCTGTCAGCCCTCCCATAACCAGGAACAGTTGTGAAATAGCAAACAACATAAGTGCAAATTGTAAAACTCAGTTCGAAAGGGCTCAACTAAAAAAGGTCAGCACAGAGTACATATATATATACTAAACTAATTAATAAAATGACACTAAGTTCCGATAGCTAGTTCGAAGCTAATTACAGTTGGTGAATAAATACTCTTGGCACAGACAAAAAATATAAATTCCTACACATCCGACTAGAAACCAGTGAAAAGTGGGTTCAGTGTTATTATTATATATTATATTGATGTTTTGGAGGCGACTTTCCTGGTATCGAAATTGCACCCTTGTGGGTTTAGTGTTACAGCCAAAGCTTTACTTATATGGTGTGCAAGTACTGAGATCGTCGCTAATTACATCAGTAGTTGTTTGCTTCTGGAGCCTGGAATTTTCATTTGTGAAAAAATATTTAACATACAATCATTTAACACTCATTATTCTTTTTTATTTTCTGAAAAACATTGTTCGATTCTATATCTTAACATGTTTATTCAAGAAGAAAAGGTGTGGTAAAAAAATAAATTAAAAAACTTTGAATTTCAAAAATTAAAAACATTTATTTTAATGGCCAAAATCTTGTGCTTCATGAACGCACCTCCCCCAACTAAAATTAACTTAAACACAGGGGTATATTTCTTTCATTAACCTAGTTAGACTGTGACTATGTTGGTTATTCTAATTTATAATAGGCTTCTGTTATAGGTTACATGCAATTACTATTGTGGAGAATCAGATCTTTGAATTATAAAATAGCAGAACACAATCTCGGTCTATATCTTTATTTTAATATACAAATTTTGAGACAGGAAAGTGATGCATTTGTAATATTATTCTTTTGAATTGAGATAAATATGCATTGTATTGTATTATATTGTATTACTTGAACTATTTTAAAAAATACAGAACATTTTTTGTATATTTTTTTTTTCAACTTTGGCAAATAAGGGGAAGCAACTCATATTACCTTACTTTTACTTCAAAATGTTTTCATGAATTTAACCACTTTCCGCAAAATATATTTTTGTATAGTTTAAGTATGTTGTTCATAGATACATGTAGTAACAGACTTGTTTTTCAGAGAAAAACCTTGTGTTGCAATTAGTTGCATGTTGTTCACTAAATTGACTTGACTAAGTTACAAGTTACAAATTAAGAATTTTGACCCCGTTGGCTTTCCATACTTATCGGGCAAGTAACATAAATATCATAATACTATGATTATTATGAAACATTTTTTTTTGCGAGTTACCTGATTACAAGAAAAATTCTCACGTCAACATAGATGGGTGGATAAAAAGAACAATCGATGTAATTAAACACTTTTATCACGCTTACAAGGTTATTTTTAGCAAAACATATCGGTTGAGAGGTAAACAAATTTCCCTCGGCTGACGGCTCTGGAAATTTGTTATCATCTCAACTAGTATTGTTGGCAAACACACCCCTTTTATGCATTTTATATTTGTATAAATGACATAATAAATAGAGTTCTGCTATATAATTTAAAAAGTTATTTGAAAACAAATGCCTACCTTTTTCAATAACGGCCCACTTTAAATTGAACGCTTCAAAAAATGTATTTGATACTTAATAAACAAGTTTCTTTAAATATAAGTGTGTTAAGGTTGGTATCCCGACTGAGACGGTGAAAAAATAAAACACCCACCAAGGTTATATGTTCTACATTACGAACATTTCTTTGTTGTATAGCCGATTTAAAGGGTCTCATTATGTTCATCGAGAATAAAGATCGTGCAAGAATACCCAACGGTGGTTAAATATTACGATTGGATCGCAGAGGCGGATTTAGGGGGGGGGGGGCAGGGGGCCCGGGCCCCCCTTTTTGGGAAAAAAATTGGTTGCTTATATAGGGAATCATTGAAGCGTGACTGGAGCGGGCCCCCTCTTAGGTCAGTCAGTGGGCCCCCACTTATGAAAATTTCTGGATCCGCCACTGGATCGTGAAAGCTCTGGTATAAGATCGTGAATTCCACGGGTGTAATTCGGTTTATCGAGATAATTGGTCGTGAAAGAATACCTAACGGTGGTTAAGCATTGCGTTTTGGATAGTGAAAGATCTGGTACTGGATCATGAATGTAATCAAATGTAAATTCTACCTTAAAATATTTGAAAAATCGCTGAATTTTCAAAACGCAGAACAAATCCGAAAAATAGCGCAATACCTGTCTATGAATTTCATTATAAAAAACACGCTTTTGTAACTTTAATGGTCCCATTCCAATATATCATGATATATTTGAAACTTCATCTTTGGTGTGTCCGATAGTACAGGGAAATAAAAGTATGCTCTTCCCTTGAAACTCTTGTTGAATTTCGTTGATTTTTCATCAAACTTGATCGTGAACGATCAGGCAACGCTTTATTTTGATCGTGAAAGACAATGTATGACCAGACTTATTAATTAAAAAACAATATATTGTTTACCAATTAATATACTTGCAACTGATGGAAGCGTGTAACTATTTTAATAAGAACGAACATTGATTTCTAGCTTTCAATTTTTTTCTAAATTCAATACTTTACCTCGATAATTAATACAAATAACTAGGGATGTCAAAAGATCTGAAATTTAATACTCGGACACTCGGTCATGATACTCGAGTACTTGCGAGTACTCGGATGAATCTTATACGTCTATAGAAAAGTTTTGATTTTAGGCGGGATGCAGTGTTTTTGTCATTACCTTTCATATACATATTAACGAAAGACAACCGTACTAAAAGCACAGATTTATCCTCTGTTTGTTGTGTCAATTTAACAATGAATAACCGACCGCTGTTTCTATAAATAACCTATCATAATAGCAATAATTGTTTGTGTACGTGTTCATGAACTTATTCCAATTAACTCAAAAATATTTGCATATAAAGTCCGACAAAGTAGATAATTTATGTATCATCTGTTCCTGATGAGTTGGTATTTTTCATAATACGACTTATCCATAAATTGTCAACAACAATATTGGACTTCAAATATTTGTGCTTTTTCTTGTTGCTCAGTCTTATCTTTTTCTGTGTTTTGTTGTTTTGTACTATCTCGTTTGTCATGTTTTTTTTATTTTTTTTTAGCCATGACGTTGTCCGTTTATTTTCGACTTGTGGGTTTGAATGTCGCTCTCGTATTTTCTCCTATCTTTAAATTGTAAAAATTAAACAATCTAAATAGTTAATTTTCAAATACAGAGTTATTAAATTAATTCAAACTAGAACACACCCGCGAAATCGCGGGCATATACAGCTTGTGAACTGTTGTAGGATGATTTTTTGTAAAAGATATTATGTATGGAGAAGTTCATAAAAGTATCAAAAGCCCTCTCCCTTTTTCCAAAGACCGATATTTGTTTCCTTTCCGTGTTAAATTCAATTATTTTTGTGTTTTTGGCCTCAGACCACAATTATTCTTCTCCTTTGCTACAATGCATCTTTTGGTAAAAGTCAAATTAAATTAAAAATTTGCACCGCTTCAAACATGAAATAAATGTATCTGTTTATATATAGACCATTATTAGTCGAATAAAAATATGCTTCCAGGACAATCCATCAGTGCTTTATCTTTTGAGAGCCTTATTAGCATGCCAATGGTAGGATATGAATCTTGTATAAATGACTAAGACCGACTAATGCTAATTTGAGGGGTGGTCGGAGGGGTCCTGATCCCGAGATCCCGGGCTTAAAAACATGAAATCCCGAAATGAAGAATTTAAAGACCTTCATATCCAGAAATCAAAAAATATATATTCCCGGATCCCGTAAGGATCAATCCCCAAATCCCTAGCGTAAAAAACACCCGACCCCGACGTCCCGGAAAAAGGTCCTGCCTCCCTCTAATCTTTACCCTACTTTCATTTTTACCAAATCACTACTTTTACTTTCAAGAATACATTTTATGTCCCATCTATGGGCATTATGTTTTCTAGTCTGTGAATCCGGCGTTCGTTCTTCGTCCGTCCGTCCGTCTGTCCCGCTTCAGGTTAAGGTTTTTGGTCGAGGTAGTTTTTGATGAAGTTTAAGTCCAATCAACTCGAAACTTAGTAAATGTAGGTCCGATGTGGCATCCGTGTACTATGGACATATTCTTGTTTCCACGTATTTTACTTATTTAAATATATATGCAACTGGTATGACCCCTTAAATAGTAAACATTTCAAAGAAAACAGTAGATAGAATACAGAGAGTCTCTATATATTAAAGTAGTATAATCGTAGTTTACATGTAGATAAACGCGAAAAATAACCTCTCTATGGAGGTATAATAGTTGTGGTTTTTGTGATCTAAACACCATGATATGGAGAACGCTCTGATTGGCTTATTTGTTTTTCATTTGTGTTATCGATCATACGATTGGTTGTACTTGTGCATGTTTCAAACCGGAAGTCTTATTTGACTAAAAGTCCGTCTGATGACGGAATTAATATCCGGACTCCTTTTTTTGTCGTTTTTCTCCAAAGATAACTCAATCTAAATAATTATAAGAATGGATGACAAATGCAACTATTCATGTTACCCATAGAACACAGAGGCATGATGATTATTTTATCTTGGAAGGAAGAGAAGCGACACACAAAATGAGGTCTTCTCGTTTAATAGTATAGATGTACTAGTACATATCATACCAATCACGTTTACATAGACGTCTTGATTAACAAACAAATGTAAGTTTTTACGGCTTGTGATGAGTTCATTTTTAATCCATGAAGGTGTTGCTCGTGTCCAAACACCGTTAAAAATGTCTCCAATCAGTTGCGTAGGGTTCACCGCAGGTCATTTTGATTTTATTCTTGTTTAGAAATATGATCTGGTCAACAATTTCAGACGATAGACTGTTTGACTTTCTATTTTTGTTACAAGTAGTGCACATGAAAACAAACCTTAACCCGGAAGGAAAGGACATTGCTGGTACTACTATAAAAAATAGTAGTGTCAGGATAAACATTTTTTGTTATTAACTGATTTTATTTAGTATTAAAAGGGGATTTTTCAACGGAACTAAAGTGAGTGAAAATGTGAAGAGAAATATCTCAAGATGTATAACAGGCAAACGACAATGGAAATGGAAATGGGGAATGTGTCAAAGAGACAACAACCCGACCATAGAAAAAACAACAGCAGAAGGTCACTAACAGGTCTTCAATGTAGCGAGACATTCCCGCACCCGGAGGCGTCCTTCAGCTGGCCCCTAAACAAATATATACTAGTTCAGTGATAATGAACGCCATACTGATTTCCGAATTGTCCACAAGAAACTAAAATTAAAAAAATACAAGACTAACAAAGGCCAGAGGCTCCTGACTTGGGACAGGCGCAAAAATGCGGCGGGGTTAAACATGTTTATGAGATCTCATGTATGATTAGGTTTTTTTTAGAGTTTTTTTTTGGCATTCTTAAAACTTCTGAAAATTAGATAGTCTTCAAAGCTCAGTTTTTTCTGTAGACTGTTTGATTGATTTAAGTAACTTCAGGAAATCCATAAAATTTGAGATATTTTATGTATTAGATGTTCCAATTCGGCTACTGCCTTTGATTTTGTCATGTTAATTGCTGGAAGTGTTATTTTTCTAGTGTTATTGCATCGTCATTGATTGTAGTCCTTTTTTGTGTATTTTTTCATTAGCTGCTTTTTCAACATTTGAACTGCATAAAGTCACAGTTAAACACAGACCAATTTTACTTAGCAAGCTCTATCAATATCCAGGTTTAATTTCAGATATGGAAGCTTTCTAATTTTTTGGAACATACACTAGTTCACTGAATTAGCATGAAATGTAGATATTGTTTCAGGCAATTTCCAGGGAAGCTTTGTCAAGAGCACTCCCATAATCAGGAACAGTTGTGAAATAGCAAACAACATAAGTGCAAATTGTAAAATTCAGTTCGAAAGGGCTCAACTAAAAAAGGTCAGCACAGAGTATATATATATATACTAAACCTTTTAATAAAATGACACTAAGTTCCAATAGCTACTTCGAAGCTTATTACAGTTGATGAATAAATACTCTTGGCACCGACAAAAAATATAAATCCGTACACATCCGATTAGAAATCAGTGAAAAGTGGGTTCAGTGTTATTATAATTATATTATATTGATGTTTTGAAGGCGACTTTCCTGGTATGGAACTTGAACCGTTGTGGGTTTACTGTTACAGCCAAAGCTTTACTTATATGGTGTGCAAGTACTGAGATCTTCGCTAATTACATCAGTAGTTATTTGCTTCTGGAGCCTGGAATTTTCATTTGTGAAAAAATATTTAACATACAATCATTTAACACTCATTATTCTGGTTTTTTTTTTCTGAAAAACATTGTTCGATTTTATATCTTAACATGTTTGTTCAAGAAGAAAAGGTGTGGTAAAAAAATAAATTTTAAAAGTTCGAATTTCAAAAATTAAGTCTTGTAAATTTTTTTTATTTTAATGGCCAAAATCTTGTGCTTCATGAACACACCTCCCCCAACTAAAATGAACTTAAACACAGGGGTATATTTCTTTCATTAACCTAGTTAAAATGTGACTATGTTGATTAATCTAACTTCTAATAGGCTTCTGTTATAGGTTACATGCAATTACTATTGTGGAGAATCAGATTTTGAATTATAAAATAGCAGAACACAATCTCGGTCTATATCTTTATTTAAATATACAAATTTTGAGACAGGAAAGTGATGCATTTGTAATATTATTCTTTTGATATGAGATAAATATGCCTTGTATTGTATTGTATTACTTGAACTATTTTAAAAAATACAGAACGTTTTTTGTATAATTTTTTTCAACTTTGGCAAATAAGGGGAAGCAACTCATATTACCTTACTTTTACTTCAAAATGTTTTCATGATTTAAACCACTTTCCGAAAAATATATTTTTGTATAGTTTAAGTATGTTGTTCATTGATACATGTAGTTTGTTTTTCACAGAAAAACCTTGTGTTGCAATTAGTTTCATGTTGTTCACTAAATTGACTTGACTAAGTTACAAGTTACAAATTAAGAATTTTGACCCCGTTGGCTTTAAGTTACATAAACATCATAATACTATGATTATTATGAAACAAATTTTTTGCGAGTTACCTGATTACAAGAAAAATTCTCACGTCAATATAGATGGATGGATAAAAAGAACAATCGATGTAATTAAACAATTTTATCACGCTTGCAAGGTTATTTTTTGCAAAACATATCGGTTGAGAGATAAACAAATTTCCCTCGGCTCACGGCTCTGGAAATTTGTTAACCTCTCAACTAGTATTGTTGGCAAACACTCCCCTTTTATGCATTATATATTTGTATAAATGACATAATAAATAGACTTCTGCTATATAAGTAAAAAAATTATTTAAAAACAAATGCCTACCTTTTTCAATAACGGCCCACTTTAAATTGAACGCTTCAAAAAATGTATTTGATACTTAATAAACAAGTTTTTTTTTAAATATAAGTGTGTTAAGGTTGGTATCCCGACTGAGACGGTGAAAAAATAAAACACCCACCAAGGTTATATGTTCTACATTACGAACATTTCTTTGTTATATAGCCGATTTAAAGGGTATCATTATGTTCATCGAGAATAAAGATCGTGCAAGAATACCCAACGGTGGTTAAATATTACGATTGGATCGTGAAAGCTCTGGTATAAGATCGTGAATTCCACGGGTGTAATTCGGTTTATCGAGATAATTGGTCGTGAAAGAATACCTAACGGTGGTTAAGCATTGCGTTTTGGATAGTGAAAGATCTGGTACTGGATCATGAATGTAATCAAATGTAAATTCTACCTTAAAATATTTGAAAATCGCTGAATTGTCATAACGCAGAACAAATCCGAAAAATAGCGCAATACATGTCTATGAATTTCATTAAAAAAAACACGCTTTTTGTAACTTTAATGGTCGCATTCCAATATATCATGATATATTTGAAACTTCATCTTTGGTGTGTCCGATAGTACAGGGAAATAAAAGCTCCTCCCTTGAAACCGTTCATTTTTTTTATGAAAATCTTGTTGAATTTTGTTGATTTTTCATCAATTTGATTGTGAACGATCAGGCAACGCTTTATTTTGATCGTGAAAGACAATGTATGACCAGACTAATTAATTAGAAAACAATATATTGTTTACCAATTAATATACTTGCAACTGATGGAAGCGTGTAACTCTTTTAATGAGAACGAACATTGATTTCTAGCTTTCAACAATTTTTTTCTAAATTCAATCCTTTACCTCGATAATTAATACAAATAACTAGGGATGTCAAAAGAACTGAAATTTAATACTCGGATACTCGGTCATGATACTCGAGTACTCGCGCGAGTACTCGGATGAATCTTATACGTCTATTGAAAAGTTTAGATTTTAGGCGGGATGCAGTGTTTTTGTCATTACCTTTCATATACATATGAACGAAAGACAACCGTACTAAAAGCACAGCTTTATCCTCTGTTTGTTGTGTCAATTTAACAATGAATTACCGACCGCTGTTTCTATAAATAACCTATCATAATAGCAATTATTTTGTGTGTACCTGTTCATGAACTTATTCCAATAAACTCAAAAATATTTGCATATAAAGTCCGACAAAGTAGATAATTTATGTATCATCTGTTCCTGATGAGTTGGTATTTTTCATAATACGACTTGTCCATAAATTGTCAACAACAATATTAGACTTCAAATATTTGTGCTTTTTCGTGTTGCTCAGTCTTATCTTTTTCTGTGTTTTGTTGTTTTGTACTATCTCGTTTGTCATGTTTTTTTTTTTAATTTTTTTTAGCCATGACGTTGTCCGTTTATTTTCGACTTGTGGGTTTGAATGTCGCTCTCGTATTTTCTCCTATCTTTAAATTGTAAAAATTAAACAATCTAAATAGTTAATTTTCAAATACAGAGTAATTAAATTAATTCAAACTAGAACACACCCGCGAAATCGCGGGCATATACAGCTTGTGGACTGTTGTAGGATGATTTTTTGTAAAAGATATTATGTATGGAGAAGTTCATAAAAGGTATCAAAAGCCCTCTCCCTTTTTCCAAAGACCGATATTTGTTTCCTTTCCGTGTTAAATTCAATTATTTTTGTGTTTTTGGCCTCAGACCACAATTATTCTTCTCCTTTGCTACAATGCATCTTTTGGTAAAAGTCAAATTAAATTAAAAATTTGCACCGCTTCAAACATGAAATAAATGTATCTGTTTATATATAGACCATTATTAGTCGAATAAAGATATGCTTCTAGGACAATCCATCAGTGCTTTATCTTTTGAGAGCCTTATTAGCATGCCAATGGTAGGATATGAATCTTGTATAAATGACTAAGACCGACTAATGCTAATTTGAGGGGTGGTCGGAGGGGTCCTGATCCCGAGATCCCGGGCTTAAAAACATGAAATCCCGAAATGAAGAATTTAAAGACCTTCATATCCAGAAATCAAAAAATATATATTCCCGGATCCCGTAAGGATCAATCCCCAAATCCCTAGCGTAAAAAACACCCGATCCCGACGTCCCGGAAAAAGGTCCTGCCTCCCTCTAAACTTTACCCTACTTTCATTTTTGCCAAATCACTACTTTTACTTTCAAGAATACATTTTATGTCCCATCTATGGGCATTATGTTTTCTAGTCTGTGAATCCGGCGTTCGTTCTTCGTCCGTCCGTCCGTCTGTCCCGCTTCAGGTTAAGGTTTTTGGTCGAGGTAGTTTTTGATGAAGTTTAAGTCCAATCAACTCGAAACTTAGTAAATGTAGGTCCGGTGTGGCATCCGTGTACTATGGACATATTCTTGTTTCCACATGTTTTACTTATTTAAATATATATGCAACTGGTATGACCCCTTAAATAGTAAACATTTTCAAAGAAAACAGTAGATAGAATACAGAGAGTCTCTATATATTAAAGTAGTATAATCGTAGTTTACATGTAGATAAACGCGAAAAATAACCTCTCTAAGGAGGTATAATAGTTGTGGTTTTTGTGATCTAAACACCATGATATGGAGAACACTCTGATTGGCTTATTTATTTTTCATTTGTGTTATCGATCATACGATTGGTTGTACTTGTGCATGTTTCAAACCGGAAGTCTTATTTGACTAAAAGTCCGTCTGATGACGGAATTAATATCCGGACTCCTTTTTTGTCGTTTTTCTCCAAAGATAACTCAATCTAAATAATTATAAGAATGGATGACAAATGCGACTATTCATGTTACCCATAGAACACAGAGGCATGATGATTATTTTATCTTGGAAGGAAGAGAAGCGACACACAAAATGAGGTCTTCTCGTTTAATAGTATAGATGTACATATCATACCAATCACGTTTACATAGACGTCTTGATTAACAAACAAATGTAAGTTTTTAAGGCTTGTGATGAGTTCATTTTTAATCCATGAAGGTGTTGCTCGTGTCCAAACACCGTTAAAAATGTCTCCAATCAGTTGCGTAGGGTTCACCGCAGGTCATTTTGGATTTTATTCTTGTTTAGAAATATGATCTGGTCAACAATTTCAGACGATAGACTGTTTGACTTTCTATTTTTTGTTACAAGTAGTGCACATGAAAACAAACCTTAACCCGGAAGGAAAGGACATTGCTAGTACTACTATAAAAAAATAGTAGCGTCAGGATAAACATTTTTTGTTATTAACTGATTTTATTTAAAGGGGATTTTTCAACGGAACTAAAGTGAGTGAAAATGTGAAGAGAAATATCTCAAGATGTATAACAGGCAAACGACAATGGAAATGGAAATGGGGAATGTGTCAAAGAGACAACAACCCGACCATAGAAAAAACAACAGCAGAAGGTCACTAACAGGTCTTCAATGTAGCGAGACATTCCCGCACCCGGAGGCGTCCTTCAGCTGGCCCCTAAACAAATATATACTAGTTCAGTGATAATGAACGCCATACTAATTTCCGAATTGTACACAAGAAACTAAAATTAAAAAAATACAAGACTAACAAAGGCCAGAGGCTCCTGACTTGGGACAGGCGCAAAAATGCGGCGGGGTTAAACATGTTTATGAGATCTCATGTATGATTAGGTTCTTTTTAGAGTTTTTTTTTTGGCATTCTTAAAACTTCTGAAAATAAGATAGTCTTCAAAGCTCAGTTTTTCTGTAGACTGTTTGATTGATTTAAGTAACTTCAGGAAATCCATAAAATTTGAGATATTTTATGTATTAGATCTTCCAATTCGGCTACTGCCTTTGATTTTGTCATGTTAATTGCTGGAAGTGTTATTTTTCTAGTGTTATTGCATCGTCATTGATTGTAGTCCTTTTTTGTGTATTTTTTCATTAGCTGCTTTTTCAACATTTGAACTGCATAAAGTCACAGTTAAACACAGACCAATTTTACTTAGCAAGCTCTATCAATATCCAGGTTTAATTTCAGATATGGAAGCTTTCTAATTTTTTGGAACATACACTAGTACATTGAATTAGCATGAAATGTAGATATTGTTTCAGGCAATTTCCAGGGAAGTTTGTCAAGAGCACTCCCATAATCAGGAACAGTTGTGAAATAGCAAACAACATAAGTGCAAATTGTAAAACTCAGTTCGAAATGGCTCAACTAAAAAAGGTCAGCACAGAGTATATATATACTAAACCAATTAATAAAATGACACTAAGTTCCAATAGCTAGTTCGAAGCTTATTACAGTTGATGAATAAATACTCTTGGCACCGACAAAAAATATAAATCAGTACACATCCGATTAGAAACCAGTGAAAAGTGGGTTCAGTGTTATTATTATATATTATATTGATGTTTTGGAAGCGACTTTCCTGGTATGGAACTTGCACCCTTGTGGGTTTACTGTTACAGCAAAAGCTTTACTTATATGGTGTGTTAGTACTGAGATCGTCGCTGATTACTTTTATAGTAATTACATATGTAGTTATGATTACCAAAAAAACAAAATGATTGTGTTAAAAATATTTGTGAATCAATTTGGTTACTGCCTTTGATTTTGTCATGTTAATTGCTGGAAGAGTTTTTTTTCTAGTGTTATTGCATCGTCATTGATTGTAGTCCTTTTTTGTGTATTTTTTCATTGGCTGCTTTTTTAACATTTGAATGCTTTTTTAACATTTGAACTGCATAAAGTCACAGTTAAACACAGACCAATTTTACTTGGCAAGCTCTATCAATATCCAGGTTTAATTTCAGATATGTAAGCTTTCTATTTTTTTTTGGAACATATACTAGTTCACTGAATAAGCATGAAATGTAGATATTGTTTAAGGCAATTTCAAGGGAAGCTTTGCAATATGATTATAATTTTACCTCAAGAGCTTGAATTTAAATAGTAATTGTACCAAAGTTGTCCAATTTTGGATGTTGAAAATGAGATAAGCCGAATGTTGTATAAATTGATGGGATAACGTCCTGGAGGAAGTGTTAATAGTAACAGCGCCTTGTGTGTGTACCCTGCTGTATGTGGTGGTCTGAAACATTAATCAAAGGATCATGACATCATGGGTTGTCTGCTGTATGAAATATTATTGTCAAATATATATATGTGTATAAAGAAAAACATTTCCAAGTTCCTTCTTTAAGATATCTCATTGAATTAATTTGATAAAAGGAAATCAGCTTTAACCTTAGAACTGTAAAAAAGTGGGCGACTTATGGCCAAAGATAGATCTGTCTAATCTGAATTTTTTGTAAGTTATTTAAGTTGCAATCTAATTGACTTTAAAACCTCGAATCTCTCTTTATTCATAATTATACTATATTACTCATTTGAACGAAACTAAAAAAATATTTAAATAAAATACACCTAATGCCTAAAGAATATAATTGTTTAGCTTTTAAGGTCCACTAAACTTTATCAGTGATCTCTTGGTAGTATGTTTGAAACCATGATTTATTGTAAAATCTCCCCTTTTTAAAAACATAAGATGTTGTATGATTGGCAATAAAAAAAATGTCCACAAGAGAGAACAATGATGAGGGTATGGATGTTAACAACTATAATAGCTCATCGTTAAAATATAAAACTGTTAAGACTATAAATGAAAAAATAAATATGACAGACAGCAAACAATAACCATCATGTACTAAAGGGCCACTTACTTGTGATAACCATGTTTGCGAGCACTCTGACAGCCCTCCCATAATCAGGAACAGTTGTGAAATAGCAAACAACATAAGTGCAAATTGTAAAACTCAGTTCGAAAGGGCTCAACTAAAAAAGGTCAGCACAGAGTATATATATATATACTAAACCTATTAATAAAATGACACTAAGTTCCAATAGCTACTTCGAAGCTAATTACAGTTGATGAATAAATACTCTTGGCACCGACAAAAAGTATAAATCAGTACACATCTGATTAGAAACCAGTGAAAAGTGGGTTCAGTGTTATTATAATTATATTATATTGATGTTTTGGAGGCGACTTTCCTGGTATGGAACTTGCACCCTTGTGGGGTTACTGTTACAGCCAAAGCTTTACTTATATGGTGTGCAAGTACTGAGATCGTCGCTATTTACATCAGTAGTTATTTGCTTCTGGAGCCTGGAATTTTCATTTGTGAAAAAATATTTAACATACAATCATTTAACACTCATTATTTCTTTTTTTTTTCTGAAAAACATTGTACGATTCTATATCTTAACATGTTTATTCAAGAAGAAAAGGTGTGGTAAAAAAATAAATTAAAAAACTTTGAATTTCAAAAATTAAGTCTTGTAAAAAAAAATTATTTTAATGGCCAAAATCTTGTGCTTCATGAACACACCTCCCCCAACTAAAATTTACTTAAACACAGGGGTATATTTCTTTCATTAACCTAGTTAGACTTTGACTATGTTGATTATTCTAACTTATAATAGGCTTCTGTTATAGGTTACATGCAATTACTATTGTGGAGAATCAGATCTTTGAATTATAGAATAGCAGAACACAATCTCGGTCTATATCTTTATTTAAATATACAAATTTTGAGACAGGAAAGTGATGCATTTGTAATATTATTCTTTTGAATTGAGATAAATATGCATTTTATTGTATTACTTGAACTATTTTAAACAATACAGAACATTTTTTGTATATTTTTTTTCAACTTTGGCAAATAAGGGGAAGCAACTCATATTACCTTACTTTTACTTCAAAATGTTTTCAGGAATTAAACCACTTTCCGAAAAATATATTTTTGTATAGTTTAAGTATGTTGTTCATAAATACATGAAGTAACAGACTTGTTTTTCAGAAAAAAAACCTTGTGTTGCAATTAGTTGCATGTTGTTCACTAAATTGACTTGACTAAGTTACAAGTTACAAATTAAGAATTTTGACCCCTTTGGCTTTCCATACTTGTCGGGCAAGTTACATAAACATCATAATACTATGATTATTATGAAACAATTTTTTTGCGAGTTACCTGATTACAAGAAAAATTCTCACGTCAATATAGATGGATGGATAAAAAGAACAATCGATGTAATTAAATAATTTTATCACGCTTACAAGGTTATTTTTTGCAAAACATATCGGTTGAGAGATAAACAAATTTCCCTCGGCTCACGGCTCTGGAAATTTGTTAACCTCTCAACTAGTATTGTTGGCAAACACTCCCCTTTTATGCATTATATATTTGTATAAATGACATATAAAAAAGAGTTCTGCTATATAAGTAAAAAAGTTATTTAAAAACAAATGCCTACCTTTTTCAATAACGGCCCACTTTAAATTGAACTCTTCAAAAAATGTATTTGATACTTAATAAACAAGTTTTTTTAAATATAAGTGTGTTAAGGTTGGTGTCTCGACTGAGACGGTGAAAAAATAAAACACCCACCAAGGTTATATGTTCTATATTACGAACATTTCTTTGTTGTATAGCCGATTTAAAGGGTCTCATTATGTTCATCGAGAATAAAGATCGTGCAAGAATACCCAACGGTGGTTAAATATTACGATTGGATCGTGAAAGCTCTGGTATAAGATCTTGAATTCCACGGGTGTAATTCGGTTTATCGAGATAATTGGTCGTGAAAGAATACCTGACGGTGGTCAAGCATTGCGTTTGGATAGTAAAAGATCTGGTACTGGATCATGAATGTAATCAAATGTAAATTTTACCTTAAAATATTTGAAAAAATCGCTATGGGTTTCATTAGAAAAAAACATATTTTTTGTAACTTTAATGGTCCCATTCCAATATATCATGATATATTTGAAACTTCATCTTTGGTGTGTCCGATAGTACAGGGAAATAAAAGTATGCTCTTCCCTTGAAACCGTTTATTTGTTTATGAAAATCTTGAATTTTGTTGATTTTTCATCAAACTTGATCGTGAACGATCAGGCAACGCTTTATTTTGATCGTGAAAGACAATGCATGACCAGACTTATTAATTAGAAAACAATATATTGTTTACCAATTGATATACTTGCAACTGATGGAAGCGTGTAACTATTTTAATAAGAACGAACATTGATTTCTAGCTTTCAATTATTTTTTTCTAAATTCAATCCTTTACCTCGATAATTAATACAAATAACTAAAAACGTGTCTAGATAAGTTGATATCCAAAAAAGAAGGACTTCCCTGAGCGTAAATTGTCGAAAAAAGGTATATATGTATCCACCTTGGAAATATATGCATGTGTATATATACGGACTTTTTTTTGTAAGGGTTGTTACCTTTTATTCCTTTCTACTTCGTACTTTTTTGTGCCTTTTTAACTTAATTCGTGCGTCACTGATGCATCTTTTTTAGACTGACCTCACGTCCGTCGTACAACATTTTAATCCTTGTATCTTTTATATCTACATATCTTTATGTATGATTTGGTCTTTTTAGAGGTTTTTTTTGCATTCTTAAAACTTCTGAAAATAAGATATTCTTCAAAGCTCAGTTTTCTGTAGACTATTTGATTGATTTAAGTAACTTCAGGAAATCATTAAAATTTGAGATGTTTTATGTATAAGATGTTCCAATTATGGTGGTGTATTATTCTCAATAAAATACATACGAAGCCTACGCATAAGTTGCATGCCACTAGGCTTCACTTAATTCATCTGTAAAACATCTACCATGATTTCATCCAAAAAAACAAAATATGAAGATATGATAGATAAAGCAAATGCATCCTGATTATAAAGGAAGCCGAGTTCTTAAATCTATTTTGCGATTGTTTGTGCAATTTGCATTCGATATTCGGTTTGCAGAAACTGGGATTTGCAATAGGATCATGAAACCATGATTGGCACTTCAAAGAAATAAATCAAAAAGTCAAGCCTTTAAAACATGTAAATTCAAATAATAACTGTATATATGAAGGCAAATGTAGTATACTTCTGTTCAACAGTCATAAATCGAGAAAGCGAAAACAAATCCGGGTAACAAACCAAAACTGAGGGAAACACATCACAGAGGAAACCAATGGGTCAACCGAAACACTGAACTGCAATGAAAACAAACGCCAACATACATAGAAACGGACTATATGATAAAAACTACCATATTTCTGGCTTTGTAAAGGACGTTTAAAACAAATGGAATTGATAGGCAGAACCTGTTATTATGTTTAGCCATACCTTTTGCTTATATGACAATGTTAAAAATACTGTTTTAATGACAACATTATGTGAGAGGAATATAAAAAACTTACAAATGAATGCAAGGACATTCAGGTCAGGGAATTGCATAAATAAGTAATATGATTGTACATTAGTCATTACGACATGTAAACCACAGAATAACAATGGCCAACTCCCATGAATTAACGACAGTATGCCAGGAGATCACACTCGAATTATAAACTGTTTGTCACACAAATATATCAATGTTTTTCATATGACTTTGTAAGCGATACAAAACTATAGAAGTGAATGAGCCATCATTCAGGGGGCGAGCCTTATTGTCACCATAAAAATATGTCTATACTAATATGAATGCATACCAAATATTGACAAAACCATATGAAAAACGTATCGCATTTCTATGAGAAAATATCGCATTGGAAAAGTTTTCATAATAGATCATAATGCCATTCTTTCAAAATAACGTCACATTCATATGAGAAAAAATAGCATTATTATCAAATTAAAGGGTACAATGGCGTTTGTTAGCAATTCTAATGTCTTGAGACAAACTCCATACAGCGTTATCGTTCGGGTCATACTTCCCTTTCTCTACAAAAAATCCTTTATTCTTACAAGTGTCAACATTCGTCTGAGAATCCCCCACAATGCATTTAACAAAGAAAATATCGATACTTCACATTAGAAACCGATTTTTCGATTTTCACTTTCAATAGACTGCTGATCACTGCTTAAAGATACATAAACCTTCTATGATGCAGTATTCGGTTATTCCATTCATTACTTGTAATTTGAACTGATCAAATTATGTAAACAGCTATCATGGTTAATTTTGCCTGATTCTTATATGAACATAGCTATCATGGTTTATGTGACATGATCATACTATGTACACAGCTATCATCAATCTCCCATACAGACAGAGTTATCGTCGTTTCCTCATCAAGATTGAGGAGGAAAGGACGATTACTCTGTCTGTATGGGAGATTGAGCTATCATGGTCAATTTAAACTGATTCTACTATGTACACATAGTATAATCTTACTATGAACACAGTAATCATCATGGATAAATTAGCCTCACTGGAGAGAAATTGACCGCGTCGTAACCAATTGGATAGCGAAGATGTTTAAAGGGTTTATATATGAAATTCATATTTTTTATATACTTTTTATTTTCCAGATGTGTTTCATAAAAACAACGATCGTTTGCATTTGCTATACAATGCTTAGCAGCTCGTTTATTAGGTTTGTACTTTGGACTTAAAAACATAGGTATAGGAAGATGTGTTATGAGTGCGTTTGAGACAACTCTCCATCCAAATAACAAATAATAAAAGTAAACCATTATAGGTCAAGGTACGGCCTTCAACACGGAGCCTTGGGTCACACCGAATAACAAACTATAAAGGGTCCCAAAATTACACGTTTACAACCATTTAAACGGGAAAACCAACGGTCTAATCTATATAAAAAAACGAGAAACGAGAAAACATGTATAAACTACATAAACAAACCGTGGCGACAACTACTGTACATCAGATTCCTGACTTAGGACACGTGCAAACATTTGCAGCGGGATTAAACGTTTTAATGGTACCAAACCTTCTCCCTTTTACTGAGGCAATAGTATAAAATTACAACATAGAAAAACACACGATAAAATATCAATTGGAAGGCTTATAACTCAATAAAAAAAACCTAAATTAACACACTATTAACGAATAAATTTGAGATGCGATACCTGAATAAATATACATAGGTTTTCAAATTCTACACAGGTAAATACAAATAATTTTGTCGTTAAGTATACTAAATCTTCCTATTAGGAATACCAAGAAAGTTCTGTATTATAAATAAATATAATCTAACATTTGGTGCATATGGGTCAATATCAACAATAAATCTATACAATAAGAGCTAGATAAAATTTCCTGTACAGATTCTATAAGGTGAAATGGGATAATTTTGATGTTCATAGTACGAAGCAAAAATAAGTAGATATTCCAAATAATTATCAAAGCTAGTATGTAGACAAGATCCATATTAATAAACAAAGTAACAAAAAACATTACAAATAGTATCAACAGGTCAAAGAAAGTACGATTTGAGAGTACTCGCAGTTACTGACAGCTAGTTAAAAGCCAAAACAATTAATGATAAAAAAAATCATGCATCAGAGACTAAAATCAACTAAAACACATCCCAGGGATTTAGTATTTTAACGTCATGAACAGTGAGAGAAGACATGACTTGTGCAATGCCAAAAATAAATGTATCAATAGGTAGTAGGTTAGTGACGAGCGAATTCTTCAGAGATAACAATTAACGTGTGTGTGTCTATACATCCCGCTTAAAAAGAAAATGCTATTTAGTTATGTTTTAATTTGCTAATGATACATACATTTGAACATATCGGTCAATTAATATTGGTCGGTGTATATTTTTTTTGAAATATCGTGGCTTGCAATAAGTTCGACGTGTTCAAATTGTGTCTTCTGCACTAGCTGTTTTTTTCTTCTCATTGAATTTTGAACACTAGTCGGAGTTTATATTCTAGTAACGCGTGAATAATATGTGCGTTTCAAAGCAAGAAGAAGTGTCGGAACGAAAGCCTCGGAGTCCGTGTTTTTCGTTTCTGTACTTTAGTTGCATGAATGAAAAAAACAAGACCTCCATGTAAGCATGCATCTATTATGTCGTTTATTTATAATACCAGTTTTATTCGGATAAAAGACTCAAATGATAAAGTCAAAATTTGTATTTAGTTTCACATTGTAAATAGCTTAAACACATGATGATGTTTTTATTTAAAACTTTTCTTATTTCAGGTACTACGCCTGGGACTATATTTTTGGGTGCCATCATTGATAGTTCGTGTGATTTGTGGCAAGATACCTGTGGTAAAAAAGGGTTCCTGTTGGATTTATCGAAAATATGACTTAGTAACCAGTCTAATGACTTGGTGGATATGTTCCGGACTATATGAGTATTTGGATCATACGTGTATGGTCATGACCATATGGGTATATACTTATATGGTCCGACCGTATGCGTATGGTCGGGGTTATTAAAACTGTTAGTTTACTTTCAATACTTCTAAACTCTTCATATGGTATGACCGTTTATTAAAAAGACGCTATCATATAGGTTAATTAAATTTTATTATTATATTATAATAAAAAACATTAGCTAAATAAAATTTTAAATAGTTAATTTTACTTACTTGTCAAAACTATAATAAACACATTTTATACCGATGGTCATTACATGTACTGATGGTCATTACCGATTTGTAATTACGAGTGAATGGCAATATGCCGACTTAAAAAAATAAATTCTACACTTTTCTTAATGAACTGTTACACAAGAATTCACTGGAAAGTAACATAATTTAAGTTGTCTTGTGAATATGGTTTATTGCAGTCATGTTACAATATTTGAGATCTAGAGCTTCTTAAAAACACTGTAGACATATCGGCATGGCCCTAGACCTCGGTATCACTGTACGAAACCACAAAATAGCTTTTCACTCGCAAACAAAAGGTGTAAATGAAAAGGATCGTGCACAACAAAGACTTGCAAATGCAAAAAAATCCTACATGCAAGAATGTAGTTAGCGATGAAAACTAACTATGGCATCAATATCTAATTTTTACGTAGTATTTGAATCATAAAAACAATACATTGTCATGCAACCATCATTGTTTTTTAGATAAAGTTTTTGTATTATTGAAACTTTTATAATGTAATTTAAAAAAAAACTATATGGTCCGGCTCGTTAATAACCAAACGAGTGTTATACTCATATTGTCCGACCATACGCGTACGGTCGGACCATACGCGTATGGTCGGACCATATGAGTATACGCATATGGTCCGGAACAGATACATGTTAAGATTATAGGAATAGTATTTTTATTATTTGCTGCAAAATTATACAAACCTTGTGTAGAGAGTATAGAGGTAAAACCTGAAAAGTCAACTTTGAATGAAAAGCAGTAAGAAAATATCTATTAAATGAAAAATAACTTTTACGGAGACTGTAAAATAAATGCCCCAATCTGTATATATTATTAGTTACATAGTGTTCTAGTGACCTAATACGGTATATATTGGGTCATTAAATTCTATATGGGGTGAGAACGAAGCTCGAATCCCCAGATGGAATTTACTGACCCCATATATACCGTATTACGTCACTAGCACACTTAGTCCGAGATTACTCTGACGTCCAACGGCTGTTTTGCCAGACAAGCTGGGGCCGTGGGACGTCAGAGCTCGTTCCATATCAAAAAGTGGATATTTGCCCACCCAAAATAGATGCGCTGCGTCGTCGCTTCTGGTGCCGATTGAGGGCCTTGGAATTATATAAATCGGGCATCAATCAATTTATGTAAGTTTCACCTACCTGCCAACCTTTATTTTTCCATATTTTAACAGTTTTTACAGAGACCCATCGATTTCTGCATTTTGACTTTCACTTTCAAATGGCCGTCAAGTTACGAGAGAGATCGTGGCCTCGAGACTCAAATATGCAAATATTTATATTTTTTCACCTCCTTTATAGGAGATCGATGTTTAACATTAAGAAGCCAACCACGATTTTTCACCTCCTTTACAGGAGATCGGTATTTAGCATTTAGTTCCGACCACGATAACAATCGGAAGCTCTCGGACATGTAGATAACTTACATCGTAAATGAACGAGTGTTACATTATAGTCATTTGCACTGTTTTCTCGTGGTCACGTGATAATCTTTGAAAATGAAAGTCAAAATGCAGAAATCGATGGGTCTCTGTGAAAACTGTTAAAATATGGAAAAATAAAGGTTGGCAGGTAGGTGAAACTTACATAAATGAAGAGATAAATGAAAAATGAACAGATTGATGTCCGATTTATATAATTCCAAGGCCCTCAATCGGCACCAGAAGCGACGAAGCAGCGCATCTATTTTGGGTGGGCAAATATCCACTTTTTGATATGGGACGAGCTCTGACGTCCCACGGTCCCAGCTTGTCTGGCAAAACAGCCGTTGGACGTCAGAGTAATCTCGGACTATAGCACACTATGTAACGAATTTATCTTACCGACTATCTTAACGTGTAAAATTTAGACTAGTGACCTATCAAAATGAGCAAGTCTTCAACACAGTTAGCATTAACATGATGCCAACAATGACAACTTGTTAGATTTAAATATGTTTTCTGAATTTATTTCACTTTATCATCACTTTCTTCGTCTGTTGAAACCTTTAAGATTTTTTCTCAGTACTGTTTTGTTTTTCTAAAGGGACGTAACACCACTACTAACCGTGTATGAAATAAGCCCTGCCTCCTTATTACCTTATATAGAATATGAAGGGACGTAACTCCACTACTAACCGTGTATGGAATAAGCACCGCCTCCCAACTAACCTAATATTGAATATACACGGTTTCCACGAGGACGCTTTTAACCAATCATATTCCTAGAAATGTATAGGAGGTAAGATAAAGTGAATATACAGGCTAATTGATGAGAAATTAATATCAGATATGTGTTCCACAGGAAAGCACCAACAACAGCGAAACTCGTATTTTGGTTTGTATACAGCTAGTCTTGATAGAGAACACAGCATTTCACAATTGTTTATCTTGTTAAACTTTGTAATATTCAAAAATCCATGTAGTGTTCCTCAACAGAATTATGTATGATTATGTTTGTGTAAGTCATTAAACTACTCAACTGCGGATGCTTCCTATAAATTGTAGTCGCTGCATCATTATATATCCCGGTTTATGGGTGGTCACTAGACAACTCAACCTCGGATGCTTCCTTTAAATTGTAGCCTCTGCATCATTATATATCCCGGTTCATGGGTGGTCACTGGACCACTAAACCTCGGATGCTTCCTATAAATTGTAGCCGCTGCATCATTATATATCCCGGTTCATGGGTGGTCACTGGACTACTCAACCTCGGATGCTTCCTATAAATTGTAGCCGCTGCATCATTATATATCCCGGTTCATGGGTGGTCACTGGACTACTCAACCTCGGATGCTTCCTATAAATTGTAGCCGCTGCATCATTATATATCTCGGTTCATGGGTGGTCACTGGACTCTTAGTATCTGACTTACTTTCTCATTAACACTATAAATTGTTGAAACTTAACGGACGCCATCACGAGTTATGGAATCTCTGTTTAACAGATGACGACGGATATGTTCTTATTGACATAACACCAATCATGTCCTCTTTTCCTCGAATATGACTTACCGAACAATATTTTTCATTGGTTTGTACTTACTTTATAGCAACACGACGGGCGTATAGTGAAGCAGGATCTGATTACTCTTCTGAGGCTCGTCAAATCAACCTCGGATTTTGGTTGGGTTCTTGTTGCCCAGTTGTTAAATTTTGTGTTGTGTTTTGTAAACTGTTATGTGTAATTCTGACGAATTTCACTTCAAAAGTTTGTGTTTGTTTACTTCAAATTGGTTCATACAATAAATATACCTGAATTTATGCGGCTTTTTACGTTTCCGCATTAAAATTCCTACGTTTCAACATTTTTATAGTACTCTTTTCCACATTGTTTTTACACTGATTTTGTTAAGGGTTATTTTTGTTTCCGCATTTTAATTTTAAATGTATGCCTCTTCCGTTTGCAAGGTAAACCTGTTGCCCAATGCCCTCCAACGGGGAGGTGGAATTAAGAATTCGAGCAGGATAAGTCTTTATGATTGAAATGAAACTATCAACTTTAAATGATAAAAAATCATACATGGTCATACTAATATATCAATTAAAAATCACTGTTTAGAACTAAAAGTTTATGATATATACAGAAAAAACTGTAAAAGTCAGTATATAAAAAGTCGTTTAATCCTATAATACAGTACATGTAGCACAGTTAACATATTTGTTAAAGCGGAAAGCTTGTAGACAACTTGAACTCATGAATAGTATATCTAACATTTACCTACGATATGTTTACAATATTTGATATTCTTCTTTTTATATAAAACAATTTATTTTTGACGTATCGTGTCATCAATTTCGGTCAGGTATATAATTTGTTTCAGTTGACATACAGCCGATTTTATCGAGTCCCGTCTTTCTGAATAAAGCGGTGAAATTTCATTGTTACGGGTATTATTTGCTCTAGTACCGCCAAGTTATAAAGAGTCATAATTACTATTAATCTGATCATAACTTATACTTAATTGGTTATATATCTATCATAGACGCATCATAGAATGTACTCATAAAGAATTACAATACATTTATGCCTTTAGATTTTAATTAACCTGACATTTTATGATTTAAATATGCAAGACAGTTTTTATTTATGATTTTAAATGTAAATAAATGGTTTTCTTATCATCCTAAACTGTACACATAAGGATAATTATAAAATCGACAGTGTGTTCTTTTACCAGGTAAATACTATATTAAAAACTTAATTTTTGTGGATAAATATTCCCGACTTTTTTTATTTATCTAGATCTTAAAACTGAAACTGTACAAATGTTTTTTGAAAAGGGTGTTTGTTTATGAACAGAAGTAAGTTTGTGATATATGATCAATGAGATAGCAACCAAAAAATAATACCTCCAAACAACACATATACAGCTCCAGATATAATATTTAACAATTTATCTATTATTAGCAGATAAGATTTAAAAAAAAAAAAAAAACAGAGAGTAAGCTATTATTTAACTTTAACTTTTGACATGAAAAACTTATCAATACCCTTCATTATCCTTATGTATTATGGCAATCCATTTCAATTTCTGACAAATTGAATGTTCCCGTGTGTCTTATTAAGGCACCTCATTGATATATAAACAAGAATGTGCCCAAAGTACACGGATGCCCCACTCGCATTTTCATTTTCCATGTTAAATGGACCGTGAAATTGGGTAAAAAATCTAATTTGGCCTTAAAAGTAAATTGATCAACCAAAAGGGAACATGTGTACTAAGTTTCAAGTTGATTGGACTTTAACTTCATTGAAAACTACCTTGACCAAAAACTTTAACCTGAAACTCACACTTTTAATTTCTATGTTCAGTGGACCATGAAAATGGGGTCAAAAGATTAATTTTGTTTTAAAATAAGAAAGATAATATCATAAGGAACATGTGTACTAAGTTTCAAGTTGATTGGACTTTAGCTTCTTCAAAAACTACCTTGACCAAAAACTTTAACCTGAAATGGGACGGACGGACGAACAAACGCACAGACGGAAGGACGCACGGACGGACGCACGGACGGAAGGACGCACAGACCAGAAAACATAATGCCCCTCTACTATCGTAGGTGGGGCATAAAAAGAAGATGTGGTATGATTGTCAATGAGACAACTCTCCACAAGAGACCAAATGACACAGAAATTAACTACTATATGTCACCGTACGGCCTTCAACAATGAGTTAAGCCCATACCGCATAGTCAGCTATAAAGGGCCCCGAAATGACAACGTAAAACAATTCATACGAGAAAACTAACGGCCTTATTTATGTACAAAAAATGAACGAAAAACAAATATGTTACACATACACATACATTCTCTTCAACTTTGTACTTGTTTGGCTTTATAAATATTTTGATATGAGCGTCACTGATGAGTCTTATGTAGACGAAACGCGCGTCTGGCGTACTAAATTATAATCCTGGTACCTTTGATAACTATATATACATAAACAACAACCACTGAATTACAGGCTCCTGACTTGGGACAGGCACATACATACAGAATGTGGCGGGGTTAAACATGTTAGCGAGGATCCCAACCCTCCCCGAACCTGGGAAAGTGGTGTAACAGTACAACATAATGAACTATAAAATTAGTTGAAAAAGGTTTAACTCATCAGATTGATAAAAATACAAATACTACAAATACAAGTGGACGTGGCCGGGTACTTGTACATACTAACAACAAAAAGACACTAAGTAAAGATTTCAGATTACTCGCAGTCATTGACAGCTAGTTCAACGCCACTAACAACTAATAAAAAAAAAACATGCATCTAAGACTAAATTATCAATCAGTACACATCCAACATCCAATGGATTTAGTGTAAAAATGTCATAAACTGTCGGACCGAAACAAGCGAGTTCACTGAAAAAAACAAAATATAAGCTATCTTGTATTTTCTATAGTGTTTCTGTTCATTCGCAGGAATACATTTCTTAAACATGAACAGCATCCTAGAAGTTGTTTATATTTGTTGTTACTTTTAATAGACACTGCAATAATACTTGCTCGTTCGGCGTAGTTTATTTTGCCAAATAGCAAATAATGTCCTTTACTAAATGCAATAAAATTAATAAGCACTTATTCACATTCGTTTGATGTTTTTTAGCTTTTGATTTTGCAATTTGTTGGGACTTTCTGTGGTTTATTTTCCTAGGAGACCGGTATTTTTGTTATTTCACTTTTTTCATAACAATAGGATTAACCTTCCTTTCCGAAAATGCTTCTATAGCAACCATGGACTTACGGATGACACTGAGAAACATTTGTTTGTCTGATTACCTACTTAAAATGTCCCAAAACCTCTGGACTTTGTACGACTTATATGTTGCTGTTTTTGTTTGTGCATTTGAATTTTAAATGTTTCGAAGTTTAGTGTGATGTCCATTTTCTTAGAACTAATACAGTTTTTTGTTTAGTTGCTGGCTGAATCCGGCCTCCAGTTGCGGCATTTTTTTGCTGTGTTGAAGATTAATTGGTGGCCCTGTGCTGTTTTCTGCTTTTTGGCTCTTTGACACATTCCCCATTTCCTTCTCAATTTCAAAATCCGATTTTTGTTCTGTGAACGAGACCTTGCATCTTAGACTCAAAATTAAGACATAATGTGTAATGGAAGAGACATTTCTTCTTGGTGCTCAAGGAAAGCTCTTTCCAAATAATCAACTTTTTATTATTTATCATACATATATTCTGCTACATACTTTAAGGACGATGTGAACCAGTGTGGGCACGTGAAACCCGGTCATGTGACAATCCAAAAGATCTAGTGAAATCTAAAATAAAATAAAAATAGCTTCTTATCTCTACACAGAGGTAAACAACATTCTACACGTAGCGCCAAAATAAAAAAAGAAATAATCATCCAGCTTTGTTTCATTCATCAACATGGCTAACTTACACAGATAAAAATACCATAGATGTAAAATAAAAACCAATGTTCAAACAAAACTTACAGCAAATTGCCATCTGATTCATGAAGAGGATTGAGTTTTTTTTTTTTTTGGGTGTTTTTTTCTTATTCAAACTTTTTCTTCAATTTTATAGGAAGTGCTTGAACGGAGCTTTACATTAGTTTTCCGTGTATTTTTTTAAAGTCAGTTATGTTTTATGTCTGTACGATATCGGTATGTTTACAGTTTTGGGCGCTGCGTCCCAATTGGGTACAGATGCGCATTAGTTTTTCCATAGGCCGTAATGGTAACGTTTTCTTCTGTTGCTCAGTCCATATCGTTAACTTGGATATGTGTGATGGCTCGTTTCGAAGCTGAGACATTTTGACATATGTGGTTAAATTTTCGGGGTACGAAGTGAGATTACTTTTCCCGTAAATTAGCAAACCCCGAGTATCCTTTTGTGATGCGGCTCCTCATGGTAAATAATCCCATTTTTAACACAAAAAGTTCTTTGAAAATTTAATACTTTGAACACATTTAATAGCTCCATAGATTTTACACATTTATTCTGTGTTCCCCTACTTTCTAAATTAACTCAAATGGTTAAGCTCAGTCACTTGTTTATCATAGAAAAGTGTCAAATATCACTACACAGAGAATTTTTGTTTACACGTGACTTTTGAGTTCCTCATTTCAAGGCGCATTAAGGATCTTGTCCCAATTGTTGTCATGATAACCAACTATGCCTATTTGGGTTGCTCACCCAATGTTTTTAATGTAACAGAACTAAAAACAAACGTCATTTAATTCATGTAAAACGTCATTTAATTACATTAAAATCATGTAATTGATTTGATAAAATAAACATGAATCGTCAAAATACCTTTGTATTGAAATTAAGGTTAAAACTATCAGATCATAGTAAATATTGGGTCAAAGTTATGGATCTACTTGCTCAACATAATAACTGAACAATCAATATTGAAACTACACAGAAAATGCAAGTCCCATTCCAACATAACAGGAGTGTGCACAAGCATGAGAGGATGGATAATAACAATGAACTTTTAAAGCAAATTGCTTTGTCAAAACGAATTCCCGCCAAACTCAAACGTACTATTTGTGTTCTCGTTAATAGGTTAATTTGCTTCAGTATAGAGCATACTCTGAGAAAAAAATATAGCTAGTACATTGTCAAATACGATTTCAGTATTTAAATACCCAAATAAAGTTTAAAAAGAAATTTATGTAAAGGCATTTGGGCAGAGGAACACATAAAAAATCGAAAAAACGTATAAACTCTTTGATGTGTTCTGACTTGTATTGTTTTATGGAAAATTTATACAACTTAAAGACATGTCACAATATGATAGTTTAAGTTGTTATTAAAAAAGATGTTATAAACATATTAAGAAAATCAAAAATTAATGTTGGCAAGAAGTACCAGCTTAGTTGTCAGTACTTCTGTGTTGACATTGATTCTCATTTATATGGTCATACTCATTAATTAACAGATTACAAACTGAATTTTTCATAAATGCTTAAGCTATTCTACCAAGAAATAATTTACATTTATTTAGCTGTATTCAATATAACCTTTCGAAATTTTTATTCCGCAATGCTTGTCAACTTCGTACTTTATTTAGCACTGTTTTACTCTTTTTGATTCAATCATCACTGGTGAAATTTGTAGACGAAATGCGTGTCTGGTGTACATTTATTTTAATCCTAGTATCATTGATGAGTTTATTTGTAAGGATTATTGTGCGAAACATAAAAAACATTTGAAGCAACAGTGACAATAGGTTACCAATGTAAAAAATCCACCCAGAACACAAAATACTGTAAAAACTGAACCCTATGGAATCGCATGAACTCAATAGAAAGTCAGTTGATATTATATGTCTTAACTCATTACCCTGGAAATTAATTACTGTCACAGTGTTAAATTATATTATGTATTAAAAATTCCCTTTGAGGAATACACAGTATCGTAATATAAAAATTACAGTCAAATGTTTAAACATGAATCAATAAAATTAGGAAAAGCAGGGTTTTAGTTGAATTCCAATTATAGAATATTATAGATTCAAAGACTAGATTAATATCAGAGTGACTATGAAAAGTCAGATCCTTTCAGTTCCTGTACATGTTGTAGACCCAGCAATCATTTACTAGTATATCATAAAGTACTTGACCGAGCAGATTCAGAAGATAATTTTTAATATGTTCATTCCCCTAAAATAAGAAGATGTGCTAATATGATTGGCAACGGGACAACTCTCTATACCAGAGACTAAATGACATAAAATTTTCCAGAACTGCATTATATGCTAAGCAAACAAAGGATTTCCAACGAATACCAGTTAGAAACCAGAAGTTTCATGAGACAGTTAAAAAGGAAGTGTTTCAATCCTTCATTCCAAAATCCAACGGCGAATCCGTCTGTTTTGAAAATAACTTGTTTTTTATTGGTATTCATTGAGATTGACTGCACACGGAAGCAAACAAGTTTAATTAACAGACTTCTGTAGTTTTTTTATATGTGCAGTTTGTTAAATGCTAAGATAGATACACATTTTCATGTATCCAAAAGTTAGAAGTTAGATCTTGTTTGTTTGACGATGGCCGACAGACCTCACCGAGATATCAATGGATACAATCATAAGTCCTTAGCCGAGTATAGGATCTCAGAAACTGATCTTTTAAATGATGAAACTAGAGATGAGAAAAAAAGGTATTGGTTAATGACCCAAGCAGTGTAAAGAGGAAGTTGAACGTCAGAGATGTGAAGAAAGCCGAAACTTCTCAGAAGGCTTAGGCATTCCAAAGAAGAAGTTGGAGACAGCATTCAATCTTGATAGATCGTTCAATGAGGAGGATGTTGAGTATGAGGAGTTGAGAAACTTAAGAGCGGATTTAAAAAATGCAGATGAAAATTTAAAAAGCTCAAAGATGACAAAATGAAAAGATGAAATTGAGGAAGAACTAAAGAAAAACAGCTGAATTTAGAAAAAAAGAAATGTGAGAGTAAAAGTACATAATAAAAAAAGGTCTAGGACAAAGGGAACAATGTGAATGAAAACAAAAGATCCCTAAGTTAATAAGCTTAGGCAATTCGTGAACTTAAATGAAAAAGTAGACTAAAAGTATCGAAATTGGTCTTTTTTTTAGCAATTAATTAGGATTTGTCTTCTACATCATCTGAAAAATCTAGCTCTGTTGAGAAGGGAAAAACAGATTATAATGTACAAGGGTTTCGGATAAAACTGATTCAGAGTCAGATAGTGACGGAAAGTAAAAGAAGAAAACTTAGTCAGGAATAAAAGCATAGGCTTCCGACAAAGTCACGACTAAATTGCTCTCGCCGCATTATTATAATATTTGTTCTTGGAAAGGTCTGTTATCTGTTCATGCTGCATGGTTACGCGAGATTGAGTTGGGTCAGACATCCAGGGACCACTGACATGTGCCATCATCTATTGGAGTTCCTATTCTCACTCAGTACGTGCTGCCTAAAAACAAAAACATCAAGTTTTTTTGCTAAATCGTCGGAAAATAAGAATGATCAAGTTTGATTTTGTACTTTATTCAATAAAAATCGTTGTACGCATAAACTATAAGGATCACATGCAACTTTCAATAAAGGTCAGCAAATAGTGGTTCAGCACATTTGTGCAGTATGCTGGAAAAAGACTAAAGTAAATTAAGTCTTCTAGAAAGTGAGTTACTTCGATAATGATGTTCATTTAAAATATCCAAATGTTGATGCATTAGTAGAGCTTATAAAAAGCATGATTGGAACTTTTATTATTAAACGTGACTTGAGTAGGGCTTACAGTTTGAGATATATTTTCATTGACTAACACGATGTTCATTTTTAAATTAATGGTTGGTTACAAATCAAATTATCTTTTATATTTCGATAGCATTTCGAAGCATGGGTTTGCTTTCATTAGCTCATATATGCCGGCGTGTTACAAATGCAGTCGCTTTCATGTCATGTTTTGACAAATGGGATTTACAATTAACTATTTAGATGATTTTGCGAGGATGGAATCAGTTGACAGTAATTGATATGGCAGTTATCGAATTAAATCGTTTACATGATTCTTGTGGTTTAGATAAATCGGCTCATAAGGCTCCTAGTCTAGGAAGGAGTTTCGGAGGATAATACGTGACTCATTCTTGTTCAACTCATATCATTAACATACAACGAGTATAATTATGAGGATACATGTTACTCTT
This sequence comes from Mytilus galloprovincialis, assembly GCA_037788925.1. Classification (NCBI taxonomy): domain Eukaryota; kingdom Metazoa; phylum Mollusca; class Bivalvia; order Mytilida; family Mytilidae; genus Mytilus; species Mytilus galloprovincialis. Next base: position 79,132,334 of record CM075334.1, read on the forward strand.
GCACCAAAACTACGTTAAATAAATCTGATTTTTTTTCCATTACACTTTATACATCTAATTTATTAGTCAAACACATCTGACGAAGTAACGTGACTTACAGAAGTTACACTGAAAATTCTAGTATTGATCAATTAACAAATGATATACAGAAAATAAAGATTTCAGAAAATTTTACTGAGAAAGATATAAATAGTCCTTCTGACCTGATCCACCATTGTACATAGCTATCATGGTTACTTTGTCCTCTAGCTATTTATACAACAAAGGTTGATTTCTTCGCGTGCCAGTTCTATTCACACATCTTTGGGGTTTGAACAAACACGTTTACATAAATTCCGTATTAGATTTAAAAAAAGATAAAATAAGATTTTTGTAAACTACCATCGACGTACAGCTGTATATGCTAAGATCATAACTTTGAATTGACAATAAACATTCCCCTTTTCCAACGGCAAAACACAATAAAATTGATTAAAAATGTTTTATAGTATTCACATTCTATTCTTATTTATTTAACATGTTTGATAGTTTGTCTACACTCCAGTTGCTGGAGCAGCTTTTCAGTATGGTATGGTGTGGGTAAGGTCATACGAGGATTCAATTTAGATGATTAAAAACAGTTCGTTGAACTATAAATAAGTTAATTGGTAAAGTTTGGATTAGATTTCCCATTCATATTGTATTTTTGTTTTCGCTTCCTCGATGAATCACTACAGTTATATACAACAATACACAGTTGTAGAAATATAACTCCACACAAACTTCGAACTACAATCCAAAAATTCTTCTTAGTGTATAAATCTGAAAAAATGTATAATAATGGTTTTGTCATTATACAAAACACATATGCAAAACAGCACGATTTCTTTTCTGTTTCTGTGTAAATATGATGGAACTGTAAAAATTCATTTTAAGTTGTCATATATAAGGAAGAGAAAGAAAGAAAATTAAATTACGATACCAACATCATAAATAATTGGTGTTTGAACAAAAGAATGATTAAAAATCCTTTAAAATCTACTTCTATGTTGATTGGAACAAATAAGGAATGATAGGAAATTATTTGAATATATCATAACAAGATAGCACAATCACATCCGTTGAAATACAGAAACTTTAGTTATATATTTTTACCAAAATTTGGACTGGAAATTTCAAATTGACTATGTATGTAAAAACTTAAGTTTTCGTATCGCATCTAGAATTAAGAACGTTTTGGATATTAGTAGTAGAAAGCTGTTTTATAATGCTTATAATCTGCCATATTCGATTTTTGTTGCTCAGTATGGGAAAATTGTTATGAAGATGGATATAAAAAGACTTAAAATTCAGAAAGGAGCTGCAAGGATTATATTTGTTGCACCAATACTATCACCTAGTATAAATTTATTTAAAAAGCTAAAATTGTTAAATTTCAAATATAGAATTTCATATCATAAACTTATTCTTGTTTATAATGAAACTCTAGTATCCAATTATTAACCTACATAGTAAAAAATATAAGGTCATCTGCAAATAATAATTAAGCTGTTGTGCGACAAAACACAAATCCAATGAAGAAATCTTTCGCATATAGCTCCTCAATATTTTGGAATAAACTATCAAACGGAAAAAAACGTTGTGAAATCGGCAAATGATTTATAATAACTCACTCATATATTTTGATGATTTTGTATTTTATGTATATGTTTATGAATTTAATTTTCTCTTGTTCTACAGACAATGCATATTTTGCATGAATATTGCATCTACATGATATGTTTAAATTGTAAGCTAAAGGTAGATAGGTGAACGCTAACTGAGTCACCATCTTTATATTTAGTCATTACTTACTTACTTACTATATACAAATACTAATTTATAGTTTTCAAAATGTCGCTTGAGTTTTATGTTTTAAAGTTACACTTTTTACTTCCGGAGTATTTTCCTGGCTTAGATTCATATAATATGCTCGGACGGTTGGTCGAAGACATGTTTGAAGAAATTACAAGTACTTAGCGTAGTAACCAATTTAACCGATAATTATATCTTAACAGTAGCTAAAAAATATTCGGTACGCGTATATGACAGTCAAAATGGTCATTTTTTTCAATTAAAATTTTAAACATTTGGCCATTTATGGTTCAAAATCATATGTTAACAGACACTATCCCTGTAAACCCTATATCTTACTATTGTTCTTAATTCCAACAAATGTTGATGGGCTGTTGTCTAAGTTACGTTTAAGTCTTAACAGAAAAAACACTTCGGGATCGTTTTATTTTTTTGTAATGTGTTTATGCATAATGAGCTATACTATAATTGATTAAACTAATTCGTAGCATATGTCATATCGAAAAAAATATCATGTAAATGATATCGTATACGAAATTACATTTCTGTTTGATTTAAAATTATAATTAATAATAATTTGTAATTGCATTACTGAATTAAACGTTGATACATGCATATGGAACTTACCATCAACCGTGATTCTTGGTTCTTCATTAAAAGGAAATTTGGATGTCATTGATGAAGGGGTTGTTGTTGCAGATGATGGTGGTACGTTGCCAGTATAACTATGGCAATTAGGAAATCCAGTGGGTGGTGATAAGTGATGAGGAAACGATTCATTAAAAAGCATAGCCATTCCATCATTTTCGTGAAGTTCAATATGACAGTGTAAGAACCAAACACCAGGATTATCTGCTTTTATACGGGTTATAACATAACCTCCACTTGGAACAATAATTGTATCCTTCCTAACTGGTTTAAGTAATTCAATTCCTGGCACATTTCCATTAACCAATGTTGGATTACTCCATGTAGCATTGTTGCACCAACTATTAGCACGATCAGTTCCTCCTCTGCAATCGATGTTACTAGTTCCCTATAGTTTTAATCCTGTTTTGTTATCACGTTTAGATCTAGACATAAAACGTATGCCCATGCATATGAACTGGATGGGTCCAGCCAGTTTCCTGTCCCATATTTAGAAAAATCATTTGGACTGTATCACCATGGTTTATAGATAAAGAATGCGTACAAGAACAATGTTTCTGTTCTCCACAATCTGCTTCCTCACAAGGAAAGTTGGCATCCTCAGGATCAGCCAAAACATATTTTGTTGGGAATACAAACCTTCTTCCATTGATTGTACTTGGAAAAGATTTAATTCCAGGAAAAGCAAAGTTTAAAAAATATTCTTTGAATTTTCCGTGATGAACAGGTGGAGCAGGGTCAGTATCAGATTTTAGTTTCAAACTATCAATAGGTAAAAAAATCGGTAAAATAGTCTTCTGGGTAATATGGAAAGAAACAATTCACCACAACACATCGGTCGTCAGCTGTACAATGCCGAGGAACAGACGTTGGTTTGACATTTTGATCGGCGCCATGATACTGAAGTATAGCTTCCGCTGTCGTGTTGCGGTTTATTTCGAGAGTTTTGGCTCTAATGTAATAGTTATCCACTGTTTAGTTAGCAGTTATGACGAAATCGTATCGTTCTCTGGCATTTATTATAAATGCATCTGCTATCTGTGGTTCAATATCAAACCCGTCGGTGGCTATCATTGTTAAAGGGTGGTTATGTATAGAAATAGACCAAGGAAATAACTGTCCTGCTGCTATTACCCGGAACCGGTACTGTTGGCCTTGTTCTACAGTGAACACCTGAAGTGGAACCTCATTATGACTATTTTCATTAGAATAATATCTTCCATTTATAAGACCACTTTGCGCTTTTATATTACTAAAACATTGACCGTCAAGTGACTGAGAGCTCTGGAATTTTTTTCTGTTTCATAAAATCCAAATACCATTTTTTCATCTTCCAAATCTGCATCCAAATCATGATTTCATTCCTGTATAGTCATTATGTGTTCTTTCATTTCCAAACTTGTTCTCTCACGGACAATCAATGCGCCAATCAATCCCTTTGCTCTTTGAGCTCCAACATGAGAATGATACCAGTAAGTTCCTTTATGTGATGCAACAAATTTGTAGACAAACGTTTGGCCAGGCGATATCGGGCGCTGTGTTAAAAAGGGTACTCCATCCATATAAGGACTTCTCTTTTGAGTAATTCCATGCCAATAAATTGTAACCTCTTCCGATTTAAGGTGATTTGTTACGTGAACAATGATTGTCTGGCTTTCGTATACAATAGTTTGCGGACCCGGTTATGTACCATTCGCTACAACAACCAAACGAGAATCCTCCCATCCATCTGCTGTTATAACATCATTTATGGGTATAGGGTTTGATTCATTTATATTAGTCACGTCATATTTATACAGCCTCCCTTCTGCTGATTATACGGCGTCTTTCGTATGCATCATTGTCAGACGATGAGATACCAATAAAGATGTTGCACATGTTTCAGCTGACTTTTCACATTCATAGCTGATAGCACCATGAATTAAAAAAACTGCACAAATGAAAAGAGACCTCAACATTGCAGAATATCTGGAAAATACAAAGATAAGGTTAACAAATATCACAGCCATACAATTTGAGCTAGTTGTAAAAACAATGGAATTAAAGAAACCAAATTACTGAGTATTTAAGATTTACCCAAAAGTTTAATGTTAGCTCATTTTTCTATCAATTGAGATTGAAATTCTTTTTTCTACTTTTCTGTATTTAGCCATTTTGTTTTTATCTTAGCATGGCTTTATATTTCCTCGTAAAATCTATTGATATTCTGGTTGTCATTTGTAATCACCTTTCAACTTGAAGGTGGGTTTTTGCAAGTTTGAAATAGATCAATAGCCGAAACGAAACATATTCAGATTGACAGAACATTTACATTAACCAACAAATGAGCTAAGTGTATATGAGTAAACCATCAGTGTACATTAACCAACAAATGAGCTAAGTGTATATGAGTAAAACATCAGTGTACATTAACCAACAAATGAGCTAAGTGTATATGAGTAAAACATCAGTGTACATTAACCAACAAATGAGCTAAGTGTATATGAGTAAAACATCAGTGTACATTAACCAACAAATGAGCTAAGTGTATATGAGTAAAACATCAGTGTACATTAACCAACAAATGAGCTAAGTGTATATGAGTAAAACATCAGTGTTATTTTGGACACAATGCTGCAGAAAACTATAATTTGATATTTTCGTTTTGAAGAATCTTGGTTAACAACAGTCTTGCAAATACTAGTTGATGTATCACATCTGGTTGGGAAAGGAACAAAAGAAGTATTCCAGTATTTAATTGTAAATCATGTAATGATTAAACGACATATTTAAATAAAATCCTTAACCCCGCAAAATTCTATATGTGCCTGTCTCAAGTCAGGAGCCTGTACTTAAATTGTTGTCAATTTGGTGGCTAGTGGATTGTCTCATTGGCAATCAAACCACATCTCCTTAAGTTATTTTTTTAGTTCCATTACATTAAAAGGCGACTATTACTTTTTATCCTGTTTCATTACATTTTTGTCATTTAAGAACATGTTTTTTGGACAGAAACAAAATAGCAGGTTCTTTGTTTTTCTCGTTGCTTTTCTTAGATCTCTCATGCTTTTCCTTTCTCTTTGTCTTCAATCAACCTGCTCTCCCCCTGTTTAATTTAAACGTAAAACATCGCAAAGAGACAACCATAATCAGTTATAAATGTCAGTCGTATGTTCAGTGCATTAAGTGAAGTGACCCTGGCTTTCATATGTTTGGGCAATGAGTAACAGTAATATGAATTTCAAAGACAGAATATTTTCAACATTGATTACCCAATTTCTGGAAATATGTCAGAAATTAAAATTTAATATATAAAAAAATTCGTGAAGAAATACATTAATACAAGTCTAGGGCAACATAAATAATAACCAGCTCTAGAGTTATCTGAGACATTCCAAACCGTTCCCGGACTGAAAAACTTTTAAAATGTGAAAGACTATTTGAAGTCCTGAAATGCATGGTGTGGTAGGAAGCAAATTTGAAAGATTTTTTTTGCCGTAATGGACTGCCTTTACCTGTGAAACATCCAAAATATTCACATACCTGAAAGAATATTAACTGTTTTAGCACTCGCAATAGTTTGTAAGCACACAGGAACTATTTCGTTTATAATCTTGAAAGTTTCTTGAATCATTGCTCTGATCTTCAAGGATTTTAGCTCGTCGGAACTGCTTAAATCTTCGTATACAAAACAGAGTGCTCTTTCCTGCACCTTTCCTAGTTTTTTGGAATTTTGCTCAGTGCAAAAGTGTCAAGAGCAATGTTCTAAAACGTATAATTGAGTTTCTCTTTATCTTAGTTACCAAATTTCTTTGATGTTACAAATTTCTCTGAATTTTTGTCACTCCGGTTCTTATTGTATTGTGAATAAAGCACGTGTTCTCGATATATGACCCCTTTCAGTTCTTTATTCATCCATGGAAGTGGTTTTCTTCTTCGACAGGTGCATGTTTATTTCATTTTTTTTTTTTATTTTAATCTGTTTCATCATCATCATATAGAATGACTATTTATATCTTCAATATTTAAATTTCAGTGTATATTACGTCATTTCGTCAGATGTGTTAGACTAATTAGACGTAAAAAGTGTAATGGGAAAATTTCAGATTTATTTAACGTAATACTGGTGCAAGGGTAATATGTATCACAATTGTACTCCTTGTATGTTAATGAAATGAGTTGAACAAGTACTAGTACGAATCACGTAGTAACTCTAGGACCAGGAGACAGCCTTATGAGCCGATTCTTCTAAACCACAAGAATCAAGTACACGATTTGATTCGATAACAGCCTGATCAGCACTGTCAACTGATTCCATCCTCGCAAAATCATCTAAATAGTTTACTATATCAAATGTCATTTGTCGAAACATGACAAGAAAGCGACTGCATTTGTAACACGCTGGTAAACTCCCTCTTTACACTGCTCGGGTCATTTACCTATACCGTTTTCTTCTCGTCTCTAGTTTCACCATTTAAAGAATCAGCTTCTTGGATCCTATACTCGGCTAAGGACTTGAAACTAAATCCAAAAAACTACAAACGTATGTGAATTAAACTTGTTTGTATCCGTTTACAGTCCTGTGTATGCTTATCAGATAATGCAATTCGGATAAATGTTCCATTGATATAAACGCCATGCAATTCTATTTTATTTAGTCTCTGGTAGAGAGTTGTCTCGATGCCAATCATATTAGCACATCTTCTTATTTCATGCTGAATTTGTTCGGTCAAGTACTTTATGATATACTAGAAACTGATTGCTGGGTCTTCAACCTGTACAGGAATTGAAAGGATTTGATTTAAATTTCATAGTCACTCTGTTATTCATCTAGTCTTTGAATCCACAATATTCGATAATTGGAATTTAACTAAGATCCTTCTTCTCCTGTTTTTATTTATTTATGTTTGAACTTTCGACTTGTATGGTTATATTTACAATACTGTGTATTCCTCAAAGGGAGTCGTTAATACATAATGCAGTTGAACACTGTGACACTATTAATTTATGTAATATTTTGTCATTTTTTTCTAGGGTAATGTTTTAAGAAATTTAATAGCATTTTGCTTACTTTGGAGTTCGTGCGATTCTATCGGGTTTTTACATTAAATTGTGTTCTGGTCGATTTGAAATCGGTAAACTACTGTCAATGTCGCTTCAAATGTATTCTATGTCTCTCACAATAATCCTGACAAATAAACTCATCAATGATCTTAGGATTTACGATTATGACCATATAAACGAGAATCGATGTCAACACAGAAGTTCTGACATTAAGCTAGTACTCCTTGTCAATATATTTTTTTTTTTTATTTTATTGATATTTTTATGGCATCTTATTTAACAACTTAAGCTATCATATTGTGACATGTCTTGAAGTAGTATAGATTTTCCATAAAACAATACAAGCCAGAACACATCAAAGGGTCTAAACGTTATGTCGATTGTTTGATGTGCTCCTCTGTCCAAATGCATTTATCTAAAGATTTTTTAAACTTTATTTTGGTATCCAAATACTGAACTCAAAATTTTCTTGTTCATGCTCTATACTTAAACAAATTAACCCATTAACGTAGAACACAGATAGACTAGTACGTTTGTTTTGGTGGTAATTCGTTTTGACAAAGCTTTAATAGTCCATTGCTATTATTCATCATCTCTTGCTTGTGCACTCTCCTGTTATGTTGGAGTCTGGCTTGCCTTTGTTGTGTAGTTTAAATTTTGATTGTTTTGGTTGTTAAATTCATCTTTATTGTATCAAATCAATTACAACAAAATACAAATTATATTAGACATAATTTTCATGCATTTATTAATATTCAAATTCAATGTGCCTGTTCAAATAGGTGACTGTCTGAAATCCATCGCAGTGTAAATTCTCCTACGTGAAGCAATGGTAAATGTTTATTATTTGAACTTATTTCATATTTCCCTTTGATGAATTCATCGTTTGTTCTCTGTCCATTATATAGAATACTGATAGTTTGGTTTTTAGTAAAACTATTTGCTTGTAATGCAACTGTATTATTCCCAGCACAAAATCCTCTGAAAACGAAATTTCCATAATAGCTGTCATTGCCTGTTCCTTTTATTTTTCCGTTATCTGGTTGTGAAAGAATGTCAATATACAATTCATTGTTTCCTTCATATAAATCCCGATGACCTCTCCATTGGCCTGCTTTAGCACCTACATATTTCTGCAATTATTCAAAAAACTTAAAATTCGTTTGTCTGTTCTGGATGAACAGGACCTTTTAAAACAAATCTGGAAACGAGGAGGTAAAAACCAAAATCGTAATAGTCAACGAAAAGAAGGGGTCAAATCAGTAAAAATGTATCAACTGTTTATTAATCTAAAACTATCATTAGGATGTATTTCTTTTATTTGTGTAAAATTTCATGTTGTCGAAAAACGAAAAAAAGCACTCAACCGAAGAAATATTAACAAAAATACCGTCCTCGAAAAAGGGGGAGGTTCATAAAACCATACTATCAAATGCCCTACTATATCAACCAACAGAACGAATGGAAGACAAAGTTCTGTCACATACTTGACTTGGTACAGGTATTTTATCAAGAAAATTGAATGATAAACCTGGTTTCACAGCCATACTCGCTAAATCTCCCACTTGTATATTTAGTTCCGTTATATTAACAAAATTGGGTGGGGAAAAACACTTCCTATAAGCGTGAAGAAGGTTGGGTTTTTTTTTTGGTGCTACGTGTAGAATGTGGTTTACTTGTGTGAAGAGAAGAGAAGTCTTTTTCTTTTTTTTTTAGATTTCAACACATCTTTTGGATTGATACATGATCGATTTTTATGTGTCCACATTGGTTCACACCGTCCCAAAGTATGTAGATGCATATAACTATTTGATAAGCCCAGTTTGAATAAAAATAGAAGTTAATTATTTGGAAGGAGATTTTCTTAAGCACCAAGAAGAAATGTCTCTTTCATTACAGTCTTTCTTTATCTTGAGTACAAGATGCAAGGTGTCGCTTACAGAACAAAAATCGAATTTTTGAAATTAAGAAGGGAATTGGGAATGGGTCAAAGAGCAAATAAACCACAGACTAAATAGCAGGGCCAGCAATATGTCTTCAACACAGCCACAAAATCCCGCACCTGAATGCTGGCTTAAGCTAACCACTGAACAAAAAAGTGTACTAATTCTAAGAAAATGGACAACACATTAAACTTCGAAACATTTAAATGCCCCCCAAAAAAACATAATTAGGTCGTACAAACCAGAGGTTCCAAAATATGTGCCTCAGTGTCATCCGTAAGTCCATGGTTGCTATAGAGGAATTTTTGGAAAGGAAGGTTAATCCTACTGTTATGGAAAAAATAAAATAACCAAAATACCGATTTCCAAGGAAAATTTAATAAAAACATCAAAGAAATGTAAATAAGTGCTTCTTAATTTTATTGTTTCTAGTAAAGGACATTATTTTCTATTCTATTCTAAACTACCCTGAACGAGCGAGTATTATTGCAGTGCCTATCAAAAGTAACAGCAACTATAAACATTGACATGCTATGTCTAGTGTACTAAGAAAATATAAATACTAACACATAGTGATTGCTTACACCAGTTCCATTTCAATTTGACTCACCTTTTCTTTCTTTTTTGAAATTTCTAGGATGCTGTTCATGTTTAAGAAAAGTATTCCTGCAAATGAACAGAAACACTATAGAAAATGCTAGATAGCTTATATTTTGTTTTTTTCTCAGTGAACTCGCTTGTTTCCTCTCCGACTCTTTATGACGTCTTTACACTAAATCCATTGAATGTTGGATGTGAACTGATTGATAATTTAGTCTTAGATGCATGATTTTTTATTAGTTGTTAGTTGTTTTGAACTAACTGTCAGTGACTGCGAGTAATCTCAGATATGTACTTAGTGTCTATTTGTTGTTGGGATGTACAAGTACCCGGCCACGTCCACTTGTATTTGTAGTAATTGTATTTTTATCCATCTGATGAGTCAAGCCTTTTTCAACGGATTTTTATAGTTCGTTCTTATGTTGTACTGTTATACCACTGTCCCATGTTAGGGGAGGGTTGGGATCCCGCTAACATGTTTAACCCCTTGACATTCTGTATGTATGTGCCTGTCCCATGTCAGGAACTTGTAATTCAGTGGTTGTCGTTTGTGTATGTGTTACATATTTGTTTTTCGTTCATTTTTTGTGCATAAATAAAGCCGTCAGTTTTCTCGTATGAATTATTTTACATTGTCATTTCGGGGCCTTTTATAGCTGACTATGCGTTATGGGCTTAACTCATTGTTGAAGGCCGTACGGTGACATATAGTAGTTAATTTCTTTGTTATTTGGTCTCTTATGGAGAATTGTCTCATTGACAATCATGCCACATCTTCTTTTTTATATATCAATGAGGTGCCTTAATAAGACACACCCGAACATTCAATTTGTCAGAAATTGAAATAGATTGCCATAACACATAAGGATAATGAAGGGAAAAGATAAGTTTTTCATGTCAATAGTTAATGTTAAACAGCTTACTATCTTTTAAAAAAAAAATCTTATTTGCTAATAATAGATAAATGGTTAAATACTATATCTGGAGCTCTATATGTGTGGCCACGATTAGGAGGTATTTGTATTTGGTTGCTATCTCATTAATCATATATCACTAACTTACTTCTGTTCATAAACAAATACCCTTTTTAAAAAACATTTGTACAGTTTTAGTTTTAAGTAAAAAAAAGTCGGGAATACTTATCCACAAAAATTAAGCTTTTTTAATATATTATTTACCTGGTAAAAGAACACACTGTTGATTCTGTTTTGATTATCCTTACATGTACAGTTTAGGATGATATGAAAACCATTTATTTACATGGAAAATCATACAATAAAAAATGTCTTGCATTTTAAATCATAAAATGTCATGTTAATTAAAATCTGAATGCATAAATCTATTGTAATTCTTTATGAGTACATTCTATGATGCGTCAATGATAGATATCCAACTAATAAACTATATGATCAGATTGATAGTAATTATGACTCTTTATTACACGGTGGTACTAGCGCGAATAATACCCGTAACAATGTAATTTCATCGCTTTAATCAGAAATACGGTACCGGATAAAATCGGCTGTATGTCAACTGAAACAAATTATATACCTGACCGATTTGATGACACGATACGTCAAAAATAAACTATTTTATATTTGTGAATAAACAAAGAAAATCAAATATTGTAAACATATCGTAGGTAAATATTAAATATCTTATTCATAAGTTCAAGTACAAATATCGCAATTTCGTGTAATAACATCGCAGATCTACGTTCCGGTGCAAATATCACAATATACAAACATCGTACATAAATTCATGTATATTCATTGTATGAACCAATTTGAGGTATACAAAGTTGAACACAAACTTTTGAAGTGAAATTCATCAGAATTACAAGACCAAAATACACATAACAGTTTACAAAACACAACACAAAAACTAACGACTGGGCAACAAGAACCCAACCAAAATCCGAGGTTGATTTGACGAGCCTCAGAAGAGTAAACAGATCCTGCTTCACTAGTAACACCCTTCGTGTTGCTATAAAGTAAGTACAAACCAGTGAAAAGTCTAATTCGGTAAGTCACCTTCGAGGAAAAGAGGACATGATTGAGATTAAGTCAGAAACTAAGAGTCCAGTGACCACCCATGAACCGTGATATATAATTATGCAGCGGTTACAGTTTATAGGAAACATTCGAGGTCAAAATGAACAGTTAATTTGACCTACACAAACATAAAACTGTTAAGAAACACTGCAAAGATTTTTAAATATTACAAAGTTTAATGAAATAAACAATTGTCAAGTGAGGTGTTCTCTATCAAGCTTTGCTTTATACAAACCGAAATATGAGTTTTGCTGTTGTTGGTGCTTTCCGTTGGAACACATATCTGATATTAATTTTCCATCAATTAGCCTGTATAGTCACTATATATACAGATCGGAGCATTTATTATACAGTCTCTGTAAAAGTTATTTCTCATTTAAAAGATATTTTCTTACTGCTTTTCATTCAAAGTTGACTTTTCAGGTTTTATCTCTATACTCTCTGTACAAGGTTTGTATAATTTTGCAGCAAATAATAAAAATACTATTCCGATAATTTTAACACATATCCACCAAGTCATTAGACTAGTTACTAAGTCATATTTTCGATAAATCCAACAGGAACCCTTTTTACCACAGGTATCTTGCCACAAATCACACGAACTATCAATTATGGCACCCAAAAATATAGGCCCAGGCGTAGTACCTGAAAATAAAAGAAGTTTTAAATAAACACATGTGATTATGCCAAATTTTGACTTTATCATATGCTAAGTCAATGTAACTGAACAGTGTGATTGGACAAAAAATACAGTATCAACTGAACACACTTTCCTAAACAGAGGGATGAATCAGGTGTAGAAAAATATGAAATAATTTTACAAACAGATGAAAATGAATTTTTGAGAATTTTTTTAAATTGTGTATTCACTGCATGATAAAAGACTTAAAAGCACTAGTGGCCTTAGGTTTTTAAAAATAGCAAAAAAGTAAACGGTCATGATACACATTCAAATTTATTTCTGAATAGTAAAATGAAAGTACTTCAGTTAACTGTGAATGTAGAATTTTTTGCAGTGTTAGAAAATGGTGAAAATTCTAAACTAGAGGCTCAAAAGAGCCTGTGTTGCTCACCTTGGTCTATGTGAATATTAAAGGAAGCAGATGGATTCATGACAAAATTGTGTTTTGATGATGGTGATGTGTTTGTACATCTTACTTTACTGAACATTCTTCTGCTTAAAATTATCTCTATCTATAATGAACTTGGCCCATTAGTTTCAGTGGAAAATGTTAGTAAAAATTTACAAATTTTATGAAAATTGTTAAAAATTGACTATAAAGAACAATAACTCCTAAGGGGGTCAATTGACCATTTCGGTCATGTTGACTTATTTGTAAATCTTACTTTGCTGAACATTATTGTTGTTTACAGTTTATCTCTATCAATAATAATATTCAAGATAATGACCAAAAACAGCAAAATTTCCTTAAAACTAACAATTCAGGGTCAGCAACCCAACAACGGGTTGTCCGATTCATCTAAAAATTTCAGAGCAGATAAATGTTGACCTGATAAACAATTTTACCCATGTCAGATTTGCTCTAAATGCTTTGGGTTTTGAGTTATAAGCCAAAAACTGCATTTTACCCCATGTTCTATTTTTAGCCATGGCGGCCATCTTAGTTGGATGGCCGGATCACCGGACACATTTTTCAAACTACTAACCCAAAAGATGATTGTGGCCAAGTTTGGATTAATTTGGCCAAGTAGTTTCAGAGGAGAAGATTTTTGTAAAAGATTACTAAGATTTACGAAAAATGGTTAAAAATTGACTATAAAGGGCAATAACTCCTAAAGGGGTCAACTGACCATTTCAGTCATGTTGACTTATTTGTAAATCTTACTTTGCTGAACATTATAGCTGTTTATAGTTTATCTCTATCTATAATAATATTCAAGATTATAACCAAAAAGAGCAAAATTTCCTTAAAATTACTAATTCAGGGCCAGCAACCCAACAACGGGTTGTCCGATTCATCTGAAAATTTTAGGGCAGATAGATCTTGAACTGATAAACAATTTTACCCGATGTCAGATTTGCTCTAAATGCTTTGGGTTTTGAGTTATAAGCCAAAAACTGCATTTTACCCCATGTTCTATTTTTAACCATGGCGGCCATCTTGGTTTGATGGCCGGGTCACCGGAGACATTTTTCAAACTACTAACCCAAAAGATGATTGTAGCCAAGTTTGGATTAATTTGGCCAAGTAGTTTCAGAGGAGAAGATTTTTGTAAAAGATTACTAAGATTTACGAAAAATGGTTAAAAATTGACTATAAAGGGCAATAACTCCTAAAGGGGTCAACTGACCATTTCAGTCATGTTGACTTATTTGTAAATCTTACTTTGCTGAACATTATTGCTGTTAACTGTTTATCTCTATCTATAATAATATTCAAGATAATAACCAAAAACAGCAAAATTTCCTTAAAATTACTAATTCAGGGGCAGCAACCCAACAACGGGTTATCCGATTCATCTGAAAATTTCAGAGCAGATAGATCTTCACCTGTTTAACAATTCTACCCCATGTCAAAATGTTAAACTAGATACCCCAATGATGATTGTGGCCAAGTTTGGTTTAATTTGGCCCAGTAGTTTCAGAGGAGAAGATTTTTGTAAAAGTTAACGACGACGACGGACGACGACGGACGCCGGACGCCAAGTGATGAGAAAAGCTCACTTGGCCTTTTAGGCCAGGTGAGCTAAAAAAGGCTATTATTATCCCTTATGGGCCAGGAAATACTACCGTGCCACCTACATGGAGGTCTTGGTGTTTTTTCATTCATGCAACTAAAGTACAGAAACGAAAAACACGGACTCCGAGGCTTTCGTTCCAACACTTCTTCTTGCTTTTAAACGCACATATCATTCACTTGTTACTAGAATATAAACTCAGACTAGTGTTCAAAATACAATGAGAAGGAAAAAAAACAGCTAGTGCAGAAGACACAATTTGAACACGGCGAACTTATTGCAAGCCACGGTATTTCAAAAAAATATATACACCGACCAATATTAATGGACCGATATGTTTATTAAAATCCATGTATGTTTTTAAATTCAAAGTACAAACCTAATAAACGAGCGGCTAAGCATTGGATAGCAAATGCAAACGATCGTTGTTTTTGTGAAACACATCTGGAAAATAAAAAATATGTATTTCATATAAAAACCCTTTAAAAATCTTCGCTATCCAAATGGTTACGACGCGGTCAAATTCTTTCCATCGTTAACCTTGGCTATCGAAGATGATAAAAAAACATTTAAAACAATGATAAAAGATAAGGTGTTTATTTCTCTAGTGATTGAATTCCATAAAAATAAAAGAAGATGCGGTATAGCATTAACTTGAAAGCGAACAGGGAAACCACTCAACTAAAAAAATAACGCTAGACAGAAAAAAAGAATGCTCTAACTAAAGCCTTACAAAAAGTAAAAAAGCGGAAGATTTTAACTGGGACTATAATACTATTAGTATACTATTAGTATAATAGTCCAAGATTTTAAAGACAATTTATTATTTTATAAACAATGAGATGAATAAACTTACAATGTAACATCTACTAGTATTAAAAAATATATAAATTATTACAAGCGGATTCATTCTTCAACCAGAAATCTCTGTATTTTAAATATTTAGAGATAAGTAGAATGTTTTAACCTTTATGATATTTGTGTATCTGCTTGAAAAATTTATTTAGTAATGAAAATATTTCATTGTACATGTTCAACATTTATCATTAATTTGTTTGTTTCTTAATTTGTGTGAATTAACATTGTTACAGTAAATGTTCATTACTTCACTTTCATACCTCAACAAAACTGCCTTACTGTAATTGGTATCACTTATATTTGTATTCATATATAAACCAAAATAGCTTTGGAGGAGATATTATAAAAGAATTAACAAAAAATAACACAGAAGTTTACTTTCTAGCTCATCTAGCCCTAAGCATCATGGCAAGCACTGTCATTACTAAAAACCATTAAATGTCTTTTAATCTGAGAAACAATTTCTACATTTAAACGAAATCTTTTACTTGTGATACTGACGAACTGTTGTAGGATAATTTTTTGTAATAGATAATCATGTATGGAGAATTTCATAAAAGGTATAAAAAAAAGCCCTGTCCCTTTTTCCAAAGTCCGATATGTGTTTCCTTTCTGTTAAAATCAATTCTTTTCGTGTTTCTGGCCTCAGACCACAACTATTCTTCTCCTTTGCTACAATGCACCGCTTCAAACATGAAATAAATGTAACTGCTTATATATAGACCATTATTAGTCTAATAAAATATGCTTCTATAGGACAATCTATCAGTGCTTTTTCATTTGAGAGCCTTATTTCCATGCCAATGGAAGGATATGAATCTTATAAATGACTAAGACCGACTAAGGCTGATTTGAGAGGTGGTCGAAGGGGTCCTGATCCCAAGATCCCGGGCTTAAAAACATGAAATCCCGAGATGCAGAATTTAAAGTAATTCATATACCGAAATCCTGAAATCGAAAAATATATTCCCGGATCCCGTAAGAATCAATCCCCAAATCCCGAGCTTAAAAACACCCGATCCCGACGTTCCGAAAAGGTTGTGCCTCCCTCTTATCTCTACCCTACTTTCATTTTTGCCAAATCACTACTTTCACTTTCAACAATAAAATGTTATGCCCCATTTATTGGCATTATGTTTTCTAGTCTGTGCATCTGTGCGTTCGTTCGTTCGTTCGTCCTTCCGTCTGTCCCGCTTCAGGTTAAAGTTTTTGGTCGAGGTAGTTTTTGATGAAGTTGAAGTCCAATCAACTCGAAACTTAGTAGATATAGTGCCGATGTAGCATCCGTATACTATGAACACATTCTTGTTTCCACATGTTTTACTTATCTATACTATTAAACGAGAAGACCTCATTTTGTGTGTCGCTTCTCTTCCTTCCACAATAAATCCATCATCATGCCTCTGTGTCCTATAGGTAACATGCATAGTCGCATTTGTCATCCATTCTTATGATTATTCAGATTGGGTTATTTTGGGAGAAAAAAAACAAAAAAGGAGTCCGGATATGATTCCGTCATCAGACTAAATTTTAGTCATGAATAAGACTTCCAGTTTGAAACATGCACAAATACAACCAATAGTTTGATATATTACAAAAATGAAAAATAAATAAGCCAATGAGAGCGTTCTCCATATCATGGTGTTTAGATTGCAAGAACCACAACTATTTCATATACCTCCTTATAGAGGACAATTGTTTTTCACGTTTAATTACATGTAAAGTATGATTATACTACTTTAATATATAGAGACTCTCTGTATTCTGTCTACTGTTTTCTTTGAAATGTTTACTATTTAAGGGGTCATACCAGTTGCATATATAATAAAATAAGTAAAACATGTGACACAAGTACAACCAATCGTATGATAGATAACAAAAATGAAAGATAAATAAGCCATTCAGAGTGTTCTCTATATCATGGTGTTTAGATCGCAAGAACCACATCTATTATACCTCCTTAGAGAGGATAATTATTTTTCGCGTTTATCTACATGTAAACTACGATTGTAATTAATATATAGAGACTCTCTGTATTCTGTCTGGGACTTTCTATGTTAGTACAGGAAGTCGACCTCGACCAAAATCTTTAACCTGAAGCGGGAGACGGACGGACGGATGACCAAACGGACGAACGCACGGATGCACATACTTGAAACATAAGCCCATGAATGGGGCATACAAATTTATTGTTGAAAGGGAAAACAGTGATTTAGCAAAAATGAAAGTAATGTAGAGATTAGAGGGAGGCAGGACCTTTTTCGAGGCGTCGGGATTTGGTGTTTTCAAGCTCGGGATTTGGGGATTGATCCTTACTGGATCCGGGAATATATTTTTCGATTTCGAGATTTCGGGATATGAATTTCTTTCAATTCTGCATCTCGGGATTTCATTGTTTTAAGCCCGGGATTTCGGGATCAGAACCCCTCCGACCACCCCTCAAATTAGCCGTAGTAGGTCTTAGTCATTTATACAAGATTCATATCCTACCATTGGCATGTTAATAAGGCTCTCAAAAGAAAAAGCACCGATGGATAGTTCTAGAAGCATATTTTATTAGACTAATAATGGTCTATATATAAGCAGTTACATTTATTTCATGTTTGAAACGGTGCAAATTTTTAATTTGATTTGACTTTTACCGAAAGAAGCGTTGTAACAAAGGAGAAGAATAATTGTGGTCTGAGGCCAGAAACACGAAAAAAATTGAATTTAACAGAAAGGAAACAAATATCGGACTTTAGGGAGGGGGCTTTTGATACCTTTTGTGAAATTCTCCATACATAATATATTTTACAAAAAAAATCATCCTACAGCAGTTCACAAGCTGTATATGCCCGCTATTTCGCGGGTGTGTTCTAGTTTTAATATTATATATGCAACTGGTATGACCCCTTAACTAGTAAACATTTCAAAGAAAACAGTAGACAGAATACAGAGAGGTCTATATGTTAAAGTAGTATAATCGTACTTTACATGTAGATGAACGCGAAAAATAATTGTCCTCTTAAGGAGGTATAATAGTTGTGGTTCTTGCGATCTAAACACCATGATTGGAGAACTCTCTGATTGGCTTATTTATTTTTCCTTTTTGTTATCTATCATACAATTGGTTGTACTTGTGCATGTTTCAAACCGGAAGTCTTATCTATGACTAAAAGTCAGTTGTGGTTCTTGCGATCTAAACACTATGATATGGAGAACTCTCTGATTGGCTTATTTATTTTTCCTTTTTGTTATCAATCATACGATTGGTTGTACTTGTGCATGTTTCAAACCGGAAGTCTTATCTATGACTAAAAGTCAGTCTGATGACGGAATCAATATCAGGACTGCTTTTTGTCGTTTTTCTCCAAAAATAAGTAAATCTGAATAATCATAAGAATGGATGACATATGCGACTATGCATGTTATCTATAGAACACAGAGGCATGATGATTAATTTATCGTGGAAGGAAGAGAAGCGACACACAAAATGAGGTCTTCTCGTTTAATAGTATAGATATCCGGACTGCTTTTTTTATCGTTTTTCTCCAAAAATAACTAAATCTGAATAATCATAAGAATGGATGACAAATGCGACTATGCATGTTACCTATAGAACACCGAGGCATGATGTTGATTTATCGTGGAAGGAAGAGAAGCAACACACAAAATGAGGTCTTCTCGTTTAATAGTATAGATTAGTGTCTCTTCCATGTCCGTCTTGAACATAAAAATTAATATCAAATAAACTACACTGCTAATGCGAGGTTGGTTGTCATTGTGCAACACAGTTAATAATATAGAACCCTATAGGAAAAAAATAGAACTCCTTTTGTCATATAAAACAGTCTCACACATCTAAGTATACTATCCACATTGATCTGTGTCCACACTTGTTTAGTAATGAAAATATTTTATTTTTTGTACATAAGTTGAAATCCAAGACATCATTGTAAGAGTTAACATACAGAACGAGCTGAGATCCATTTTAAAAACTTCACTAGAAGGTTCCAACTGATACCGGTATTAGCTTTGTCTGTTGAGTTTTTATATATAAAATATTTTCTTTAGTGGGTTCGTTTAAATCCTTTTTTTCAGAAATTTTCTTACTTTTTCCTGTATCAATTTAAAGATTCCTTTACTTGATTGGAATTAAACTTATACAGCTGTAAGATTTAGGGAAAAGGGAAAAATTCTATTTATTTTGAGTCACTATTTAAAATGCCAAAGTAAGTGTTATTAAATAAAGAAAAGTTGGATATGGTAACTTGAGTTTTCTTCGCTTAATCGAAATAAAACTCATATTCCGATGGAAAAGGAGAAAGAAGACAATTGATTTTGGCAGCAATCGATCAAAGGCTAGGGTGTTATTATTTTGTTGTTGTTTGGAGAAAAGTGGTTTCTGAATGGTAACCTGAATATTACCTGGTTCTTTGGAATGCGATGTATACAGATGGAAAGACAAAGGGAAAGGAAAGAATCCTATTGATTTTGGAATCAACATGTTGAAGATCAGGCCTGGGTAGTATAATTTAGAAAATGAAAATAAAAATTGCGTGCTTAGAACTATGGTGGTTATCCTCTGCAGAGATTTAGTGAACTGTGTCTGAATTGTTGTTTGTTCTTTTTTGTTCATGCCATATACCTTTCTATAAATACCTGAATGTCGTTGTTACTATTGGTGACATCGTGGCAAAGGTAAACCATAACAGAAAGAACAGTAACCCACAAAACACATAAAACCAGTTACAGTCCTCAGAACAGTTACCAGATACTGCCACAACTACGTTCTTATTTGCACTGATACAGTTACAATCAGCATAGCTCTGAAATATAAACATCAGTTTAAACTTATAAAGACATACCCTTTGGAAGTGTAACGTTTTACGGACGCCATCAGCGCACGATTTGATTGACCGTTATATGGAATACCCGTTTCACAGGTGACAACGGATTTTTCTAATTGTCATAAACAGCCTCCCATCCTCTTTTCTTGTATGGCATCGCCGAATTTGTACTTGTATGAGCAACACCACATAAAAGTGCATACTTCTAGTGTATGAGGATTGTTGTTTCCGTTCGTTTCATCTTTTTTCTCGTCCGTTCGCACTATAAGTAATATTTAATTCTGGTAGTCATAACATGTGCCAAATGGCGATAATATGTAATGCTCATGAAACCTGTAAGATTTACCAGACTGAAAATTATCATTCGATAAATTACTATCAAATAGAAACACAGAATAAGTCACAATTATACATGCATATTTTTTTCAAATTGTATAAAGCATTTTAAGAGAGCCTTGTGTATTCAACTCCTATCTTTAAAAAAAAAACACCACTTAGAAGCTTTTGACTCTGAACAAAACATTTAGCCATTTTGAATTCCCCCCTCTCCGACGCCCCCCCCCCGCCCCCCTCCCCCCGACCCCAAACTGAAAAATCAATATAAAACAAGAATGTGTCCTCAGTACACGAATGCCCCACTCGCACTATCATTTTCTATGTTCAGTGGACCGTGAAATTGGGGTAAAATCTCTTATTTGGCATTAAAATTAGAAAGATCATATCATAGGGAACATGTGTACCAAGTTTGAAGTCGATTGGACTTCAACTTCATCAAAAACTACCTCGACCAAAAACTTTAACCTGAAGCGGGACAGACGGACGAACGAACGAACGGACGAACGAACGAACGAACGAACAGACGGACGGACGAACGAACGGACGCAAAGACCAGAAAACATAATGCCCCTCTACTATCGTAGGTGGGGCATAAAAACAATAAATCAATAAACATATGATACAGTACTAAAATGGCAGACATTTTCCGATGTAATACTCTTACAAAGTGATTGCATTGAATATACGTTGCACATATTTTTGAATCTCGATTCTTTTGCAGTTTAAGCGTTATATTATAGATATGTTCGGATACGGCAATTGTATTACCGATCAATCTATGCCAGATCGAAGAAGTTGAGGATTGAGGCCTCCATTTCAAAGAATTAAAGAATCCTACCTTCGTATCATTCAGTTGTATAGTCTGTGTACAACCAGCATGACAAGGTGAGAAGTAAACAGTTTTGTTGAGGTCACAGATTGGTTCATACCCAGCTGTTGTGCAATGACAGTGTAAATTACAGCTAGAAACAAGGTCGATCTTTTCGCCACTAAAACATTAATACAATCATAGTTAATGTATTTAGTTAATGACCGGCTAGATTTGAACATTTAAAATTTGGATGAAAGGGAATGATTTGATGGTATTAAAGACTTTTAAATTTGCAAGAAAGA
Source organism: Mytilus galloprovincialis (assembly GCA_037788925.1). Classification (NCBI taxonomy): domain Eukaryota; kingdom Metazoa; phylum Mollusca; class Bivalvia; order Mytilida; family Mytilidae; genus Mytilus; species Mytilus galloprovincialis. The sequence goes on from CM075334.1 coordinate 79,154,294, forward strand.
CGCATATTTTTCTGTATGAGTTATGGTTGTATATGATAAGTATGGTGCAGATCAATGTTGACGGCATCTGTTTTCGGAGTACTTCTCTTAAAAGCACAAACACGCATATTGTCTAAAATGTTCATCGTATGCATACTTTAGTAATATTTTTTCTCATGGGTTGTTCTTTAGACCACACGGTTTACAGTAACACTTATTATTTTTATTAACATTAAACAATGTCTGTCAATGGTTCTGCTTTGTAAAAAGTTATTTATATTTGTATTAGTGGTTTTGATTTGCCATATTGTATATCTATCGTTGTAACAATTTGACTGGCCATTGTTAATATTCATAGCAATCTTAAGACCGTTAACATATTAATTTTAATATTTGCCTCTTTCACATTTTATGATGTTAATACTTGCAGTCTGTAGCTAGTAGATATTCCAGCGACCGGCTGGCTCGGACATGTCATCAGAAACGACGGAGCAAGTACGGCAGCAAAACACATGCACACACAACAAAAGTAAATTATTCCTCGTAGTTGAAGTTTAAGTTTCTTTACCATGTATCCACCGAACACCATTCCACCTCCGGCTCCAGGAATGCTTATAGCACCTGTATAATAAACATGGTGTACAATGGAGATCTCTTGTTTTTGTTTGATTATCCTGATCATCATTGCAATGCTATGAAGTGTCGTGAAGTTATGCTGAGATGTGTACTAACGAGCGAATTTGGACAGTTTTCTAAGCGCTCAATGAACTTATGATAGTATTACGATTAATCCCGAATACACTAGACACCTGTTGTGGAAATCACCTTTACCAGTTAAGTTAGAAAACCAAATGTTTAGAAAGTTATAAACAAGAATGTGTCCAAAGTACACGGATGCCCCACTTGCATTATCATTTTCCATGTTCAATGGACCGTAAAATTGGGTAAAAAATCTAATTTGGCCTTAAAAGTAAAAAGATCAACTAATAAGGAACATGTGTACTAAGTTTCAAGTTGATTGGACTTTAACTTCATCAAAAACTACCTTGACCTAAAACTTTAACCTGAAACTCACTCTTTTAATTTCTATGTTCAGTGGACCATGAAAATGGTGTCAAAAGTCTAATTTTGTTTTAAAATAAGAAAGATCATATCATAAGGAACATGTGTACTAAGTTTCAAGTTGATTGGACTTCAGCTTCATCAAAAACTACCTTGACCAAAAACTTTAACCTGAAGTGGGACGAACGGACGGACGGACAGACGGAAGGACGCACAGAACAGAAAACATAATGCCCCTCTACTATCGTAGGTGGGGCATAAAAAGAAGAAAATAAGACGTCGGCGAGCTTAAGCTTTACTTTCCCTTAATTTCTATTTAGTTGGTTTTACTACATTTGATGGATGATTTAAGTGACACTACAGAGTAACTTCTCTTTATTTGTTGTTAAAGTCACAACTCTATACTTTCTATAGTAACAATTACGATATTTCCTGTAACAACTACCTTACACAAAATGATTAAAATGATATTACCGATGACAGTTCCAGCTGTAGCCAGGTCAATATTAAATAGTTGTTGTGCAATTTTCGATCCAAAGGTTGTCACACCACTAACCAACAACGTTTCACACACACTACTCAGAGTGACCAGAATGAACGTTGGATTCTTTGCCTGGATTACACAATCAAATGAATAAGTTATTAACATAGTCTAAACAAGTACCCGCTCTGACAAACTAAATATTAAGTTGTAACTGATGAAACTGTGTAAGACCATCTTGCCTGAGTACCCGAGAGTTTCATTCGGAAGTTTAGCACAATTGCACACTTTAACTTTCAAATTCTTCAATCCATTTGCATACTTTTTTTTTGAAAATATTAGAAGGGATCGAAGGAAATAATTTGAATGCGTGATGTTTGCTTCATTTAGGGTTTTGATTGCCCTATAGGATTATAAGGTCTTTGATTTTTATGCACAACCGATATGCGAAGGGAGCATTACGTGTTACCATAGTCCGTCTGTCCCGTTCGTCGTGTACATCCCCAAAACAGATTTCCTTTCTCTAACTTTAGTTTGCGTCAACCAAATGTTACACGATGCTTTTAACCACAAAACACAGACCAGGTTCAAAATTGGGTGGCGTCACTTTTACTGTTCATGTTATGGCCCTATGTAAACATGAAGATTGCAGAATTTTTTCTTTCTGCTCTATGATTTGAGTTTGTCACTCAAATGTTATGAAACTTATTCAAAATGCTTGTAATCATTGTCAAATGGTCTGGATTATTTGAATCCTGTATCTGTTTGTGAAGTTGACTCGTGTTTATTTACATCCGGGAGCATTTGTGTCCCATAGATATATTCTCCATTCATTTTCATCGAAAAATCGTTTGGTGATTTTGTTGATTGCACCTTAACTAGAGGAGTTATACAGTCAGCTACTACAAAGTTGTTAATGTCTGTGTCATTTTGGTTTCTTGTGGACAGTTGTCTCATTGGTAATCATACCATATCTCCTTTTTTTTTTTATATTTCCATACCTTATCAATCTACAACTAAAATTCGGAAGAGAGAAAGTATTATATAGGTAAGCTCTGGACCATCACAAAAAGATGATTGAAAGGAAGCCACATTTAACCCCTGAAATTGCAAAAATAATTGTAAAATTCTCAGCGTTTTCAACATTTTTTCCTCAGTACTCTTCGTTCACCTTCCCCCAATCATATCACACGTATCTTAATATGTTTATTTACTATATCGACATATATAGAGCATCCTTACCAAAAGTTGAATCGATTTAGGGAAATCTTTGAATTTCTTCCCAAATGACGGTTGTGCAGTTATTTCTTCAGAATTATTGTCATAAGCTTCAGACTTTCTTTCTTTTTGTAGCTCCTTGTAACCTTAAAAAGACAGTTTTAGAGGGAAGTTACAAAACAACCCAAACATGATACCTCAAGGATCAACGACTGTGTCCTTTACATTAACAGAATATAATATAATCTTAACAACTATCTAATACAGCAAATTCTACGTCGTTTTGTGATCAAGTTGTTACGATTTTGTTTTATTGTTTATCAAATTTGAAATCTATTTTATTACAGCGGATGACCGTGAGGGTATTCCGGTGTATTGCTATCGCGGGAAAATATGAATGCCTACTCTTTTAAAAAATATAACTTTTACAGAAGAGTGTCCACCATGCACATGCACTGCACTATTATTTCAAAAGTAGAATAGGATGATATACAAATGGATGGAAATTATATATAGTTATTACGGTGAGGTTGAATTTCCTGTCATTTATTCATCATCCACGCACGAACTTATCTCAGAAACAAATATATCTGTACATTAACCTCAGTTTTTTTTCTGTGAAAAGTGCTTTTGGTCTTCCACAAGAACTTGCGGTCATCCGATGTTTAGTACTTTGATTTCTTTAATTACCTGGAAGTCGACGAGGATAACCATGAATGGGAAATGAAATCAAGATAAAGGCCGGTACAGCGATAACAATTCCAATCCACCACGCTCCTACCCACTGGGGATCTGATGGTGTTAGAGGTATACTAAAATGAAAATCACAAGGCTGTTGATAAAAAAAAAAAGTATGATAAGTCATAACGATGAAATTACGTGTACAAGATAAATTAACTTCCACCAGATACAATCGGAAACAATGTTTTGATAAATAGAATAAAAAGCATTTGACACAGGGCATAAACAGAACATACATATTTTCAATATAGATCGTTTAAACTTATTATTTTCTAGTGTGTTTCGTTATCTAATAACCGAAGGTAGAAATGATAAACAAAAGAAACGTTTAAGTAGTTGCATTACATAGTGGATAGCGAGTTTTACTTTTGTTAGGGGAATCAATCCACACACGTATTGTGGATTAAGACCTTAAATTTATAATAGAAGAAGCAATTGCAAGATCGGTAATCAATAACACCAAATAGTCACAACTTTACTTACGTTGTAACATCCAAAGTATTAGCGTCAACAAATATATTGAGAAGGTTTCCACCAACCACAAAACCTACTGCTGAACCGATTGATCCTGATGCGAAGATTACACCTAAAAAAACATCAGTTAACTAGGTATGCCTTAAAACAGTAACGTTTTAAATAGAAAAAATGTATCGAAAAAGAAACGAAAAAATAATACATATCCTAGAAAGGTAAACGTGGTCAATTCTATACTGAATTTACTTAAATTGTATTGATATATTTTAAAGCGGTTGTTGAAATACATGTACATGATAAAAGGCGTTTCTTTTTAAACAGAATCTGGGTCGCAAAACACGTAAAATGATGTTCGTCGTTGTTATAATCCTATTTTATGAAGCTTACGCTTATGTTATAACGGTCGGTCTTTGGCATTCAAATGGAATATAGCTGGTAGAGAAAGCAACCTTAATATATCAATTTTTCATTATCAATAAAGGAATAACGTGTACAAATGTTTAGCTGACTAAATTTACCTTAAAACTTGCTTGTATTTGTACTATATTAATGATACGTTCATGCTACAGTTTTATCCATTTTTTTACCAGCAAGTAATTATCACAGTTCTTACCGAGCTATCTTAACAATTCTATATGCTATAATCATATATTCTACACAAAGTCAATAGAACACAATACCAACTAGCTTAGGCTATTGTTGCTTTACAAGTATTTTAATATCCTGAAAATTTAGACAATAAACTTACAAGGTCATTTTGAAATGACTATATATGCTACATGCTACACTTGTATGTTTTATGTAAACTTACCGGTATAGAATGAAGTTAATTTTTGTTTACAGTTTTCGTCTAAGTAGGTGAGACCTATGGTATATACAGGAACAGCCCCAATACCAAGAAACATTTGTCCCACGATAAACATGGCGTAATAAGTTTTGTAGTTGTCTTTGATATCCATAGATGTAGACGAACATGATGCTCCAGTGGTATTTATCTGGTTACAAACATTGTCTGTGTTGTTAGATGAATCTAATAATAGAGAAGCACATTTTATTATGTAGCAATATGGTGTATGACTTCATCGTTTAATTGTTTCTAACATTTGTTTGCGTTCTGACAATTATATCATTTGTCTTTATTGATATGCGCTGGACTCCAATCTTTGTAGGCTAGGATTTTTTAATTTTCCTTCCGACGGTCGATGGTTCTTTCTGAGCACTCCAGCTTCCTCTACCAATAAAAAAATGACCGCCACGAAATAGCACAATAGTGTTTAAAGAGGTGTTAAGCACCAATTAATTAATAAATCAGTTCTTATGAATATGTGCTCGCATAACTGATGATTCCATTATTAACGGATGGAAATATTTCGATGGAAAAGAACAACTTCAATCTTTTCAGAAGGTGTCTTTAGCAAACATGTCAAGAAGATACCATCTACTCTTTCCATATCTGTAATACTAATACATTTGTATATATCTGTACCTTCCTTTTCATTTAAGTGTGTATGAGAATTTAGATTTTTGACATTGTTTATTAACTTTTTTGCAAATTGGTACACGGAATCAGGAAACAATGCCCCTTTAATTCGATTCATGATTCTATCTCACATTTCCTGTTATTCCCACGAAATAAATTTCTGTCTTGTATTTTGGGAAAGCGGTTTTGTGTATCTCATAAAAAAAAGACGACACAAAAAGTAATACAATCAGACACATTTAAAAACAGTTTTGAACATGTCGTAATCTGTTAAACAGAAGAATCATATATAATACTAAAAAATCATGATATTACATGGCTGTACCTATTCTAAGAGTTAGTACTAGTGGGTAATGATCCGCCCCTCATATATCACAAAATATTCCAAATTATTCCCATCCAACTCCTAATCTAGATATATTCCTTATTACCCTACATTATACTCCTGTGTGTCATGTCCATTTCAAATGATATCAAAATTGATTAATAGCTTAAAAACTGTTCATATTCCCACCATAAACAATATGTACTAGTATTCTTAATGGTTGACCAGAACATTTAGTGCCCTAGAACAATATAGATTTTTTTCGATGGTGGTGATACATTTGTACCCCGTCCCCTGATATCGTAAAAGATTAACATATCAAAAACTGTTCAGAACCCGACCACTGAAATTATCATATTCTAAACTACCAGGACAAGACATTTTAAGAGCACCGGCATTTTTCCCCCTCTATGGTGAGGTTTTGGGGGGTTAGGCATTCTGCAACCTCTCATATAGTAAATTGTTAGATATATTGAAATTAGTTATGGTTTCCACCAATTACATATATTTTTCCTTAGATGCCACGACATTATACATTGTTATTTGGAGAAGACCTTAGAATACGATTGTTGGACGTTTTTTTTTACTGTGATGACTTCTAAACATGAAGGGAAGACATAGCTTTTTGTCCACTAAAACAGATCCACTATATGTCTTTAAATATCATATATTTGTTATTAGTCTAAATTAGTCTCATAGTCTACCTGAAACTGTGTAGGCATAACGTCCTCCTATGAACTGTGGCAGAGAAAACAAGAGACTTCCAAAAGCCAGCAAAGAAATTCCTACTCCCATTATTCTAGGTTTGTGACGTCTCTCTCCAAAATAACCCACAAAAATCAAAATCACAAAAGCTCCGAAATCGTTTGCGCTTGAAATAAGACCCGATTTAGAACTTGAGAGGTCATATCGTTTCTCCAAAGCAGGAATTATAACACTTATCACACCATACACCATGAATCCATCGACGAAATTGATAACACACTGCCAAAAGACGAACCATCGTATAGAATTCATCCACTGTAGACAGCTAGAGGAAGACAGTACAATGTAATAGAAATAGAAACATTTAATAAGAGTTTGAAATCATGATTCCATAATAATTTAAAGCGAAGAATTATATATAATACAGCAAAACGTGATTTTGCATACGGTTTAGTTACGTACTTAGAGTTGGAAGCAATGTTAGGATGCATCGTTTCTGATATTAAGGAACCATGTCCTATTAATTTTTGTACCGTTTCGCCGTTCAGATGTGTTACGTGTGTAGCAGAATCTGCTTTCCCTTCCGGAGCACCTGGCATCAAGTATTGCTTAGTTTAGTTTTTTTCTATGTTGTGTTTGTAGACTTGTTTGTCATTTGATCGTTTTTCGTTGTTTACCGTGGTATCGTCAGTCTATTCGACTTATATGTTTGACTACGCCGTTGTTATCTTCCGCCTATCTTTTAGAGTTATAAAAATGTTCTATTCATTGCTGTACCATATCTAAGATCTAGAGGAACACTGTTCTATACATGGCTTTATCGTTCATGATTTTTATGGCTGTACCGTTCCCTTAAAGGGACAACGTTGCACATATATAGAAAATAAGGAGATGTGGTATGGTTGTCAATGAGACAACTACTAGCATCTTCTAACCTGGGACAGTGGTGTAACTGTACAACATAAGAACAAACTATAGAAATCAGATGAAAAGGTTAACTCTTCAGATCGATACAAAACAGAAAACATTTAACGAAAATACATTTCCCACAACAACAAAAAAAAAAGACACGAAGTAAAGATCTTCTAGTTTAAAGCCAATAACAACTAATAAAACAATCATGTATCTCAGACTAAAACATCAATTAGTTCACATCCAACAGCCAAGGAATTTGGTGTAAAAATGTAATTAACAGTCGGGTCAGGGACAAACATATCCTTGTCGATTATATCGTTTGATGTGTTTGATCTTTTGATTTTGTCATATGATTATACGGACTTTCCGTTTTGAATTTTACTCGGAGTTCGGTATTTTTGTTAATTTACTTTCTTTGTGTACTGCCAAAATATTTGTATCGATAAAAAAATAATTGTAGTACCGTGAGTGTGCATGTGTGTATGACAATGTTTTAATTTACTGGTACAAAATAAATATTTGTGTTCAGTTTAAACTACGAGTTAGGAAAATGATTTCATAATGCATAGCGGTACCGTTCTTATATTTGTTTTATTCATAACTGTACAATTTCTAAATGTTATTTCATCGTTACAAATTCCTTAAATAAAAATAACGAGATGCGATTGCCTATAAGCCAATTGTAAATCTGAGACCAAAAGGACGAGGTAATAAAAAACTGTAAGTCACCGTACATCATTCAACAATAAGCAAACCCATGTCATTCGGTCAGTTATGAAAAGGTTACGGTATCGAGAGGATTTATATTTTAGACTATAAACGACCATCACTGAATTACAGACTTGACTTGAGACAGGCATATAAACATTGTGACGGGTAAAACATGTTTGAGAGTGGTCAATCCTGCTCTTATCTAGAATATCAGTGTAACAGTACGAAATAAGAAAAAACTATAAAAATGAAAAAGGCTTTAATCTTATTAGATCGGCAGACAACACATAAGACAAACAAACACACAGTTCCGTTTTAATGGTACTCGCAGCTACTAAAAAGCTAGTACATATCAAATTTCAATTTATAGATAAAACAAGTTTTTCCAGTCTAAAAAATCAATCCAGTGGATTTAGTGTCAAGCCTCACAGCAGTCTAAGAGAAGAATCACATGCGTATTTTTGACTGCCTTTCGTCGAATTTGACTCAAAATCTCCTGCGTATATCAATCAATTGATAGTTGGAGTATTCAAAGCAAGAGATGCGTTACCATTCCGATTAACAGTAATGGCGTAATTATACGACATTGTCTCTTTTGCACCATTATTTTTTCTAAAATTGCCCTGTACCAAGTCAGGAAAATTGCCATTGTTATGTTATTGTTCGTTTCTGTGTGTGCTACATTTTAGTGTTGTGTTTCTGTTGTGTCGTGGTTCTCTTACATTTGATACGGTTCCCTCAGTTTTAGTTTGTAACCCGGATTTGTTTTTTCTCTATCGATTTATGAATTTCGAACAGCGGTATACAACCGTTGCCTTTTTTTGTTTACTATTCCTATTGCACATGAATTCAGCAGTTATTCCGATATTAGTTGAAAGCCTTACTTATAACATAGCATGCCAAGTGGCATCTTAATTGAACAAATTTAATCCTGGTATCTATGATGAGTTTATTTACAACCGATTGGTTGATGCCACTGCTGGTGGGGTTTTAATTCCCAGAGGGTATCACCAGCCCAGTAGTCAGCACTTCTGTGTTGGCTTGAGTTATCATTGATATGGTCATTTTTTAAAATGAACTGTTTACAAAACTTTGAATTTTTGAAATATCAAGGCTTTTTTTACCTCAGGAATAGATTACCTTGACTGTATTTGCCAAAACTATTAGGAATTTTGGTCATAAATGCTGTTCAACTTCGTCTTTATTTGGCCTTTTTGCCTTTTTTGGATTCGAGCGTCACTGATGAGTCTTTTGTAGACGAAACGCGCGTCTTGCGTAAATACAAGACAATTCTTATCATATATGAAAGCTTTGCTTTGACATTGACATTGCTCGTTACTATTTCAAATGAATTTAGTAGTAATTGTTATCCAGTACGTTTGCATGACAGGCGGATCATGCAAAGGAGGAGATGTGTACCATATCAATTCTTATGAGTTGTTGATGGAACAAGATATTCTATATTGCTCATTCTTATGTTAACTATTCTTATTGCACATTCGTTTGTTTACTATTCTTATTGCACGTTATTTTATTTACTTTTCTTATTTCACAATCATTTGTTTACTATTCGTATTGTACATGAATGCAGCAGTACTTTTACCCCTAGGTTTAAGTCTAACTTTACTATTCAGGAGATTTACATACCTTGGTTTAAACTTTCCATATCCATAACGCTCATCTTCTTTCTTGTTGCGAGTCATTTCAATAACAATGTTTTTGTCTAATTATGTTATGCAAATTAGTTGTTTTTCGTTAAATAATCCAACTTCATAAAACGGAAATGTTTATTGTGATTGGAGGGAAGTGTGTGGGATATAAACGTTAACAATTTGGATGATGGGTGGACGACGATAAGTTATACTGACATAAGATAAAGATGAGAAGTGTGTCTTATGTTGTAATTGCATTCAAGTATCTTAATCGTTTATAATCGTTTTAAAATCATGTAAGAGCTAGAACAAAGCCGAATATCTTTATCAATTTGCAAGTGTAATGATGTTAAGTCTGATTTTGTCATCAAGATAGGATATAGGCGTATTCCAGTGTATATAATATTGGTTCGCCTTAAACCACATTTTCATTGTTTTGCAAACTATTCAAACCTTTAAGAAAATAATACTCCAAACACAAAAAGATCGATCTACATTGAGAAAAAACTGCTTAAATGCAATTGATAACCATTGGGATATGAAATAGGCACAGGGAGAAAAATCTAAACACAAGCACCAACCATTCTTCTTTATATTCTTTTTTTTTTGGGGGGGGGGGGTGGTGGCTGGTAGGGGGTATGTTCTTAAATGTTCTTATCCATTCAAGTTTTGATAAATCAACACATTGGTGTTTTTTCAAACACACAGCAAAATGGATTATGATTTTATTGTTACTTTTCAATAAAATAACTATTTTTAACTAAAACTGTCTTTTAAAACGGCAATTATAAGACTAAAACACGATTTCATGATAATTTGTTCAAGTCAGTAAAATCAGAATATGAAGGTTATCATTTACATCTGTTGTACATATTTTTTATACCTACATGATTATATATCAAGGATTTGTGTCTATATATATATATATATATATATATATATGATTAAAACTGACGTGGAAAGGTAACACCCGGCCACCGAAAGCTTCATTTTAATGAAGCCCAGGTGATCGTGTGGTCTAGCGGGACGGCTACAGCCTGCAGGCGATTTGGTGTTACGATATCTCAGTAGCATGGGTTCTAATCCCGGCGAGGGAAGAACAAAAAAATTGCGAAAGAAAATTTACAGATCTAACATTGTTGGGTTGATGTTTAGACGAGTAGTATATACATAATGTACACAGCCATGTATCACCATCGCTGCTGGTGATCCGATGATCCGAGGGATAAATCTGTTGTAGAGATGTCACTGGCTCAGACGTACTTATATAATCATAGGTTTGAATGTAGTTTTAAATTTAGACTCGTTTATATTTTTTCGTTTGTGCTTATATCATATTTCCCCTCCGGTTTATATGATCCGTTCATCCTATATTGACTCTTAAAATTCAAGAGTCTATCTGAAATTGAGGGTAAATTATATGGCCTTCCAAATACCGTTTCGATCCCTAACATCACTGAAGAGACATATATTGTCGAAATCTAGATCTGGTGTACAAAAAAAAAATATTGACACCATGTGTTTGTTGCATAACATCTTGGCCACAGTTTATCGTTTTCTGTTTAGTATTAAACTTATATTAAGATCCATTTTGTTACATCTCGTGATCAATTTTATTTGGCAATCGCCAATGGCAGTCAGCAGGGTTTAAGAACATCGGTTGTTCGACCTGTTAGTCAAATGCGTTTTGTTTAAAAATATTTTTTCACTTTTTTGGTCTTTTGGAAAATGTTGTTTGTGCTGTATTTAGACCCTTCTACAACGAAATTTGTTTGACATGCACACGTATAAAAATTGCGGTTTTTATCCAACGCAATCATAGGTTTGAACGTAGTTTTCAATTTAGACTCGTTTATATATATATATATATATATAGTGATCGAGAATCCGCCTTGATTATAAAAGCTACAAGATATCTATTGACCCATGCCCTTTTTATACCAAATATTAAAAACATTGCTGATAAATTACATTTACGAATAGATGAAAAGTAGTTTCGGAAACATGGTTTATCGAAGTGTAAACCAAGGTAAAAAATTCTAATTGACCAATCAGTTTCAAGTATTTATAGATATGCAAATCATTAAGAATTATAACTATGTTACTTATAAAGCTCTACAAATTAACAGGGTTCAATTAAGTATTTTTGAAAGCGGTCGTTATAGAAATTATATACCTGAGACTATTATAACCACTGAATTACAGTCACATACATACATAATGTGGCGGGGTTAAACATATAAGCGGGATCCCAATTAACCCTCCCCCTAACCTGGGACAGTGGTATAACAGTAATTATACTGCAATCAGATATTTTACTATACAGATAAAGCTATACGTATAAACGTTAGCTTTATACGTCAATTCTTTCAAATTACTTGGAATAGACATTGATGAAAATTTAAGCTGGGAAGATCATGTTGATCGTATATGTAAAATTATCTCATCTCATCACTTTTATATAAAATTAAAGTATATTTGCCAATACACACAAGGCAACTATTTTATAATGCATATATTCTACCATATATAGACTATTGTAGTTCAGTTTGGGGAAATTTATTACAAAAAGATTCAGATAGAATCATAAAACTTCAAAAAAGAGTAGCAAGAATTATACTGGAATGCGAAATTTCTATTCCATCTAATTTCATGTTTTCTTCTTTAAAATGGCTATCTTTTACCAAAAGAATAAAATACCAACAATCAATTCTAATGTATAAAATTATAAATGGGCTAACACCTGATTACTTAACAATACTAAATATTGATGATGTGCAAAGACACAACTTACGATCTGTCTCTAATAATGATCTTTTTGTTCCAAGACCAAATACAAATTTTTATAAAAAATCTTTTCATTATTCTGCAACCAAAGTATGGAATAATTTACCACTCGAAATAAAAAAATGTCCTAATGTGGAATTATTCAAGAAACATAGTTATAATCATTTTCTTGAAAATTATATGCAAGTCAAATAATTTGTTTTCCTCTAACAAAACTATATCAAATATTGTCATTTATTACCCTTTGTATATTTCAATGATTGAATTGTGTATTTAGACAATATATGTATAGTGTCTTGAAATATGAAATTTATTTGTATGAGGCTTAGAAACGGGAAAATGCGAGGTTCTACCGAGCATTTTCCCGTTTCGTGCCGAATACAAATAAATTTCATATTTCAAGACACTATACGTATACTGTTTTTATACTGAAATCGAAAAAAAATATTTAAAAATGAAAAAACTATGTAACAAAAATTGTTAAAAAAAGTGTTTGGAATTTCCCTCTTGGGGTACCATTTTGGGGTATTTCCCTAAGAGCGTAGTCCAGGCGGTAAAACATTGACATATTAAGGAATTAGAAAGGGAAAATGAACTTAATTGATAACATTTGATAACCATGGTATATAAATAACCAATTTGAAGACATAAAAGTTTAAATTCATAAAAGTTTGACCATGGTTACTTTACGTTGTCATGGTCGTGACGTATCGTTGTTGATGAAATACAATAAGGAGGCGGGGCTTATAGGTTAGTTGGGGTCATTGACGTATAAAGCTTACGTTTATACGTATAGCTTTATCTGTATAGTAAAATAGCTGATTGCAGTATAAATACCAGTAATATATATTGTAATTTAATGTATGAATGTATGAATGTTAACTGTATGCATGTATTTTGTTTGAGGGCCTCTAATTGAGTTACCCTCTTTAAATAAAGAATTTATTATTATTATTATTATTATTACCTCAACTAACCTATAAGCCCCACCTACTTACCGGAACTACTGTATTTCATCAACAACGTCACGTCACGACCATGACAACGTAAAGTAACAATGGTCGAACTTTTATGAAATTAAACTTGGTATGTCTTCAAATTGGTTATTTATATACCATGTTTATCAAATGTTACTTAATTAAGTTCATTTTCCCTTTCTTATTCCTATTAATATGTCAATGTCTTACCGCCTGGACTACGCTCATAGGGAAATACCCAAAATGATACCCCAAGAGGGAAATTCCAAACACTTTTTTTTAACAATTTTTGCAATCTCATTAAAATCCGATGTTCTGATACGCTACCCTCCACTAGGAGTTAGTGGAGGGTAGCGTATCAGAACATCGGATAGATTGCAATTTTTGTTTTCATTTTTTTAAAATTTTTTTATCGATCAGTATAAAAGACAATATACGTATAATGTCTTGAAATATGAAATTTATTTGTATTCGGCACGAAACGGGAAAATGCTCGGTTCTATATAAATACACCTTATCGCTATTAGCCTAGTCGGCCGGCCGACCCGGCCGCTTGACCTTTTGACGCATACAACAATCACTTTTCCATTGTGGCGTCAGATATTTTGTTTTGTGACGTCAAAATTTTACGGGAACCTGTGTGATATCCAGTAATGGCGGACAAATAGCGATAAGGTGTATCAGTTGAATAATGTTCAGGTCCGAGATCTGGCACCCCAACGATATTTTTTATATATTTTTTTTTATATTATCATTATATTGAACTTTTTGTTTCTCAAAATCAAAAGTTGAAAAATATCCACTGAATATTAAAAAAGTTTTTGAAGTTAAAATTAGTCCGACCATAGATTTTCAGGTCCCTTCAGGTCTTTTCATTTCTCCCTTCAGGTCCAACTTCTGGCATCAAACATTTGTTTTTAATTTAAAACATTTAAATTTTAATGAAATATGGATATTTACAATCAATAAAATCCCAACTTGAAGAAATGCCATCCAATAATAAAAAAGTTATTGCAATTTGAATAATTTTAGTCGTATATTTTCAGGTCTTTTCAGGTCCACTTTCAGGTCTTTAGTGTAACCCTCTCATGGTTATCTCCCTTGTAGCAAAGGAAAACAAAGTTGAAAGAATTTGAAAGAATGCAAAATTACATTTAGGTTCGACTTATGGTAGAATTTTTAAAAATTAAGACAGTCGGATATAAACGGATACGGGACTTATATGTATACCGTTCATGAACCTATGAAAAATTCATTGACTTTTTGGGATAATATCTGAATATTTTGTCTTTTGATTGGTGAGTCTCAGACAATGTATTAAGTTAAAAAAAAATATCCCAATGGTCTGTTCCTGATAAGAGCTACCTTTCTGAACCTATACTAAATTCCCAACCCTTTAAGGGCTATAACTAATTGTAGCTTAAATAAGCTATATACGCATGATCCTTACCATGCTTACCTATATAGTCCAGCTTTTGAAGTAAGAGTCAAACTGAATTTACTGAAACTGCTGGCCTTCATGTTGATCTGACCCCAACTAGGTGAAGTCCCTCTGTCCCAAATTTGGATCTCCTGTAGTTGGTGATCGCAATACTATACTGGTATAAAAATTTGGCGGAGCGTCTTTTTACCACAGAACACCACAGAATACCACAGAACACTAAAAATATACCACAGAACACTTAAAATATACCACAGAACATAAGAACAAACAGCAAAACAACTTAAATATGCAACATAACATTAAAATAACTCAACAAAATGCATGAACGAATATTAATTAGACAGTAAATCTAAATTTCATTACCGATCGCAAACTGCATATCGCTGAACAGCGCAATTTGTTTTTAATTTTTTTTTTTATTTATTGTATTAATTGTGACCTTAATATATTTTTTTAGTTATAAATGCTAAAAATTATATCAAATTAAAGTTTAAAATATCAAATATATCTACATTGAACACGCCGAACAGAAAAGGAAAGTCTATAAGATGACAACTCCACAAACCACCGTCATCAACACCTCATATATATTTTTTATTCATTTTCTTCTTATTATTATATATAAAATAGTTATACCAAAAATAAGACAAGAGACAAATATCAAAATCTAACCGACGGAAAGAGATCGAGGACTTTGACTGATTACTTATTATGAATATATATTTAAATTTTATTTGAAATGCATAAAGTTCCTTTTTAGTACGATTTTAATCAATTATCATATGCAATATCTTTGAATGGGTCATGTTTTTTACATACTTATATAATTTTATAATTCATTTTTGTTTTGAATAATACTAGTAAAACAAAAGTCTATATTACGGTCATTATTAAGAGAAATTTAACAAACACAACCCCACTAATGAGGTTGTCAAAAATTGAAAAGAACGGATGGCTTCTATAATTCAACCACGCTGTCAAAAGAAATTGAAATTTAAAAGAAGTCCTACATAACTTTTTGTTTTTTTAGCAATGTCCCGAAAGAAGTCATTTCACATTTTTGTTCTGTTAGCGACGTCTCAAATCTTGGGTTAGACAATGGAAACGTGAAACCATAAAGTACTGGAATCACAATTTCTTCCTGTAAATGTTATTGGATCATCTTTTACTTCCGATAAAAATAATTGGACAATATTTTATTTCCTGTTAATATCATTGGTCAAATTTTCGATTGGCTCCAAAATTGAAAGATATTGATCAAAGGGTATAATTTTGTACCAGTATTGTATTTCAGTATTGTACCAGTATTGTGTTTTTTTTAAATAGACAATACATATATAGGTAATTAATCTTTTATGAAAGGTGTCACATATATATATATGAATAATGATATGTATATTAACATATGACATGACAATTTTATATGGAATGATTTTATGTTTAACTGATGATGCCATTGGTGGTACCCTGTTATTGTAATCAAAGAAACTTTTAAATCTCCTGATATTTTTTTCTTTTAAAAGGGAACCATACTGTCTCAGCATTTTAACAAACTCTTTACTTTCTTCTATGTTTTCTTCCAGCTCTCTTTTCCAAGACTCAATAGTATATTTACGTGAATTTTATATTGACATTACTGTACAAATAAAATACTTCTGTATTATCAGCATTGCATTGTTTATTTCTTCTTCAGATGGCATTTCTACAACTCTTCTGCCTATATTGATATTTAGGTGTTCAGTCTGTTGACTTATTCTTATGCTTACTAAATTAAAATAAAATTGAGAATGGAAATGGGGAATGTGCCAAAGAGACAACAATCCTACCATAGAAAAAAACAACAGCAGAAGGTCACCAACAGGTCTTCAATGTAGCGAGAAATTCCCGCCCCTGGAGGCGTCCTTCAGGTGGCCCCTAAACAAATTTATACTAGTTCAGTGATAATGAACGCCATACTAATTTCCAAATTGTACACAAGAAACTAAAATTAAAATAATACAAGACTAACAAAGGCCAGAGGCTCCTGACTTGGGACAGGCACAAAAATGCGGCGGGGTTAAACATGTTTGTGAGATCTCAACCGTCCCCCTATACCTCTAGCCAATGTAGAAAAGTAAACGCATAACAATACGCACATTAAAATTCAGTTAAAAGCTTGTTTAGAATGTACATGTATAGCTCTCTTACTTTAGGAGTGCTTACATATAGCTAATACATGTATTAGTATTTGAGTATTTGTATAAGTAGATATATCTGCTATAAATTGTATTGCCCATGGTTCTGAATCAACTACTTTGTTTATTTGATTATAATCAGGTTACTTTGTTTATTTGATTATAATCAGGTTTCCCTATTAACCAACATTTTATGTTTAATAGATATTGATATCTGTTATCATGTTTATTGAGAAAAATTAATAAGAAAATGAAGACCAACAAATGCATATGATCTAAGTATACACTAGTAATTTTTGGCCCATTATAGCTTATTGTTCGATGTGAGCCAAGGCTCTGTGTTGAAGGCCGTACATTGACCTATAATGGTTTACTTTTATAAATTGTTATTTGGATGGAGAGTTATCTCATTGGCACTCACACCACATCTTCTATATCTATGTATTAAAGTATCTGTAAAATAATATACGATGACATACATGTAAATGCTGAATATTAAGTGTTATAGTGTAATAATTTGCTTGAATTTATTAAAATTCATAATAACTCAGATAATGAAATTAAGCTTTTATTTTATTTTATTTTATCTCAATTGAATTCAATAAAATATAGAAATATGATAAATTATTAGCAACTAATTATATAATTAACAATTGTTTGAATAATATTATCTTTTGACTGGTTTTTAATTGATTTCACAATTATCCTCTATAATCTTTTTAATTTCATTTAATCTACCTTTGAACTTTATTTTGCTTAAAATTCATTTTCCCGATGATTATACACCTAAAAGTATAGTCAACAATACAACTACAATACTGGTATATCAGTAATGTACCAGTATTGTTGTTTTTAAAAAAAAAAGCTACAATACTGGTACAAAATTTTTATACCAGTTATTGTGGACAATACTGGTATACCAGTATTGCGATCACCAATTACAGGAGATCCATTGATTTGGCCCTATATTGAAAATTGATCCACCCCAATTATAAAAAAATATTTAATAATTAATAAGGAATAAAATCTTTTTTCCCCATGACATTCTATATTACATTTTTGTACCATGGAAAATAACTTCACATGTATATGCTACATGATGCAGCATTGATGCTTCTTTACAAACAGTTACAGTCACACTTATTAGACATACATGTACTTCACTTACCTTCTGTCATTTGTCTGTCATCATGGTCATTGATTATTGATACTTTTTTACAAATTCCATTCATTCTCGACCTCTGAATCAGATTGAAATATGTCACCTACTCCTCCAAAGTTTACATAATTTATTCATTATGTTATTATGGGGACATATTAACTAGGGGCTGGATTGACATGAGATGGATGAACTAGCATGACTAGAGATATATCAACTTTGGGTTAACCAGAGAAAATTTCTTCAAGGCATGTTTTTACATTCTAAAACTTGAGAACTTTAGGGATTGTAAAAAATATAACTTACAAATGTATACAAGTAAAGTTTTTGGAGAAAATTAAGGGGAGATTATTCAACCTTATAAGAAAAAATGAATATAACAAATTTACTTATATAATGATATAAGTGTCTGTTGTGACGTTTTTGATTTTAACGAACACAACCTATGTATTGAGGTATTACTGGTAAATTATTTAACCAGGGATATCGCTACCATAAATTACTTAAAACCTTTACTAAATTTTTCCATAGATATAAAGATTTGGTTTTGATTGGTTTTGAGCACATCCTCATTTTTAAGGAAATGTTGTTAACGTGCCCGGAAATTTAGAAATGATCCGTGTAAACTTGTCGCTCCTTTAAATAAACTTATTCTAAAGGGTTACCTATTCAACACTTTAATAAGATCATTGAATATTGTTTTTATTGGTATAAATATTGATTTTGTTATCAGTAAATTAAAAGCTAACTAAATATTACTAGTTTGTTATATACATATACGTTTTCATGGGTCTACAATCAGTTGATACCTGTAACTTGGCATTGCACAAGGTCATGTTTTTCTCTGGCTGTTTATGACGTCTTACACTAAATCCATTGGATATTGGATGTGTACGGATTGATAGTTTAGTCTTAGATGCATGATTTTTTTATTAGTTGTTAGTGACTTTGAACTAGCTGTCAGATAATTGCGAGTACTCTCAGATCTGTTCATTGCGTCTTTCTGTGTCGGGATGTATAAGTACCCGGCCACGTCTACATTTTTTTGTACTTGCATTTTTGTCCATCTGATGAGTTGAGCCTTTTTCAACTGATTTTTATAGTTCGTTCTTATGTTGTACTGTTATACCACTGTCCCAGGTAAGAAGGGTTGGGATCCCGCTAACATGTTTAACCCCGCCACATTATGTATGTATGTGCCTGTCCCAAGTCAGGAGCCTGTAATTCAGTGGTTGTCGTTTGTTTATGTGTTACATATTTGTTTTTCCTTCATTTTTTTACATAGATAAGGCCGTTAGTTTTCTCGTTTGAATTGTTTTACATTGTCTTATCGGGGCCTATTATAGCTGACTATGTGGTATGGGCTTTGCTCATTATTGAAGGCCGTACGGTGACCTATAGTTGTTAATGTCTGTGTCATTTTTGTCTTTTGTGGATAGTTTTCTCATTGGCAATCATACCACATCTTCTTTTTTATAAGTGTATTATTATTAACTTCTTCAAGTAAATACAGGGGCGTAGCTAGAATGAAAAGATGTGCAAGCAACTTCTTTTTACACTTGGGGCTTGTATGGATAGTAAAAAAGGCATTGTAATCGACTAGTAATGGATTGTTGAGACTTGATATATATATGTCTATACATTGTAGAAAATTGTAAATATATATATATATATATAGAAAAAAAAAGAAAATATTTTTTTTTTTTGTGGGGTCCAAAAAAGGGGGATCCATGCCCCAATTACATGTACCTGTGCTTTTATTTTTGGTTTTCGGTAATAGGATGGTTAAAAGAGGAGCTATATGTAGATGGGACTTATAAAAAAATTATGAATGTAAAACTATTAATAAATCTTCTGAATAGAGTAATACATAAACAACACATGTTTGTGATACAGAATTTACTCAAAATTGTCCAAAATCTGCTCTTCGGGTCTAGGCAGAAACAAACTTCTCTGTTACTTGGTGAATTTTTACACTGAAATCCTGATGAATATGCAGTAATGATAGTAACTATCGTTGTTCATTGTTGATCATACATTTGTTTTCAACATACATTGTACATAGTACACTGATAGATCTCCATAGTAGCACTCGCGAGATGTTATAAACCAGCGTATGTGTTCGGCATCAAGTGACCTCCCAATTGAATTCATCAAAATTACATGCCAGGTCAGTTTTGTATGTCTCAGACAATGTTGAGATTTGTTCGTTTGTCATATTTCCTACAACACAATCATGACAATGACGCAGATAAAGCGCAAAGAAGCGATTTTCTGATAATACTAGATGCAACTCCACTCTCCAGTTCCCTTATCATATGGTCTATGAAAGCAAAAAATAATGAGACTTTCCAATACTGTTTTGGCGTGATTGCAGAGTGATTGGCTCCAGTAGTCTGTCGACCACATAGCCTCGGCATATTTTCAAGGATATCTAAGGGTTCTGATAATGCTAATGCTGATTGGTACATCTCATTCCAAATTGATGAACCGTACACTGTAAAATGTGCTCCAAAACTACATGTCTTAGACTGAGTATTACAAACTCAAATCTTATTAAAGATACATTAGTTACTGTCCGATTTTGTCATAATCTCCAATAAAACTTTTATTTTGAAACCAAATACCGTTATTTAATGATATTTCATCAATTAAAAAAGTGACAACATAGGTGTTTCCTTTAACATTCAATTTATAAATTTTTATTTTGACATTTTTTTATTTGCATGCCGAATCGATGTGCACGCAACTGTGTTATTCATGATCAGGCTACACATGGAATGATAATTAAAGATTATAATGTTTTATGAGATATAAAAGATGTACACCCTTTAAGAAGTAAACAAAAAGGAAAGGAGCTTTCACCTGAGCTGCTTAATTTTTCTATACAAAAGTGCATGATCCTACTTATTTATTTTCATGTCCAATTAGTTACATGTATAATATTTAGTTCAGTTAGGGAGAGTATGTAGATGCTTAACCTTAACCCACTGATTTCTGTGTTAAGAAGTGTCACACAGCAAATCACAGATTCGACTCTCAAAAAAAATCTGGAAGTTATAAAACTCAACGAGGGATAACTGCAAATTTGATTAGCCACATTATTTTTTCCTATGAGAAAGATCAAATCCACAATTTTAGTTTTGACACTTCACATCATTAAATGTTGATATATTATTTTTATGGCCCCCGAACGAAGTTGTCCATGCCATATAGTTTTACCCTTGTCCGTAATTCTGAAATTCTGAAATTCCGTAATTCTGTCATTCCGCAACAAACCATTATACAGAGTTTTTTTCTAAACGCCTTCAGATATTGGGCTGATTTTAGGTATGTGAGTTAACCATGATGAGGTACAGATCAAGTAGAAGTTTCGTTCTGCTCTGCTAATTTTTACCAAAATTATGGGCTTTGGACTTTGATAAATTGTTGAAAATCACAGTTATACGGAGTTTTTTTCTAAACGCCTTCAGATATTGAGCTGATTTTTGATATGTGAGTTTACCATGATGAGTTACAGATCAAGTTTAAGTTTCTTTCCGCTCTGCTAATTTTTTACCAAAATTACAGGCTATGGACTTTGATGAATTGTTGAAAATCACAGTTATACCAACTTTTTTTCTAAATGCTTTCAGATATTTGGTATATGAGTTAACCATCATAAACCATGATAAAAATATTTTTGCGGGCGTATTTTAGTATCACGTTGTCTTCATCGTCAGCCTCGTCCGAAGACGGATGGTTTCCAGATAATAACTTTACTATAAGTAAATAGAAATCAATAAAATTTTAACACAATGTTTATAACCACAAAAGGAAGCTTGGGATTTATTTTGGGGGTAATGGTCCCTAAGGTTTCGGAATTAGGGGCCCAAAGGGGCCAAAACAAGCATGTATCTATTGTCAGGACAATAAGTTGTGTATAAGTATTTCAATTGTTCTGAAATTGTACCACAATGTTTAATACCATAAGTAGAAGGTTGAGATATATTTTAAGGGTTATGGGGCAAACAGTCTAGGAATAAAGGGCCAAAAACAAGCATTTTTGTAGTTTCAAGAAAATAAATTGAAATTATCTTTCTTTGTCCAGAATGGTTGTTGAATCACCTAAAACCAATGATTTGTGAAATCTTCTTTGAAAATTGGAGTTATCTTTCTTTGTCCAGAATAGTAGTTGAATCAATTTAAATCAATGCTATATACAATATACAATGCAATATTCACTTTACTACCAACTGATAAATTAAAGCAATCTTTACCGTTCAGTGATTACAAGCACTTTGATTACTATTCTAGGGTTATGCCCCTTTACAAGTTTAGTTTCTGTTCTCTTAACTTAAATTTGTTTCAACTAAATTTAATGAAATGTGTACATAATGCTTATTACCTCTAAACTCAGTTTAAGTTCATTTTTTGGCAGCTTCACTTTTACAGTTCTTGAGTTATGTCCCTTTATTATGTTATATGCTAGCGGGGGCATCATCTGTGTCGCTTTGGACACATTCCCCATTTATGTTTTTAGAAGTTACTATTAATTAATATTAATTTTAACTTTGACTATGCCATTTTTTTATTTTAATATTTTATGATGTATTTAAATGAGTAGTTATTGTTGCAAACTCCATTAGAAATTTGAATTGAGATCATTTTTGGAATAAGGTGAGAAAAAAAAGGGGGGGTCAATTTTATCTCATTTCAGATTTCAGAAATTAAAAAGAAAATTTCTTCTTTTTGGATTAATATTCAACAGCATAGTGAATTGCTCAAAAGCAAAAAAAAATATTTTAAGTTCATTAGACCACATTCATTCTGTTTGTGTCCACATGTATTATTGAAATTGCTGATTTTTCAAATTTTTGAGACAGGGCCATTCATGTCGCTTTGACACATCAAGTTTTTTTTAGATTTAGATGGTGTTACTGTAAAAAGCACTTATAATTCATTCCTTTCTTTTCATTTGTGTTTCCTTTGAATAAGGACAAGTGAAGTTTTGTAAAAAAAGAAATATGAATAAAATTTGTTATCATTTGTTATATCAACATCTTATTTTTTCAATGCTACATGTACTTGTTTGTATTGTTTTCTGTCTATCATTTTATTTTTTATATGTTTTTCTTTGGTACATGTAACAATTCTATTGTTTTGATTTAAACTCATAAAATTCTTATTCTTATCAAATATCTTATTATAATTTGTAGATAAGCACAGTTCTGCTTCTTTGATCCAACAGCCATCTTCTTCAATGTTTTTTTAACCAGCAGTAAGTTGAAAGTGGGAAGGAGACATCTTGAATCTATTTGATATTCATTTTTATGAGTGTTATCATTTCCATGTCTGATTGAAGATGGCAAGCTGCATGGGAGAAATATTTATTTTGTCCCTCAAAGATCAATTTAATATTCCAGGTAAGATTGATATAGTTTAAAAAGGATTGTAAGATATGAACATTGTATATACATTGTAAAATATGAAATATGATATAATGGCAACAAGATGATGACCCAATGACACAAACACTACAAATGTCATGAAGTGGTCAACATTCAGCTTTCTGTTATGGAAAAGTTGCTATTGAACTACTAACTCAGAATAATTTTCTAGAATCAAATTACATGAATTATGAATTGAACCAGATAATTATTATAGTTTGCATTTAAACATTTTAAGATTACATCAATTAACCAAAAGGATTTCCATACAAACATGACAAAGGTGCCTTGGTTCAGCACATCTACTCTAGTTTTCATTGCAATTATTGGTTAGAAAGAATGATTTTTATGCAATTTTCTTTTACCTGTACATGTATATATTTGTGAAAATGTACACCTATCATGAGGCTTGTAATGCTCTTTACTGTCAGGTGTTAAATTATCATTTTTGACTACCATTAGCATCAAATTGGTTAAAATTTTATCGTGATTCATCAAAACATCCTTATTGTGATTCATCAAAACATCCTTATTGTGATTCATCAAAACATCCTTGTCATGATTCATCAAAACATCCTTATCATGATTCGTCAAAACATCCTTATCGTGATTCATCAAAACATCCTTATTGTGATTCATCAGAGGTATCAAATAATTATCATTAGCATCTATTTTTGAAAAAACGTTAAAATCTGTTACTGTTATTCATCATGAAGGTACCCCCATTACTACAGTCTATCATGGCATAATATGTGGGTAAACAATGAGACACAATTGGTAAAATAAGTCAAAACTTCATCAGAAAGCTTTTGTAAAAGAGAGTTGAAGGACACCAAAGTGACATTAAAACTCTTAAAGTCGAAAATAAACTGACACCAATTTAATATGCAGATTGATAATAACATGCCATCTTTGTTTTTGTAGATGATGTAATTGGCTGTCACTGTTATCATGATAAATCTCAGTCAGGTATAAATATATACATGTTAAAATTTAAAGTTTTGCCATCAAAATTCATATACTTACAGGGTATCTATGGTACATTGTTTTGTAGATATCAAATCAACAGTTAGATTATACACAGACACTTCACAGTGATAAATAAAAAGAACAAAGTGTGCTCCCAGTTTCCACTTAAATTTGTGGAATTATGTTCACAGCTATTAATTTCCGTTAAGCTATATCAAATGTTATATAGAAGCATTTTAAAAATCTTGCAATGTCAGATTTAAGTCACATGGCATTTTTATTATGATTAAGTTACTTGTAGTAAGAGGACAGTTTGTTTATGTTATGTCCTGTACATTTAATGCTCCCACACTTAGTCCAGGAGTAGTACCTGTAATTGCAATGATTTCTGTCCAGTGGTCAGTTTGTACAAAATGTATAACATATATTTTCATGTCAGACCCTTTTCTCCGACACTTTTAAACTGTTGACCAGAATGATTTTAAATTTGGTCAGCAGCTGGACAGTGATGAGGTCATGTAATCATTTTTCAAATCTGTCAGAACTTACTTCCAGTTTGTAGATCATAGATGTTTAGAATTTTTCATTATGTGCAATGAACTAAATATTTTTGTTACCTATTTATACTATTGAACATTATAACTTCATTCATATAGTATCAGGTATCACTTTCATTGTAACCGTACGCCGTTTGACAGTGTTGACTTCAAATTTTAAGCACTTTTCAGAGCTGTCAGACACCTTACATGCCTTACTTCTTGTTTTTAGATACTATAATTATGAATAGGTGTAAGCTTAGCACGAAAAAGGCATGCAGCTGTTTGCTAGGAAGTTAAGAGTAAAATAATAATATCTTTATTTTATTTTCATAAAATGACCAACAGAATTACTGTATAATGATGAGAAGAAAGCTTTCACTGAAGGTAAGTCATCTAGTGTAATGTTTATCCCTCAGTAGCTGTCAATTCTTGAAAATAATTATCAGTTTTAAGATGGATTTGTTTAAAAAAAATCATATAAATTGAAAGTTACTGTAAAAATTTTCTAAAATTATTGTATGATATAGAAATGTATAAATTTTCTAAAAATTTGCTGCATGCTTATATATCGTAAAATCACATATACAGTGTAATATTTGTGTGGCACTGCTTTCAAAATTACAGTAAGTGATGTGTTTGATATTGTTATGTGACAACCAAATTTATACCGGTACTTAAAATACTGTGTATAAGTGTGGAAAACAAGAAAAGAGCTCAAGTGACTTAACTTATCTGAGTATGCTAGTCAAAAGATTGAAAAATATTGGATATACATTGTATATCAGATCTGAAGGTAATTTCATAAACCATTTTGGAGGTTGCTGATTGAACATTATATTTAAATTTTTTACATAGATAACATGTATACATTGCATTTTGAATATAAATGATTTTTCTTTTTGTAGCCCAGGATATGATATGGTCACCAAAAAATAAAAGACCAGAAAAGTTAAAGGATGGATTGAAGGAAGTAGAGGTAAAGTTAATTACAGGATCAAATATTTCTCTTCAAATTTGATTGAAACCATGGAAATGAATCTTCTAACTTTAGAATATTAAAAAGTTCAAATTGCAATCACATTATCTATATCACTTTTCTGTGAAACTGATGAACCGAATGACTTCAAATTTGGTGAGTGGCTTGACAGTGATGATTTGTATTGTCTGATCTGTCAGAAACCTTTTTCCTGTTTGTCCATATTTTGAATTACAAGTGGGGTATGCTTATCAAACTCAAAATCTTTTACTCGAGATGAACCTGCTACCTTAAGACCACTACATTGCATCAGCTGACTTATGAAGTTTATATATGATGGACATACTGTTGGTTTATATAATACATTTAGACCACAATTACTTGAAAAAAGATATTTACATATATTTTTGATACTGACTAGAATTAAGAAAATACTGGTAATAAAGAAAATCAAAACAAATTACTATCAATCCAAACTAATTTTTGTATTGTAACACATACTGGACAAATAGGAGTTATTGTCTTTATATAAATTAAGTATTTATACTAAATACACCTATTCTACCAATAGAAGTTATTGTCTAAATAATAATTCAGTATTTCTAAAAAGCATTTTTATTTAATCAATAGGAGCTACTGTCTCAACACAAAGTTGTTCATATAAGATGGAGAAGTAGAAAAGTATTACAGGTAAATGAAATATTTATTTTATATCTTTCTATTATTGTTGGTATGTAGAAGTCTTCAGCTCCAATGCATTACTGGTTTAATCTTTGAGACCAAATACTTCTACATGCCAACTTCTGCTAGGTTGGTTGGTTTAATATGGCCATTTAAGCATTTGAGTTCCTGTTGCCTTAAATAATAGGGCCACTGTAACCTTTATTTTAAGGTTGCTTAAGTATATGCATGTCCATTTCAACTTTTGGGTTCAGGGGGCCTTAAATGATATGGCCACTGATCACTGTAATTTTTGTCTTTAGATTGCCTTGAGTAATATGGCCATAGTAACATTTGTATTCAGCTGTTTTAGTGGTGATGCTGAGAAAGTTTTTATAGACAATCTTTGTTTTCAGGTTGCCTTGAGTAATATGGCCATAGTAACATTTGTCTTCAGCTGTTTTAGTGATGATGCTGAGAAAGTTTTAATTGACAATCTTTGTTTTCAGGTTGCCTTGAGTAATATGGCCATAGTAACATTTGTCTTCAGCTGTTTTAGTGATGATGCTGAGAAAGTTTTAATTGGCAATCTTTGTTTTCAGGTTGCCTTGAGTAATATGGCCATAGTAACATTTGTATTCAGCTGTTTTAGTGATGATGCTGAGAAAGTTTTAATTGACAATCTTTGTTTTCAGGTTGCCTTGAGTAATATGGCCATAGTAACATTTGTCTTCAGCTGTTTTAGTGATGATGCTGAGAAAGTTTTAATTGACAATCTTTGTTTTCAGGTTGCCTTGAGTAATATGGCCATAGTAACATTTGTCTTCAGCTGTTTTAGTGATGATGCTGAGAAAGTTTTAATTGGCAATCTTTGTTTTCAGGTTGCCTTGAGTAATATGGCCATAGTAACATTTGTATTCAGCTGTTTTAGTGATGATGCTGAGAAAGTTTTAATTGACAATCTTTGTTTTCAGGTTGCCTTGAGTAATATGGCCATAGTAACATTTGTCTTCAGCTGTTTTAGTGATGATGCTGAGAAAGTTTTAATTGGCAATCTTTGTTTTCAGGTTGCCTTGAGTAATATGGCCATAGTAACATTTGTATTCAGCTGTTTTAGTGATGATGCTGAGAAAGTTTTAATTGACAATCTTTGTTTTCAGGTTGCCTTGAGTAATATGGCCATAGTAACATTTGTCTTCAGCTGTTTTAGTGATGATGCTGAGAAAGTTTTAATTGACAATCTTTGTTTTCAGGTTGCCTTGAGTAATATGGCCATAGTAACATTTGTCTTCAGCTGTTTTAGTGATGATGCTGAGAAAGTTTTAATTGACAATCTTTGTTTTCAGGTTGCCTTGAGTAATATGGCCATAGTAACATTTGTCTTCAGCTGTTTTAGTGATGATGCTGAGAAAGTTTTAATTGACAATCTTTGTTTTCAGGTTGCCTTGAGTAATATGGCCATAGTAACATTTGTATTCAGCTGTTTTAGTGATGATGCTGAGAAAGTTTTTATAGACAATCTTTGTTTTCAGGTTGCCTTGAGTAATATGGCCATAGTAACATTTGTATTCAGCTGTTTTAGTGGTGATGCTGAGAAAGTTTTTATAGACAAATCATTGGTTGGAAAGGGTATTGGAGAAACAGTATCAGATGGTATGTATAATGTATGGTCTAGTGTTTGTTATTGACATCATGTGAAAATGTATTCCCGTAACATGAAATCAAATATAATGATGACATCCTATGATTTTGAACTTTCAATTAAAGGTCAAACTTAATGTTTGTTTTTGAACATTTTGATGTCATGAACATAACTCTTTTATCCTTTTACACAAGCTTTATATATTTGGTACATTGGTATTGCACCTCAAGACCATATTTTGCATACCAATGAAGATTACCTGTCTAACCTTTGTCCTTCAGGATAAGATTTTAGAATTTTTGTTTATCAATCTTAAAACATGTATATATTAATTCTTGCCATGGTAAGACGTTTTCAATGCATTTAAAGGTTTGTGTCTGCTACTCCTGCCCATGGATATTTGATTTCATGGTTTGACAAAAGTCTACAAACAATCTTATAGAAACAATCCATATTCGCAATTGACTTGGTAAGAAATATTTAGATCACTATAGGATTCATTCCTAGGAGAATGCCCATCCCCTTCATTTGATTGATTGATTAAGATCTTTAAAGTGTTACATATCCCTTCCCCTCAAATGTTTGTATTTATATTTATTCTTACCAGCCTTAACAGTACTTATCAAAGTTTTTGTCACTTGGATCACGTTCCACCCCCTTATACCATAAATTGTTCTATATATCAAAAACTGTACAGATCGCAACCCCTCTTCATAAAAGTAAGCACCAATACATTTTTATCTTAGGCTTTATTGAAGAACAAATTGTTTGCTTAAGGGGGTTAGCAGGTATAAATCAAACTTTTTTTTAAATATAGGATTCCACTATTTTTTTCTATAAATAAACTTTATCCTATATGTATACTTAATGGAAAATAATATAATAAATTAATTTTACACTACTGTATTTTGTTTATGTTATTGTAAGTATTTGTTTACTTTCAGCTTTTGTCTCTGACCAATTTTTCATTACAACATATCCTGATAAACCTAAAGTTGACTATGGATTCTTCATCAAGAGGCCCCCTATAGGGGAGGCTATAAAGAGATTAGAAAAAATATCTGCTTGGGAACCCAAGGTAAATTCATATCCTTTTATAAATGCAAACCATCTAGACATGACATAATGAGAACCAATGACCTGATTTATGACATAAATGAAAAACAAATATACAGGAACCAACCACAATCACTACATGATTTGATTTGTGACAGGCACATATAGAATGTCCCATGCTGTTATTTAAAAATAGTATGTAGAGTCCTGCCATAGAATGCTCTTCAAAGACTCATAATAAAAAATAATTCAAATTTTCTCGTCAAATTAATAAGATATTCAATTTTAACAATATTAATTAAAATACTTTGTGTCACCATGCTAAACTTTACGTATTATTTTATTGAAACAGACCGTACAGATGGACATTCCAGGACCGTTAGGTAGACGTTTGGAGAGAAGGGTATCGGTCAATACTCGTCAAGATATGGTGAGTAAAAGAAATATTCACTAAATAATTTATTCTTGAAATAAACTTCTGAGTCATAAATCATAGATAGTTAGACTTAAATTGTAGTAACCTCAGAAAAAGCAATTCTCATGATCACTTATCTGGTTACTAGTATTTCACCTTCATGAAAAATACTTTTAATCCTAAAATAATACTACAAAGATCATCTTTTTGATGACAACACCAAAAAACTATCTTCAATGAACTATCAATGTTGGTTTTTTTTAGTGAGAGACAATATGATTATGATGAAACATGATCTATTTTATCAATATTTTGTTTTTCCTTTTTCTTGTCAGTTTTAGACTTTTTTTTATTTATCCTCTCAGATTTAGATTGTAATTTCTCAAGGCCTTGATATTCATAGATTGAAGCTTTTATACTATCTTTTGTTTCTGAAAACTGATGAACAAGTTTATTTTCATTTTCCATCCATATGTTGATATAGGAGTCAAGGTTTGGATGTTCTTTGCCTACATTTTCCTCAGATGTGATATTACGATCGGTCATTTCACTAGCATCTTTGCTGCTAATATATTGATATAGAACAATTTCTTGGTCCCTTATCAGAGGACCAAGGTGAAAAACCATAAGCATATTTCTTTGTCTATTTAAAAGAAGTCTTGAGAAGTATTGTTTAAGCACGATGTCTGCTGGGATTGCCCTTCTTAAGCTCAAAACAAAATTTAGAATAATTGTATGACATTTTGCTTCTGTTTCTGTATTTTGGTTTTGATTGGGGAAATCATCTTCACTATCTGTATCATCAAGTTCAACTATTGGCTGAGTCAGAGTCTCTGATGAATCCACATGTTTTGTTGTCTTTAAGATGCCTTTTTTTGGCCTTGTAGGATTACATGAGACCTCATTATGACCAATGATATCAATTTTTATTCCTAATTTATTGTCTAATTTATGGTCAGGATAGACTGTTCTTGAATTCCCTTCATTTATTGTTTTTGTTGTCAAGCTTACATTGTCTTTTTGTTGAAAGTCTTCACTACTTTCTTGTGGACATATAGCATCCAGATTGATTTTAAGATGTACAGTTTTACCTTTATATGTAACAAAAATCTCTGTGGAATTGTCTATCTCAACAAAATCCTGAAAAATATCCTCTTTTTGTAAAAACTCTAGTCCTCTTTCACTCATAACTTGTAAGAATGTTTTCATTTTAGTTGTAAGTTTCATTTCTTCTGATTTAACTCTAACTTCCCACAAGTCATTGCCAGCTTTATATCTGACCCTCGGCTGTTTAGAAACTATTTCTCTCTTCAGATACATATTCAAAAGATCATTACAGAGGTGATATTTACAGACAAGCTCTTTGTGTATGTCAGTTGAGCTATCAACAACAGTTTTTGATAGTTTCTTCAAATACATTTGGCGAAAGTCTGATATACAAGAATTCTTAGGAAGAATATCATCAAAGTTAAATTCTTTTATTTTCTTTGTGTCTTCTTTTATATCCATTCTGTAAAATATTTCATAATTATGAGCTTGTTTTTTCATAATAATTAGTTTTTAAAAGTAATGAATCTTTAGTGTTGCTTTAAATTAAATATTTACACCCTTAAAAGAATAATAGATCTATGATCTATGGATTTGCCAAAATATAATTTTTTCTATGCATAGTTTTAAAGAATTTTTTGCACTATGTTACTTGTGTTAACTGAACTTTTGAAATTAGTAGCAAATTTTTTGCAGAAGCATTGCAAATCTTCCACTTACCATGTTAAATTATAAAGCTAAAATCTACATTTCCCTAAAACCTTTGATAACAATGAAGATTTGTGATAAATAATGGTGTCATTAAAGTTTTCATTTTTTGTTGAATATACTCTACCAATTAAGCAAAGAAGGATCTTATTCTAAAATCATACCATGAGATGATGTGCAAGTCAGCCATTTTATTTATCATTAGGAGATGAAAGGGAGTGTGATAGATGGAAATAGCATTTTGAAATATGAATTAAACAGGATTTTTTCTAAATATCACAAAAATTAAATTGCATTTTAGTCAAAAATGACCAAATCACAAAAATTTCTGAATTTACAGTATTGAAGTCATCCTCATTATGCAGATGTATTAATTATAGTACAGGTTTTACACTAATTTGACAAGATTTAACTGAATTACTTATGTAGATAGATTGACATATCTTACCTTATATTGTTATGTTTATAATCGCCGAATATTTTGTTAAGTAAAAATTAGGTGATGTTGAATGATTGCCAATGAGACAACAATCTGCCATAGACCAAATGACATGTAAGCAACTATAAATAACCCTTTAACAGTTAGAAGAATCAGATACTTGTGATACTTTTCTAATAACAGATTGTTGGTTAATACATTATTAATTAAGACAATTGATTTTAGAGAAGTAACAATATACCTATAGAAACAAATAAAATACAAGAAATACAGAAATCAATAAAGTTTTCTAATCAAATTATCTGACCATATGGTTGTCTATTAGATTTTAAGGGAGATAATTCAATTCTAAAAATAAAATTAAAAATCTACTGTTTTAAATTTACTTAAATATAAAACTTGAAAACAGTAGCAGAAGCAAAAAGGGGAAAGCAGTGAGCTATTAATGCTTATTCAGATAATTTACACTTAAATGCAAAGTACATTGTTTACTTTATTGGGTTGTGATAAATAAGTCAAATATATGTTTCTCATTTTGAAACACATCAGAACTTTTATCCTGTGGAATATATCTTCATAAAAAAGTGATTCATTGCTTAGTTTTTTTAAATTTTTTCAAAAGTTTTCTTCTGTCTATTTTAACAATGGAAAACTATCACAACATCCAGTGGTAAAAAGTACATGCATATTTAGGATTCTAACAATTTTAATATAATACTAAGAGTTAGACCATGTTTTTGTTATTGTTAATGGACAGTTGATGGTAATGTATTAGGTTTTAGTTTGGTGGCCAACCTCCAGTATTGAAGCATGGCCATGGAGTCCTATGTCAACTGACAGAGACAGAGCAAATCTGATAGTTCTATCAATACATGGGTAGGTCAAATAAATCTTTTATTAACAAAATTCTGAAATAAATTGAAAGTTTATTCATCAAAATATGAAATCATTCCCTTATATATGAGGTTAAATAAAATAATTTTCATTGAGCAAAAATACTTTTTAAAACTGAATATTAGAATTCTAAATTAATCTGAGATATTCAGGTCTTTTATTTAACATTTCTTGATGTTAATGTTTAGTGCTTTAATATTGATTAATGCAGCATCTAAAAAAATGCTTGTATATATATGTGTAGATATTTTTGCAGTTGTAAAATTAAACAACAGCATACTAATTATTAGCTTAGCATTTATGAAAAATAACAAAAGTTACAACTGTTGAATTGTATTTTCAGGCCAAATATAGACTTATTGGCTTACAATAGGACAGAGTGTGATCCATTTCATGCAAGCTTCAGGTATGTCATTTATCTTGATTTTATAATTAAAGTCCAGATTTAATGCTGTTATTTTGTTTTTCCCAATTCATGCAGTTCAGAGTGATTATTAAAACACTGATTCACTAATATTACAAAGCATACTCATAGATGACATCAATTCTTTATCAAGATAACAGAAATTGATGTCATAGTAGAGACCCTGCTTTTTTATTTTTCATATATTTCATTTTATGAGTTATGATGCATATGTTTCAGCTGTTTACAACCACACAGATTTTTCACTATAGAGCAGTCACAGAGTGGTGGCGGTGAGACAACAGCTCATACTTCTACATATGAGATAATTCAAGGAAAGGTAAGTCTCAGAGTGGTGGTGGTGGTGAGACAACAGCTCATACTTCTTCATATGAGATAATTCAAGTAAAGGTAAGTCTCAGAGTGGTAGTGGTGGTGAGACAGCAGCTCATACTTCTACATATGAGATAATTCAAGTAAAGGTAAGTCTCAGAGTGGTGGCGGTGAGACAACAGCTCATACTTCTACATATGAGATAATTCAAGGAAAGGTAAATCTCAGAGCGGTGGCGGTGAGACAGCAGCTCATACTTCTACATATGAGATAATTCAAGGAAAGGTAAGTTTCAGAGTGGCAGTGGTGAGACAGCAGCTCATACTTCTACATATGAGATAATTCAAGGAAAGGTAAGTCTCAGAGTGGCGGTGGTGAGACAGCAGCTCATACTTCTACATATGAGATAATTCAAGGAAAGGTAAGTCTCAGAGTGGCGGTGGTGAGACAGCAGCTCATACTTCTACATATGAGATAATTCAAGGAAAGGTAAGTCTCAGAGTGGTAGTGGTGAGACAACAGCTCATACTTCTACATATGAGATAATTCAAGGAAAGGTAAGTCTCAGAGTAGTAGTGGTGAGACAACAACTCATACTTCTTCATATGAGATAATTCAAGGAAAGGTAAGTCTCAGAGTGGCGGCAGTGAGACAACAGCTCATACATCTACTTATGAGATAATTCAAGGAATGGTAAGTCTCAGAGTGGCGGCGGTGAGACAACAGCTCATACATCTACTTATGAGATAATTCAAGGAATGGTAAGTCTCAGAGTGACGGCGGTGAGACAACAGCTCATACATCTACTTATAAGATAATTCAAGGAAAGGTATTTTTGAAACATAAATATCAATATGGCAATATTTTCCATCCGATAACAATTCTGGCTACATGTAGCCTATATTTGTGGTAAGGTCATATTCTAATGTACTATAAGTAATAAATCAAAAAGATTTGGTCTAAATGATTATTGATACATGTATGTGTCTCTTTAGCAGGGTTCACCTTTGATTCATTTTATAAAAAATATTTTAAAATCACCATGCTATTCTTTGAAACATTGGAAACATTTAAATGAAGAACAATACATATACACATTCATGGAACTACAATCTGTCGATACCTGTAACTTGGCATTGCACAAGCAGAGCTCCAGATAAGAATTCACAAATTGGGTTTTTTACTCACCATTTTCTTATATAATTGGGTGATAAAGTTTTTTGATTGCATTATCAATTCCAATTCACCCCTCATGTTAATATCAAATTGGGTTTTTCACCACCAAGCTCCTTATTGTATTGGGTTTTTTCATCAACACAATATTGAATATTTAGGCAATATCAACCCCAGATTTTTTGCCATCTTAAATATGTTTCTTTCTTTGTTTAGTTGTTTTATTTGGTTTATGGTTAGGGTTATTTGCTAGCTGTTTTATTTGGTTTATTCACTGAGGAGCAATTGTAGGTTTAATTTTTGTTCCGTTTCAAACCTTCTGCCAGTTTTGTATTTTCTCATATATACTGTATAAAACGGATATGTGTATTCACAGGCACTCGTCTTATACCTTTATATAATAAATTCTGAGACCAGTGTAAAATGAAACAAAACATAGTTTATAAACTCTAATTATACTTGAATGTTTTTGTTTTATTCCAATTTTCATAAATCTGGGTTTAGTTGTCTTTTATTACAACTTTTGGTTTCTGATGCTTTATCATGTCATAATTGATTTGGCCTCAAGTGTTTGGCCTTTCACTTTTTCCAACTGATTTCTTTTTGAGGAAACCCTGTTTTTATTAGAAATGTTCTCGTTAAGGTACGCACACACGCCGGTGTGTTCGACGGCTTCCTAAAAACACTGGCTCAGAGTCTTGTTATCATCATAACTTTCCCTCAGCTTTTCAAAAAAAGCAGAAAACATGCTTCTATTCAATATTTTAAACTTTCGTTTTAATTCAATGTATGTTATGATAAATCCTGAGCAATGCGAAAAAATTATGACTATATGACACACGCTAATTGGATAGACGTCGAGAAGATTGAAATGTTTTCAAAAACACGTGTACCTGTTGAGCAACGGCAAACTCTAACAGGGACCTATTTCAGCTACTTGATGCAGGGATCTATTTTTAGAACGAAAGGAAATTTCCAATTATAAATATTATAAAAAATTAAAATAGTTTAAGCGATGACTGTAAACAGATAAGGGTAAACAACGCAAATGGTAGCCAATAACAGGGTGGAGAACTCATGGTTTTGGAATATAATTGGGTTTTCCTTTGAATTAATTGGGTTATTGAACCCTGCAATGGGCAATTGCATTGGGTTTTTTATTATTTGTGTTGCGTGATCACGCAAATACGCAGCTTATCTGGAGCTCTGTGTCATCTTTTTTCTTTGACTGTTTATGATGTCTTAACACAAAATCCATTGGACATGTTGGATGTTGGATGTGTACGGGTTGAAGATTTAGCCTTAGATGCATGATTTTTTAATAAGTTTTTAAAGGCTTTGAACAAGCTGTCAGTTAACTGCAAGTACTCTCAGATCTATACCTAGTGTCTTTTTGTTGTTGGGATGCAGGTCCACTTGTATTTTTGTCCATCTGATGAGTTAAGCCTTTTTCAACTGATTTTTATAGTTCGTTCTTATGATGTACTATTATACCACTGTCCCAGGTTAGAGGGAGGGTTGGGATCCCGCTAACATGTTTAACCCCGTTATATTCTGTATGTATGTGCCTGTCCCAAGTCAGGAGCCTGTAATTCAGTGGTTGTCTTTTGTTTGTGTGTTGCATATTTGTTTTTTGTTAAATTTTTACATAAATTAGACCGTTAGTTTTCTCATTTGAATTGTTTAACATTGTCATTTCGGGGCCTTTTATAACTGACTATGTGGTATGGGCTTTGCTCAATGTTGAAGGCCGTATGGTGACCTATAGTTGTTAAATTCTTTGTTATTTTGGTTGCTTGTGGAAATTTGTCTCATTGGCAACCACACCACATCTTTTTTTTTTATAATTATAAGTATCATTTATACATCAATCTTTACACTAAAATAATATATTTTTAAACTTGGTCCGTTTTGAATTAAGCTGAAAAAAATTATTGTGATTGTTTAAAGATTTATAGATATATCTACATGAGAGTGGATTCTTTCCCAGGAGCTATTTTGCCTCATAGATTTATCTGCTTAAAGGAAATCATATGAGTTATAGTGTTTAAGAATAAAATAATTATTATTATTATTGCAGATTCAGAGAATTTCAAATATTGCCATTCCACTCAAAAGTAAGTTTAAACATTTGAAAAATGATTATTTCACTGTAAAAGGGTAGTAAAGCAATCAATTTATTGTAAAAGGGTAGTGAATTTTTTAATAAGGTTCATGTTTTGTCTCTGGAATAATTGCAGTAGGGTTAACTTAGTTGATTTAGTATATATATATATATATTAGTCTGAAAGAATTAGATTTTTTCTGCTTACAAATTTTTGTCCGTCCTTTAGTGGGATTCGAAATTCACACCTTTGATACACTACAGCACCAATCACTTAGTCTCATGTCCAGCTCTCTTGACCACTATCTGCTATATAAAAAATATAAATATATTATATATAACTTCAATAGTCGTAGTGATAGTGTTACCTTATATATATATATAAAAGATGTCAACGAGAACTCGAGGACTCAAGTATAGCTTTGTAGCACCGAGTATCCATTACTAAAATGATACTCGACTAATTAGGTTTCCTTTAGAATGTTGTTTTTTCTATAAGGTTAAATAAAAAATAATTTTATTGAGAGCACCTCCCGGGAAATTATATATTAATCAAAATTCAGAAAAATAAAGAAAAACTCAGGTTACCAGATTGAAAGAATGCACAGATATTGTCTTTTCTGGGATCAAATGTTGAAAGCAATCAATGTCACATTTCTTTTTCATTTGACTTTAACAAAATAATAACTTGCCTTACTCAAGGCATACAATCATGATACTAGACTACTAGTAGATTAATAGACAGGTATTTTTTTCTTTAAATTGCAGGTCATGTAACTTGTTTAAGTAGAAATCATTTAGAAGATAAATTGGTTCTTGGCTGTGCTGATGGCTCTATTGTATGTATGATTTTACTCAGTTATAGACAATTTTATGGCTTAAGGTTTACAACATTTGCTGTATAAGCAAATTTAGAGCTTTCAGAAATCTTTTTTACAGAAAATATTGGTTTAGAATTATGTACATTAACAATACGATAAGAAAACAGACTGTAGTAGCTTCCGTGGCAAATTTGGTTTTAGTTGTATTTATGTTTAAGGATAAAATTTAAAATTTCTTTCTTCCATACTATTTCATTATTTAGAAGATGAGGTAACATAGGGTTATCTTCAGTGAGTAAATATATATAAAAAAACAAACATAGTGATTTACATAACAGTTAATACTGTATTGACATCACTATTTAATCCTTCAGGTACAATGAGTTTGTGTTAAAGCTCTGTCTTTTGTACTCATTCTATTGTACTCCACAGACTATGCAGTCTGTCTTAAATTAACCTATCTTGATTGTGAAGGTTTATTTTCTGAGTGAAATATTCTTATTTTATTTTAGGTGCTATATGATGAAGGGAGGAAGTCTACATTTTATGTTAGGGCTGCATTGGTGAGTTGAGTATAGTCAAAACATCTAGATATAGAAATTACATTTCACATATTATTATACAAATCCTTAGATTAGAACTAAAGCTTTTCAGGTATACAAGTACAAATATAAAGTATGTAAGGTTTGTAAACATAGATGCCTTATTATGTATGTATGGTATACACATAAAAAAGAATGGATATTTATATTTTGTTCATGAATTTTAATGTCAAGTACATGTGCATGACATGCATCACTTTCTTATTGACACATGATTTTACACATAGATCACGGAAAATGGAAATAAATGGTGTCTGATATTAACATTGAAAGGATACATTATTTGTTTACAGATACCAGCTTGCATTTCGTGGCATCCTACAGGAACAGTATTCTTTATAGTGGGTGCTAGAGGAGATATTCAGGTAAAGTACTATAGCAAAGGCAGCTAAAATGTACATCAATCAGTCTTATATCATAGATTTTAGTAATTTTAAAATAGAAGATGTGGTATGATTGCAAATGAGACAACTCTCCACAAGAGACCAACATTAAACAGGAATTAACAACTATAGGTCACCATACAGTTTTCAACAATAAGCAAAGCCCATACCTCAGAGTTAGCTATAAAAGGCCCTGAAATGACAATATAAAACATGGTATTAACAATTATATTTTTGAGTAAACATATTTAAGTTATTTTATGAATTGCACAAAGATTCTTTGAAGTAAATTCCTTGTTTTCATACAATAAAGAAACTGTTTTCAATACAAAATATTTAAAAAATTAACTTAATGGTTTTTTTTAAGGAAGAAACAAAATATTTAAGAAGAAAGGCTTATTCTAAAAGCACTTAAATGAATCAGCTTAAACCAGCATGTAAATTCAGTTCAGAAAACTATTATAATTTACTTCTTACAGGTTTTTGATATGGCATTATCTCCCTTGAAAGTGCAGTTGGTGTCAGAAGATCCGTGTACGCATAGAATTCTACCTGTAGGCAAATTTTTCAAGTAAGATATGATGATGGTTTTATGTAAGATTTTAGATTTGTAAATGTAATAGTACACATATTTGAAACTGCTATTTAAAAAGTGAATGAAAAAGGAGAGATAATATATTATAGATGTTCACAATGACCTTTCCTCTGTAGGAAAAAGTCCTATCAGTCTTAGCGACATACAACATGATAACATTCTTGAATTACTACAGAATAACTTTAACTGTGGAAGTATTTTCTTACTATGTTTATGAGTTGTTAAGATTTTGATATCCTCCTTTAATTGGTGAATTTATTGCTGTTTGACCTGTCTTGTTTTCAACTCTATTAAAGATGTAAATTTTGACACAATTCTAGAGATAATTGAGGATATTTTTAAATTTACAACAAAAAAGTTTAAATAAATTTTGTCAAAACTTTTTTTTTTTTTTTTTTTTTTTATTCAACAACGGTATTGCTCGCTGTTAACAATTACTCCACTGACACAGCTATCTCAGTGAAGGTCCCTGTTTCATTAGTACCAGAAGTTCAGGGATTCTTCAGGTAGATAAACTGCATATTGTTAGTTGTTTACAAAATATTATGAATATTACATCAATGTAATATTCAAAACTTTTTTTTGTTCCTTATCAAGGAAGCAAATTTTAAATAAATGTCATTTTTATATTTTTCAGGGTTCCTTACACATTAAAGGATATTAAATGGTGTTTATATGATCCAAAGTCTGTAGAATGGAATGGTGACTACACTGATGCTATGTACATGCATTTTGACAGGTAAAGCATTATACTGAGATATGGACATTTTTTAGTTTAAAGATGGCCAATATTCTGAATACCCAGATTGTCATGGTTTCTCCATGTAATTTTAAAATAAAGCCAGGTAAATAAGGATATTGAAGTTTATATACTCTGTGGTCAGCACTTGATGATCAATTTTGTGAATTAATGCTTTCAAACATCTGTCTCTGTTACTTTCATATCGTGTTCACATTTACTGTTTAAAAAAACTATTTTTGTTAGCCTTTTGTTTGTTGCAACTTCCATGAGTAGAAAAATAATGGGAATATAAATTGTCTGTAAAACTTGGATCTTTCTTTATTTAAATACATCAACTGAATTTTAAATTTGATATTTAAAATTGCCACTAAATGGGCTAGAATGGGCTTAGGCTTAAACAGAAATAAAGTATTTGCAAAAGTGAATTGGTATTTTATGAAGATGCAAATAAGGGACACATGTTCTTTAGAGCCTTTAGTTTAATGATTTTCTCTGTTTTGGCCAATATCTCAAGAAAGATTATAATTTCCCTCAGTTTTGCTTTATTGGAGGATATCTTTACATTACAACCTCACTGTTTTCTTTAATATATATACTAATCTTCATTAAACTTAACTTTGTATTTTGTAGAGGTCCTCCGGTTGTGTTTATATTACATCTAGGAGTTATCAGTAGAGAGAGACTGTCAGGTCTAGAATTAGTCAAAGAGTATCTAAAACATAGACAAGAGGAAGAGGTTAGTTTATATTACATCTAGGAGTTATCAGTAGAGAGAGACTGTCAAGTCTAGAATTAGTCAAAGAGTACCTAAAACATAGACAAGAGGAAGAGGTTAGTTTATATTACATCTAGGAGTTATCAGTAGAGAGAGACTGTCAAGTCTAGAATTAGTCAAAGAGTACCTAAAACATAGACAAGAGGAAGAGGTTAGTTTATATTACATCTAGGAGTTATCAGTAGAGAGAGACTGTCAAGTCTAGAATTAGTCAAAGAGTACCTAAAACATAGACAAGAGGAAGAGGTTAGTTTATATTACATCTAGGAGTTATCAGTAGAGAGAGACTGTCAAGTCTAGAATTAGTCAAAGAGTATCTAAAACATAGACAAGAGGAAGAGGTTAGTTTATATTACATCTAGGAGTTATCAGTAGAGAGAGACTGTCAAGTCTAGAATTAGTCAAAGAGTACCTAAAACATAGACAAGAGGAAGAGGTTAGTTTATATTACATCTAGGAGTTATCAGTAGAGAGAGACTGTCAAGTCTAGAATTAGTCAAAGAGTATCTAAAACATAGACAAGAGGAAGAGGTTAGTTTATATTACATCTAGGAGTTATCAGTAGAGAGAGACTGTCAAGTCTAGAATTAGTCAAAGAGTATCTAAAACATAGACAAGAGGAAGAGGTTAGTTTATATTACATCTAGGAGTTATCAGTAGAGAGAGACTGTCAGGTCTAGAATTAGTCAAAGAGTACCTAAAACATAGACAAGAGGAAGAGGTTAGTTTATATTACATCTAGGAGTTATCAGTAGAGAGAGACTGTCAAGTCTAGAATTAGTCAAAGAGTACCTAAAACATAGACAAGAGGAAGAGGTTAGTTTATATTACATCTAGGAGTTATCAGTAGAGAGAGACTGTCAAGTCTAGAATTAGTCAAAGAGTACCTAAAACATAGACAAGAGGAAGAGGTTAGTTTATATTACATCTAGGAGTTATCAGTAGAGAGAGACTGTCAAGTCTAGAATTAGTCAAAGAGTATCTAAAACATAGACAAGAGGAAGAGGTTAGTTTATATTACATCTAGGAGTTATCAGTAGAGAGAGACTGTCAAGTCTAGAATTAGTCAAAGAGTATCTAAAACATAGACAAGAGGAAGAGGTTAGTTTATATTACATCTAGGAGTTATCAGTAGAGAGAGACTGTCAAGTCTAGAATTAGTCAAAGAGTATCTAAAACATAGACAAGAGGAAGAGGTTAGTTTATATTACATCTAGGAGTTATCAGTAGAGAGAGACTGTCAAGTCTAGAATTAGTCAAAGAGTATCTAAAACATAGACAAGAGGAAGAGGTTAGTTTATATTACATCTAGGAGTTATCAGTAGAGAGAGACTGTCAAGTCTAGAATTAGTCAAAGAGTATCTAAAACATAGACAAGAGGAAGAGGTTAGTTTATATTACATCTAGGAGTTATCAGTAGAGAGAGACTGTCAAGTCTAGAATTAGTCAAAGAGTATCTAAAACATAGACAAGAGGAAGAGGTTAGTTTATATTACATCTAGGAGTTATCAGTAGAGAGAGACTGTCAAGTCTAGAATTAGTCAAAGAGTATCTAAAACATAGACAAGAGGAAGAGGTTAGTTTATATTACATCTAGGAGTTATCAGTAGAGAGAGACTGTCAAGTCTAGAATTAGTCAAAGAGTATCTAAAACATAGACAAGAGGAAGAGGTTAGTTTATATTACATCTAGGAGTTATCAGTAGAGAGAGACTGTCAAGTCTAGAATTAGTCAAAGAGTACCTAAAACATAGACAAGAGGAAGAGGTTAGTTTATATTACATCTAGGAGTTATCAGTAGAGAGAGACTGTCAAGTCTAGAATTAGTCAAAGAGTATCTAAAACATAGACAAGAGGAAGAGGTTAGTTTATATTACATCTAGGAGTTATCAGTAGAGAGAGACTGTCAAGTCTAGAATTAGTCAAAGAGTACCTAAAACATAGACAAGAGGAAGAGGTTAGTTTATATTACATCTAGGAGTTATCAGTAGAGAGAGACTGTCAAGTCTAGAATTAGTCAAAGAGTATCTAAAACATAGACAAGAGGAAGAGGTTAGTTTATATTACATCTAGGAGTTATCAGTAGAGAGAGACTGTCAAGTCTAGAATTAGTCAAAGAGTATCTAAAACATAGACAAGAGGAAGAGGTTAGTTTATATTACATCTAGGAGTTATCAGTAGAGAGAGACTGTCAAGTCTAGAATTAGTCAAAGAGTATCTAAAACATAGACAAGAGGAAGAGGTTAGTTTATATTACATCTAGGAGTTATCAGTAGAGAGAGACTGTCAAGTCTAGAATTAGTCAAAGAGTATCTAAAACATAGACAAGAGGAAGAGGTTAGTTTATATTACATCTAGGAGTTATCAGTAGAGAGAGACTGTCAGGTCTAGAATTAGTCAAAGAGTACCTAAAACATAGACAAGAGGAAGAGGTTAGTTTATATTACATCTAGGAGTTATCAGTAGAGAGAGACTGTCAAGTCTAGAATTAGTCAAAGAGTATCTAAAACATAGACAAGAGGAAGAGGTTAGTTTATATTACATCTAGGAGTTATCAGTAGAGAGAGACTGTCAAGTCTAGAATTAGTCAAAGAGTATCTAAAACATAGACAAGAGGAAGAGGTTA
This sequence comes from Mytilus galloprovincialis, assembly GCA_037788925.1. Lineage (NCBI taxonomy): Eukaryota > Metazoa > Mollusca > Bivalvia > Mytilida > Mytilidae > Mytilus > Mytilus galloprovincialis. The sequence continues at coordinate 79,197,908 of CM075334.1, forward strand.
GTTTATATTACATCTAGGAGTTATCAGTAGAGAGAGACTGTCAAGTCTAGAATTAGTCAAAGAGTATCTAAAACATAGACAAGAGGAAGAGGTTAGTTTATATTACATCTAGGAGTTATCAGTAGAGAGAGACTGTCAGGTCTAGAATTAGTCAAAGAGTACCTAAAACATAGACAAGAGGAAGAGGTTAGTTTATATTACATCTAGGAGTTATCAGTAGAGAGAGACTGTCAAGTCTAGAATTAGTCAAAGAGTATCTAAAACATAGACAAGAGGAAGAGGTTAGTTTATATTACATCTAGGAGTTATCAGTAGAGAGAGACTGTCAAGTCTAGAATTAGTCAAAGAGTATCTAAAACATAGACAAGAGGAAGAGGTTAGTTTATATTACATCTAGGAGTTATCAGTAGAGAGAGACTGTCAAGTCTAGAATTAGTCAAAGAGTATCTAAAACATAGACAAGAGGAAGAGGTTAGTTTATATTACATCTAGGAGTTATCAGTAGAGAGAGACTGTCAAGTCTAGAATTAGTCAAAGAGTATCTAAAACATAGACAAGAGGAAGAGGTTAGTTTATATTACATCTAGGAGTTATCAGTAGAGAGAGACTGTCAAGTCTAGAATTAGTCAAAGAGTATCTAAAACATAGACAAGAGGAAGAGGTTAGTTTATATTACATCTAGGAGTTATCAGTAGAGAGAGACTGTCAAGTCTAGAATTAGTCAAAGAGTATCTAAAACATAGACAAGAGGAAGAGGTTAGTTTATATTACATCTAGGAGTTATCAGTAGAGAGAGACTGTCAAGTCTAGAATTAGTCAAAGAGTATCTAAAACATAGACAAGAGGAAGAGGTTAGTTTATATTACATCTAGGAGTTATCAGTAGAGAGAGACTGTCAAGTCTAGAATTAGTCAAAGAGTATCTAAAACATAGACAAGAGGAAGAGGTTAGTTTATATTACATCTAGGAGTTATCAGTAGAGAGAGACTGTCAAGTCTAGAATTAGTCAAAGAGTATCTAAAACATAGACAAGAGGAAGAGGTTAGTTTATATTACATCTAGGAGTTATCAGTAGAGAGAGACTGTCAAGTCTAGAATTAGTCAAAGAGTATCTAAAACATAGACAAGAGGAAGAGGTTAGTTTATATTACATCTAGGAGTTATCAGTAGAGAGAGACTGTCAAGTCTAGAATTAGTCAAAGAGTATCTAAAACATAGACAAGAGGAAGAGGTTAGTTTATATTACATCTAGGAGTTATCAGTAGAGAGAGACTGTCAAGTCTAGAATTAGTCAAAGAGTATCTAAAACATAGACAAGAGGAAGAGGTTAGTTTATATTACATCTAGGAGTTATCAGTAGAGAGAGACTGTCAAGTCTAGAATTAGTCAAAGAGTATCTAAAACATAGACAAGAGGAAGAGGTTAGTTTATATTACATCTAGGAGTTATCAGTAGAGAGAGACTGTCAAGTCTAGAATTAGTCAAAGAGTATCTAAAACATAGACAAGAGGAAGAGGTTAGTTTATATTACATCTAGGAGTTATCAGTAGAGAGAGACTGTCAAGTCTAGAATTAGTCAAAGAGTATCTAAAACATAGACAAGAGGAAGAGGTTAGTTTATATTACATCTAGGAGTTATCAGTAGAGAGAGACTGTCAAGTCTAGAATTAGTCAAAGAGTATCTAAAACATAGACAAGAGGAAGAGGTTAGTTTATATTACATCTAGGAGTTATCAGTAGAGAGAGACTGTCAAGTCTAGAATTAGTCAAAGAGTATCTAAAACATAGACAAGAGGAAGAGGTTAGTTTATATTACATCTAGGAGTTATCAGTAGAGAGAGACTGTCAAGTCTAGAATTAGTCAAAGAGTATCTAAAACATAGACAAGAGGAAGAGGTTAGTTTATATTACATCTAGGAGTTATCAGTAGAGAGAGACTGTCAAGTCTAGAATTAGTCAAAGAGTATCTAAAACATAGACAAGAGGAAGAGGTTAGTTTATATTACATCTAGGAGTTATCAGTAGAGAGAGACTGTCAAGTCTAGAATTAGTCAAAGAGTATCTAAAACATAGACAAGAGGAAGAGGTTAGTTTATATTACATCTAGGAGTTATCAGTAGAGAGAGACTGTCAAGTCTAGAATTAGTCAAAGAGTATCTAAAACATAGACAAGAGGAAGAGGTTAGTTTATATTACATCTAGGAGTTATCAGTAGAGAGAGACTGTCAAGTCTAGAATTAGTCAAAGAGTACCTAAAACATAGACAAGAGGAAGAGGTTAGTTTATATTACATCTAGGAGTTATCAGTAGAGAGAGACTGTCAAGTCTAGAATTAGTCAAAGAGTATCTAAAACATAGACAAGAGGAAGAGGTGAAGAATGTTTGACAATTTTCATTTTGTTGTAGGAACAATTAAACAACCAATGATTGGTTTATATTAAAAAAATACCTTTTTTGTGAACTTTGGGATTTTAACCAGCAAGTGTTTTGTACCCTTAAAGAATGGTGTCATATTAAAATAAGAAAATTCAGTATGATTACCAATTAGTCAATAATCTTCAACCAGAGGTCTAATGAGTAGAAGTTATAACTATAGATCCCCAAACAGCATTTATTTATCTAACTTGTTTTGATACTGTATATTGGGGAGATATATAGAGATTCTACCACTGCATCAAGTGTGATACAATATTTATCCACTCGAGACAGTTAAATTTTAAATTTAAAATGTGAGGCTCATAGAGCATTTCAAATATTTAAAATTTAACTGTCCAGAGTGGATAAATATCGTATTACACGAAATTTGGTGGTAGAGTCTATTTTTATAATGATTTTCAAACAATATGCAGGCAAAAGTATTCCTTCTTTTCGAATGATCTGCAAAAAGATGCGTACTTTCTATGTGACGTCATCAGACATGGTCGCCTTTTTTCGTGCCGTCACAATAGGAAATTCAGAGGAAAGCAAGAAAATTTGACGTCATAATCGGATTTTAACCAATGAAGAACTGAGATCAAACGAACCACACGTTGATTAAATTTTTTTTATACAATGGGTGCAGAAAGGGATAAATTGACGAAGAATTAGAGAAATTTCTATAAATGTTTAGTTTAGTAAGTAAAATGTTACAGCTCTTACAAATAATGTTTGTCTTAGGTTGATGTCTTTTAAAATCAGATCAAATCATCCAAAACTTGTAGGAACCCTTTTTATTGGGACATGACATGTTTTATGTTTTTTTTTAAGTCAAATAACACTTACCATAAAGTCTGAACGTAGCTATAGACTGACCAGAGATTAATTGACTGTAAGTGAATTGGCTGAAAAGTACTGAAAATTGACTGAAAGGCTACATAACTAAATATTTATTGTTCAGTCTTTCAAGAGGTGTTCATATCAAATGTCAATATCAATTGATTATAGGTTACTAATGCAATGGGCAGTGCACAAATAACAATCATCATCATACTTTTCTTGTTGCTACTCATCTGATACATGATAAGCATTTGGATTTTCAGATGAAATGAAATATGACTTTAAGGTTCAAGAAATAATGAAGCAAGCTTGACCAATTTAATTCATTAATATGAATCAGTTTAACATAAATCTGACAACATACTTACATATTTCATTTTTATCTTTATTTTGAACAGGCTGTACAGTTACTGAAAGCTATGAATTGGGACATGGAAGGTCCTGTGTGTTACTCAAGTTTGTCTGCTATTGTAAACCACTTACTTAGACAACCACTCAATGCTGAAAGAGAGGGTAGGTATATTGAACAACCATTTACTCTTAAAATATTTCAAGTCTGTCATCCATTGTCAAGCATAAATATCAATGTTTAAAGAGAAGTTTAGAAAATAAAGGGGGATTTTCCAGTTTTTGGACAATAACTCAAAAATGCTTCCATCAACTTTAATGAAACTTTGGTGAATTGTTTATATCTATTGACTTATTCTCCCTTTCAATTTTTATAAATTTCAGATTTTACATTTTTCAGTTATGAATTTTTATATTTAAAAAAGGAGTATTTTTCCAGTTTTTGGACAATAAGTCAAAAACATTTTCACCAACTTTAATGAAACTCTGAGCAAAGCCAATACAGCACAATCAGCTATATAAGACCCTGAAATGACAAATGTAAAATAATTCAAATGAGAAAACTAAACGCCTAATAAATGTACCAAAAAAATTGATTTAAAGGATAAGGACAAGCTAAAAGGGCAACGGGCGTATCATGTACTTATAGCATAACTCTTTATTATATATTTTTTTATATTTATTTTTAATAGGTCAGCTAGAGTCAACATTAGGGACATTTTATGCACCAAAACGAGCTTTATCAGAAGTAACAATCATGGACTATAGAGATCCTATCAGTCGATTAGCTAGGCGGTTCTTTCACCAGTTACTCAGGTAGATTAATACATTTTATTCCTGATATGATTTATGTTTTTTATGCATTAATTTATATAGACTAGTAATAGTTAAAATATCCTTGGCATTTGTTTATATAGATTGTTAACTGAATGAATTATCCTTTAACTTCCTCAGTGTATGAGTGGTATGTTTGTTGTCTGACAGGAAAGTTAGTATTGTGTAGGCCATACTCTAATTGAAGATATTTTTGTTTACCCATTCATGACACAAAATCAAAATCAATTGCTACATGCACATGAAAAAATACAAAAGCAAAGGATAACTCCTGTTTCTCATCTTACAGTGACAGTGATGCTTTCAACATGGATCAGAAACTTTAACCTCACTGCAAGTTTAAGCAGTATACTATATGTTGGTCATACTGCATCAGTTCACTGAAGAACATAGCTGAATTGTGTGCACATGGGAACAGCAACAGAATTTATCTGAATATCTCGCATACAACTGTAGACTTCAAAAAAAAAATTCTGATGCATACATTTTTCTGTTAGTCTGATACTAGGGTATGTATGATAATAAATGAATATTCATATGTTTTACAGGTACTCCAGATTTGACAAGGCATTTTTATTGGCTGTAGATATTGGTTCAAGGGATTTATTTATGGTAAGCATAGGTATGGTACGATCAATATTATTCAAAAAGGTTCTAAGAAAAAAAACAGTTAGAAAATACCAATAGAGAATTATTGAACACCTTAAAGCAAGTAAATTTAGATATGATGCAGTATAAAGAATAGATCTATTACACATATCAAAAACAAGTCATGTTCCCATACACAAAAGTTTTATACTTTCAGAGCATGGTTAATTAATTAGATCAAACTGAAATATATGATTTTAAATGCAAACAAAAATGTATTGAAATAACACTGCGCTTGACTGAAAATAGCTGAGAAGTGTTGGCTAGAGCAAGTGTATTTCATGTGGATTAAAACTCCTCTTTAGATCAAACATACAGTAGTGACTTTAAATTTCTTTCTTTACACAGATTGGATATATGGACAAATTATGCTCTAGCAAAGCTGAAAACTACAATAGAATCGTAATTTTTGTATAAAGTTCCTTACACAAATTTATCTTTTGATAGGATATACATTATATGGCATTAGATAAAGGAGAGACAGCATTGGCAGAAGTGGCAAAGAGGAAGGCAGAACAGATTGAATCAGAGTCATTGGGTAATTCAATATTACTTATAAGTCCAATAGATAACTTTGTATAAAGTATTTGTTTAAAGTTATTATTTCTTTTCATATGGATGACAGCACATAAAAAAAAAATTAAAAAGCACAAAATCATGCATTGGTTTGATATCTGCATACATGGTTTTTGGATTCACAAACTACACTTATTGAATTGAATTATATTATACACTTTGTGTTGTTGGTGATGGATATCACTTTGTTTTATATTGCACAGATTCATTTGATGACTATGATGATGATTTTGTGGATAATGGATTTCACCAGTTAAACCAGCAACATTTATCACACAATGAGGTATTTTATATAGATTATAGATTGTTCAGATGTTTTATTGGATAGAATTAACTTAAATAATGTTATGGAACTGATAGTTTAAAATTTAAAATTTTCAAGAGTTAAAGCTTTAATCTAGCTAAAATGCAAATGTTCAATTTTATAAAAAAAAATCAGTTCACTTTCAAATCACCAATAGATACGGTTAATACTATGTCTATACAATATGCCAATCTCAAAAATTTTCGAAGATCTACCATCAACACCAAACATTCCAAATAAAAATAAAATTAAGATATGATAAAAGTCAACCATTGTCAAGGTTCTTTAATTGGGATAGGGACATGGATAGATTGAAAGGGTTTCAAAAGTTATTCGAGATCTCAACCTGCCCATTTTCAATTTTACTCAGTTGACTAACTTAAGGAGGTGGACCTAGGTTAAGGGAGATAACTCTTTAAATCAGTCAAGCGTTTGTAAAAGTCAAGTTCACCAATGTATTTTAAGCATTTACCTGAAACAGATCGAAAATAATCTATGTAACCTAGAAGCTTAGAATATGTTTTTGAAAATGGTCGACACAAACGTACTGATGATTTTAAGAGTTATTTCCCTTAACCTAGGTCTACCACCTTAAGAACCTACAATAAAAATTAGTTCAAGTTTAGTACTTTTGTCCTTAATAGCAATATGCAAGATAACCAAAAAATAAACAAATTTTTAACAAAATATAAATACTGTAGGTAAAACATACCTTGTCAAATAGTGCTAGTATTTATTGAAGACTAGAATAGAATATCTACTGATATGAAGTCAATATATCCTTGAATTTAATATAGGGGCTGCACTTAACAGTAGATTGCATACACCTTATCGCTATTTAGTCCATTCCGGGAAAAACAGTCATTTATACAACTTCCTGTTTTGGGACACCGGCCGAAAAATGGAGGTCATCAGTAGTGAGCTGGGGGAGAAAAAACTTTAGAAAGTGATCATCAAGAAACTTTGATATAATATAATCCACTTTTTTCGAAATTAAAATTAAAGTAAAAAAATATTTTGTTTGAAGTATTTACGGTAGTTTAAACAGGTCTCATTAGAAAGTATCATGCATGGTGCATTGTTTAAACAGGGTCCCAGATAACTTCAACTGGATGAAAAAGTTGTGTAATTTTAGAACTTATCCGGAATGGAATAAATAGCGATTAGGTGTATTCAACAAGGACACACTCATTCTAGAAGGACATCATCTTGTGCAATACACAGAACAAGTCTCTTGAATTTTAAGGTGTCTCCAGCCTACTCGTAGTTTCTATCAAAAGTGTCGCATTTTGTGTTATTTTATTCTTTACAGAAAGTGAATCAAATTGGTCGAGAAAAAAATAGGGGGTCACAGACCATTTAAGCTCCAAATTTTACTTTTAATTAGGTATGTAAAAGGGACCATTTTTTCAATGAAATGACAGGGAAAATAGAGGTAATGATATATTTTCATCGGAATATCAAAAAAACATTCTATGTCAAAAACTGTAATATAAAAAGCTGAAATAAAGCTTCAAAAAAAGAGCACCGATAAGGAAAAAAAATTATTTGGCTTAAAACCCAAATTTTGGTGGGAAAATGGTGAAATTGGGTGAAATTTCATTTTGACCCTTTAACAAATACGGATAATAACAAAAATATTCTATTAGTCACATAACTACAATGATTTAACATTTCTGATCAATCAAAATATTTATAAAAATTATATCGAATTTACGACAAATACTTTTGTAATACATGCGTGAAAGTATGCACAGTCGAATAGTCCCGAGCCACCTTAAGTTTGCTTAGAATTTTCTTGTTTCTGTTAAGATTTTATCTAACATTTACATCAAATTCATGAAATTTAACCATTATTTTGTTGTTGATTTAAAGGGACACTTGTCTAATGGTGATTTAAGGAATGGTGGTGTACATAATGGCTTCCATTCACATCATAGTTATGGCAACAGGGGAGGAAATATCGCAAATGGAGAAAACAGAAATAGTCATGTGTAAGTATTGCTTAAAATTACTATGAAATTATAATGTATGTCAACTTATCAAAATTCTTTTCTTTCAGTAAAATACGTTGTAGCATATTAAAATAATTTTTCATGCTTATCTTGTCTTGTAAAAACAAATTTTATGTAAGTGTACTCTAAAAGAATGCTCTTTTAATTTCACCGGACTCAATGTGTCATATGACCTTTTGCCATCTCTAGCTCTTGGCATCCTATGTTGTTGTTGTCCATTGTCATTATATTCATTACTTTATCAATTGCAACCAAATTAAAGAAGGTTGATCAATATAGTATCAAGTACAAAGAATTTGTTTTGGTTCCTTCCATTCAATCAGCAAGGCCACCATAGCTTAAAATAGAACATAAAGGTAAAATGCTTAATTGTCTTATACAAATTGAAAAACACCAAAAAAATATCAGAAAGGGCAAATATGCTCAAAATAATAGTCAGATGACTGCTTATAGGAGGTATTGCTCTTATATGACAGTTCGTTTAACAAAATTTCAAGGTTTGTCTGTTATCTCATAAACAGTAATACATAAGGGGAAACTGCAAACAGCAAAAATGATCAACAATACATTAATTGACTTGATGATTGGTGTTTAACTCCAGTTTTAGCGCTATTGTGCTATTTTATGGTAATCCTTTTGTATTAATTGAGAAAGCCAGAGAGAACCCTAATTTTTAATTCTTGATTCACCTGTACACATGAAATTCTTGAAAATTGGTATCTAACAAATAATAATGAATCCACAGTAGTACACAATAAAGAAATTTGTTTCTGTTTGATTAACTTTTGATATAATTAATGAATGTTAATATCAATTTTCCAGAAATTCCATATTATCTGACATAGAAGCAGATTTAATATCAGATTACACAACTGCTTTACAACTAGAACCACAGTGGACAAATCATGGTAAGATAGATTTATACCAGAAATGTCAATTGTATATCACTAATATCAAACTCGTGTAAGTAGGAATCATCAATATTTGAAAAAAAAGGGACATTTGATCTCAATGACATTTTACATAAATATGCAAAATCATTCCTGAGTGAACATTGTGTTCTAAAACCAGCTGTAAATTTGATTTCAATATTTTAGGCTTTCTCAGTTTTGTACATGTGTAGATGCATTTCTGTTGTAATTCCTTTGGGAAATATTGTGCAACTCATGTTAACGAAAAAATAATTCTATAAATATGTTCTGCTAAATATCAATATGAATGAAATCCATATTGAATAAAAAGAAACATTCAAAAGGTTAGAATAAGAAAAAAAACACAAATGAAAAAATACATGCAGTAATACATATATATGACCTTGGGTACAAATATATTTACTGAAAGAAAAATAAGTCTTGACAACTCTGTATGCCTTTGTTTGTCTCTTGATGCTTTTGTTCTGAACTTTCTATTAAAGTGTTGATTAAAACCAAAAAACTATCTTCCATATTTGATGCTAGTGCAGTTATTAAATTTATTTTGACAGATCGAAATAGAGCAGATGAGAATAACTCCTCAGTAAGTATATTTTGACACTTACATGTGTTATACTTGTGAGATTACTTTTTCCGTAAATTAGCAAACCCCGAGTATCCTTTTGTGATGCGGCTCCTCGTGGTAAAAAATCCCATTTTAAACACAATAAGTTCTTTGAAAATTTAATACTTTGAACACATTTAATAGCTCCATAATTTTTACACATTTATTCTGTGTTCCCCTACTTTCTAAATTAACACAAATGGTTCAGCTCAGTCATTTGTTTATCATAGAAATGTGTCAAATATCACTACACAGAGAATTTTTGTTTACACGTGACTTTTGAGTTCCTCATTTCAAGGCGCATTAGGGATATTGTCCCAGTTGTTAGCTGGGAGTGAATCTGATCTTGGTTCAGCAGTCTACAGAAGGGCATTTGGACCAAAAATACAGAATTTCACGATTTTTCTGATCCGAAACCGGAAGTAGTAGTTTCCTATGCGTATTTCAATAATGATAACGATCAGTAGTTATATGTCTAGGTTAGCACTATTTTTGCAAGTTTTATGCCACTGAACTTTCTGTGTTAGACACAGATTTGAAGCCCACCCCTTCAGAAAACCGAGTTTCAGCCGATTTCAATTTTCCAAGTCCATATTACTGATCAAAATGCAATTTATACATGAGAAACATGAATATGGATAGCATAAGGTTGACAGAACATGCATAACTTTTAAAATATGTATCATAAAGCGGACTTCTAAAGTATGGAAAGCCATTGGAGCCAAATAACGGTGGTCTGGGTACGCCCGTCATATGACGGTCAACGCATGGTAAGGGTAAAGTAGGTTGTTAAAATTTAATTTTCAATGTGTACCAGGAAGTGGATAAATTGATCCTGTTGATACAGTACATATTTCTTTCTAAATTTGCTGGTCACGACCCTTTAAAAATTCTTCACGAAACTATAAAGGAGGCTACCAGTATGAGAAAAGAATTGAAATTAATCAGCCAAATATAGAGAATATACTTATCTGCCCTTCATTTATGATAAAATAGCGTTGAACTAATTGGATAAATAATATGGCTCTTGTTTAATTAAAGGCAACAGTAGTATACAGCTGTTCAAACATAATTTAAAAATAGATTGAGATAAAACAACTCCAGGTCACAAACTAAAACCATGTGAAACACATGAAGGCTAAGAGGAAAACAATGGAACAACAGAAACCTGAAGTGAACAAAAACAAATGCAAACATAAATAGAAATGGACTGTTTGATAATAGACTAGGATGAAGGTTGGAAAATTTGGACTGCTTTTGACAAAAAGTGATTGATAGTGCAGAAAGTTTGCTTTGTAACAGGCCTTCTACAATTCCCTTTGTTGATGATAGGTAGTTCTCTGCCTAAAAGTAACTCTGAATTTCAATTCTCAATGAGGGCATATCTAGATTAGCATTACCAGCTTTTCAGGGCCTTTACTTTCATATACCTGAAATATTGCCACTTAAGTTGTCATAATAGTACTTTAGTTTGCTTTCATAGATTTGTTTAGTAATTTATCTTAAAAAAAATGTATTATACCTATTATCATAACAGTCAGAAATCTGCCAGTAAAACAATGCATGTTGTTAAAATTAGATTGTGGTGATGTAAAAGAAGTGAGTGAAAGATGCAATCTTCAATTTGTTTTTACTTTACAGGAAGAAGAAGAGAAACCTAAATCTGTAAAAGTTATACATTTTGGAATTGTATGATTTTCTCCATTAATCTTGGTATATACTGTTCTGATTCAAACTGTGAATTGTACTACACGGGTATTTAAAGATCTTGACTGCCATAAGTGTTTTCCATATTTGGCTAATTGAATGTATGATTTCAATTGCTGCAGACATAAAAAGGTTACCTTAGAAGCATTGACATGAAGTTGTTCAAGATCATTTTAATTGTTCAGGAGATAGTCATGTCACATTTCAGGATGTCATATTTTTATACCCCACGCAACGAAGTTGCGGAGGGTATACTGTTTTTGACATGTCCGTTCGTCCGTCCGTCCGTCCGTCCGTCCGTCAGTCCGTCCGTCCGTCAGTCCTGTTTCTTGTCATCGCAACTCCTCTCAAACCACACAACAGAATTTCACGAAACCTTTTCAGATAAGTAGTTGTGCATATCGACGGGAAATTGCGATTCAATTTTTTTTCTAGGAGTTGCGGAGGGTATAATGTTTTTGACCCTTCGGTCCGTCCGTCCGTCAGTCCGTCAGTCCTGTTTCTTGTCATCGCAACTCCTCTCAAACCACACAACAGAATTTCATGAAACCTTTTCAGATAATAAGGACATACTATGTAGTTGTGTATATCTACGGGAAATTACGATTCAATTTTTTTTCTAGGAGTTACGCCCCTTTTAACTTATTTACCTTAATGTACTACTGCAACAGTTTGTCATCGCAACTCCTCTCAAACCACACAACAGAATTTCACGAAACCTTTTCAGATAATAAGGACATACTATGTAGTTGTGCATATCGACGGGAAATTGCGATTCAATTTTTTTTCTAGGAGTTATGCCCCTATGAACTTATTTACTTTAATGTACTACTGCAACAGTTTGTCATCGCAACTCCTCTCAAACCACACAACAGAATTTCACGAAACCTTTTCAGATAATAAGGACATACTATGTAGTTGTGCATATCGACGGGAAATTGCGATTCAATTTTTTTTCTAGGAGTTACGCCCCTTTGAACTTATTTACTTTAATGTACAACTGCAACAGTTTGTCATCGCAACTCCTCTCAAACCACACAGCAGAATTTCATGAAACTTTGTAGATAATAAGGACATACTATGTAGATGTGCATATCAACAGGAAATTACGGTTCAATTTTTTTTCTAGGAGTTATGCCCCTTTGAACTTATCTGGTTCAAAGTACTTCTGCAACAGTTTGTCATCTCAACTCCTCTGGAAACACACAACAGAATTTCATGAAATTTTGTAGATAATAAGGACATACTATGTATATTGACAGGAAATTATTATTCAATATTTTTTCTTATACAATTTTTTTTTCTTATACTTATTTAATTTCTCCAATGACAATGTGGGGACATGGGGTATGTGAGCGTGCTCACTAAGGTTCTTTAATAAAGGAAAACAATTTATTGTAAATATAAGCAACAGTAGTATACCACTGTAACCAGAAATAAATATGATGCTTTTGTTACCTTTGAAGAATATTCAGTAATCAGCACAGTCTTCATAACAACAAGACAAGACACTGTTATGCATATTTATGTTTGAAATTGCCTAACAATGTAATTTTAACACACTTTTCAGTATGTAAATATTAGAATGTTTAAAATATTTACAAAAGGATAAGAATAAACACAATATTTTACTAGACAAACTATCTTTATCAAGCATGCATCTTAGAATTCAGTTGAAATCGGATTTAGATGTAAAGAAACTTTTGCAGCTCAATGTACATCTTGTACATGAATTTAGCTGCCTTGTAAATAATACATAAAAAATTTTTATGCCCCACCTAAGATAGAGTAGAGGGGCATTATGTTTTCTGGTCTGTGCTTCCATTTGTCCGTCCGTTCATTCGTTGTATCGTCCATCCATCCATTCGCTTCAGGTTAAAGTTTTTGGTCAAGGTGGTTTTTGATGAAGTTGAAGTTCAATCAACTTGAAACTTAGTACACATGTTCCCCATGATATGATCTTTCTTATTTTTTAATGCCAAATTATAGTATTGACCCCAATTTCATGGTCCACTGAACATAGAAAATGATAGTGCGAAGTTCAGGTTAAAGTTTTTGGTCAAGGTAGTTTTTGATGAAGTTAAATTTACATCAACTTGAAACTTAGTACACATGTTCCCTATGATATGATCTTTCTAATTTTAATTCAAAATTAAAGTTTTAACCCCAATTTCACGGTCCACTGAACATAGAAAATGATAGTGGGAGTGGGGCATCCGTGTACTATGGACACATTCTTGTTTTAAATTGTATATGTACAAAATAAAATGATGACAAGTATTTATCTTAAGTATATTTATTTTATTTATTTTATTTATTTTATTCATTTTATCATTTATTTGCTGTTTCAATAACACAAATAAGTAATTTTTTTCAAATTCCTAATGTTGGAAATTTCACTCTTGACACAAATGAATTTTAGCGAGATTTATGGTACCATCATTTAGAGCTTTTAAGATGACTTTGATGTCTTCCTCCATCTTGGATTTTGAAGTAGCAGATGACAATTGGTCTAGATCTGTATTGAAATGCACAAAATTTGAGAGTAGTATGTAATCCATGTATAATTAGTTGTCAAAGTACCAGGATTATAATTTAATATGCCAGACGCACGTTTAGTGTACATAACACTCATCAGTGATGCTCAGATCAAAATAGTTATAAAGCGAAACAAGTACAAAGTTGAAGAGCATTGAGGACCCAAAATTCAAAAAAAAGTTGCGCCAAATACGGCTTAGATTATCTCTTCCTGGGATAAAAAATCCTTAGTTTTTAAAAAAAATCATAGTTTTGTAAACAGGAATTTTATAAAAATGACCATATAATTGATATTCATGTCAATACCGAAATGCTGACTACTGGGCTGTTGATACCCTCGGGGATAAAATGTCCACCAGCAGTGTCATCGACCCAGTGGTGTGAATAGTTGTAAAAGGTACCAGGATTATAATTTAATATGCCAGACATGCGTTTCGTCTACATAAGACTAAGCAGCGACAATCAGATTAAAATATTTATAAAGCTAATTCAAACAAGTACAAAGTTGAAGAGCATTTAAGACTTTTCATGCTGAATATAAAAAATTATGTCTATATGTTTTATCATATTTAGGACTGTTTTTTCTTAAAGTCATAAGAAACCTCAAATTAAAAAAAATATGTTTTTTATAACTCAATGGATAGTTTTCATTATAAAACTTATGTACATATACTTTTTCTGAAGAAAATTACTTAATTTATTCATATGTAGAAGAAGTTTACTTTATTTTAATTGCTTCCTTCCGTCCAGGAAGCAATTCCCCCGACATATTTTCCGTATGCAAAGTGACAAACAGGTGACGATCGTTAAACTTCGGCTTGAAAACACGAACTTTAATTACCTGCCATATTTTCATAACAACACTGACCGATTGAGAAAAAAAAAAGATTATTGCACGAAATTTACCATGTTTACACGAAAAAAATGACAAATTCGTGCACAGAAGACTAAGTTTATGATGTTTGTATGCATTGGGTCAAGAATTGGAAGAACATTATTTTTCAACGGTCACTCGTTTCTTATGACTTTAAAGACAATGTTTTCGTTTGATTAATATTTTTTTCAGCCTTCCCACATGGAGATGACTCAAATAAAGAATTTTATTTTAGAAAATGTTGTCAATTTACCTATTTTAATATAAAGCAAGAAAAAATAAGTCTGGTGACCCCATTATTTTCTTTTTCATATCTGAAAGCATATAAAAAGAACTTTTGTCTCACATTTTTATGTTAAAACTCTATGATTTAGTTGACTTTTTTGCACACAAAATTGGATTTTGTATGCATAATCTATACAAAATCTGATAATTTTGCTCAACCTGTAGCTTCACAAAATTTCCAGTGACCATAATTTCTATTATATTTTGACAAAAAACCTGATATAAACTACATTTTGACAAATTATTAAAACATTCTATGGATTTTGATTAAGACCCCCCCCCCCCCCATCTACCTTACGAGTAAACAATGACAATTCCAAAGGCACAAGTGAAAGTTTAAAAGTAGAGGGAAATTCCTTCCCTAACATGGTAGACTGATTTTCAGGAAAATTTCGAAACTTGGAAGAATTAACTGCAATAATTGTTGAACACCAGACATTTTCATAAAAAAAATGGAAAACAACAAGTTATATTATTCATTGCGTCCGGAGCGCTTTTCTGGATTTACCAGGAACGCTCAAAGCCTAACATTTGAAATCCGAAGATAGACAAGTACCGAAAATCGTTGAAGAGCTAAAGGTAAAAAATACCTAAAATGAATAGTCAAATTCATCTAAAGCCAACTTTGCCTGAGGGAGTTGAAACCTTATTTTTATAATAATTTCAAAATTTATAAACGGACAATTTTAGTAAAGTTTGTTAAATCATGTCTGTACTGAAGCACTGACTACTGAGCTGATGATACCCTCGGGGACTGATAGTCCACCAGCAGAGGTATCGACCCAGTGATGTAAAACATGGAAAACAACATGTTTAATAATTCATTGCGTCATTAAGTCATACATAGATACATAGCAGCAATAATTTTATCTATCACTAAACAGGAATGCAAGTACAGACTTGGAATTAAACAAAGATTTGTTGTATAAATGCAAATGATACAACTATTCCTCAAAGACCTAGGTAAGACTCAAGATCATCTTACAGCCTTCAAGTTTCATATTGCTTGGTCTTCTGTTCTCTGTGATATTTATTTTATTCCTGGAGATTAAGAGGCATTCAGTGATACCCTTCTCCGTCTGTACATCCATGTGTACATGTACGTCACAAAATTGGTTTCTGTTTTACAACTTTAGTTTGCCATATCCAAATGTTATGAAACAATATTATTACTCAAATCTCAGATCAAGTAAAAGTTTGAGTGGGGATGATTTTACCTTTCATGAGTAATATTCCATTATAACGTTATATGCAAGCAGGTACATTATTTGTGTCTTATGAACACATTCTTAATACTTTTTGTATCTTCATTGTCTAATTTATGGTGCCATCGTACTGCCAGTTTCTCCTCAACGTGTGAGTTTTGAATGTCATCCTCTCTTATCATCTGCGTGTTTTTCTTCAACAATATGAATACAACCCATTCCAAATAGAAAGCTATGAAATTCCTAGCATAACAGAATGATCTAACAATATTAAAAACGATAAACAATTTTGGCAATTGGCAACTAACAATTACCAATTACTGAAGTACAGGCTACTGCCAAGGAAACTTTTGTGAGTGTTCAACATTTTCTCTGACCTGGGATAGTGGTGTAACAACATAACATAAAACAAACTGTAAAAATCAATTGGAAAGTAGTTGACACATTAGATCCGTATAAGCTATAACAAAGACCACCAAGGAACGAAGGACACAAATTACCAATTTAAGAGTATTCACTAATACTGAGATCTTGATAAACGGTAATTTATTTAGCTATTCCATTGGGTCTTATAGCTACAACTTAAGATGACGTGAAATAGGCCACTTCACGTTTAGTTCGGCCGTATTTAATAGGGGCAGGATTATTGTGGAAATAGGTTGATAGTATAGGAACTCTTACACATGTTTCCTAGCAACTATTTTTTTTTTTTTAATTTTTGTCAAATCTTTTTTACCGCCATTATGAAAATCTGCACCCTTTTCAACATGGCTGCACTTACCATGAAGGAGCCTATATGTTCACCATCTTTTTTTGACACAGTCAGAATCTTGTATCTTGATCGCAAGGACTAGTTTCTGCATCAAACTACTAGTATAAAAATGAACAAAAAATATTTTTGATTACTTTTAATAAATGTATAATACCCTTGGTTTCAGTGAAAAAACCAACACGAAGGACAACAAAAAAAATATCTCCTCTCACACTTTTCGAGCCTCACAAATTTTCACTGTCTTTTACCAAATACGAACATGCACAGTGAACTTTTGAATTAACATCCTCAATGGAATTCCGTACATCAAGTCGTTTGTATGCATAGGTAACGATCGGACAAAAATTTGAAATAAATTGAAACCTGTGCTTGCTAAATAGGTAGAAACAATTCAAGGTCATCAAACCTTTAACTTTTGTTTTGCGATTTATTGACAGAAATCCATTCAAAACATTAGACATCCGACCTCTCGTATGTATGCATTGATTCGTCCACATATGCTTAATTTACCAAGCTAATATATAACATTTTATACTGATATGAGCCTATATATTCGCCATCTATTCTGAAACAGTCGGAATCTTGTATTGATAACAAAGACTAGTTTCTGCATCAAACTAAAAAAATAATAAAATTTATTTTTGATTACGTTTATAAAAAGTTTAATATCCTTAGTTTCATTGAAAAAACTAACACCATGGACAACCAGGACACCAGGACATTCCCCCCATTTAGAGCCTCACAAATATTTTTCACCTATTTTTAGAATAAAAAAACGCACATGCGCAGTGAACTTTCGAATTAACAGAATCTTTTATTTTGATCGTAAGGACTAGTTTCTGCATCAAACAATACAAATTATTACGTTTAATAAATGTTTAATATCCTTGGCTTAATTGAGAAAACTAACACCAAGGACAACCAGGACATTGCCACCCCCATCCCCAACCCCATTTTCGAGCCTCACAAATCTTAACAATACGCACATGCGCTGTGAACTTTTGAATTAACATCCTCAATGGAATTCCATACATTAAGTCGTTTGTATGCATATGTATCGATATGAAACCTTGTCTTGCTTTATAGGTAGGAACTATATGACCCATACCATGAGATAACTGCAGCTTATGTTACAGTTAAGCAGAATTATGTGTAAATATATTTTGATAGTAAAGAGAGAGAGAGATGAACTTGTAGATCATAATGATACTGTATGTTTTTACAAAGGCCATCCGAACTTTAAATAATAATGACATAAAGCATGAAGCTTGTGAAGGTACATTTTGTTATTCATGATCAATTATCTTGTCACTGTCACCTTGAAAGTTGACACTTACAAGTTAAGTCAGTGACTTTATTTGTAACACATTTGTTGTAAGGATGCTATTTACTATCTTTATAGTCACTAGCTGTTGTATCTATTGTCTTCTTTGTGATCTCTCCTATTGTATGTCTTATTGTGATCCATTAGACACTGTACTTAGCCTTAGAGTTCATTTGATATACTGTGAAAAAACTTATGGTTCCCCCGTACCACTTTTGTCATCTTCGTCACATTCGCTTTCAACGCTCGAAATGTATGTTTATAATGTTCGAGCTTCTTCAAAGTTTTTATTCAGTAGTTAAGAAAAGTTGAACGTAATCTCTGTTTGATTTCCTGACGATGAAGATAAATATGTTGATGAAGACTGAGACTTTGTATGTTCAACTCCTGCAACATTTACTTCGGTAATATCTTCTTCATTTCGATATCACTGTTAATCCTTATATTCCACCATTTCTTCCTTTTCCTTGGACTAGTAGAAACGACAACACTTGGGAGTTAAGTGTGTTTTCATCACTACATTTTTACTTTAGCAGATGCAGTTTAACCATTCTCTACTCTCTACTATCTTTTTACTAGGGATTTTCTTATCCCAGACATAGATTACCTTAGTCATATTTGACACAACTTTTTGGAATTTTGAGTCGTCAATGCTCTTCAACTTTGTATTGTTTGGCTTTATAAATATTTTGATATGAGCGTCACTGATGAGTCTTATGTAGACGAAACGTGCGTCTGACGTACTAAATTATAATCCTGGTACCTTTGATAAAAAGTAAAATCACAAAAATACTGAACTTAGAGGAAGATCAATTGGGAAAGTCCATAATCACATGGCAAAATCAAATAACAAAACGCATCAAAAACGAATGGACAAGAACTGTCATATTCCTGACTTGGTACAGGCATTTTCAAATGTAGAAAATGGTGGATTAAACCTGGTTCTATAGCGCTAACCCTCTCACTTTTATGACAGTCTCATCAATTTCCGATATTTTTACATTGATGCGTTAAATAAACAGACACAATAAATAAAATAGTCAAAATATGGGTACATCAGTCATCATCGTTTAACAATTTTAAAAGGAACAATTTAACAGAACACAAAAACATCTACTATCTACGAACACATTTATTGATTTAAGTGTCTGACGTCAGAAAATTTTTATACGTCACATGAATTTGTCGTTCAATGTGCGTACAAACAATTTTAAAATTTTCATGGGAATGTTAGAATACAGGGTTAAAAAATCAAAAGTATGTAAGAATAAATTTAAGAAATAGACCGAGATTTAAACTAGTCCAAAAGTTATATATAAAATTTATAAGAATCCGAAAATAGTTAATTCCACTACGCGATTGAATGATTTTGACGTTTGTGGTTCAACGTATATTGTAATTCATAATAGAAATATATCATAATGACATATAATAGAACAATATCATATTGACGGGATCTTTTAAAGTACAGAGTCACGTTATAAGAACAAAAGAAATACAAAAAGTCGCAAATACAAAACAAACCACAAAAAAATGAAAGCCAATACAAACACATTGACGAGATGTATAAGTACCGAGCTACGTGAGACGGATATCACATGAAACCATTCAACAGTAAAAGTAATAATAATAATAGAACAAAGACAAATGAAAGAACTATAAAACACGTTGTTAAGATGACAAACAACATCAGTACGCAGAATCTATACATCAAGACCATCGTGTATTATTTGAGAAGTTGATACGGAATATTTATCAACAAGGTCTTGGTACCTTCCGATGAACTTTTTTAGAAAAAGAACGAGACGTTCTTTGACATACCCCTGTTTCATCAACTTTCTACTCAGACACTGATGACGTTTTACAAAGTCTGAGTAGGAGCTGCAAGCTCTTGAATATCGAATAAGTTGGGAAATATATATCCCATATGCAGGTGAAGTTGGTATATTGCTACTAAGGTGGGGGGAAATTTATAATTTCAAAATTAAAATCGTCTCGTTTGTCATAGATTCTGGTACTGAGATGACTGTGTAAGCCAAGTTCGAGATATAAGTCTAAAAATGAGGCGGAGGAAGCCGTGCCTGTTGTTTCTTTAATCTCTAGTTCTGGGGGATATATTAATGGAACCCAATCAGAAAAGTTCGGATTGTTTATGGAAAGAACATCATCAATATATCTGAAAGTGAAATTAAATAATCTGGCTTCTTTGATTCTCTTGTTTTTTACAAGTGTCTGGAGATAACTATTTCATTTGGATTCCGAATGTTCCACTTGTTGTAAGCTACTGTGTCATTTTTTTTTCACATTGAAAAGGGCATTTGTTTTGCCAAAATAAGTCAGGATTGATGGTAATGCCTCAATTTTTTCTAGTTAATGACTATTTTATAATTAATGATTTTCTTGTCCCAGGAATAGATTACCTTAGCCGTATTTGGCACAACGTTTTGGAATTTGGATCCTCAATGCTCTTCAACTTTGTACTTGTTTGTCTTTTTAACTATTTTGACATAAGCGTCACTGATGAGTCTTATGTAGACGAAAAGTGCGTATGGCGTTCTTAATTATAATCCTTGTACTTTTGATAACTAATTATAGTGGATTGTATAAGTATTAACATGTTTGATTGTTTAATCCTTTGTATTGCATCAAAATTCCTATAGAATGCACTAACTTGAATCTTGGATAGCTTGAGGCCAATGTGTCTATATTGTCTACCATATATTCATATGCGTTAATTGTTTGCTTCTTACTTTCATTCATACTAGAACACACCCGCGAAATCGCGGGCATATACAGCTTGTGAACTGCTGTAGGGTGATTTTTTGTCAAAGATATTATGTATGGAGAATTTCATAAAAGGTATCAAAAGCCCTCTCCCTTTTTCCAAAGTCCGATATTTGTAGCCTTTCTGTTAAATTCAATTATTTTCGTGTTTCGTGCCTCAGACCACAATTATTCTTCTCCTTTGCTACAAGGCATCTTTTGGTAAAAGTCAAATTAAATTAAAAATTTGCACCGCTTCAAACATGAAATAAATGTAACTGCTTAAATATAGACCATTATTAGTCTAATAAAATATGCTTCTAGGACAATCCATAAGTTCTTTTTCCTTTGAGAGCCTTATTAACATGCCAATTGTAGGATATGAATCTTGTATAAATGACTTAGACCGACTAAGGTCAATTTGAGGGCGGTCGGAGGGGTCCTGATCCCGAAATCCCGGGCTTAAACACATGAAATCCCGAGATGCAGAATTTAAAGAAATTCATATCCCGAAATCGAAAAAATATATTCCCGGATCCCGTAAGGAACAATCCCCAAATCCCGGGCTTAAAAACACACGACCCCGACGTCCCGAAAAAGATCCTGCCTCCCTCTAATCTCTACCTTACTTTTGCCAAATCACTACTTTCACTGTCAACAATTAATTTTTATGACCAATTTATGGGCATTATGTTTTCTTAGTCTGTGCGTCCGTTCGTCCGTCTATCCCGCTTCAGGTAAAAGTTTTTGGTCGAGGAGGTTTTTGATGAAGTTGAAGTCCAATCAACTCGAAACTTAGTAAATATAGTGCCGATGTGGCATCCGTGTACTATGGACACATTCTTGTTTTCACATGTTTTACTTATTTTAATATATATTCAACTGGTATGACCCCTTAAATAGTAATATATTTCAAAGAAAATTGCAGACAGAAACAGAGAGTCTCTATATATTAAAGTATTATAATCGTAGTTTACATGTAGATAAACGCGAAAAATAATTGTCCTCTCTAAGGAGGTATAATAGTTGTGGTTCTGGCGATCTAAACACCATGATATGGAGAACGCTCTGATTAGCTTATTTATTTTTTCATTTTTGTTATCTTGTGCGTGTTTTAAACCGGAAGTTTTATCTGTGACTAAAAGTCAGTCTCATGACGGAATCAATATTCGGACTCCTTTTTTTCGTTTTTCTCCAAAAATAACACAATCTGAATAATCATAAGAATGGGTGACAAATGCGACTATGCATGTTACATATAAAACACAGAGGCATGATGATTTATTCATCGTGGAAGGAAGAGAAGCGACACACAAAATGAGGTCTTTTCGTTTAATAGTATAGAAGCGGTAATTGTTTGCTTCTTACTTTCCTGCATTACACACATTTGTAAACTTTCCCTCTTTTGGTGATAAGTATTATTGCATTCTGCACATTGATGCCTTTTTTTAAACATAATAAATTTACCTCATTTATTTAGACAAGTATAATTCTCTACAAATACATTAAAAACTTTTAAAATAACAAATATGCCAATTTTAGACTTGTGTTAAATTCTAGCTATAGATATACAACTAAGTTTAAGTATCGACCTCTAAAAATTATGTCTGAAAGATATAAGAAGATGATATCTATACAACAGAGCATTTTTATTCTCTATCGCTTATTTATTTACCTCTATCATCTGTGTACTCTAAAAGACTGGGTTTGTTTAAAAAAAATATAAACTCGGGCAAATAGGAAATAACATTAAGTCATTTACAATACTACAATAACATCAACCAACTTCTGAAAAGTATTCACATTTAAATGTTATCTTCGGTATATATCATGCAAAACACCTCTCAATATACATCCTCAACATATGATGTTTGCTTCGGCAAGTGGGAAGTTACACCAAGGCCTCTCACACTAACTAAAACTTAACAAGATGACAGTAAGTCAGTTGCCATTTTGGTGGATTACCTTCTTTTTTTTTTGGTTTCATTTTTTTATGATGGACTAGCATATCTGTCCCATCGTTTGCTAACTGTTTACCAAAATAGTCCAACTTGTTTATATTTGTAAACAAATATTTAGGTGTCATTAATTTCTTCGAGTCTCTTTGCCTCTGACCCTGAGTTTTAATTTCCAAATCAAGCGCCAAAAAAGTCTTTACGGTAGTCAACAAATTTTCTATAGGAGGTGATGTTCTGTGGATGATGATATTCATAAATTAACTTTTTAGAGAACTTTGATTTTTTCAAAATACATATACTAAGTAATTCTTCCCCAGAAATAGATTACATAAGTTGTGTTTCGCAAATCCTTTTTGAATTTTGGGCGTTCAATGCTCTTCAACTGCGTACATATTTTGTCCATTTTAAATATTCTTTTTTCGAGTATCACTAATGAATATTTTGAAACACCCGTCTGGCATATAAAATTGTAATCCCCTCTACGATGGGTTTATTCTTTTAATTTCATTTGGACTTCCTCTATGTTCAGATCAGTTTCTACACTCATCAATAGTCTCTTAAATTCTTTCTCTACCTTGAACTGTTGTCTGTCATTATTGGACGTATCATTAGACATCCCAATGCCTTTCCAGAAAGTGGAATGAAAATTGTTTGATTTAAGCCTCGGTAACACCTTAACGGATAGCTCGAACGGATGTCTAATGGATAATTTTTTTTTCAATCCGTTCATGTCCGTTAGACGTCCATTCTTATCCGTTAGACGTCCTTTCATATCCATTGCATGTCCGTTAAGCGTACGTTTTATTTATTTTGAGCATGTTCAAAACTTTGTACGGTACTCGGCCGTTTCGTTTCCGTTTTGTATCCGTTAGTTACGTGTCCGTTGTACATCCGTTTGAGGTCTGGCAGATAAATTCACCAACGGACTTCTAACGGATAAAACGGATGTTGAACGAATGTGAAACGAATGTGAAACGGACTTCTACTGGACGTATAACGGATGAAACTGATGAGGAACGGATCTGAAAAGGATAAATGTCAATAAAAAATTTCGCATCAGAAATGCCAATTAGATTTTTTAAGGTTCATGAATTCTTATTATTCATAATCGATCTTAGAGTAAGGGCACGTCTTCACATTCAAGCAGCTCTTATTCAGAACAGACACTGCATTTTGGCGGCATTTTGAAGAACACACCAAAATCAGTTACACAGAAAATATTTGAATATTTATGCGATTTACATGTATTATAATTGTCGCCTTTAATTTGACGTATATCTTGTTACGTGTCCCTTTTATGCGGTACTCGTCCGTTGGGTTTACGTTCGACATATTTTCTGTCCGGTACGTTTCCGGTTATCGTACGTTGCATATCTGGTGTGTGTCTGTTATGCATTCGTTACGCGTCCGTTTTATTCGATCAGTACATCATCGGCCTCCCAACGGATAACAATTTTGTCAACTGACACCTTTTACATTCATCCGTTAGTCGTCCGTTCGTACTTTCCGGTAAGGTGTGACCGAGGCTTTAAAGGAAGATTTTTCTGTTTTCGTCTTTTGTTTAGGTTGTCTATAGATAAACATTTCACTTCACATTTCATTACACTTTTGTTAACAAGGACATAACTTGAGCTCTTTAGAGATTTTAACAGGTACACAAAGCTTAACAATACAATACAAAACAATTATGTAATAAATTAAATGAAAGCACAAATTGAAGCTAAACAATGATAGCATAGTAAATAGTACAAATTTAATAAAATATAATTAAAACTTACATTAATTGTGTACTTACAAACATTTCCGCTTTTTGACTTGAAAATGTTTTTAAAATGACTGAATAAAGAAATGTTTTTTTTTATCATCACCAGGTAGATCATTCCATGAAACATCAGTTTTTTTAATCTTTTTTTTTATTAATCTAAAAAAGTTTATACCGTAGGTTGATGCTTAGTGAACTAGGTATATATGCAATGTCGGGAATTGTATTTACAATCTTTTAGTATAGAACAACATTATCATGTAAAAATGATGGCGACCATTTATATAAAATTTTAAAGCATTCAATAACCACGTTATGTATACTCCAAAATTGAAGTTACGTAAAAGTAATTCATCATACGGACTAACACAGCCTGAATATGAACCGTTAAGCCGTTCTCTGATTTTGTTCTATTTAAATTGTATCATTATTGTTGCAAAAGTGCCATGCCAAATCACAAAGAAAAGCAAAACATTATGAAAAGTGGTCAATTTATTTGTTTGTTTTAAGATAGTAAGCAATTGCTCTAAAATATTTGATTATTGAGTTGCTTTATTACACATATTTGATGTTACGACTGGAATTAAGTTGATTATCCAAATCATACATTAAAGTTGGGCAATCTAATTAGATAACGTGTTTAACAAGTGAAAGGTACAGAGTAGTCATCAGTAGTTCCTTTCTTCATTAATCACCTATCATGTTATATAGATATAGGAAGATGTAGTGTGAGTGCCAATGAGACAACTCTCCATCCAAATAACAATTTAAAAAAAGTAAACCATTATAGGTCAATGGACGGCCTTAAACACGGAGCCTTGGCTCACACCGAACAACAAGGTATAAAGGGCCCCAAAATTACTAGTGTTAAACCATTCAAACGGGAAAACCAACGATCTAATCTATATATATTTCATTGTTTAACTACAAATTTATCTATTATGACTTTATATTTTCTACTTATACTTGGTGTCGTTAGTGGCATATGCAATAATTGTTGTAACAGTTGTAGTTGTTACCATATGTGTACTTGGGCATGGACAATTTCTATTGTGTGTGTAATATAAGTTGTAGTAAATAATTTTTTATCTAATATTTACAATTGTTATCCTTATTATATTCTTCGTATTGATAAAAGAGAACAGATAATTGATTTGGTTTTTTAATAAATAGAAAGTTTATTAAACTAAACACACACACACAAACATGTCAATCAATCAAATGAGAAGAGGTAAATGGGCCCAGCACCTTTTGTGTACCAAGTACTATATGTGACAAATGTTCTAAAGTTAAAAACATTTTTATATAGTTTTGAAACCGAGTAATTGTCAGAAAATTCCATTACAGTAATTATCAGAGAAATATACAGTTTATATCTCTTCCGCAAATCCCTTTCCTGACAGGAAGTTGAAATAGAAAAGATTTTTGAAATTGACTATAGGGACCAAGAAATGATTAATAACACAGTAATATAGATTAAGCACTATATTTAAATACATGTCAAGGTCTATAAACACTCCCTTAGAAGTACATTGTAGTACGATATAGATATGATTTCAGCTGACATACTTACAAACCCAAGTAGACTAATTTAGTAGAGACACGTTAATATAAATATTGACGTATAATGTAATAAAAGAAATATTACGTTGTATATTCTGTTGAATTAAATAAATACAGGCATAAACTTTTGTATTTATATTGTTGGTGTTCAATCAGCTGCATTGTCTCTTTAATGAGAAAATAATGACATTTAATTTGCCGAACATACAAAGGATTATTAGTAGAGAATTTTAATGAGAATGGGCGATTAATTGTTGTAAAAAAATAATTAAAGTGAAACTTAAATTCGTTTCTGATTTGTGTAATTTGCACTATTTCTATGAACGCAAAATCTCTCAACAAAATCTAAATGCATAAAACCTGCATACGTGACCAAACTTAAGTTGATGGTTTGTTTATATGGTATATGTTTGCAATGTAACTACATGAATATTCTTATCTCGAGGACCGGAATAAGTTAATTTTTTTTAAATGAAAAACAAATTGATGCAAAAAATAAATAAAATAGGTGATGCTTAGCTCTTGGCGCACTGTATATTGTTGTATTTACTAAGTGCATCGAGGATTACATGTAATTCCTAAATTTTAGTAATAACATGTAATTCCTAATTTCACCTATTTACTGTAATATATACTAAGTGCATCGGGGATAACATGTTATTCCTAAATTTTAGTAATCCCCGATGCACTTAGTAAATACAAGTAATTCCTGAAACGGCCCAGTTATTACCAGTAATGAATTTTTAAACCTTTTTACTAACTGCTAAAACAAGGTTGTAATATGGTCAGCTGATCAAAAGTTATTGTAATACTAAAAAAGTGATCAGCCTAAAATGCACCTTTCTGTTTATAGAAGCATTAGGTACGTGATATAAAAAAATGATATTTTTTGTTTGTTTTTAAAATCATTAATGAAAATGATATTGTGAAATAATAAATCACTTTTAACAGTCAGTCATGTTCTATTTTACTAAAATAAACTGAGAAACCTGGTTGATGAGTTGTGCACTTGCAAGTAAATAATTGTACCTCATTGAATACGTATTCATGTGACCTTCAATTCAAATCCTAGCTGGAGATAGGTTACCGATGTATTCAGATTTAAAATTGTATGGGTTGTGCGGAACACAGTATGTCGCCTACTGTTGCTGTTAGTCGGAGGCTCATTTTGTATATTTTGACTAGTACTATAAGAAGCTTCGATCCAAATTTGATTAAAATCCAGGATGGTTTAAGAAATATAATAAATGTTTGAAATTGTTTTAACCCAGAGTATTTGTAATGTTAACTGGAATAAAAAACGAAGTCCATGTGTAAGGAATTTACGAAAATTATTTTATTTTTACAAACTTTACTTCTGGATATATATCTTATAATCAAAAAGAAGCTTCTGTCCAAGTTTGGAAGAAAATCCAGAGTATTTGAGAAAGTTATTAAAATTTTAAAAACTTTAACCACAGTGTGAATGTTATGTTAATTGGCATAAAGACTTAGTCCATTTATAAGTAAAATACGGAAAAAACTTGATTTTACTTTTACAAAATTTACTTCTTGAAATTTATCTTGTGATCATAAACACGCTTCTGTTCAAGTTTGGTAGAAATCTAGGATAATTTAAGAAAGTTAATTATCAAACTTTAAAGAACTTTAACCACATAAAGTTTGGGGGTCTTGAAACACTCATTGAAAAGAGAAACACAAAAATATGAAATGGGCTCTCAACAACATTAAATTGTATAAATTTGTTTGTGAAGAGTCGTCATCATTGAGAGCCAATATATCATCCAAATATCTAAAAGTATAGTTAAATTTTTATATCAGATGTTGTTTCAATGGGTCATTGCTGATTTTAGTCATAAATTGTAACTCATAGTAAAACACAAACAGGTCCGCAATGAATGGTGCACAGTTAGTCCCCAAGGGAATTCCGATAATTTGACGATATACGGACACTTCAAAGCAAAAACAAATCTTATCTAGTAAAAAAATCAAGAACATATATTGTCTAATTGACATAGTTCTGTTGTTTGTTGCTACTGTTAATTACATCTAGGAAATTATGTTGTCAAGACACGGAGGTTAACATTTTGGAATATACAGTTATTCAATACACTCTATATATGGAAGTTACAGATCAAGAAAAAGGGGCCAATTGAAGAGTTTAATGGACTGACATACCTCTCACCTGAAAATCTACATGATGATAGAACATTTTTATGCCCCACCTACGATAGTAGAGGGGCATTATGTTTTCTGGTCTGTGCGTCCGTTCGTCCGTCCGTTCGATCGTCGGTCTGCCCGT
The DNA here is from genome assembly GCA_037788925.1 of Mytilus galloprovincialis. Classification (NCBI taxonomy): domain Eukaryota; kingdom Metazoa; phylum Mollusca; class Bivalvia; order Mytilida; family Mytilidae; genus Mytilus; species Mytilus galloprovincialis. Next base: position 79,226,477 of record CM075334.1, read on the forward strand.
CCGTTCGTTCGTCCGTCCGTTCGTCCGTCTGTCCCGCTTCAGGTTGAAGTTTTTGGTCAAGGTAGTTTTTGATGAAGTTGAAGTCCAATCGACTTCAAACTTGGTACACATGTTCCCTATGATATGATCTTTCGAATTTAGATGCCAAAGTAGAGTTTTTATCTCAATTTCACGGTCCACTGAACATGGAAAATGATAGTGCGAGTGGGGCATTCGTGTACTGAGGACACATTCTTGTTTTAATTTTCATTTTAGCCGTGCTGTAGTGTTTTCCATGGTGTAGTATTTTGTAAAACCGCGATAAAGCGTGATTTTCTGATTTTGTTTTTCATTATCAAATACAGTTGCGGATCCAGAATTTTTCATTATTTGAGGCCCACTGAATGCCTAAGAGGGAAACCGCTCCGGTCATGCTGTAGTGATTCCTTATATAACCATCCAAATCATGAAATGAATGAATAATGTGTCAGCTTTCATTTAATATCAAAATAAATATATTTTGAAAATGCACATTGAGTGCATTTGGAGAATCTCAATTGCATGTGCTTTTGTTTTAATCTTACCGACTGTCAATGTATATAAAATGTCATATATTAATCAGCCGTAGTCGATTTTGACAAAAAAAAAATATTTCAACAATTTTATATATTCAATACACTTTATATGGGGACGAAGTCCCCAATAACAGTAGAAAAATCAATAATAGGAAAAAATAAAAAAATCGGGAAACTTTTTTCATTGTACTAATGAACTCAAAATCGTTCAATTTTTTTGATGTCATGTTTTGAATTCCCGCATCTGCGCAGAAATCTGCAATGTACTTCCTTTTTCCAATCTCGTTTGTATGAAACTTTGAGTAAAATATATATTTATCAGTCTAGTATAAAATAGGAAGCAATACCAAAGCAATACCAATCTCATTTTTAATAATTCCTTGATTTGAAAAAACGTTACCTGATGATAGCGTTTTTTTGTTGTTTACATTGCATATGACGTCACAACTAAAATAAATCACAACTAAAATCCCTAACAACAGAACCAAAATCGGAAACGTTACGGTATTTCTGTTTCTTTTTTTTCAACAAATATTTAAAGTTACAAAAAAATTATTCTTACAGACTTCGTCCCCATTTACAGGTAATGCCTGCCTCATATTAATACATGTCAATATAAATAAGAGATGAATTTCTAGCTCTTCTCAGAAACTTTTATATTTTATATTATAGATAATTCTTCCAAATTTGTATTGTATTGATATTTACACTCTCTCTCTCTCTCTCTCTCTCTCTCTCTCTCTCTCTCTCTCTCTCTCTCATCTATGGCCACCAGACATATCTCTCCTCTATGGCCACCAGACATAAATACGACTAAATGAAATCGTGGTGCAGTCTTCCATAGCAAACAGTTCTCAGTTATTATGAGAGGTAACCGAGAAATTGTCAGAAATGTCCCAAAGAATTTAAATGCCCCCTTTTAAACATTGACACAATTTTCAAAAATCTTTTTCACTCTATAACATGCCTTCATTTAAAAAATGAAGCTGCGAGGTATTTCAGTCCGTTGAACTATTTATATTTACCTTATATTTAACCCTACTAATTATTATAAGTTAAGATGGAATCATTGTGTCTATAATATATATCTACAATTTTTCACAATGATTATAGCAACAGCCTAGTAATGATCCAATGTTGTATTATGGAACGTATGTATACTGGTGTAGAATGTATGTGATCTAATCTGAATAGATACACGTCATACACATTCTGACAATGGGATTGTTAGCACGTAACATTTAAATGCTTGAGCAGTCATTCTATTTGAGGTTATCAACAGTCTCAGTCAGGATATTGATTAACAAATAAACATATATTCAATGTCAAGGAAATTATAGTCTCTTTCCTGATATATATATTTCATTCTGATCAGTAGGTCGACTAGTTAATGCTGGACAAGCAGCAGGCGCACAAGGTATTTGGACATTAGTAAGGTAAGTTGTGTTATTAATTAAAAGGTATCAGCATCGTCAATGATTATCTTGTGTGATTATGTCATATCTCAATTGATTTTTCGTTATCCCCTGTTACGATTTGGTTAAAATTGTACATTTATCATTTACAGTACACATAAAACATTATCTGGTTAATTACCACCCTTCTCAATATCTGATTTAAGATGTCGGGTTTTTATTGGAAACTCATAAATGACACTTAGGTATGTTTCATCATTTGTACTTGTGAAGGTATATCTATATGGTCACCTTTCTTTTGATGGTTAAAAGAAAAGGCTATAAAACAGGAAATGAAAACAAAGAATTGATGTTTAATGTCAAAAAGTGTTTAACTAACTGTACCTGTGGTTCCATCTTTAATTTCTATCTTTTTTTTTTAGTATACTGCTGTTTATCTATTGGTCTTTTTCTCATCTTTTTTCATAATGGTCATGGGGTTCAGTTTAGTTGTTGTCCATTCGTTTAATGTGTTTGGGCTTTTAATTTTTCTATTTAATTTTAAAAGACTTTCGTTTGAATGTTTCGGGGAGTTGAGTATTTTTGTGATTTTACTTTTGTTTCGTCTTTGAGATTTTTTAAATATCTTTTTGATATTTTTCGTTTGTTTGTTGCAAAATCAAGGTGAAATGTCTTTATATCTTCATACATTGTTTTTATTTTAGAAGTTATTGGAAGATATATTTAAGGGTTTATAAACGATCAATTCATTGCTGCCTGAATTTGTCTTGATTTCACCAAATATGTTGACAACTTTACCACAAGCGATATCTTGAGGGACATCAGCAGAACATTATATGCCAACCGTTTAAAAACAGCGTTGCTGTTGGACAAAGAAATACCGGTCGTTTTTCCGTTCCTCGATTGTCGGTCTTGCGTGTACAAATTTGCCAGACTTTAATAAAGCTTATTTCATAGTTTAAAACGGCATTATCTCAGACAAGTTCGAATATCAGTGCTGATCAACAATTTATTGAAGAGTAATGCCCTTGGAAATATTAAGTATATGAACATTTGCATTGTTAGCGCTCTCATGCACGTGTACAATTCCTGGCAGATTTTTATAAAACTAAAATCAAAGGTTTATATCAGCAATTTCTTGGTCAATTTTCAAAAAACATTGAAGAAATATTTCTAAAAGTGTTATATCTCTTTGAAAGTTAATTATTTGAAATTGCATTACATTTGCTCTCAATCCTTCATTTCTCTATGATATTCATTAAAAAACAGAAATTTTAGTTTTTGGCAGTTGACAGATAAAATACAGGGGACGTTGTAACTCCGTTCCTATATTTTTACTCTAAATGCAGAAAGACAACAATTTCTCTAATGGGAACGCGTTAGATGAAGGCAAATTTTAAACACACTATTTGTATTGACGAAGAAATATCTAAATTAGGGGCATGCGTAAACGATTCCCAATAACGTACCAAAATATGTTTTGATGACGTCGGTTAATTATCTTTCTTTAATATAAGAAAATTCGCATTTCAGCAAATACTTTTAATCGTTTATTTATGCTTCCATGTTTTGGCGACAATCGGTTTCCCATTCGTATATTTTTGCAGAATGATTATGTTCTTATATACTCTATTGTTCAATGACGTCATTTAATTAGTCTGACTTGGAGAAAATCTTTTATAAAAAGTAAAACGACATGGGATCCGGAGTCATTATGGGCAAGCCTAAAAAATCTGGACGTAGAAGATCAGCTGACATATCAATATATTCATATTTTACCACGGAAGGTATCAACACATTTGAAGAGTTTCATATAAGAAAATGGTTTTTATGCCCCACCTACGATAGTAGAGGGGCATCATGTTTTCTGGTCTGTGGCTCCGTTCGTCCGTCCGTCCGTCCGTCGGTCCGTCCGTCGTACCGTCCGTTCGTCTATGCGTCCGTTCAGGTTAAAGTTTTTGGTCAAGGTAGTTTTTGATGAAGCTAAAGTCCATGTTGCTTATGATGTGATCTTTCTAATTTTAAAGCCAAATTAGACATTTTACCCCAATTTCACGGTCCACTGAACATAGAAAATGAAAGTGGGAGTTTCAGTTTAAAGTTTCAGGTCAAGGTAGTTTTTGATGAAGCTGAAGTTCAATCAGCTTGAAACTAAGTACACTTGTTGCTTATGATATGATCTTTCTAATTTGTAGAAAATGAAAGTGGGAGTTTCAGGTTAAAGTTTTTGGTCAAGGTAGTTTTTTTATGAAATTGGAGTCCAATCACCTTGAAATTTAGTACATATGTTCCCTATAGTATAGTCTTTCTAATTGTAATGCCAAATTAGATTATTACCCAATTTCACGGTCCATAGAACATTGAAAAAGATAGTGCGAGTGGGGCATCCGTGTACTTTGGACACATTCTTGTTCTTTGGTATCATCAAATGCATGTTATATTATTGATTTTCATAAATGACACTATACAGTTATTTCAAGGTTTTTGGTCTGGATTCCATTCGAGTCTAAACGTACGAATACGCATTTTAGTTGTTTACACGACCTTGAATTTATTATTTCATTCTTCAGTACTTCCGTGAAGCCAGTACGTCATACCGCTACAATATCGTGAACTGTTTTGTTGGCAGAACACAACATTTGCAAACTACTTGCTTTTGAAAACAATTTTCTATAAAAGGGGTATGATGTTTATGACGTTTGATATTTTAAATGACCATCTACTTAAAACAGTTCTGTTTTACGTATTGGAATTAAGAAATTTGTTCATGTTATCAAAATATGGAGGCATAACGTTTTGGACTGCATCCTTACCTAATAAACTAAGTATTTTAATGAAAATATTACCTTTCCTATAAATTTATTTTATATTTAAAAAAAAAAAGCATTTTATGATGTTCAGGTTTATGAAACAGCCTATGAAGACTCACTTCTTATTATTGAGACGTCTGAAGGTATTGACATACACTGCATAAAAACACGTCATCAGCATTTTGACATAATGAATCCCACAAACAATTTCATTTGACTTGATTTTATTTCCAGATACGATTAAAGTTATTGATAGATTTATAAGTGTTATAATAATCAAATATTGAATGTCAAGGAAACTAAAGTTAGTTTTAAGCTTTGCAGTTGATATGGTTAATTTAATTGGTCAGCTAATATTCATAATGTGGCTTCTGGACTCCGGTTGATATATATTTCAATCCTAACGTTACGGAAACCTGTTCAAAACATGACACGCGACAGTACCATCCGGTCATTAAATATAAGTAAGGTAAGCTAGGGCGAAAGATACTAGAGTGACATTCAAACGCATAAGATAAAAGTATCTAGATAAAGACAACAGTAGTATACCGCTGTTCAAAAGTCATCAATTGATTACGAGAAACAAATCCGGGTTTCAAACTAAAACCGAGGTAAACACATCACCTATAAGAGGAAAACAACGGTACAAGAAAAACACTGTAGTGCAACAAAAAAAAACGAACTATAAGATCACAACTGCCAGTTAAAAACACCACGGCTTAAACAAAAAAAGGCAAAGAGACAAACATTTTTACACAAAGTACAACAAAGAAAACTAAGGATTTAGGAACACGAACCCTTAAAAAAAAGGGCAGATGATCTCGGGTGCTTCGAACGTGTATTCTTTAAAAGTATGAACTTCTTCATTGGTTATTGGGTGTGCTTATGTCGTATCATCTTTTTGGTGGATATTTTGTGAATTCAAGTTCATGTCGAAGACATCTGTCTGCTTTTGGATACTGTAGGTTGTTCTTTGGGAATTTCCTTTTAGTAATTTTTCTCATAGTTTACAGGCTGCTCAGTCAAACATACCAACAATTTAGTGAAACAAATTACATGACTTCGCATCATTTAATTTATCTCCTGTTAGAATTTGGTTAAGGCTGAATATTGACTAGGTACAGCACACACCCATACCATTATTTGGTAAATCACTACCATCCTCTTTGTCAAATGTTGGATATCAGGAACGTATAAGGGTAATACATTACAACTATGTTTCATAAGTTCAAATATTTTTTATACCTTTGTTTTCAAAGTAAAGATTGGACAAACCAATAAAACAAGGAAGGGAAAAAAAATGTTTCATCCAAGAAGATGACTTAGGGGTCATCCATAATTGTCAACCATTTTCCAAAGTGTACAAAACGTACACTTGGGGGGAGGGGGTTAAAAAATCAACATTTTTACCGTACGCTTTTTTTTTATTTCCTGAATTTATAAAATCGAGAATTGGCTTGGGTGTGTTTCTCTTCTTATTTCTTCTTTATTTTTTCCACTTGATGATATTGATTTTGATATTATAATTCTACTCAATCGGGATTGAACGATTAAAAGATCAAATCATATGAAAACTAAATCTTTCAAAATTATGAACTAGTAAAATTATTTAAACAAAAAGTTTGCAAGCATTTCTCAGTACCCCCGATTGTCAATTTCACCTGCTTTATTATTGATCGATATCGTTTTACTCTGTTTAATAAACAAAATTGATGGAAACACTAACATGCTAAATTCTTTGAATGTTTTGATTTTGACAAGACGCGATTTTGTGAAAAGATTTTAAACTGGTCCTTCGATTAATTTCCTTGTAATGCATTCCAAAATAGTAAACCAGTAAACCGGAAGTAAACTTATTTTTCTTAGTATAAGCCTCCTTTAATTAGGAGCACCTCCATATGAAGTTTAACCTTAACTTAAAAAATATCCAATATATGTACACGTTACAGTATACATACATAAACGATAATAGTGCCATGAATGGCATATTTACAGGGACCTTTTAAATAGAAATACAGCCGGGAAATTTAAAAACTCAAAATGTTTTAAAATATTACACTTTTATTGACTGCTGTCTTGAGCTCTGATTCCATCAACAACTGTCAGTCCATACTTTACCAATGCAATATAACCATGTATTTCCCTTTCTTTGATTCTTAGCATCATTTATGTGCCCTTTTGTTAATCTTTTGCTTTGATTCTTAGCATCATTTATGTGCCCTTTTGTTAATCTTTTGCATGCTCTAGGTACCCTTTTTTTATTGGAGTTACCCTTCCCACTGTGTGATAGGGGAAACACTAATTTTTGTACTCTTTATTCTGACAAAACACAATTAGCATCACCATGATCACAGATAGATGTCATCAAATAAAACAGTCAGATATGTTTTAGTTTTTTTTCAATGCAAATTTCTATATTAAACTAAAATATAATAGACAGGATCTTCTTTTTTATTAAGAATGACTGATTCTTCTCTTGAAATCTGAAAATGGTTGATGTACACTTTTTGAGGGAGGGTGGGGGGTCTGAAAAAGTGTACGTTTGTACACTTTGGAAAATGGTTGACAATTATGGATGACCCCTTAATGATTTTTAAAAAGTTGTATATGAAATTATACTAAAGAAATCTTATAATTACTATCTTCATATTTATGCTATAATCAGGAACAACAAGTAATATTAATAACATTAAACTCATTGTGTAAGCTATTTTGAAACAAAGGATATTAGATACTTGGCATAAGCATTTGTTGGAAGTGAAAAAAAATGCGGTTTTTTGTTGTACCATACGATATATTGAGGTTTATTATATTTTTAGCTCACTGGGGCCAAATGGGCCCATTCCAGCTTATGCCATCAGTTGGCGTCCGTCGTCTGTTGTCGTCTGTCGTCGTAAAATCTTCTCCCCTGAAACTATTGGGCCAAATACATTCAAACTTTTACTAAATGTTCCTTATGGTATCTAATTTATCAATTGTATCCGAAGTGTTGACCCATTGACAAAGGCCGCGATGGCTAATAAAAGAACATAAGGGTAAAAAACTACAGCTTTAAGAGCAAATCTGACATGAGGTTAAATTGTTCTATTGATCAAGATCTATCAGCTTTGGAATTTTCAGACGAATCGAACACACTATTGTTGGGTTGCTGCCACTAAATTGGTAATTTTTAGGAAATTTTGCATTTTTTTTTTTATTATTATCTTGAATATTATTATAGATAGAGATAAACTGTAAACAGCAATAATGTTCCGCAAAGTAAGATGTACAAATTAAAGTTCAAAAACTAAAATTGTCAATTGACCCCTTAAGGCCTTATTGCCCTTTTAAGACCATTTCACACTATTTTTTCATCAAGTTTGCTAACATTTAAAAACCTACTCCTCTGAAACTACTGAGCCAAATACCTTCAAACTTTAACCGAATGTTCCTTATGGTATCTTGTTTATGAATTGTATCCGAAGTTCTGATACATCAACAAACACGGCCGTTATGACTAAAAGTAGAACATAGGGGTCAAATGTAGTTTTTGGCTTATATCTCTAAAACTAAAGCTTTAAGAGCAAATCAAAGCATTGTTGGGTTGATGCCACTAAATTGGTAGTTTTAACGAAATTTTGCAGTTTTTTGTAATTATTTTGAATATTATAGATATAAAGATATGAACTCTAAACAGCAATAATGTTCAACAAAGTAAGTTCTACAAAAAAATAAACATGACCCCATAATTGTAAATTGACTCCTTAAAATCTTCTCCTTTGAAATACAGTTGAGCGATTCAGGCCCTTGAGAGCCTCTTGTTAAATACTCAAACAAAAGGAATTATTTTCTCACTAATTTAAATTGTACACTTTTTTTTAGTACATTAATAAAGAAAATATTTAAGGTATTTGAATACTAGTAACAGTTTGATATCTATAGTCATCCAATGAGATATCTAAATGATAATTTGGGGAAGGAATTTCACTTTTTAAATAAAGTAAGATTTGTGTGCAAGTTACCATTCTGTACAACATTTGACTAAAATTCACTTATAACTTGTATAATAACATATAGTATAGATTTTGTTATTACAAACATTGATAAACACCATTATAGACCTTTTGTTTAATGAACACACAATACAACTTTTTCACAAAGTACAAAAATAGTACTGTATCATTTGCTTGAGCATGCAACTTAACTATTGCATCGCGAATTGCACAACAGCTTTCGTTTTTACATTTACATTAAAATTGCTACATTCCGCTCTGTATTTACATGACAAAAGCCCTGTGTACTAATTTTTTAAGGCTTTTTGACTTCTTCATGTATCAGGTTAAAGTTCAGAAACCGTTACTGCGTGAAAAGATGTGTCATTAAAAATTCAATTAGATTTCTCGAAAAAATATTCTGTTAAAATTTCTACATTTGTATCAATGCAGTACCTTAGTTCTCCAGATACAATAATTACACCTAAGAAATTCGATGATCAGTTAGGGTACGATCATACTGATAATTTGGTATAATGACATTATCCCCAACTGCAAGTTCTGATTATTTCCGTTTCATATTCTTGGTAAGATATTAGACTTGGATCTATTGGCTAGACAGCGCACGCTTCCATGCACTATTAGGATTGCTTTCAACGTCTGCGTAATTTCGTTTGTCACTGAGGTCAATATCGTCCGTTTTTATATAGTGTCGTAATACAGTTCATGATATATAAGGATCTTTTACCTTAACATAAATTTGTGTTCCACATGAAAATTGTTTTTGCACAGTGTTCACATGCACTAACTTTCAAGGAGGTTCCCTTCTCAGTTTCAAAGTGACAAGCTTTTCATAACACCAGTATATATTGAAAGGGAATTATATCAGGAACTAAAAGAGGAATAAAAACATAATGTCCTTGTTTTTGAGATATAAGCCATTGAAAAGTTGGCGGGAAACTTTCTCTCTTGATTTTTCATAGCTTTATCATTGACATGTTTAAATGCTCTCAAACTATTAAAAAATAACAAGGATTTTATAAGACTTTTACAGATGGCTTATAATGACATGTTTACATATAAAAGAACTTATAAAAAGAAAAATGAAGGTCAATGGGCACATTTTTTTGTGTCAATAAAGGCTATTCGTCACAAATTTTAGGTGCCTCGTTATTAATATTTAACCAACTGCTAGGTTACATCAAAATGATTTCTTCATAAGTAACTATTCCTGTGAACTAATTTTCTGATCTTTTAAATGTTTTTATTAAGAAATGTTTCTGATTTCAGGTACATTGTACATAAGACAATGCCAACTCTAGTTCTCATATCATTTGTGTTCGTAACGGTAAGTTATATATAAGGAGTTTTTTTTATAAACTGTAATTCTATGAGAAAGATCACGTTTCAAACTTATAATTCTTTTATTCTGTTAGAACACAGGAAATAATGTTGGACAATAGAATTATTTTCTACTCTCATCTTACCTTAATCTGAAGACCTTTATACATTTTTCGTACTGGTGATTTTATATCCATAATGCATTAAGTGCCTGTATTTGTAAGAATTAGGGAACTAAGAAGATGTTTTTAAAATGGCATAAAACAAACCGCCGACCTTATAATCTTGTTTTGAAGTTACCCTCATCCAGAGTTACAAATGGTAGGTCTTTTGTTTTTATGTGTTTCTGTTCATTCCAGATATATTTTTTAAGTTCGAATGATATCAAATTACTGAGTTAGTTCCCCTTAATTGTTAATATCTTGTGCATTTCAACCCAAATTTATCATGAAATGCAAGGAAAAGGAAAGTGAAACGGATGTCATATTCGTGTACCGATATACATTCTGAACTATCATAAATGTAAACTTGAGAGGATTTTGGTATGACATGTCTTCACTACTGTCCGATTCTTGGGCAGATTGGCACATAATTGTCTTCAATGTTTTATATTTTCGTTGTACGGAAAATAACATAATTGAAAATAACATAATTATAAAAATGTTTAATAGTATTTCTTTGTATGTTTATTTTATATATAGGGATTATTTTGTTATAAATGCCCATTTCTACCAAACAACTGCACTGCTGAAAGAGTACACTGTCTACCTGTTTTTCCCAACTGGAAGAATGTTGTGTTGGTATGTAGTGATGCAAAGTCTTTTGTATCCGGTAAGTAATAGTTATTTTACTCATAAAAAAACTAGCATTGCATTTCGATTGAAAATTTTAATTCCATATGGAGGAGTTATTATATGTCCCTAATAAAAAATGTATTTATTTCCATCGTTTTAGAAGATAGACAAAAAATTATCACTTTGCGGTATGGGCTTTGGTCATTATCGAAGGCCGTATAGTGATCTATTGTTGTTAATTTCTGTGTCATTTGGTCTATTCCGGAGATTTGTTAACACTTCTGTGTTGACATGAATATCAATAATGTGGTCATTTTTATAAATTTCCTGTTTACAAAACTTTGAATTTTCGAAAAACTAAGGATTTTCTTATCCCAGGCATAGATTACCTTAGCCGTATTTGGCACAACTTTTTGGAATTTTGGATCCTCAATGCTCTTCAACTTTGTCCTTGTTTGGCTTTTTAAATCTTTTGATATGCGCGTCACTGATGAGTCTTATGTAGACGAAACGCGCGTCTGGCGTACTAAATTATAACCCTGGTACCTTTGATAACTATAACACCACTGGGTCGATGCCACTGCTGGTGGACGTTTCGTCCCCGAGGGTATCACCAGCCCAGTAGTCAACACTTCGGTATTGACATGAATATCAATAATGTGGTCATCTTTATACATTTCCTGTTTACAAAACTTTGAATTTTCGAAAAACTTAAGCATTTTCTTATCCCAGGCATAGATTACCTTAGACGTATTTGGCACAACTTTTTGGAATTTTGGATCCTCAATGCTCTTCAACTTTGTACTTGTTTGGCTTTGTAAATATTTTGATATGAGCGTCACTGATGAGTCTTGTGTAGACGAAACGCGCATCCAGCATACTAAATCCTGGTACCTTTGATAACTATTGTTAAATTAGCCATCATACAACTTTTTCTTTTTTCATAGTATCAATTTAAGATCGAGAATGACGCTTATATGGCTAAAACAGTCCATTGACACATTAAGGGAGTTTCTGCCTTAAGGCGAAGTGTACGTAATTGCACGCTTCTAGCGGAATACGGGATTACAAACGTTTGTCGTCGTTTACGCAAGTTATCTCCCTTATTCCAAGAAAGGACACACGAAATAGAAACTACTTTTTGCGGTCTATATAATGTAGAACATATTATGTGCAAATTCTCAGAATAACACCATGCAGAAATGACGAAGATGAATATATGCAGAAAATAGAACTACTTTTTTAATACAAACATGCAGAAGTAAGATGGAAAACGAGGTGTATACCCGATCCTAATATTAAAACCGATCAATTCATTCTGACAACATTCACCGGGACAAATTCAAACTCGATATTTGATTCATAAAAAAAATTAAAACCCATGCAAGCATTAAAACAGGAAGGTGTGGAAACCACTCTAATATAGAAAAGAATAAAATCTACAGTAACTTTCTTTCATTTGAGGTAAATTTAATTACAAACGACAGAAATATTCTTTAAAATTAGTTAGTTTATTTTTTTTATTAAATTTTCAACTCTAGATCATTTGTAATACATAGGAAGGTGGATATTACACACGCACGAAATTGCTACGACATTGTACGGTATAATAGAGGTACGACGTAGACGTTGGGGCAACGTTACTGTAGACCATGACGTCGCCGAATAATTTTAATGTTCCGGGCAAAAAAACAAACTTCAACAAGGAGTAGTGTAAAAACTAAGACGGTTGATGAGGACTTTCTTTGCACCGACGGATTAGTCTTTCATTTTTGAATCGTATATCAATTTAAAAAAAAATCTGTTGACCAATAAAATAGAAAATCTTGATAATGTAAAAATATCTGCTAATTTTGATGATTTTCCCTATATATCCTTTGTGTTTTTGGCGTATCATGCTATTGATTTCAACGACTCGTATCTCAAATTGGAAAACGGTTACTCCCTTTTTTTTACCTCACCTGGCCCAAAAGGGCCAAGTAAGCTTTTCCCATCACTTTGCGTCCGGCGTCCGGCGTCGTCCGTCGTCGTTAACTTTTACAAAAATCTTCTCCTATGAAACAACTGGATCAAATTAAACCAAACTTGGCCAGAATCATCATTGGGGTATTTAAATTTAAAATTGTGTCCGGTGACCCGGCAAACCAACCAAGATGGCCGCTATGGTTAAAAATAGAACACAGGGATAAAATGCAGTTTTTTTGCTTATGACTCAAAAACCAAATCTGACAGGGTAAAATATTTTATCAGGTTAAGTTCTATCTGCCCTGAAATTTTCAGATGAATTGGACAACCCGTTGTTGGGTTGCTGCCCCTAAATTGGTACTTTTAAGGAAATTATACTGTTTTTGGTTATAATTTTGAATATTATTATAGATAGAGATATACTGTAAACAGCAATAATGTTCAGCAAAGTAAGATTTTCAATTAAGTCTCATGACCGAAATGGTCAGCTGAACTCTTTCGGAGTTATTGCCCTTTATAGTGAATTTTTAACCATTTTTCGTAAATCTTCGTAATCTTTTACAAAAATCTTCTCCTCTGAAACTATTTGGCCAAATTAATCCAAACTAGCCCACAATCATCCTTGGGGTATCTAGTTGTAAAAATGTGTCCGGTGACCCGGCCATCTAACCAAGATGGCCGCCACGGCTAGAAATAGAACATAGGGCTAAAATGCAGTTTTGGGTTTATAACTCAAAAACCAAAGCATTTAGAGCAAATCTGACACGAAGTAAAATTGTTTATCAGGTCAACATCAATCTGCCCTGAAATTTTCAGATGAATCGGACAACCCTTTGTTGGGTTGCTGCCCCTGAATTGGTAATTTTAATTAAATTTTGCTGTTTTTGGTTATTATCTTGAATATTATTATAGATTAAGATAAACCGTTAACAGCAATAATGTTCAGCAAAGTAAGATTTACAAATAAGTCAACATGACCGAAATGGTCAATTGACCCCTTAAGGAGTTATTTTCCTTTATAGTCAATTTTTAACAATTTTCATAAAACTTGTAAATTTTTACTAACATTTTCCACTGAAACTACTGGGCCAAGTTCATTATAGATACAGATAATTATAAGCAGCAAGAATGTTCAGTAAAGTAAAATGTACAAACACATCACCATCACCAAAACACAATTTTGTCATGAATCCATCCGCTTCCTTTGTTTAATATTCACATATACCAAGGTGAGCGACACAGGCTCTTTAGAGCCTCTAGTTTATTTTTTTTTCTGGTGTAAATTTACAAGCAGAATTAATATTTGAAATTTAAAAAAAAAATCCATTGTGTAGTTTAATTACGTTCAATTCGCCTTAAAGACTAGTTCGAAATGAAGAGTTTTTAATTGTATTTTAAAGCTATAAACTATCGTCATTCAAAGATGTACAAAAAAATCAACATATGATTGAAATTATCGATAAAACTCCTAATAGTTATTGCATTTAAATGACAACATCAACCTTTTTTAGCATATGTTGCTATTTATAAAATCTCTAATAAAAATAAGGATACGAGGTATGATTGCCAATAAAACAACTCTCCAGAAAAGACAAAAAAAAAACATTTGTTTTTACTTTTCTACAATGAACATATGATCAAAATACAGTCTGCGGTTATGATTTTTGTTTGATAATCGCAAATGAAATCTTATTTCTTAGTTTATTTGATAAAACTGTTTTAATACAATGGTATTTTAATAGTACATATGCCTTTTTAGATTAAAGATGACAATTTTTTTTTTAAAGAGATCATTTTATTTTAAGGATACTGTCCAGTGTTTTTTGAAACATCAAAGAAGAAAATGTATGTAACATCAGTTCCATGTCCTGCTATGTATTATACAGATATGATTTACCGATCTAATGACAGAGATATGCCAAAACATAAACGAAACTGTACAGAAAAGGGTCGGCTGACTTATGTAACCAACTCATCAGAAAACAATTTGTGCCTTTGTGAGGTGGATTTTTCCTTTCAAAGTAAAGAACGATATTGTGACCCTTCTATTGAAAATTGTACTTGCCGAAGGAACACACCAGATAGCAAAAATAAAGGTACGTTAAATAATTGAAGTTTAAAATTAAATCAAATGACCAGAAATATGTCAGAAATAAGTAGAAGAGGCTTACTATTCGGCCAAAATATAAAGTTTGTTTCCTGTGTCTCTTTCTCACCTATATATACATGCATTTTTAAAAGCTCTGGTAAATTCAGTAAATTGTGGTTGGCACCGTTAAAATTCAAGTTAAAGTTAAAGTTAAGTTTTTACCTTCGTTGTAACTTCTTTTCCTATGTTGTTCCCCCAGTCAGCAGGCAACATTTCAGAAGCCTGACATTAAATGGTTGTTGCATTTGTGGCCGTAATTGTTTTCTGTTAATTGTTATAATGTAAATCATGCCGTATATTTTCTAGTTTGAATTGTTTAAAATTGTCCTGATATTATGGGTATGGGTTATTTCATTGATGAATATCTTATAGTGACCTAAATTAACGTCTGTAACCCTTTGGTTTTTAATATTATGTATAGCGGTGTACTACTGTTGCCTTTATTTAAGGTGGATTACTACTGAATTATTCCTCATATAAAATTTGATATGCTTTGTTAAGACGTAGACTTGATGTTTTTCCTGAAATTGTTTGACATTCCACAATGGTATAATACTTTCACTTTAATTATTCATCCCTTATTTTTATTAACTTTGTATTTACATTGTATCATCGATCAATTTTATTCCTTCAGTGTATGTTCATTTGTGTTACTACGTTTTTTGATTGAGTAAAGCCATTTCAATTGATATTTTATAGTGTGTCTTTCTATGGTGTGATGTAACACTATTGTTTCAGATAAGTGTGAAGGTTTGGTACCATAAGAACGTTTAGACCCGCTGCAATTGTTTGCATCTGTCCTAAGTCAGAAATCTGATGTTCAGTGGTTGTCGTTTGTTGATGTAGTACTTAAGTGTTTCTCGTCTCTCGTTTTTTTATATAGATTAGACCGTTGGTTTTCCTGTTTGAATGGTTTTACACTAGTAATTTTCTGGATCCCTTAATAGCTTGATATTCGGTGTGAGCCAATGCTCATTGTTGAAGACCGTACCTTGATCTATAATGGTTTACTTTTATAAATTGTGACTTGGATGTAGATTTGTCTCGTCAAATATACCAGACGTTTTAAAATTAATTGAAAATGTACCTTTTCCTAAGTTCCGTTGAGTTATGATCAAAATAATGAAAATCGGTTGTGCGGTTTGCATATGCTGAATTTAAATCATGTGATGACACTTAAGCTTTCTATGACCATGTCTGTTCATTTGTACAAATGATTAGCTGAAATACGAAAAGAAACTACTTCGATCTATTAAATCACTGAATAGAGGTTTCTCAACATCTTACGAACGAACGAAAATCGCCCTAACTTGACGTAACTTGCCGTAACGAGAAAAGAGGGAGCAGTAATTTATCTTTTAATTTTGGATTATCGGCTGTGCTCTTCTTCCCTTTGAAATGTCTTTTACATGTAAAATATGCATGCTTGATTTTTTAAAACCATTTTGAAACAAATACATATTATATTTATTTGATATTATATAATATATAATATACAATTTACTGTTCAATCAACACAGTTGAAAGTCTTATTGATCTATAAATTTAAGTGAAGAATATTTAATCAAAGGACAGTAATCGTACAAGAAATTTTAATAAACATGATGACAACATCACTATTTAGTTTATGTGAAAAAGGTAAATAAAGATTCATGTATATGGATCGAAAGGGCTAGGATTTTTTTATGTTAGCTATATGCTGATTAACGGTAAAAATTCGTTCGTGGACACGAGGTAAAATAAATCTAGGAGTGAACGCCTTTCGATTTAAATTTGAAAAGAAAACATCCCAATAAGTTCCTGGATAACTTCTTTGCCCCAACCACTAAAATCCAAATGATCTCTTCTTATTGATATATTGTTATAAATTGGTAGACTTAACAAGAAAAATAAAGGAAAATATTTAAACTTATATATTGTGTTTTTTGTTGTTATCATGGCCTTTCTAATTCTATGTGTGTATGTTTCCTCTATAGTATAATTATGAGTATATACATATTTTTTTTTCTTGTTTATTGTTTCCGTTAAGCTTCTATGGCATACTGTGTATATTTCCTCTATTTTTCATATTTCTCATTTTTCTTTTTAGTTAGGGTGTAATATATAAAAATATATATTTTGATAACTATGTGACTACCAGTTGTGTTAGGGCTGTAGCACTCATACTTTCAACAAGAACACACAAAACTCTATTTCTAACGATAGATCGAGTGCACCTTTAAATTTCTTTAACTGATTCCCAATAAATATTAGAAATAAAAAAGCTATGTTGCGACATATCTATTCAAGATACTCTCCGATACGAAATAATGAAACTCATAGTAACTCAAACAGATTGGACCCATAGAAGGGACGTGTGGATATATGAAATATATTAAAGTTGTGTGTTATCTCGATCACTTATCAATCCTTTACAAAACGCTAATTTCGCAATGAAATGAATGGAATATTTGCCACTGAACGTTAAACACCAAACAATCAATCAACCAATTGCAAACTAGATGTGTTGAATTTTTTAATCAAGGACATTATAAAAAAAAAATCTTTTTGAATGGATAAGGGAGATAAATCGAACGCATATATATACGACATGTCAACAAACGGAACACAACGTAAGAAAACGAGTCAAAAACAGAAAATAAATTGGAACACGGATGTTTAATGACAACAATAAAATGCAAGGCTGTAAAAAAGGATATTAATTTGTTAACTGTTGTCTTTTAAACACACTGCAGTATCGGTAGATATTTATTATGGATTTTGTTATAACAAAATTACTGCTCCATAACGATACGTTCGTAGAGTTTCGTCCGTTCGTAAGATGTTGAGAAACCTCTAATATGCGGATGCGATACGTAATAAACGAATAATATATCTTTGTTGAAACCCGAATGTATTGCATAATAAGTAAATCACATTATGGAATACCAACTACAAAATGTACAAACAGATTTCGACTAATAATTTACAACATAACAGGTATCAAAGAGCTTACAAAATAAAAAAAGGTAAATTTATTGCCAAACACGGACTATAATATGTAATTAAAAATTAAAAATTTTGTTTTCAATTTACATTATTTTACAATAGGGTATTCGTACTGTTTTTAAGTGTAGGCATTTTTTTCTTCATTTTTTTAAAGGACTGTACACAGTAATTGTTTAGGGCCAATACCTCTGCTGGTGAACTGTTAGTAGCCTAGGGTATCAGCAGCCCAGAAGCATAAACATATGGATATTGTGTTGTTCTAATTTGACGTTATAAAATTTCGGAAATGATATGTTGCACATGCAAAGCTCGGATTCCGACTTTGGTTATACTTTTGTTCTATTTGGTGTTAACAGCTCTTCAACTGTAGAATTAGACATGAAGAAATTTCTCTTTGTAAGAGATGACCATATGTTTTTTTCAATTTTAACAATAATACCATCATTGATTGAAACATTGCCAACTTCAGTGAGTTTAAGTTAGTATGAGCAACAAACGAGTCAATATTTCGAGGCACTAAGTTCTGATTGAAAAAAGTAAAATCACAAAAATACTGAACTTAGAGGAAGATCAATTTGGAAAGTCCATAATCACATGGCAAAATCAAATAACAAAACGCATCAAAAACGAATGGACAAAAACTGTCATATTCCTGACTTGGTACAGGCATTTTCAAATGTAGAAAATGGTGGATTAAACCTGGTTCTATAGCGCTAACCCTCTCACTTTAATGACAGTCTCATCAATTTCCGATATTTTTACATTGATGCGTTAAATAAACAGACACAATAAATATAATAGTCAAAATATAGGTACATCAGTCATCATCGTTTAATAATTTTAAAAGGAACAATTTAACAGAACACAAAAACATCTACTATCTACGAACACATTTATTGATTTGAGTGTCTGACGTCAGAAAATTTTATACGTCACATAAATTTGTCGTTCAATGTACGTACAAACAATTTTAAAATTTTCATGGGAATGTTAGCATACAGGGTTAAAAAAATCAAAAGTATGTAAGAATAAATTTAAGAAATAGACCGAGATTTAAACTAGTCCAAAAGTTATATATAGAATTTATAAGAATCCAAAAATAGTTAATTCAACTACGATATTGAATGATTTTGACGTTTGTGGTTCAACGTATATTGTAATTCATAATAGAAATATATCATAATGACATATAATAGAACAATATCATACTAACGGGATCTTAAAAGACTTTCGTATTTCTTTTGTTTTTGTCAACTTAAAAAATGCCACTGTCGGTCTCATATGAAAGCTTTATTTACACTTATTTCATAAATATATAGTTTCTATGTACTTTTGCCTGTTATATGGGAGATCTCAGGTACTTCCGTTTTGGTGAAATTCACTTCTTGTCTCAAATGATGGGTTAATGTATGCAAATTTTAAAAATATTTATAGTTTCTAGGTACTTTCCCATGAAATAGGTGCAAAAACAGCTACTTCCGGTCAAGGTCACTTCCGTCATAGGTTGGTCCCCTGCGTTAAATATCCAGTTTGCCTTCGCAATATACAAATATTATTTATAGTATTGTCAAGAATTTCAATAACGGCCGGGAAACAGACTACTTCTGGCATAGCAACCAATAGTTTGCAAAAGACACCATGACTTTATCATGTACATAGTTGAAGTAATAATCAATTTACCTTAAAATTGAATCCTTTCAGATATAATGACTCTTTAAAGATGTCATTTGATTTTTCAGACCAAATGTATCCTATCTTAATCACAATTAGGGAAACATTTTTTACACTAGTTCTTCTATATATATATCTTTAAAAGTGACAGAGGAAATTTTGGAACAAGGAAAAGTCAACATTTTGATTTTCAAAACAGACCATATTTGTGTAGCAGAAGCATTCTACTTTCCAATGAATAGATAAAGGATTACATTTTCACAATTTTGCAAAACTGCTATATTTTGGGGCCAAAATGGGGTCTTACTGAACCTACTCCTTTGGCAAAAGAAAAAAAAGTCTTACCATAGAATAGTGGAAAGACCTAATAGTTAAAGCAGACTCGATATTTCAGCGTGTGATCTCTTGTTGTTTTTGTTTGTTTGTCAAGAGACCATTATTACCAGTTATATTAGACCAGCTTCCTACCATTTATCTCTGGAAATTGTTTGTACCAAGTTACATCTGCAACAAACGTTTTATAGTCGTTTTTGTTGATTGATGAATGCGACTGCTTGATTTTTGTTTTGTATTTATAGACGTCCCGTTTTTGAGTTTACCTTGAAGTTTGGTATTTTTGTTATCACAGTTAATACGGCTGTTAGGATTCAATGTGTCATTATATTAATTTATATCTGTGTATATAGATTATTTCAGTAGTATTATAACCTTAACAATTAAATCTATCAAATTTGTCTTTTTCAAGACATATAAGTAAGGTAAATGCAATTTTCTGTGTGATAATCTAGACGCCTTACAGTTCTGTGTATAATCTTTATAACGGTAATAATTTTATTTCGAATATACATTTATCTACTTTTAATGAATTTAGCTGATGAACCTACTAGATTTGTATTTTCTTTCAGAAGACGCTTCAGATTCATGGAAAACTATTGACATTGTGGTTACTCTCATACTAACTTTAGTAATCATCGTTATCATTACAGGTAAGAAAAATATAAAGTAAGTTTTACCATATTGGAATAATAAAAGAAAATAAATTAAGAAAAATTAAAAGAAATTAAAGTGTTTAGTAATGATTTCACATATTAATTCTATCAAAGTTCTAGTATGATGTCATCTGACTTTACTCTGCTTATCTAAAACGTTTTGCCCATTCTAATTTCTAATGAATTTTAAAAACACGTTAAAAATATATTGAATATATACTATCAACATACATATTATGTTCAGATATTATTCATATAAGAGTAGTTTGATGTCCGTATATATTTATGTCTTACTAATGTGGGAGATACGATACACTATATAACCGTTTGAAATCGTTTTATTGAAATGGTTGTCGGTTGGTATGTAGAGTTTCTCTTGTTTATTTGAAACGAAACTTATTAAGATAAACGATAAATGAAAGAGAGAAATCTTGGACAAAATTAAATGATATCTGCATAGTAGTTATAGTTACCTTTGCTGAATTTATACTTTTTTTGAAACTGATCAACAGATGGAAGATATAGATTGAAAATGACCGATACAAGTGGGTTTTTTTCTGTATCTCTTACATCATATTTTTTTATTTTAAAAAGAAAGACCATTAAGGGATGTTTTCTTCTGACGTTTTAGTCTCAATGAAATCTCGTTCTGGATTTATTTGCAAAACATTAGCTACAAGTGGAAATTATCCATGAATTTTAAAAATGTTATAATCAAACTTAACTCTGCGAGAAAATTGTGTATTTACAATAAATAAATTTTGAGTAATTTAATTTTCAAGTATTTTACCAATCAAGTCAGAATCTTTTGCCAACATTTTGTGAAAATGGATAAGAGGTACAAAATATTATTTTACTAGGAACATGTACATCAAATATCACTTTATTCTTTTCAAATTTCTTAGATACGTAGTTTTTCAATTATTTATCACAAAAAAGTTGAGATGATATGCATTTTGTTCTTAAAACATAGAAAAATTACAAATTTACAAAATTAACAGCATGGTAAATTTTACCCCAAAAAGCATCTAAATATGATAAAACTTTTTTAAATTAACACCAACCTACAGTTTTGTTATGTAATATTTATTCAGATTAGTAAACTTCATCTTTGTTGAAAGTATGAAAAAAAGTTAAATTGTGGAACTATGATTTTTTGACATGATAATAGCCCAAAAAATGGCTGAAAATTGATGAAAAATGGAAAAATCATCAAAATTGGGTACTTTCAAAGGGCCGAAGCAAACACAGAGTGCACCACCATATGATGTTTTCTTCACCAATTATTTTACAGTCATTTAAATTCAAAAGTCAGGTTAAGAAAAAAAGTTTAAATCTAGAAATATTTGGCTCCTCAGAGGTGTACATATTTAAGGCATTTATTTTTGTTTACTCGAAATAACAGGTTGATCGTACTGAAAATTTAATATCAGAGTGTCTTAATATAAACGTTAAATATTGTTTCACAATTTCACATATTTTCATAAAATTAAAATGATATTCAGCGTAGTATGATTGCTTTTGGAGACATTTGATGAAGTTTTTGTCCAATTTTGTACCGAAGAATGTTGCTTTCGAACATTGCATAATTTACATGCGAAAGAAAATAATATGAACATGGCTTTTGTTTCAACAAAATTTTGGTTACCCATGTTCATTCATAAATATTGAAAACTTATCAAAACATGTCAAAATTGTGGTTTTGGGCCCCCTTCGGGTGTTTATAATTTTTTTTTATCTGTTTAAGAAAAGAAAAATCAAGAATACAAACAAATCGAGGCTATCCCAATAACTCTTCATAGAGTAAGAACATATATATCTTCAGGGCATTCGTCTCCTGCCATATATGCATCATCCATCTAGCAAATTTCCACTCAGTAAAAATGTCAGAATCAGGAATAATACACTACCGATAAAACGATAAAATCAAAGATGGTATAAAGAGATATAAAACATGAGAAACAGTCAACCAATCCGTATGGGTTATAGTGAAACGTATGTCAATTGTGTTGATTTCAATATTGCTGTTCCTTATAACTCTGTTGGAGATTTATTTATGTAAGGATTGCACCAGCACATGTTACATACATCCACACTTGTCTTTAGTATTTGGTTGACACTATTGCAGGTTTATAATTGTGAATAAATGAATAATAATTATTTTGAAAAAAGTTATGGGTTTAATTCGTTATTTCAAAGGACGAAGTATCTTAAAACAGCAAGGCAAGTGTAATTTTATATTTTTATCTACTGTTGCTATTCGATTACTTTTAAAATACATATATAGCTTTTTAACTTTTGCCATCACTTGGCGTCCGTCGTCGTCTGTCGTCGTCCGTCGGGTGTAAACTATTTCAAACTTCTTCTCTGAAACTACTTTTAAAACCAATTTCTACTACACTTTAGCTGAATGATCCTTAGGATAACTTGAATAACGTTTGTGTTTTATATTCTGTTTTGTCTATAACATCTGGGTTAAAATGTAGTTTTAGAGCAAAAAATATTGAAGTAAAACTGTTCATTAGGTAAAGTTCTATCAGCCATGAAATTTTCAGATGAATCTAACAACTCATTGTTGGGTTGCTGCCACTAAACTTGTGATTTTAAAGACATTTTGAAGTGTTTAATTATCATCCTGAATATTATTAATGATAAAGATACACTGTAAACAGCAAAATTGTTCAGCAAAGTAAGATATGTAAAACCCTTAATATGACCAAAATTGTCAATTGCCCTCTTAAGGGGTAACTGTCCTTAAAGATAATTGTTCTGAATTTGTTCATCTAGTTTGTTGATTTAAATCTGCTGAATCAATTTCTGCAAAACTTTGGATGACTGAGTTTTTGAATATCTACTATAGATTTTGTATTTTATTGTACTTGTACGTAAACATAGCCACTTTGACTAAAATGGAACATAGTGGTAAAATGCCTTTTAAAGAAAATATGACAGATACAAAGAACATTTAAATGGAACTCATTTATATATATTGAGAAGCAAAATTATCATTGTGGAAATATTTTAAGCAAAAAATAACAGATGAGTGATTCAGGCTCTTGAGAACCTCTTGTTTATTGTAATACGATTTGTATTAGCAGGGATATGTATTTGGTGGAATTGCAGAGATCCAAAAGAACCAGGTTAGTCTGCTGTTTGATGGCTTTCTATGAAAGCTCTGTAATGATTTAATAGAAAACAAAGTTATCTAAATTTAATAAGCAGTAAAATAAATTGCCTTTAAATTATCCTCCCTAAGATCACACTTTATTACCTCATATTCAAACCACGTTTCAAGATTCAACTCATCAAGAACACTCAAACTAAACAACTTAACAGCCATGTATGTATAAAAAAAGGCTATACTTATCGTATATTCAAAATGCTCTGCTGAAAGGCTGTTCTTTAAGGTAACTGGCAACGTTATCATCCTGTAATCAGATACATGCCCATGACCAATCAATATACCGACTGGAATCATTCGTTATTGCAGTTGGTAGCTAATTGTTTGCAATTTTTCCTTACATAATAAGATTTGAAATTACAGTAAGAATAATAATTCCAAATATGATACCAAGTTTGAACTAGCAATCAATCATTTTGTCTTCTAATAGTTATAAAAGTATTACCGTTTTTTGTGTTTTTAAAGTTTGCTGTTACAAAATGACAGAAAATATTATAAATTAAGGAACGTATCTCCCTCATGCAAAGCTCTGATTCCTTTCACGGATTTGGCTATACTTTTTGGACCTTTTGGATTATAGTTCTTCATCTTTTACATAAGCTTTGGATTTCAAATATTTTGGCCACGAGCATCACTGAAGAGACATGTATTGTCGAAATGCGCATCGGGTGCAAGAAAATTGGTACCGTTAATTTTATTACTACCACTGGGTCGATGCCTCTGCTGGTGGACTATATGCCCCGAGGGTATCACCAGCCCAGTAGCCAGTACCGAAATGAAAATACGGATTTTTTGTGTTTTTAAAATTTGCTGTCACAAAATGATAGAAAATATTATAAATTAAGGAATGTATCTCCCTCATGCAAAGCTCTTATTCCTTTCACGGATTTGGCTATACTTTTTGGACCTTTTGGATTATAGCTCTTCATTTTTTATATAAGCTTTGGATTTCAATTTTTTTGGCCACGAGCATCACTGAAGAAACATGTATTGTCGAAATGCGCATCTGGTGCAAGAAAATTCGTACCGTTAATGTTATTATCTCATATAGCATGTTCTTCAAAATAAGTTCGAAATTAACTTCAACAAATAAACATTTTGTTTGTATTTCAATTGTCGATAAATCAGAAAAAAGATATGGCTTCACTTTGTTTCTTTGAAAAAATATCAAATCAACTTCTTGCATCACCATTATATCTTGATTGGATCTTTCTCTTGCCCTGAAAGTTATATTGATTGAATTTCTTCAAAATACTGGAATTTATATAACAGAAAGAAAAAAAGAAGACGAGGTTGACACATTGTCATATCAAAATGATGATGACAGGAACGATGTTGATCTTGCTGAGAGTGGTATTTACCACTCAGAAAATGTATTCCACAGTGTTCAAGAAACAGCAGGTAATATATTCTAGTTGTTTTTAATTAGACGTGTTTGTGTATTTTTATAGCGTTTTTTGAGCCGCGGTTAACGAAGTTGTAAATAAATTCAACAGAGACCGTCAAATGATATACCGTCAGTTTATGTTGTACATGTTATAACTACTAAGAGCCCAAACCTAAGCGTTTTTTCTCGTAGATTAATTATATGAGTTTCATTAAACGACATATCCGACATTTATATACAGAATTACATGCACACATGCTTTTGACTAAAAGAGGACACTTATCTTGTCGTCTCACCGTTAGTTCATGCGATTCTCTCAGTTTTGTTACCTCGATTTGAGAGATTTGAACACCACTACAACATCAACTACTTTTGACACAATTTAAAAGTCAGAGGTGGAATAATAAAGAAGACACAAAACTCTGTTTCCAAAGGGGGATACAAAAAATGTAATTGAAATAAGACAGTTACAAGACCCCTACGAAAAGCTGCGAGAAAGTTAAAACTGAAAAACCATCTTTAATAAACAATTCATAAAACAAAACAATATAGGAAAAGCAGCAGAAAATAAAAAAACTGTTGTTTTAATATGTTCCATCAAACTAGTAGAGAACAAAAGAACTGATAACACGTAAGAGAAACATATGTTTTCTCAGTTGTTTACTTCTTCGTGTGATATATAATTTGAACATATGCAGCAATTGACTAATCAAACTGAACAACCGATCAGTGTTAAGAAAGAAATGGACAGTTGGTATTTGGAAGGACAAAGCATAATGTGTAAGCGCAGTTATGAAAGGAAAAAACATTTCATATTAATATTTACATATGCTATCAAACAAATATATATACAATGTATATATATAAATCAATGTTACCCAAACATTAAAGGATACAAATAGTTTTCGGAATTGGCATCTCGTTTTACTTGAGAAACTAAGTTTATTCCTGTCAATCATCCCGGAATCGTAGAGGTGAAAGACCTTAAATGACCCAAGATTCTATGTGCCTTTGAAACTGTATAATTAGATGGAGAACAGCTTAATGTCCGTAAAATCTCTTTTATACTATGCACGTGCTTATCTAAATACTAATTAAATAGTGATACATCAAAGTTTTGACTGACCGCAAAAGTAAAGACATATGTAGAGAACATAATATGTGTGTGAGTTAAACTGTAAAACAAATAAATATCTAGATCATTTATGAAGACCGTGAAAGTAATAAATATGTCTCATTGGCAATTTGTGGTCAACATCACCCAGTGGAAAACCAAGTACTCCTTAACATAAAATTGAGAATATAGACTACCAATTTTATGCAATAGATTTACATAAGTTTATGATTATACAATTATTTTTTTGGCCCTTGGGAATCATCTCAGCTATGTATAAATTTTGACCGGTCCCTGCCTAAAAAGTTTATTAGCATTCATGAGAAGCAAACTTCAAAGGCAGCGACACACCCGTCAGTTCGAAGGAACCCAGCATGGTTCCGAGGGAGCACAGCATGGCTCCCTACTGCTTTAGACAGCGCAGCATGGCTGCCGAACGAGTTGAACTGACGGTGGTGATGAGACAACTGAATTCTTGGGGGAATAAATGAAATTTGGTTTATAGATCCAGACAATAAAATTTCATTAATGTCCAGTAGCTGAAATAATTTCCTGATCATTGATATATTGAAAGCGTGTGAGGTGGGGAAGGCGGCAGTTAAAGAAAAAATTGCTTCACAATATGAAATAGCGTCCTTCTATCCAAACAGAATAACAAAGATGAGTTCTGCCACGTGTATCGCTTCTAAATAAGGAACAACCAATAAGAGTAGCACATGCAGACACGAGCTTCTTTACACGAATAAACCACGCCTAAATAATATGTAAGCTAACATTTATTCCTGTCAATCATCCCGGAATCGTAGAGGTGAAAGACCTTAAATGACCCAAGATTCTATGTGCCTTTGAAACTGTATTATTAGATGGAGAACAGCTTAATGTCCGTAAAATCTCTTTTATACTATGCACGTGCTTATCTAAATACTAATTAAATAGTGATACATCAAAGTTTTGACTGACCGCAAAAGTAAAGACATCTGTAGAGAACATAATATGTGTGTGAGTTAAACTGTAAAACAAATAAATATCTAGATCATTTATGAAGACCGTGAAAGTAATAAATATGTCTCATTGGCCATTTGTGGTCAACATCACCCAGTGGAAAACCAAGTACTCCTAAACATAAAATTGAGAATATAGACTACCAATTTTATTCAATAGATTTACATAAGTTTATGATTATACAATTATTTTTTTGGCCCTTGGGAATCATCTCAGCTATGTATAAATTTTGACCGGTCCCTGCCTAAAAAGTTTATTAGCATTCATGAGAAGCAAACTTCAAAGGCAGTGACACACCCGTCAGTTCGAAGGAACCCAGCATGGTTCCGAGGGAGCACAGCATGGCTCCCTACTGCTTTAGACAGCGCAGCATGGCTGCCGAACCAGTTGAACTGACGGTGGTGATGAGACAACTGAATTCTTGGGGGAATAAATGAAATTTGGTTTATAGATCCAGACAATAAAATTTCATTAATGTCCAAAAACTCAGATGAGAATCAGCTGAGTGCCCCCAAGGATGGTGTGAGGTGGTTTAGCCTTCAATATATCAACGATAATAAACTTGTTTCAAAGACAAAAGAAATTAACCGCGTAAACTAAAAATAAAGTGTATTGATATACTTAAGCAAACAATCCTATATAACACAATGAGTATATACAAATGTAAAAATAAATTTACGACTCAGTTAAACTTTGTTGCGCATATTTGATAGAAGTTGGGGAATTCTTGATATATCTACAATAACTATCTGATTTCCATCGACCAAGTACTTTGATCATATGATCTTCTACGCGTGCTTTCCCCGCACTAGTTGCGGCACCAGATCTGAAAGAATGACCATTATACAAGTTTGGGTCATAACCGCAAAGTTCTAAAATATTCTTCAATTTCACTAGAAAAAATTGTCTTGTTAAAGCTTCCCTATTAACTGTTATAAAAAGCGAATCAGATGGAAATCCAATTCCAATTCAGAATGCCTTATACTTAAAAATCTTTTTAAAGCCAAAAAAGGACAAATAGAGTTATCTATTTTAAAAAGATTAATATCTATTCCCTTTCGGAATGGATCAGTTTTAGATTCTTTAAGTCTCAGAATAGCATAATCAGTCTTTAAAATAATATCAGATATGCATAAGCTAGTTAGAGGATGAAACTTATCGACATTCATGACGGTAAATTCTCCACATCTCAAAAAGGCGAAAAACGCAACTATGCAAGTTGTTTCTATCAAACAATCAATATATTTACCAAACACGCCTTTTCTCATTCTAAGGCAGATTTCCTGTAAAATTGGAAAAGTAATCGGCAACCTAGTTCTAGTTTGTGAGCCTTGTATGCGTTTAACAGATTTTAAAATGAGAGTGAGTCTTGGTAAAAATTCGCCATGAGGCGTTTCTAGAGGATTATGATATCCTGACTTCAAATAAGTATGTCTTATACCACATAAATAAATTTTTATAGTAGTGTGTTTGAGTTTCAAAACTTTAAAACAATGTGCTATAAAGTACATGAGAACGTCCTCTGATATAAGAGGTAGATCGTGTGAATTATATGTAATACCATTAAGCAACAAAAATCTAACAAAGTGAGAAAAACCTATATTATACAAAGATCTTGTTGTATTAGCAACAGCATGTGTCCATAATTGTTTGACTGTTTCATTCAACACCACATTACTTCGTAGACACTCGGGCAGTTGTGTGGCAGCTTCTCTGCATGGGGAGCGAGGCGGTGGAATTTTTCCATCTGCAAACGAGATAAAGCGTCACTAATGTTATTTTTACGACCCTCAATATGTTTAGCAGTTACCTGGAAGTTGTTTACACATGCGCACCACGTTAAAAGAGGGAAGAAAGATACCAAAGGGACAGTCAAACTCATAAATCTAAAACAAACTGACAACGCCATGGCTAAAAATGAAAAAGACAAACAGAAAAACAATAGTACACATGACACAACATAGAAAACTAAAGAATAAACAACACGAACCCCACCAAAAACTAGGGGTGATCTCAGGTGCTCCGGAAAGGTAAGCAGATCCTGCTCCACATGTGGCACCCG
Source organism: Mytilus galloprovincialis (assembly GCA_037788925.1). NCBI lineage: Eukaryota > Metazoa > Mollusca > Bivalvia > Mytilida > Mytilidae > Mytilus > Mytilus galloprovincialis. The sequence continues at coordinate 79,255,870 of CM075334.1, forward strand.
TCGTGTTGCTTATGTGATTACAAATCCGGTAAATAGTCTAATTCAGTAGGTCACATTCATGAAAGGGAAGGGGATTGTTAACGTTAACTGTCGCATAAGTTTCATAATTTCGATACATTTTGATCTTCCCTTTTTAACAATTGCTACAGTCGCCTCATTGTCACAAAGAAAGAGGATTTTCTTGCATTTCCATTCTTTACCCCACAAAAGAGCAGCTACTACTATCGGATATAGTTCTAAAAATGCCATTGATAGCGATTTATCGTTTAAAGAAGGTAACGCTTTTGGCCACGTCGAGCAAAACCATTTCCCTTGATAATAACCTCCGTACCCAATTGTAGATGAAGCATCAGTGTATAGTTGCATATCGAAATTAGAAGTGTAATTACAGTCGTAAAACATGTTTATTCCGTTCCAATTATGTAGAAATCGGAGCCAAAATTCTGGGTCAACTCGAGCTTCCTTGCGCAAATTGACATAGAAATGAAGTTCTTTAACCTTCGTGGATAATTTTATAAGATAGGAAACAAAAGATCTACCTGGCACAATAATACGTGATGCAAAGTTAAAATGGCCTAAAAGTTGAAGTAATTCTCTTTTTGTACATGTTGACTTTTGAATTATGGAAATTATAAATTTGCAAATTCTTTCTATTTTGTTTGCAGGTAATCTAGCCTCCAATTTATCTGTATCTAACACAATACCAAGATATTCAATGCACGTTAGTGGGCCCATAGTTTTGTTTGCCGCAAGTGGAACATTTAATCGATTAAATATCATGGTCATTAACGCCATTGTTCTTTTGGCATCGAACTCTGGAGGGTCAACAGTAAGGAAGTCATCCAGTAAATGTAGAATATGTTTAACTTTGTAATTATGTTCTGCATAAAACAAATCGCTGTAGAGATATTATCAAATATTTTTGGGATACTACGGCATCCGAATGACAATTGCACATACAAATAGCAAAGAGATTCCCATTTAAAACAAAATAATGGCCATTGATTCGGTAGCACTGGGCATATTTTAAATGCGTTTTGAATGTCGAACTTACAGAGTTTTGTCCCTTTCCCGTAATTAGTAATGAGACGAATTGCGTCATCTATCTTGACATACGTCATAGAGCACAAATCTTTGTCTATAAGATCGTTGATGCTCACGTTTGTATCGTTGTGCGGTGCGGACAAGTCTAAAATAAGACGCTTTTTGAAAGAATATTTACCTTCTGCAACTCCTAACGGACTTACTCGATAATCATCAAAAGGTAATTTTTCAAACGGAGCATAAACGAAACCGTTAAGTAGTTCTTTGTTAATAAGATCTGCAACTGTATCTTTCTGTGACCTAGCGCTTAAATTATTTCTACATTCCATTGTTTTAATGTTATCATATTTAACCATAGTACCAAAGCCATATTGTAACCCATTACATAAATAATCAACGAAATGTTTGTCGGGATGATTCATTAGTTCACTTTTAAGCTGTTTGACATTGACCGGGGTTGTAGCGTGCATATCAAATTTAGTTTGTCACATTTTACGAGATGTCTTTGGAGTTTCTTTATCAATCGGGGGTGTCTGATTGGATGAAGACGTTGCTGATGGGCGTTTCCCACATAGAACCTGTGAATGTCCTGGTGAACGGCATTTGGTGCAAACATGTGAAAAAGAACAGGTGCGTTTTGTACACCCTCTAATGCTATTAAAGTTATGACAAATCTCTTTACCGTCCTGAAAATATTTTGGTCGGCCGTACTTATCGCCACGATCATCATTTCTCGAACTATTAATCTCTTGATGATTTACTGAGTTTCTCAGCTGCAGCGGACAAAATTCTGTAGTGTGATAACACATGTGGCATAATTTACCTACGCTGATTTGAATACCTGCAGCTACGAGTGTGAATAAATCACGGTCACGTTTACTCCAGTCTACCTTAACGTGATGTTCTCTTAATAGTGTGGACGCTTTGGCTGAAAACATTTTATGGTAATCGTAATACTTAGACCCGTAAAAATTTCTAATATCAATTATGTCTTCTTCGTACGCATCTAGTTCGACGCGTCTTTCTGGATAAGCTTTTGACATTATTCTTTTATATTTGCCGAATGCCTTAATAAATTCCTGAATGGTCAGTGTGCGGTTTAATCGTATGTCGGGTTTCCCTGGGAGATTAACCTCAATGTTGTCAGCAATTACGGTATGTGATTGTGGGCATTCATAATTAGGAATTAGCAAGGCAGCAATATTAACATCCTTACCATCAATAATCTGTCGCTGCAGTGATGAAGATACAATATCTATACCGGTAAAATCATCTGATCTGGCTCCCTTGTTGGTGTCTACGGATACACAATTCTCCTGTATTCCGGAATGAGAAGCAGTATAGTTATCAACGGTAGTAGACTGGTTGTACCAATGCTGAAGGGTAAATCCGTCTTTGATTGTGTTCTGCTGCTTTTCTACGGGATTTCTCAGAAGAAGTTGGGTAACGGTACTTTGTAAACCCGTAAAGCATTGTGACATAGAGACGAACGCATTACACATATTGCTCATTGGAATACCCGCCTCCGGTTCTGGGTTGATGAATGGGCGTTGCTCCGGTGGGGATTGTAGAGTTTCGATATCCGGAATTACTTCTGCTTCAATAACGGTTGCCTCCTTTCGTTTGATATTACTGTTGAATAATTGTAAGATGATTGGCTTACTAAGATCGACAGGAACTTCTATATCCATCCCCTTTAATTCTTGGATAAGTTTTGTCTTACTCCACGTGGATGGGTCCTCGCTAGAGTCTACAGGCGGACGTTCGTAAGGCATTTTCCTTTTCGGTTGTCTCTTCGACTTTCTGGTAGCCATAATGTTAATAATGGAACTGATTATAATGTTACAATAAAAGTTACCACTCACGTGTGAAAAAGAAATACAAATATCCAAGAATACTTAAATCCAAGTTTACTTAATCCAAGGAAGGAAACTAAATCAAAGCTAAAATATAATATAAGTCTAAATCGTATAATGAAAGAAAAGCACTGTTATGATATAGCACAATAAAGAAAAAATTGCTTCACAATATGAAATAGCGTCCTTCTATCCAAACAGAATAACAAAGATGAGTTCTGCCACGTGTATCGCTTCTAAATAAGGAACAACCAATAAGAGTAGCACATGCAGACACGAGCTTCTTTACACGAATAAACCACGCCTAAATAATATGTAAGCTAACATTTATAATGGCTGTAGAAATCAACTTGCAATTTAAAACAAGGAACTTTAATTATTACATTGATTTTGTTTTATCTTTTCAACGTTTGTTATGTCTTCTAAATATATGCATGATAATCGTAAATATTTGGCCCACTTGCGCCGTTGTCTTCTATGTCTAACCGTATGCTCACCTGCAACACATTAACAATAGCACCAAACAGTCCATCTGGATAAACACTCTACTTTCTTTTGAGAATTTTTCTAATTAATTGACCAAAACGTGTCTGTTACCTCATACACTACAACCATTTAATGATAATTCACCACAAACAACGTAATCACACTCAGTAAAGGCCAGTCTTATTTGCGTTTAATTGATAAATTTTACAATACTTACCGTAACCTTGATGATATCTTTTCGTTTAATAATCAAGAATTGTCTAAATGTACTTGCGCAAAGGAACTTACCTTAAATAAATCAGATGTAAACGCTAATAGCTGTCCTTTCCTAGATTTAGATATTTCAGTTTTATACGGGGAACTCCTTACTAAAATTTACGACAAAAGCCTGTATTTTGCGGATGATGTTTTATGCTGTGTTACATAGTTGTTTTTGTTCCTTTTTTATTTACCTAAATTAGGCCGTTAGTTTTCTCATTTGAATTGATTTACATCTGTGATTTCGGGGCCTTTTATAGCTGACTAAGCGGTATGGGCTCTGCTCATTGTTGAAGGCCGTATGGTGACCTATAGCTGTTGATTTATGTGTCATTTTGTCTCTTGTGGAGAGTTGTCTCATTGCAATCATGCCAAATCTTAATTTTTATAATTTCCTATCATACATGAATAGAGATTGTGTGTGATATAATTCAACGAGACACCAACCAAACGACAAATGACTAGATAACGTGTGAATCACTTTAAAAGATGGAACAAAAAAGGAATTATGTAAACGTTACTTGAATTACAAACAGGTAATCATATTCACATGTGACCTGTGCAAAGCTCATCATAGTTTTATATTTATATTATATTTTATGTTCTATTACTTATATATTTGTATTATACTTCCACTTATCTTACTAATATATTTATATCATACTTTCACTTATCTTACTCATATTCATATTATTCTTGCAGTTCTCTTACTCACATTCGAATTATACTTTCACTTTTTATTTCATTTATATTCAAGGGGGTCATGGACCAAATCCAAGAGATCGATACTATGGGGATGTTGGAGGGTATGCAGAATCTCAGTTATTACTTTCTGGTAGTGTTTCAAATTATTGACAATGTCATTTAGAAATAACTTATTGCAGCTGTTGGTCAATGGGCATTCATATTTGATTATTTTATACGTAGTGAAAGCAAGGGGTAAAAACAAATATTTATAACTAACCATTGTGTTAATGAAATTAATTATACGGCTGTCATGAACTATTTCGATTCTAATCGAACATTTGGTCTTCTTATCAACCATGAAATACCTGTGCATACAACACAGTTTTCATTTTTCCGTTTAATCTTATACTGATATTTAAAAAATATGAAAAATCACATGTTAAGTGGATAAATATTGATGAAATTTAAATCCGAAATTATAGCTTGTTCAATTAAAAGTGGAGTTTACTGTCGCAATTTGAGTTTACATCATCGTTACTTAAAAAAAGTGACTGTAACGTGGAACAGGAAATTTTGTGTACAAATGCGTTTGCGCTATAAGTAGATATCATACACATGTACTGTGATAAAACTGGTTGACGATATATAGGTCGTCATATTTTAATCAGTATTTTATTCGGCTTACGCGTAAATATTTGTAAGGTAATATAAATGCATTTTTTTCATCCGTATTTAATCAAAAGTGTTAAATGAAATGCATAGTACCATACATACAGTTCATATCGAACCGTTTTTCCAATAAATATTGCAAAACCCTTACACAAAAACAAAATTTAAAAAATAATATTTCACAAAGTAAATAGTCGAAGAGCTCGCAGTTGCTGAAAGTAATTTCAAAGCCATTATAAACAAAATATCTAAGACTAAACATTAGTCAGTACAAACCAACTTCCAAAGGATTCTGTTTACAGATGTAAATAACAGTGAATGAAAAACAAACGCGTTTGCTGTTCCAAAATATTAGAATCGAAATATTGTAGGATAGTGAATGTTCATACGTGTAAAACATTCCGCCAGCCATCCCGTCCTTCTGTTTGTCCGTTCGCATGTCTGAAACAAATTTTGTTTTAGAGCTTTTCAGCTGTATGAAAATTGAAGGCAATTGTCACCAAAGTTTATTAATTATTTGGAATTTGTTTTTTCTCTCGGATAATAACCAGATTGTATAATTTGGTACAAATAGAAGAAAAAAAAACTGTGTCAATGAACAATATATTAAAGGAGAAGAAATCATATCAATATTCAGGTCAAATGTGAAAATAAAGAAATCTGAGGTACAACGTGTTTTTCCTGTGTGATTTCATATCGGTACATGCTACACGCATACTCAATTCAGTAAGTTATAATATCATGCAGTTAAAAAGAATATACGTTTTCAAACAAGTGATCCATGGTACATTTACTTACAGGGACAGAACATGCTAATATTGTTAGCCCTGTTGTCGGCACTGATGATGTATTCACTGGAAACATGAATAATGTTATTCCAATTATTCCAATGGAATCAGCTATGGAAACAACAGGTAATGATAAGCTGCATATATAGTACCTACCCACTTCCCAAAATGGACATGAATGTTGAATTATACTGTAACATATTTTATTTTTTCGATGACGTCTTTTCTGCTGATTAAGATTACAGAGATAAAAAAAAATCAGAAATAATATTTGGGTGGTTAATTATCTATTTGTGATTCAAATGGTGTGTTTTTGTATGAGAACTTAAAATAATTCATGGTAAACAGATTTAAGGAGTAAAGTCTTCATAATACTAATGTTTACATTCGTTTGTACATTGTAACGAGAATACTAAAATTATTGCGCCTACATAATCTATTTTTCTTTATCTAAAAAGTTTGACATACTAGATTGATTATTAACATAAATGAGTATGAGATACTAGATTGATTATTAACATAAATGAGTATGAGATACTAGAATTCAAATAAATAGTAGCAATCATTTTCAAACCAAGCAGATCCTCCTTCACATATGGCATCTGTCGTGTTCCAGTTCATGATTCTTTCTGTTTCACTTACATTCACACATTGTTGTTAATGTAATGGAATTGTATGTGACTGTCATACAACTGAGAAGTTTATGTAGTTATAAAATCAGGTTTAATCCGCCATTTTCTACATAGGAATAAGCATATACCAAGTAAGTAATACCACAGTTGTAATCCGTTCGTTTGACAAGTTCGAGCTTTTGATTTTATCGTTTGATTAGGGACTTGTCGTTATGAATATGACTTGATGTTTGAAATTTTTGTTGTTTTACTTTTTTCTTCATTTGTATCTTCTGGATGAATTTATCTAATATAAAGAACGGCAAGCTACTATTGCCTCTATTTAGTTAGGTATGATTTCTAATGACACATCTATCCTTCAGAGTTAAAATGAAGTTGATGTAACCAATTAGTAGGGTTGGAATATTCTGTTTATGTCACAGACGCACGTAATGAACTGATGTTATTTATCAGACTGAAACAATTTTTTTCTGGCGCGCCAAAATTGCAAGAGTTAATACCGGTGTCATATTGTATTTGAACCCAATGAAAGTGAACCAAGAGTAAACATTGTATATAAACAAAATGGCCCGGGGTCATTAAACCGCATGGTATTTTTTAAGCCCGAACTCATTTTTCCCATATTGAAATTTGAACCCCACGATGGATAATTGATAGTTTTAGATAAACATTTTGACATTCATCTAATGTACAATATGTTGACTATGGCTTTTTACAATCTTCCAAACAACCTTATAAGCAGGTTTAATGCATTTCAACCACTCAATGTAATATTATTACTATGTACAAGAGTTAAGATAACTATTATTTTTGAAATTTAAGGTATATAGAAAGGTGTTCAATATGCCATGACAGTATATTTAAAATATCATGGCTAAGTAAAATTTTCCAAACATCTTTATCTTAAATGTATTATACATATCACCTACGTATTTCAGTTTTATAACTGTTAAAGTTAAAAATTAATATAAGTGGAGGTGTATAGAATACGGGTTCAATATACCACCTGTATAGGATCGATTTCTATATACCATGACAGGGGTCAAAATACCATGACCAAGATCAATGCTCTTCAACTTTGTACTTGTTTGGGTTTATAAATATTTTTATGCCCCACCTACGATAGTAGAGGGGCATTATGTTTTCTGGTCTGTGCGTCCGTCCGTTTGTCCGTTCGTTCGTCCGTCCGTCTGTCCGTTCGTCCGTCCGTCCGTCTGTCCCGCTTCAGGTTAAAGTTTTTGGTCAAGGTAGTTTTTGATGAAGTTTAAGTCCAATCGACTTCAAACTTAGTACACATGTCCCCTATGATATGATCTTTCTAATTTTAATGCCAAATTAGAGTTTTTACCCCAATTTCACGGTCCACTGAACATGGAAAATGATAGTGCGAGTGGGGCATTCGTGTACTGAGGACACATTCTTGTTGATTTGAGCGTCACTGATGAGTCTCATGTAGACGAAACGCGCGTCTGGCGTACTAAATAATAACCCTGGTACCTTTGATAACTATCTAAATATCTTTTCATGCAAAAGCATGAATTGTTCTAAATACTAAGGATTTTCTTATCCCAAGCAGATAACCTTAGCCAAATTTGGCACAATTTTTTTGAGCTGTTGATTCTCAATGCTCTTTAACTTTGTACTTGTTTTGGCTTTCGAACTTTCTCTGAGAGTTACTGGTGAGTCTTGTGAAGACGAAACTCGTGTCTGGCGTATTAAAAATAAGGAAATGTTGTATGATTTCAAATGAGACAACTATAAACCAACATTGATATTTGATATGAAGTGGATGTGCTCAATCGTTGGGCCTTCAACAATGAGAAAACCCATACCGTACGTATAGTCGGCTTGAAAAGCTTCCGACGAGAAAAATGTAAAAAAACAAATCAATTGAAAAAACGTACGCCTTAGATTTTAAACAAACAATTTATGAAAAAATATGATATACTATGTATTAACACATATATGGTTTACTAATGATTTCCAACTCTTTGTTATTAAATTAGACGTGCTTTGAATAGACATTTCATTCCAATCCTATACTGCAAAAGTTATGGCCATTGTGTTTTGTTTTTTAACTTTTAATAGGAATCCTAAATGGATTTGGTTGCATGAATGTATTTTTTGTTTAACGTTGATGGTGTGCTTTGAATTAGGATGTATATATGTAGGAGGATTAATAAATAATGCTTTGTAAGGTGAAATATCATTTTTGAGAAAGTTGTATTAAATGTACAGAAAGTTTTGTTTCTTGATAGTACTTACATATGAGTTATGTAATACCATTTTTTCCTTTTAAAAATGTCCTGTACCAAACCAGGAATATGGCCATTGTTGTTATATTATAGTTCGTTTCTGTGTGTGTTACATTTTAACGTTGCGTCGTTTGTTTTCTCTTATTTTTGAGGGTAAATTCACATTGCGATAAGACGTGTCACGGTACTTGTCTATCCCAAATTCATGTATTTGGTTTTGATATTATATTTGTTATTCTCCTGGGATTTTTTCTGATGCTTGGTCCGTTTCTGTATGTGTTACATTGTAGTGTTGTGTCGTTGTTCTCCTCTTATATTTAATACGTTTTCCTCAGTTTTAGTTTGTTACCCCGATTTTGTGTTTTGTCCATGGATTTATGAGTTTGAACAGCGGTATACTACTGTTGCCTTTATTTATGAATATGGAGATATATCTCATTGGCACTCATACTACATCTTCTAATTCATATTATATTGTTTTTTTTCCACAGAAGCAAAAATAAATCTTGAATGGAGTCAAAGGATCCAGTGTGATGAAATTTCAGATTGTGAAGAACCATACCTAACACTAGATAATGGTGAAAGAAATCATATTAATGATTAATGAAAAGGAAGAACAAACATTCGTCACGTTACGTTTTATTTAGCAAAATATGAGGACTAGCTTTTTTTTGCATGTGTTTCCTGTTTCCGATTAGTATATGTAAAACAATTGCAAATTCGATAACGTAAGTGTGAAGGTTGGGCAAATCTAAACATTAGACCAAACAATAGTTATTTGTATACAGATTAATTTATTCAATAATATATAGGTTTATTAGTTAACTCTGACAAGGCTTCACATGCTATTCGCACACAAGGTATAGTGTCCGAATGAGATCTTGTTTTTTTACGAGTGAATCTATTCTTTTTTTGTCTCTCTCTCTCCAGTAAACCAGTCTTTTTCCAGTTATATTAGATGCAATTATATCGATTTACTGCTATTTCGCATCTAATAATAGTTAAATTCGTGTTCATCTTATTTGGAATACTATGCATATTTTGAGCACTCCCAACACAAAGTTTTCTCACTTAAATTAATTGTTTTACACCAGTTATGTCTGGATTTTGACGATATCATCATTTAAAACGTCTGTATTTTTTCAACAAATGGTGCAGGGTTTTTAAGAAATGAGAAGAAAAAGGAATAAATCGCATTGAAAACAGTTTTTTCCTAATTGATTTAGTTAAGGGCATTCTCAGATATTCCCAATAAGTCATATAAACATACCATTTTGAACAAATAACCCTTTTCGAATCGAATGCTTGCTTTCTGTACTAAAAATTTATCATACATAACCTTGCAATATAAAGATTTTGAGGTATCCCTGGGTTCTTTATATACCTATCTTTTCATCCGAGTACAGGACATTTCTGCTTAATTACCATTTGTTTTTAGAGTCAATAACATTTCTTGATTGATTTATAGTCCAGTGAAGAACCCCGGAGTTATAAGAATAGACGTACTAAGAGTGAGAGACAGTACATCGCAATATAAACACAAAAATATAGCTGTTCCTTAATTGATGAATTACAATATATAGATAAAACAAATTGGTCTAGGTTGGTTCAGACTATGTCGAGTATGGTTCAGACTAGATTGAGCATGTTTTAGACGCGTATAAAATGGTTAAGTAATGGTCGAGTAAAGGTCGAGTACAAATTCAGACGTTAAGTATGGTTTAGACTACAGGGACTATTATCAAGTAAACTTCAGACCAATTCAGACTGGTCGAATACAAAACAGTACAGTCGAGTACAGATAAAGGCCATTTCTGACTTTTACTGGTTTGTAGTGTCTGTAAACATATCAATATGTTTATCAAATTTAACATAGGTAAATAACTGCCCTTGTTATTATTGTCCATGAAGTAAGTTTTATAATAATATTTTATTTTAGATGCTATATATTTTATATTAAGGTAAGAGGAAAGCCATCCAAGAAATGTTGAATTTGAGTAGATCTTATGAAAAGGTGTGCAAGTTTTTTATTGTGTTTTTATGTGTATTTATTGTTTTCATGTCATAGAATTTTTCATTTTGAATTATACGTTGTTATCTGTGGCAACCATATGTGTATAAGTTTTGAATAAAAAGATTAAATCGAATGACGATGCAATATGTTTTACTACCTATCAAATATTTGATTAAATTTTGGATTTCATTATTTTGCTGCCTCAGACATTACTTAAGGCACTTAATTTGTCGAAGAAGGCATAGGGTACAGTAAACTTGTTATTTACATGATTACCTTAGTTTTTCTTTACGTCTGCTAGTGTTTTGTTACACCTCGAGATATATCAATAGCCCTGTCTGTTATCACAGTTATATTGACCTTTTTTCAATACGCTTTCAGATTTTATCAGCTTGATAGATCTGCAGCGCATTCACTGCCTGTTTGCTGCTAGATTGAATTTTTCCCACTCATTGATCAAGGAATTTGTTCATTAAACTAGTATTGGTCTTGAAACCTGGATACTATCCATGCATGTTTTGTCACAATGTATTGTTGAAATTACAGATGTTTTAACTATTTTTAGACGGGGCCATCTAGTTTTCAATTTGAAATTTACAACCCGATCATCCTTGATAAGACCTTTATTGTTGACATGTGCATCTAGTTCAGTTAAACTAGCACTGCTATTTTATACTACCCAAAGGCGCTATCTGCGGAACGACTGCTATTCCTTGATGGTATCAGCAGCTACTGATTAGTTAAATCAACAGGTAAGACATCATCAAATAGCGGATGGGTAATTTACTAATTTCCAACTCTAAGACGTTAATCAACAATTAGACAGACCATCAGTAAAATTTAAAACGTGACCGACTGTGAAAGTTGAAATACAAATAGAATGTTCTGAACAATTAATAGCCGAAACTGTTCACAGTATAATATCACAGACATTGAAATTGTTATATCGTTTATCAAATGTCCTGAACAGTTTAGTTAACATTTTCAATGTCTGTATTACTGTACTGGTAACAGTATCGTCTATCAACTGAACTGAATAATCTGTTTGTATTGCTCTTGTTGACATGTGTTAAACATTAAAAGAAGAGTAGCATAGACCCAGCTATAACAAAGCTTCGGGCGATTGTCAAATGTCCTGCACAGTTTAGTTAATATTTTCACTGTCTGTATTATTATACCGATAACAGCGATATACACGGTAGACTCCATATGCATGTGCTGCTGGATCATTCATGCTGCTCCAAAGTAACAAAAGGCTGAAAATTTAGGTGAATAAATTATAGCATGTATATACCCGTGTCAGTGTTTAATCCATTTTTAAACATTTTGATTCTGTAAATGCAGAATCATTGTAATTATAACAATAGCAAAACTCAAAATTCAATCTCGTAGTGATTTAAAAAAATGCACACTAAGAGGAGCATTACGGTCATTTATTGTTGAAACTAAAAAAAAATCAAACATATTCGCTGTGTTTTTACACAATTGTAACTTTAATCAGCACTTTCTGGAACAAATTGCCTTACATATGCATTTTTGATGCTTCGGTACATGATGTATATTAAATCTTTCTAAATTGTTCGTTTATATATTTTAAATTATCTATAATGAATTAAAGTTATTGCCCTCAGGCAAAAGTGACCTTCAAAAGATTTGGCTATCCTTTTTGGTTATATAGCTCTTCAACTGTTTTAATTCGTGTACAACATTGGTCTTTAAATATTCGGTTCTGACAATTTTTGATGAAGATTGATACAATAAAGCGCTTGGACGCATGATGAAATGTTGTTTCCATTTTTTTTTTTATGTATTAATGATTTCCGTTTGTGTAAAATAATGAGGTCAATTTATCAATATTGTTATTTGAAATGTTTCCTTTTATAAACAAAGAAATTGTAAAAGGCCATTGGAAATCATAATCAGTTATAAATAGCCATTTTAGACATAAAAATGTTTTTACAATGTATTGCAGTACATATTTTACTTCTCTGTGGAATAAAGACATGCAGAATATCAAATAAGTAAGTGTTATTAGTGTAATACGTTGACGTAATATAAAAGGTACATTTGATCCATGCCATTTGTAGTTATTCTAATATAGGACAAAATGGAGGACTCATATCATTTAAAGGGTCTATCGTTAGTATGACTTGAGACAATGTCGAGTCCTTAGATAATACTATTACATATCATAAACATAAGCCAGCTGCGTTGGTATGGTACCTGATGTAGGCGAATTACATGTAACTACTCTTTTGCTGTTCACGATCTACTTTTAATTAGAATTTTAATCAAAACCCAATTGAACATCCTTTCTTAATAAATAGATCTTATATGGAAATTATAATTATTTTGTTTTTCAACTGTCTTTACATTTGTTGCTGTTGCTGTTGTTGTTGTTGCTGTTGTTGTTGTTGTTGTTATTGTTGTTGTATATATAATATTTCCGCAATACGATATTCATTTTCTGATAGTAATGACAATGGTACATCTAGCTGTTGTGGAAACCATCAAGAAATAAATGGTGTTTGCAAAGGTAAGTACCCGTTAATACTTTATAATCAATATAAAAAAACCTAGAGTGCAGGTATGAATTGATAAAAGTCAGTCTGAAGGTTAAAAAGACACAAAATCTGGACGAAGGAATCAGGGTTATTTATGAGCGAGATGTATTCCTTAATTTGAAATGATTTTGAAGTTTTATAGCAGAAATTTTAATTAAACCAAATTAGTATTTGTTGAATGATCTTTCATTAATTTGTATTGTAGTCCTGTCATGTAATGTCGTCCTTTAAGTGTTATATTTAACATTGCTATAAAAGTGGGAGGTTTGACTAGCCACAAAACCCACCTTGTTTTTCTTAAAATGTCCCGTACCAAGTCAGGAAAATGGCAATTGTATCTATGTGTGTTGCATTGTCCTTTGTTTTTTGTTGCATATTAGTGTTTCTGTTGTTTCGTTGTTTACCTCTTATATTTGATGTGTTTCCCTCAGGTTTAGTTTGTAACCCGGATTATATTTCTCTCAATCGATTAATGACATTCGAACAGCGGTATACTACTGTTGTAGTACCGAAGCTGCAGGACTAACACATCACCAGCAATGATATCGAGTCTTTGGTTAACGTAATTAACAAAACATAAATTATACAGCACAAAATGAGCGTTTCGAAAATCACAGTTACTCATCAGTGATGCTCGGATAAAATTGATATATACCGTGATGAACTCTAAAATAAATTTTCAAGAGGTAACAAACAAAAAGTTACACCAAACCTGGACATGAAATAAAATTTTTGTATTAGGGAGGTAGATTCATAAATTAAAAATGATTTCCAAACTTTATAACAGCAAATTTCAGTACAAAAAAGAGGCGTAAGATACCAGAGGGGACATTCAAACTTATAAGTCGGAAATAAACTTACAACGCCTTGGTTAAACAGGAAAAAAGGACAACAGACAAACTGTTATACACTGAAATACAATATAACAACACGAGCCCCAACAACACCTAGTGTGATCTCACTGACAGTTACTCCAGAAGGGCCAGAAGATCCTGTTCCAAATGTATCCCCCGTCAGGTTGCTCATGGTAGTTCACACCTTGTAATAAATTTAATTCAGTATGTCATGTTCGGAAAAATGAACGGGATTGTAGTTAAGAACATATCCGTGATCATCTGTAATACGGATATTCAATAATGGTCAAATTACTCGTGATGATGTTCCTTACATTTACTCAGGGGTGATTTCAACTCACAACTTGAAACTCCTGATAGCTACCTACTGACAACTGAATGACGTATCTGGACCGAGGTACATGACAATTGGTAGTGAATACCATTGGGGAATAACAGGCAAGCAGTGAACGTTATTTGCCACTACCCACTGGTAGCAATACAATTTAACGGTACATGTTTTACTGGTGCCTATTTCGACAATCAAAGTCTCATTCAGGGTACTAGAGGTCAAACTTATTGAAAATCCTAAATTGACACAAATGTGAAGAAGAGAATAGACAAAAAGTAAAACACAATTAAACTCATTTTTTTTGTAATTCCTATAAATGTTACTAGTTTAATTCGAGTGTCATTGCTGTGTCTTATATAGACGAAACGCACGACTGCGGTGTGAAATATAAAAATAAGAAGACGTGGTACGATTATTCATGAGACAACTCTCCACCAGATGCATGTTATCCTTTATAGATGTTTTCATACCAGTACTGACATACTAGCTAATTGGCTGGTTTTAACAGCAAGGACCAATAGTTCAACAGCAGCGGTCTGAACCCTGTTATAGTAAAAACATAAACAGTATCAATGGTATTGCAATTGAAATCTCATCAGTGACGCTCGAGGCAAAGTATATTTGAAAATCTATAAACTGATACTTATTTCATACAGGAACTTTTTAGGAATAAAGAAAAAAAATAGCAGTATCCTTAAACTTTACTTTCCGTTATATAGATGATGTTCACTCACTTCAAAATTTGGTGACTTTGTTGAACGTATCTATCAAATCTAACTTGAGGTAAAGGGAACACCAGTTACATTTGCCTCATATTTTGACTTACATTTAAAAATTGAAAATGAGGGCCGGTAAAAAACAAAACTTTGCGACAAAAGAGATGATTGCAGCTTCACAATTGGGAAGTTTCAATTTCTATGTATCAACATTCCAGCAGACTGCATCCGGAGTATATATCTCCCAGTTGAAACGATATTTTTGTATAATGATTTTTTGATTGATAGAGGATTGCAGCTCACAAAAAAAGCTATTTCAAGTGGTGACGGTAATCGTGTTTAACGAGTTATTTGCGGGTTTTGGAATATCCAAAGCGGATATGTTCCAAGTATCGTAAGTACACTCCCGTTTCCTTTTTCTAGAATGTGACCTACCGAATAAGACTAATGTCCATGTGTGTTCTAACATGAGGATCACGACTGATGCCATACACGGAGAACTCATTCTTTCGAAACACCTGGGATTGCCCAAAACTTTTTGTTCGGGTTCGTGTTGCTTTGTTTCTTGTTTTCTATGTTGTGATATTTTATTGTTATTTTTCCTTTTTAATTTATTGCGTGGCCAGTATTTTCTCAACATATGAGTTTAAATGGCCCTTTTTATCTGTCGTCTTTCTTTTAAGAAACTGACAAAATACAAAAAGACCAAAAGTAAAGGAAAATAAAAATAACTGCTATTTATGATGCAGAAAAATTCTCCCTAATTTGAATGTAATTCGGACGTACTGAATACGAGAACGGTGATACCTTTTGGACTGACTGGTTATCAGCAAAGGTATGGACTCAGTGGTATAAAAAAAAGCAGTACAAAAACTGGATCAGATGCATATTTTGACAATGAATATTGCTTTTAGTTCATACATATTTAAAATAATTACAACTGACGGAATAATACGTGGATAGAATTCAGAAAAGAAGGTTTTAATAAGAGACGTTTAAAAATACAAACCTTCTATTCAATGAAAACAAATAATTTTTAACTAGTTATTTACTATACGAAATGCATGCACACGCGTGTTTGTATTTCTCCCTCAACATTATAGTCTTAACTAAAAAACGTTCAGATGTATAACTTGTTTTGCTTTTTGTTTTATTTCAGTATGCCCTTCAGGCTATATTGGATCAAACGGGAAATGTGACACGCCATGCCCATTGGGATATTATGGGATAGAATGTCAGCACATATGTAAATGTAGTTATGATAAATGGTAAAATACTTATAAAGGATAATAAAATTTAAAAAAAAATACTTGGCAGTAAAACAGATCACACCAATCAACAACATATCATTGATATTTTGAACGTTAAAAAAACACCCCAAAAAGCCAATGAAGTTGATCATTTGAAGGTTTTTCAGAAATCATTTATATATTTGTTATACGTTAGACAAAACTGCACGATATCGTGTTTGTACTTAATGCACTATATATGTATTTCGAACATTCATATTTCGTCAAGGCTGCTCCAAACAGAAATTCAGAATTTTACAAATGACTGCAAATGTTTTACAGATAAATTTTAATAATCACTTTAAAGAAAATAACAAATGCGTTTTCTACAAGATAATGGTACCCCATGGGACGTAAGTCCGTCAGTATTGGCATCTACCCAGAAATACACTATTACAATGTTAGTATTTATATCAAAGTGATATCATGTACAGAAGCTACCGATAGTTATAGTTACTTCTGGAAAATATCAGACGATATCATACATTTATGTCCGACCAAACACCACACAAAACAGAAAACACCGTAGCAAATAGAAATAATGCCGACACGATAACACCAGTTCTATCTTAAATATGAGTAAAATTGAAAATTACAAAAGCAATCAGCTACTCCGCTAAGCTGGTTCTCGGCTGACTACTACACTTGTGTACTATAATAGAGTGTTATACAAGCATTATATCATTATACAAGCGGATTTCACTTTTCTTCTCCATTAGTGATAACCGTAGGCGTCGCATTGCTTATGTGAGGAAGAAAGCTGGGGATAAGTCACATTTCGACCTCATTTTTCAACTTAACTGTTTTTCAACCAAAACAATCGGGATCTCTTAAAAACTAACACTGAACAACAAAATGATGAACTTTCCTTTCCAGCAGCAACTGTAAATGGTACTTTATCTCCCATTTGACTATTCTTAACTTTACAATCGTAATGTTTATGCTTGTGACTTGCTGTTTACAAAGAAACTATTGAATCAAGGGTTCCGAATGGTAAAGTTGAAGTCATCCCTTCGAAGTTTTATGAACACCATCCCGAATCAGTCGAACATTATGAAATGACTGTCTTACAGAGACCATTGGTATGTCCAAATTTTCGTAGTCACAATTTCATCCCTTCCACTAAATTGTTACATCACCGATTGACACTCATCAAATGGTAGTTGTGTGTACTAAAAATGCCTAACACAACAGTACCACTAGTAGAACAGGATCTGCTTAGCTTTCCTGAGCACCTCACACCATTCTTACATTTGTTAAAAATGGGGTTCTTGTTACTTTTGCCTATTTTGTTAAGTGTATTCTAAAATATTTGTATTGTATGTACATGTAAAAGTCTTGTCATTTGGTCTCAAAACGTGTATCTATGGTTGATAGTTTGTGCTTTTGGGGATTTTAGGGCTACATAAAAGTCAATTAATGAAAAGTAAAATAACAAAATGCAGAATCCAAGGAAAATTCAAAACGAACAGTCCCTTGACAAAGGGAAAAATCAAACGCTCAAACACATCAAATGAATAAGAAAAAAAACTGTCATATTCCTGACTTGGTACAGGCATTTCCTTGTGTAGCTAATCCATACAAATCCGCTATTGTATTATCAAAAAACATTTAATTAAGCTTACCAACGGTTCTCTTAAGAGTAACAAGAGGGATGTCTCTAGTGGAGCAGTATCAAAATACCCTTCGTAGCACATAGGATCACATCCTGCTTTTGGTACGATGAGAAGTATCTTTTTGTGTAGTATTTTTTTAATTTATTTGTTTTATAGCTTGTGTTTGTCATGGTCATGGCAGTTTCGCTCGAGTTTTAAAGATCCAATTTGTATCTTCTATGACTTTTTGTCCTTGTATTTAGCTTAAAATATCTGCAGTTGATCTCCTCGAAACAAGCATACAGGTTTGATAAAATCATATAGTGTGTTAACAAGTATTCTGATATATATGTGGTAAATACGATGATGGGTAAAAATATAATGCAAATATTAGTTGGTTTAATCGCTCATTTTGCATTCACCGTAGTTACCTTGCGCATGTATTGTTTGCATCATAATTATCATATTCCGTCTTGCGTTGCTTATCATTGGAACTATGGACATGGTAAAATAGATTTTTGTCCAATCTTGGAACGGTACTCTTGCGTCTCACTTGCAAGCTGTTGATGATGCCAAGCAAACACTTACGGTTGTAAGAGTTAGGAAAGGAGGACAGGGATAAGCTGAACATATACTCAGTTAATATGTTGAAATGTTTCTGGGTTGCAAAAATACATTTTATATTTAACCTTGTCTAACTTCCAGTTTCATCTGACAAAGCCAGAGGCCACATTTTGTCTGTTTAAAACACAATACAAGATAATTGTTTTTGATGTATATCAAAATTTATATTTATTTGATTTATAAGTCTGCATTTGTGTTCTTCACAAACAAATGCAAAACTTTATAAGTAGACTCATTTTTTGTCATTGATATCTAATCTTATGTGTACCAAAAATATGGTTAGTTAACACACCATGTTCTCGTATTTCAGGTGCGATAATGTTGTGGGATGCACTTGTGATTCTCTGTTCCCTAATTGCACTAAAGGTAATACTATGGTTACAATTTTGAATTGCTGCAAGCTATAGCGATTCGAAATCTACTTATAGGTTAGACAATACTTGGTCATGTTTTATGAAGATTTAAGCCCAAGGCGAAGCCGAGGGCTTAAATCTTCATAAAACATGATCAAGTATTGTCTGACCAATTTTGAACATATTCACACTTTCGAGTGACCTTAAAAAACTTTCCTTTCCCATTGTTATATTTAAACCTAAATAAGAGTTCACTTTTTATAATGAACTAAATATAAAACATAGGTAATGATCAATTCATTATTTATTTTTTATTTTAAAAAGCAACACAATGTTATATAAATCCCCTTTTTGGAATTTGATTTTTTTTAAAGATATAAAACTCTCTGTATGAATATTTGAATTCAGACCATTCAACATTAAATGCTTACTTTTTATTGATAAATTTAAATGTATTGCGTTTCTCCGACAACAGCCCTTTTCTTTATATATCAGCAGTCTGGCATTGTGTTTTTTTGAAGGAAAGAAAAATAATTCTCTCAAATGTAAGGTATATAAATTAAAGAAATATCATTTTATTTATCCTTACCATATTTTTTTTGTGTATTCTATTATGTGTACCATTAGAAAATGCAT
Organism: Mytilus galloprovincialis; assembly: GCA_037788925.1. Taxonomy (NCBI): domain Eukaryota; kingdom Metazoa; phylum Mollusca; class Bivalvia; order Mytilida; family Mytilidae; genus Mytilus; species Mytilus galloprovincialis. The sequence goes on from CM075334.1 coordinate 79,275,521, forward strand.
GAAAATTTGCAAAATTCAAAATGTTTTTATTTTAATCTTTTCTCTTTCATCTGTAATCAGTAGGCTATTTTCCCAAGGAAAATGCCTTAGGGGATTGTACACTTCCTTAGTGCAGCCATTAAGAGTTCACTTTCATAATTAATTAACTGACAATGAAAAGTCATTCATGTATAGCATTTCATAGTGCATTGAAAACCATGTACTAAGAAATTTAGAGGGCAAAAAATTGACTTTTCATTGGACGAGAAGGGGTGAGTATGTTCTAATAAATAAATAATATTAAACGATTAGGCGAAAATAAAAGACACTAAACATGATAAAACTTAATTCCTATTTATACTATTTGAAACTATTTGAATTTATTTTAATATGACGCACAATCATCCTTTAAAGATATGCTAATGCGCCATACCATAGGCAAACAAGACAGTTTCATATGAAATATAGATAGAGAGAAGCAAAACATACCGAGAGACATTCCAACTCAAATGTAGGAAATAATCTGACAAGGTATTGGCAGAATTAAAAATAAAAAAAACACACAAAGAAAAACAAACAACAGTATACAAAACACAACATTGAAATGTTAAGTTTACCTTGATTAGTTAGAAAACCAAAGACATACGGAGTTTGGAATGAAAACTCTGTAACAGTTTTTTTTCTGGTCAATTTGATTACGACACATCCTTTTGCATATCAGCTCCGATATCATTTTTAAACGCTTGTTAAGTTTCCGAGATTTTTTTCTTCTTTTTTTCTTTTATTTTGAGATATAAATTGCTATTTTAATAGGTAATTTGTTGAGCTAAAGGCACCACTTTTTTAGGATTTCTTGGAAGGTGACTTTCAAACCTATAGTTGCTTTCATCTTGAGGGAACATTTAACCTCATAGTTTGATTTTGTTTCGATTTCCCTCCATGTTTTTTAGAACCTTCTTCCGTAAACTCAAAACAAAATATCTAAAAAGCATTTTGTTATATTGCTTGTGGGCATAAAAACTACATCCGCCAAAGGGACTTAATAATAGTTATTATAATGAATAGGTGCACTTCTTAAAATATGAGCACAAGAATATTTGTTTTCAAAACATGTCAACAGAGACATAGATACACATGTGTATATAATAAATTGTCTTTGCTGTCAAGTTTCACGTACAGTTATGGTTTTTTGTTTAGGAGAGATTACTGTATACACAGAATTTGTTTGTTTTTTCTTCAAACTTTTTTTATCTATAGATAAAGAAGAAAGAGTATTGTATTCATCAAACGATACTTCGAATTCAACAGGTAAGACACCATTTCTACAAATTAAGTATATCAGAAAATGGGATATACGAGACCATTATCCATATTTGTAGTATTTAGGCTTTGAAACACAAAACAAATATGTATTTTAGAAAAAAATGGTTCAGTACCACTAATAGAATCTTGAGTAAAATATACGCGTAATTTATATCATAAAACATTTGGATGATTAACTCGCAAAAGCAAACTCCAAACCTGAAATTTGGGTGCGTACATTGTATGCTCTACGTACACTACGTTATAAATGATAAACAGAATTACACGCAGCATCATCCTCCTGCAAACTCAAACGACAATAACTATATAAACTTATACCCTTGAATCCTAAATCCGTGATATTAATCATAGCTTGACATACTGTGTGTACACTTTCGTTTTTTTTTGTTAAAAACCATATTTAGATCCTGCGTCTCCGTTAGCTTATTTTGAGTCCTTGGGTTGATGATTAAATTTCCTAATTCATACTAACAGAATAATTTAGTTATAAATATTTTTCTATTATTGTTTATAAATCTGAAGTTGAAATTTAATGTTTGAAACTTTCGACTAGACATCTTTAAAAGAACAAATAGAGTCCAGTAACCAATACTTCAAAATGAAAATTAGAACAAAAACCAACAAAAAAAAACCAAATAAAACCAAAACAATACAAGAAACAATAAAACCCTCTGTACTTCAAGTTTCAGATATACAGCAGGTAAATTGGATTAAGATTTTAGTGATAAGTTGCTCCACTGTTTTGTGTTTTTCATCATTATCAATGACCTCAAGTTTGATTTATTGGCATTGGTAAGTAGTTTTATTATCTACAAAGTTTGAGACATTTGTGTCCCTCCTGTAGCGCTGGTTTTATTACTCTTTTACATCATAGCAGACGCAGACCTTTCATTTTATTTTACATTGGCTTGATGCTTAAAATTACAAATTCAAAATAAAATTATGTTAACAACATTTAAAGCATTTTCATGCTTTAAAATTACAATTAAGGGACTAAAACATTGCATGATGAACTCAAAGTTTAAGCAAAACGTGTTTAATAACAGTTAACGATTGCAATCAAAAGTGGCATTAGTCAATTGTTTAGGCCTGCACGTGACACCAACATGTATGTTTATATTCAAAGAAGTTCTAAATACCTACTTTAATAGAACAGAGAAGATATCATTTCCGAACATGAATCATTTAAACCAACAAAATGTTAACAAACACGATTAGATATATAAACCTTTATTTCCAACAGTTATATTGTTCTGTTTAACTCATGTATTTCTTTACTTCATTTGTAGGTTTCTTGGAAATTTGTAAATACATTGTTGTATTGGGCCATTTTTGCACCTCAAGACTGCCAACCATAACTACCGTTTAGAGGAAAAACCTATTTATTAAAAAATGAAACAACACCTACATGAAAAGTTATAATTAATCAATGAGATATGCTACATGAATTCACATTTTTTTAACAGCTGTATACTACTGTTGCCTTTATTTGATGGGGTTCGTGTTGCTTAGTCTTTAGTTTTTCTATGTTGTGTCTTCTGTACTATTGTTTGTCTGTTTGTATTTTTATTTTTGGCCATGGCGTTGCCAGTTTGTTTTCAATCTATGAGTTTGACTGCCCCTCTTGTGTCTTTTGTTCCTTTTTTATAGATATAAATACAGAACCATATATTTCCCAATTAGGATAACTAGTTTTAACATTGCAAACAGACATTTTGAACACTTCTGAGCAAGTCCTCACTCCGTCTATATCAGCAATATCTAGTTACTTAACCTCTGGCAAAATCAAAATATCAGGCACATCAAACGAATAGATAACAACTTTCAGAATCCTGACTTTGTACAGGCAGTTTCTTATGTAGAAAAATTTGGATTGAACCTGAACCTCTGACAGTCTCATAAAATTCCATTATATTGACAATGATGTGTGGACAAAATAAACAGATATAATAAGTAAAAATGTCAAAAATAGGGGAACAACAGTCAATATTGTGTTATAATCTTAATCACTAAAAAGAAATGAAAAACATATGAAAAATAAAAACATATATACAAAGCACATTGGCAAAAACAAAAGACAAGAATACAAAAAATTAAAACGTTAGTAAGATGATAAAAACATCAGTTCCTAGAATTAATACTTCAAGACTATCGTGTATCATTTGTAAAGTTGTTGTTCGGAATATTTATCAATAAGGTATAGGTATCTTCTGATGACAATTTCTAGAAGAAGAAAAAGACGAGAAGTTCTTTGACATACCCCTGGTTCATCAACGTTCTGCGCAGACACTGGTGACGTTTTACAATGTCTGTGTATTAGCTACAAGTTCTTGCATATCGAATGAGTTGGGAAATGTTTTTTAAAAACTAAGGATTTTCTTATCCCAGGTATAGATTACCTTAGCCGTATTTGGCACAACGTTTTGGAGTTTCGGATCCTCAATGCTCTTCAACTTTGTATTTGTTTGGCTTTATATAACTTTTTTGATATGAGCTTCACTGATGAGTCTTATGTAAACGAAACACGCGTCTGGCGTACTAAATTATAATCCTGGTACCTTTGATAACTAATTACCATAAGCAGATGTAGCTAGTAGTTTGCTACTAACGTGGGGGAAATTAATTATTTCAAAATTCAGATGGTCTCCTTAGTCATAGATTCTGGTACAGAGATTACTGCACATGTCAACCCTGAATTGAAGATCTTTAGTATCAGACCGGTGTTGATTCATCCTTTTACGCAAAGTTTGTCGAGTTTCACCAACACAAAGAACATTCAATTCAATACACGAACATTGTCCGTGGAACAGTCCAGAGGCTCAACAGATTTTAAATACTAAAATAGTTAGTATTGCATGAATCAACTAGAAAAGAATATTACAGTAGCAAAATATATTCAAGTTTGAAACAGTACAAATTATTCAGCTGACTTATTTCTTCTTCAAGAACTTGGGAACTATATATGTATATTTCCATTCGTAACTCATCGTTCAAAATATGCCTCAATAGAGCTCAAAAATATTCTATGATCTCTTTCAGATTTGATTTTTCATACTGCTGTCTTTCATTTAATAACTCGCCCAGAATATGCATGAAATATTTGCCACTGATTGGTAAACAAACATCAATCAATCATTTAATTATAAATTTGTTGAAGCAACGATTTTGTTATATAATTAAAAAGATTGAGAGGAGTTATATGAAGTTGGTTAACACAAATGCATACGTCATGTACCACGTGAGTTATCGTAAATATTCCCTCTATAGTTTCTTACTTTTTTTAGGAGAGACATGATTGCTTTTTCCTTTGGCGTGAGTTAAATTTCGATATATTTGAACTCTAATGATAAATCTTATCGATATCATTTCAGGCAAGTAATTTGATTTTGAAATTTGATTTTGTTAAATGATGAATTTCCCGTAGTGATGTTTATGAATTGCATGTTGACATATTTCTATTTTGAAAGATTGTATGCTGCTCTCTATGACTGTGTTTTTTAAATTATATTGTCGTTGGGTTGACGTATAACTGTGAAAACGTTAAACTGCTTTCATTCTGTCTAATCCAATTGATACTAGTTGTTGTATATCTTTGTTATACACTACTCCAAAGGATTGATGTACTGTATGCCCCTGTCTTTCCTTCCAATGAAACTGTCGTATCTTTACCATGTGGCGCGTTATCCACCGCCCATCAAATTCCTCTTAACCGTGTCATGTTAATCTTTATAATATGTAATTAGGCTTCATTTGATCATGCTATATTGTGTAATTCCATTTTTGCATTACATGATTACTTCCTTAACAAATTTATATTTACCGAATACTTAGTAGTACATGCATATATTTCTAAACTTAAAAGTGTGTTTCGAGCCATGGAAAAGTAATGTTGGTTAACGCAAAGTTCTCTTACGGTATACCGGTATGTTTTTATTTATAAAGATAATAATCATGATCACATGATTATTTGTATAAAGTATTAACTTATTCTTACATTGATGTTGGCAGGCTTATTCACTGCGTAGTTCTTATTTGTATTTTTTTTTTGTAATTGTTTACTTTGGTCTAATATTGTAGATAATTGCATTATTGTAATAATTATAAATTGCTGAAATTATTTGAACATATACTAAGTTTAGATATGTAAAAATTAGTATGATATATTTATGTAATATTAATTTCTTCGATGGTGAGAACCGTCAGAAATAAGAATAAAGTAAACTAATATGCGATGTCCTTTTTCTTAAAACTCGCAAGTTGAAGGTTGGTTTCTGTAAATGCAGTTTTTGTTGTAGTACTCAGTATTCAATTTATCATTTAGATAATATAAGAAAAGAGAAAAAAAAATGGCTACATCTACTTGATCAATTGTACATTACAATCTAATAATGTAAAAGTTATTGTTACTGATTTCAGTTTTTTTGTTCATGCATTTGTAGTGATGTTTCATATTGCATATGTATCAATTATTACTCAAATAATATATAGATGTGGGATAATGTGATAGAAATAAAAAAAGAGCATTCTTATTAAATAAAAAAACAAACAAACAAACAGGAAAGTGAATATCTTATCAAACAATCTCTGAATCTACAAGAGAGGTGAAAGATACCAAAAGGATATTCAAACTCATAAGTCGAAGCTATAAATAAAAAGAAAAACTATCGAGACAAAAAACACATTCTGCAAAATAAAAATAGAAAATTAAAGACTGAGCAATCACAAACCCCACCAAAAACAGGGGTGATCGTAGGTGCTAGAAGATAAACGAGTATTGATCAACATGTGGTATTAGCTGTGCTATTTATATTCAGTGCTTATTCTTATCAAGTGATGCCACATTCAAGGAAAGGAGGATGACATGGTGGTTTTAATAAGTGAAACATATCAATGTCATCTATGAAACAAATACCCGGATTTGTTTTTGTTTGATCGAATTATGACTATTGAACAGTGGTAAACTACTGTTGCTGTAGTATTAACGAAATTCCCTGACTTGGACCAGGCAAATCCGCATGTTGCAGGTCAAAATTGATGTTTATTCAACAGTTCTGAAATGATAAGGTTTAATATTGTTAAGCGTTGTAGAATGATAAGTTAAATTTTGAATTTTAAACAATCCATAATTCAAGCTGATCGATATGCATATATAAAATATTCAAGGGATTCCTTTGAAAAATCATACTTCTATCTTTTGTTCATTCTTACTAAATGTATCAGATTTGAAGAAACACCATTTTTGTATATCAGTTGAATTCAAAAGGTACACAAAGTCGGCTTTCTTTTATTCGTTGACAATTGCTGAAACATATTAAATTATAACACAATATGGGTTATAGAAAATACCTACAAAATGTGTTGCATATGTCAAGTTTCATGGTAAACAGACATATAAATTCGTACAAACATAGATCAATGGACCTAGTCCTCGTTAATCGAATGATGTCCTTGTTTGTATAGACATCATAAAAGATGTCGCATGAAGAGCAGAAGATGTAAGTGTTGTATAATATTCTGATGGTAATCCATTTCAGCAAGGAAATATGAGTATAATTATTTTTATTTCAGTTTGTATTTGTTTTTGAAGTTGCGTTGTGTTTGTTGATCGTAATTAGTGAATAATGTCAAAGTTTTTTGTTGTTGTGATTTTTCGATGAGAATTTGATCTTTGTTGCACAATTAGGACAATTTGCAAGGAGATGTTAGCGTTTTCTCCATATTTAAGGCTATATTCATATTCTGAATATGAGATAAAAAAAAACACCGAAAACTATACACCTTTGAAATTGAAAAGGCTTGAAATGAATTTGTCATTTATCACAAAATACCTTTTCTTTTCGTTTATGTTCATAATTTTGCGTTTCTTTCGTCACATGATTTTTACATAAATCTTAAACACGAACGACAATGTAATCATGTAACACATGATGATAAGGGAGAAAAAACTCTCTTCTTTCTATCAAGACGGACAATACAATACAAAACGATACATACACAAACTGTACCACAAAGTCACATACATATGTCTACAATAGAAGAATAAGACAATCGTTATTTTGGTATAATGTCCGGTTCATCGGAATGTTATATGAACATATAGAGATCCACTAGCGCCCTCTTTCTTTTTACAAAAATCATACTCAAATGAATAGAAAATTAAGTGCGTGCAATATGTACACAACAATAATTCAGATTTTTTTGTTCAGTAGTTTTTTACTTGAAGTCACTTTTGCATAATACTTATATTTCCTTTTTTATTCCCTGTATGCATCAATAGAAGTAAACGAATTTGATAACTTTTTCTGAGGTTAATGTTACAATGGCGAATACATTGTTTAATATCCTTATTTGTCATTTTTAACTCTCAAGTGATTCTACAAGAAAAAGGTTTATAATTCACCAAAACAGGAAAGCAAGGGATGCGGTTTCAGTACTGTTATCTTTTATTATTAACATAATTAAGATATATCTATTTTAAAATGAAAATGTAGTTTTTATTGATAAAAATTTGGTTAAGGCAAAGTTTTGGGTTTATCATTCAATATTTGTTGGGTTACATGAATTTGGTTAACGCAAATGTATAAGTCATGTGACACGTGTGCTTTTGTATATTATTATAGTCTCTGTTTATTCAACGCTTGACTATTAAGGTAAGACATTGCTCTGAAATTATAAAGTTTTGTTTATCGAGAGAGAGGGCAAAGTTTTTCCAACGATATATATTTCTCATATAGTTGGTTAACGCAAGTAACATTTGTAACATGAACATTTTAAAAAGTTATATTCAATTATTTGATAGTTTTTTGACATGTTAAGTCGTACTTTGTTCTATTTGTCCCAAAGGCGTATCCATTGTGTATTATCCTTATTTGTCTTTTAACTCTCCAGTGTATCTACAAATACAGACCTTATTATTCACAAAACACGAAAGCAAGTGGTGAAGCTTCATTAATGTTTATTTTTTATTATTAACATGATTAAGATATAATTATCTATTTGGAAAACAAAAATGTAGTTTTTGTCGAGCCTGCAACTTTTGTTGCAGAAAGCTCGACATAGGGATAGTGATCCGGCGGCGGCGGCGACGGCGGCGGTGTTAGCTAACTTCTTAAAAGCTTTATATTTTAGAAGGTGGAAGACCTGGATGCTTCATACTTTGTATATAGATGCCTCATGTTACGAAGTTTCCGTCAGTCACATGTCCAATGTCCTTGACCTCATTTTCATGGTTCAGTGACCACTTGAAAAAAAAGTTCAAATTTTTTGTAATGTTGAATTCTCTCTTATTATAAGTAATAGGATAACTATATTTGATATGTGCGTACCTTGCAAGGTCCTCATGTCTGTCAGACAGTTTTCACTTGACCTCGACCTCATTTCATGGATCAGTGAACAAGGTTAAGTTTTGGTGGTCAAGTCCATATCTCAGATACTATAAGCAATAAGGCTAGTATATTCGGTGTATGGAAGGACTGTAAGGTGTACATGTCCAACTGGCAGGTGTCATCTGACCTTGACCTCAATTTTATGGTTCAGTGGTTATAGTTAAATTTTTGTGTTTTGGTCTGTTTTTTCATACTATATGCAATAGGTCTACTATATTTGTTGTATGGATTGATTGTAAGGTGTACATGTCTAGCGGGCAGATGTCATGTGACCTTGACCTCATTTTCATGGTTCAGTGGTCAAAGTTAAGTTTTTGAGTTTTGGTCTTTTTATCTAATACTATATGCCATAGGTCAACTATATTTGGTGTATGGAAATATTTTATGATCTTTATGTCAGTAGCGCAGGTTTCTTTTGACCCTGACCTCATTTTCACGGTTCATTGCACAGTGTTAAGTTTTTGTGTTTTGGTCTATTTTTCTTAAACTATAAGTAATAGGTCAACTATATATGTTGTATAGAAGCATTGTTAGCTGTACATGTCTGCCTGGCATGGTTCATCTGACCTTGACCTCATTTTCATGGTTCATTAGTCTTTGTTTAGTTATCTTGGTTAATGTTAAGTTTATGAGACAGTTGTAATAAAGCTTACTTAAGACTATCTACATAATATCAATGATAAGTATAGAAGGCGAGACATTTCAGCGTGTGCACTCTTGTTATTAATAACAATTTGGTTAAGACAAAGTTTTGTGTTATCATTCAATACTTGTTGGGTAACATGAATTTGGTTAACGCAAACTCATACGTCATACGACACGTGTTTTAGTTGTATGTTATTGTAGTCTCTATTCATTATTAGCTTGAATACTAAGGTAAGACATTGCTCTTAGAATATAATATTGTTTTTTCCTATTAAGGATAATCTTTGTCAAATATTGTAAATTGAATTAATTTATTTTGCCTATAATAAGATTTTGATTTTGATACTGCAATTTTGGTAATTCTCAACGATGAATAGTTTTGTTGTGCTAAGTATGATATTTTCAATGCTTAGTTTAATTTTGAAAATTTGGTTTTAAATGAAAGATCCTTTTATTCTTTGGTTGCTTCTTGAATTAAAACTCCACCAGCAGTGGCATCGACCGAGTGGTTGTAATAGACTCATCATAGATACCAGTATTACATTTTGTATTCACGCCAGACGCGCGTTTCGTCTACAAAAGACTAATCAGTGCCGCTCGAATCCAAAAAAGTTAAAAAGACCAAATAAAGTTCGAAATAATATTACTTTTTTTCGAGTATCAGTTGGTTAACGCAATAATATATAAATATGCGCCACGTGATATATTGTAAGCTTCTATATAATTTTGTCTTTGTCAAATTGACGATAAAGGGAAACATTGATCCTAGTTTGTGTCAGTAGTCCTGTTGATAAGCGGGTCGACTGTGCTGGTCTTGTCTGGAAAGGGAAGAGGATGGATTGTGATCACCTTAAACTCTAACCCAACCACATGTTTCCTGTTTCCGTCTTTGTTTGTATATTGTTGGGTTTTTTTTTCGGGTAATTTTTAATTAATATAGGTTATGAATATATATTTCTTTAAAAAACTTGACTATAATATTCGTAAATTGTATGAAGTAAAAGCACAGTAACTGCTAAATAACTGATGATGAAGTATTTGCTGCATCAGACTAACACGATTGAATATGACATCTTTCGGTTTAAAACACGCGCAGTTGATAATAATTATCTCAAGCTATATTACTTTGGTTTTATCATAAAGTTGGTTAACGCAAAATGTTTCCAATGGTATATATTTATCATAAAGTTGGTTAACGCAAAATTTTTCAAATGGTATATATTTATCATAAAGTTGGTTAACGCAAAGTATTTCCTATGGTATAGATTTATCATAAAGTTGGTTAACGCAAATAGATTTGTCATATGATCATTTCTAAAAAAATATATTGGTGAATTATTCTGGTTTTTTTTCTATTGATCAATGACATGATAAAAATAATTCCAAAAATAAAAACCGTCCATATGGTAAAATGGAAATATCTCAGAAACTGCAATTTTGTATTTTTAGTTGATTGTTTTTAATCATATGCAAATGATTAGATTTTTATCAAGACTAAATGAAAACGGGAAGTAAATATATTATGTAGTTCATTGATCACTGAGTTTAAATATAGACAAACAGTTGAATATGTTGGTTAACGCAAATGAAGTATTGAAGAAATATAAGTTTAAATACCCCGCACAAACTGTTTGTTTATATGAATATATGCATATTCAAGAGAAGATAAAGAATACATTATGATATTTTTTTTTTTCGTCATAAAACAGCCTTAAAAGAACAAATGCAATAGTTTAAATCTAATTTATCTGTTTTCATGTTAAATTAATAGTAATTGAAATAGCGAAATGCATAGACCATGTAAATGTGTATTATATGGTAACTATTTAAAAACAATTTTGAAAGTTAAAGCGGTATGATTATCATTGAATTTTTCTTTTCTCTCTAATCAGGGTACTTCTCTAAATACAAATATTTAAACGTGGATAAAAATTGTTCAACAACCTGAAAGAGTTATCATTTAAATTAAAACTTAACATTTCTTTTCATGTGGAAATCATTTCTTTTTCATCGTTTTTTTTTTTTAGGATAAAGATAGAACATGAACTGGGCTACTGTTTTCATTTTATTATGGATCTTTGCACCGGCATTATTCGTAAGTATAATGTAATACTTCCTGTATGTAGTATTCATATTCTCCCTCTCTCTCTTCTCATATAAATACATGGATTCTTCATATGCGTTATAAGTATAAATAAAGGTAACAGTAGTAACTTTATACCGCTGTTCAAATTCATAATCGATTGAGAAATAACAAATCCAGTTACAAACTAAAACTGTGGGAAACACATCAAATATAAGAGAACAACGACACAACAGAAACACTTAAATGCAACACACACAGAAACTTACAATAAGATAAGAATATCAATTTCCATGACTATTACATATATAGATTTTCAATCTTTACTCCAGGATAAAACCTTTGCCGAGGAGACTTTTTCCAAATGTCCGTTTGGTAAACAATTTGACATTAAAGCAGAAATGACTTGTCCTGAAAACAAAGAACATTTCCACTGCGTACCTGTACTACCATACTTCAATGCTGTTAAACGTATTTGCAAAAGGCCAAAATGGTTTGTGAAAGGTAAGATAATATAAATTGAATTATTTTCGAACCTTCAAATGTAGTTTCATGCTTCATTAAATAGTGTTTTATGAAAATGATATACATATTGAATAAATGACAAGAGCAGCTTTCAACAATAACAAAAACACATGTTGAAAAGCAAGTTTAAGTTTAAGATTATGTCTTGGAATCAAAGTCATTCATGGTAATCTATCATTATATGACAGGCCCAGAAGTCGTATTCTCAGTGTTCAATTTGCAATCCGTTTAAACTTTAAAAATTGAGGAATTATGTTTAAGTTCATCCGTGAGACGAAAGAAATAGAGTAAACCAAAGAGGGGACAGTCAACATACGTGAGGCGTTAATTGGTGAAAAATATTTTTCCTAGCGAGAAGGATAACTATAGACTAAAAAAGAGTCACAATCGCGGCACCTTTTTCGTGCAAAAAACACAACTAACAAAACAAAGCCACATGGAATACAATTGTTGTACTGGTTTCACATAGTATATGGCAGTACAACAGTAGTTATCTGACAGTCTCGATAACTAGGGTGACATATAAAAGCTGGACATATTTTTCCTATGTGATACTTTTATTAGTGTTGATCTAGTCTTTTTGTCATTCCAGTATGACGTCATATGTCCTTGTCAAGTTTCAAGTTTCAAACGTTTAAAACATAAAACATTTTAATACCTAATGTACGTACCAGAACGTAATAAGATTTATCAAAAAGAAGATTGTCAGGTACAATATGGGAGTATTTAGTATATATAATTGAAGAAACCACATAGATGTATGTTGTCATGGACAAAATGTACATCGTCTTAATCTTCGAAAGTCATCAATGACAGAACGAATAGCAAATGGAAATTTGGTAAACTCGTCTTGTGATACACGATAAGCCAATCAATTAAATTAAAGAAGATTTTCGTATCAATTTTTCGATTCACACTCCCAGTGTGATATGAGAAAATATATATTTATGCAAGAAATAAATAACAGGTCACAACCAAATGAGAATATATTTTTCAATTTGTATCTCGCATAATTTACTTGCATATAATCATCATCATCTTTTTAAAGGAACATTCCCTGTGTGGTCTCCGAAATACAAGAAAATTACGTCAGTCCCATGTGCATCCAGAAGGTATCAAGATTATTCCTACAAATCAAACAACATATCCGTATTCAAATGTTCCAGAGAAAAAACCCTTTGCACCGAAAAGGGACAAGTCACACTTTTTCATAACCATTCTACGGAAAACAATCTGTGTTTTTGTATGGATGGTTACGCGTTTCTGAAAGAATCAAAGAATGGCACATACTGTAACCCAGATGTTGAAAACTGCAGTTGCATTTGGATTAGAACATGCAAGTACACTTTTTAGCGTATCTGCTTTAAATGTTGTTAACCCATGTTGATCACAATATCTGTCAACAGCTTACAAACCTACTTAATTGGTTAAAAAAGCTATTCAGATTGTCATCTGTATAATAAAATCTTTGCTTTTGAATCATTTCTGTCAAATATTAGTATTTGTATTAGTATTTTCCAACACAACCTTATTTGAATTGCATACGTATGAATATCTTTATCAGAGTCATTTTAGTACCTAAATGAAGTATGTATTCTAAATAAACTCAATAATGAAATGAAATAATAACATCTAAAAGATCACAATCATTACGATGATTACAATATGTCTAAGACATGTACGATGGCTGGTCATAATTATTATCTGTGTTTTCACTTGTCTCTCTTTCATCATGCATAAATGCTATCGTTATACATTTATAGATCAGGGCACTAAAAAAAAAATACACATTAAGATCCGTTTCCAAATGTCTGTTCTATACAATCTATAAAGTAGGTGAAACTCGATCATATGCATTCCCCAAGCAAACAATACAGTGAAATGACGTACTAGCAATTCATAATGTGCAGGGGGTCACCATGATGTTCAATCTTCCAATCTAAAAATTACATCTTTGTGAAGTGTTATGATGTAACAATATCTTTTAATGTAAAAAGTATTAGATTTACAAGTAAGATATATTTTAAATCAACTGACTCTTTTTCAGATCAGAAATCAGAAATTACGACAAAAAGTAATTTTCCAAAAAGGGAAACAGAAAAAGGCGCAATCATGTAAGGCATTTTACAGATATAGATTGTATATTATTTTCATAAACCATGTTATTCTGAAAGTAATTTACAATATTTATGTTTATCTTTTTCTCTTCAATTTTATTATACGCGAATGCTCTGTACCGATTGTATTGTTTTGTTTTATTGTGAAATTTTGACTGAGTCTAGAATCTCATTGCGGTTGGGTTTGATGGAATGCGTGTACATTCCAAGCAGACGTTTTATCTGTTTCGTTCATTTTCCAGTTCATGCGATCCACTAACATAAAAAAAATGCATAATCTTAATTAATTCACGAGATTTTGATATCGGTAAACTATTGTTGCCTATAATTCATTACCGATACGCTTTACTTTACTCATTTTTGTTGATACGCTTTACTTTACTCATTTTTGTTGTAACAGATTTTTGTAAAATATGGTTTTAAAATAATATAGTTTTAATTATCAAAATCGAGAATATTCGGAATCAATATGGGCCTTGTTCCGTTTTTTTTTTTTTGTTTTTTTTTAATATGTTTAGTTCTTTTCATATGAATAGCAATTGTCACGTATATATTATATAAAACAAGAATGTGTACATAGTAATCCGCAATTATCCGCACAGATCAGAAAACATAATGCCCATAAATGGGGAATAAAAATATTTTGGACACATACTTTTAATCAATTACAAAACACTTGTATATTCCAGTCGAAAGTATAAAGGAGAAGAATCAACTGATAATTTAGGTGAGTCGAATTTAAATAGCATTTGTCTAATGTATCTTTATTTTGAAAAAATAATTCTGATACAAAGGTATGAAGTTAACGTAAAAATTAAATTGGTCAACGTAATACATACTTTCCTCGACGATGAAATGATGGATAACGTATCACCAGTTCTATGCCATCCGGAATTTATTTTCGATAAAGATTATAATAAATTTGAGTCGAATTTTCTAAATGTCTTTCACTACAAAATTTCATTTTGAATTCACATAGGGTTTGTATTTAAAAAGCGTCTGAGCTTTAGTTCAATATCATTCTTATTTGTATATTTACAGAATATAAGCCACAAAGTACTTATAGAAGTGTGTTAGCTGTTCTACTGTGTACCGTTATATTATATTGTAAGTTGAATATCACATGTCATATGATTATTTTCGTGTAGTTTGAACTTGGTGATGTTTTGGTCAATTTCACAGTTGTTCGATTCACATATTTTACAATTTCAAAGAACTTACAAATTAATTAAGTAAAGTGTAACATGTGAAGTCGTTTGAAGGTCATCCATCGTACTGAAAACTAGATATTTATGACTAATTTGGAAAGTGCTTATTGTGTTTTTGTTCTCTGTTCGAAAGTGCTCTCATTGGCAATCATACCACATCATACCATATCTTCTTATTTGTATATCAAACACAAATTTGATTGAACGTTTAAAGGAAATCCAAGTATTATTAAACAAAATGTAATGGATATAATGATGACCGTCTTTATCTAAGAAGCCAATATCCTTTTTTGTGAAATTGTTCATAATCATTTGTTATCCATAAATACATTTATCAAAGAATGAATCTAAAGTATTCAAGCACTTTCAACGTACATATCAATTAATGGGTTAATGCCATCATCGAGTGCCATTGTCGGGCCTTGTGCAGACAAAAAGCTAACCCATACGACTAGTACCGCCTACGATGTTGTAAAGTTGTAGAGTAGAACAAAACAAAAATAGAAATGAAAAAAACACTTTCGCGAGAAATAAAATATTGAGCTGATACATGATTTCGAACGAGAAAACTATCAATTATAGACCAAAAGGAAAGAGATAAATATAAAAAAGGAAGATGTGGTATGCCAATGAAACAACTATTCACAAGAGACCAACCAACGTAGATGTTATCATCAATGGATCATCGTACGTCCTTCAACGATGAGCAAAATTAAACCACAATGTAATGTATAAAATGTCCCGACCTGACCAGATGTTAAACAAACCAAACGATTAAGCAAAAACGACATGTAAAACAATCGTAGTAAGTATTATATTAAAACTGTTATCAAATAAATGAATGCGATTCTACTTTACATTAAAGACGACTGTAGTTCTTTCTCTTTTTCAGCATTGGTTATTTTAATTATAGCAATTTTAAAAGGCTGAAATTTAAAGAAGACATGTATTTGCCACTAGTAAAATGACAAATGGTAATGAGGAATATGGCAGTCTTGATGTAGTCACCTGAACTCAACAAGATAATTCCTTTGCTGTCACAGAAAATATGTGACCCAATCACTCGTCGAAATCAAAGGACAGAACTGTGTTACTAAAGTTAAAGCACACTGATTGTTAAAACCATTAAAAATCAGAACAAAGATAAAGACGTTTTAGTTACTGAAGACTGTGAATTATAATCATAAGTTTAGATGATAAGGCAATACAGTTCATGACCATGCTAAGGGTATTGATAAGTAGAATGATGAGGTAAAGTCCGTGTACACACGAATATAAGATTTAGTAAAAGTACTGGGAAGTCGGCAGGAGTGCTACAGATGATATGGTCTCCTGTTCTACAAAATACATCAAACTGACCTTATATAACATAATGAAATACGCATAACGTGTACAAAATATATAACAAATAATCTTTGTTCATAATTAACGTCAATGAACCAAAATATGTATAACTGCTCTTTGCGTTCACATACACTATCTACAACTATTCTACTTTAAATATATAAAATTGGTACAAATTTGTACTATTACAAATTTGTCCTGGGTCAGGAACAAACTTGTTTTCCTGGCACAATTATGTACCTTACAAGTTGGTCACACAGACTCACACTTGTCCTTGTTCTCTTGGAACTATTTTGCACCTTACAAGTTGGTCACACAGATCCATACTTGTCCTATACATGTTGGTACCCTTCAAGCTACGACTTGTCTTAATGGTACATTGTGGTACCCTACAAGTTGGTCACACAAATCCATACTTGTCCTGTACGGTACACTTCCTACTTGACAAACTACAGTTGAACAAGTCTAAAGAACAGGCACCAACCTTATTCTTTGTTGCATTACATCATGAATGCAATTCTATATATTAGAGAATATTAACAGGCACCAACTTGTACTTTATTACACTTAGTATTAGATTTTTATAAGAGACAACGATCTCAAATATCCTTTCTCTTATCATTACGTACCGTACATATCATGGCCATCGTCTTCGTAGCATCAGCCGAATGACAAAGAGTTAGGATTCGCTCCTGTTTATATACCCCAATGATAGCCGTACTATTCTAGAATGGGGGGGGGGGATTCTACCAAAGTGTCTCGTTACTCATTTGGACAGTTTTCATGGAACACCCCTTCACATTTGACCTGACCCAAAGTTTACCCGCGAAACATCCTATTCTTTTATACGTTTATTAAAGTGTTATACAAATATATAACATAAGGCTTCTGCAGAACAGTAACTAAAATAAACAATCTAGCCTTAGATACAAAATCACCACATACGAATATTTGGTATCGTTTTCTATATAAAATAAGTTCACAATATTTTCACTATTTTGCAAATTACAAGCTTTGAACTATTGGACCGGTAAAAAATTTCCAACTATTTGACCGCAAGCGTCATTATATTTCGCGGAATTTTAAATGCAGCTACCCGATTGGAGGATTTTGAAATTAACGCGGGAGTAACGACGTCGTGTTTTATCTATTGTATCTAGTATAAGGTTGGCGCAAGTGAATGACGTAGCCTTAGCATTTGAACATATCTATGAAGTAAACGTTATAGTTTGGTTTCTTCTTTTTAATATTACGATAGTTAATTTATCACCGCCATTTTTTGTCTGTTGTCTTTTTCGATATAATAAAACACTTACTTACTGGATATTCGTGGAATAGTAAAGTTTATTGTACCTCGGATACAACTATTGCCCTCGGCTACGCCTCGGGACAATAAACTTACTATTCCACTAATACCCAGTCAATAAGTATACATTATGTTGATCTACTAATGAGCAGCATAAGACAATAGTGTACAATGAAATATTTTATGTTTTATTTGTAAGTCGTTCATTGTGTACATGGTAATGTTTTATTTCATGGGGATAATTTATTTTATTATATGAAAGCAATATGTAAAAAATACATTTTGTAGATGGGTATTAATCTTTATGAAACAATTGGAATTTTTGTAATTGATATGGTGGTCTAACTTCGAGCACTTGTTTTATGATTCAGTCTCCTTTCCGAATAGCTGCTCAGGGAAGAACATACGGAATTTTGGTGACAGTCAATTTTGTAATGAACCGTATACCAGCCTTCTCTTAGGTGTTATACCACCAATTACTCCCTAAAATTTAGAACGTATGAAGTAGGCCTTCTCGGACAAAAAATAGTGCATTTGATGTCATTGTTCACCTAAACTAACCAACAAATTTGCAGCAATGAAGCTTTTGTTGAAAGAGAAATATATTAAGACCATTTGAGCCAAATTTTACCTGTCTATGAGTTTGCATTTAAAATTGAGGATTAATGCGCTCCATGGTATACTTATTTAAGATTTCCAGAAAACCAGGGGTTATTTTTAGTGGTACCTCCTTTCGGGAGCTCTTTTCTTTCTTATATGATTTTGAATGTATGTTGAAAATTGGCATGCAGAAAGTTGACACCTGTACAATTCAGGATATACCTAGTTTCTATGAAGTTAAACTTAAGGTAAAATAGTTAGAAAGCTGTGAAAATTGCAAAATTTGGTTGAACAGATAGGGACTTTTAATTGGTGGTGTGACAACTCTTATGGATTACTTGATATACTGAATGTAATGTTTATTAAAATTCACAACTGGTAGTTATAATTGTATTGAATGCTTGATTTTGTAAATGTATATTTTGATATCATGAAATTTAAATTTGTCTTAGACATCACTTTATTTAAAAAGTATCGGCTCAATTTCGCCGTTTCATAATCTAATGCATTCTTGGTAATATTTCCAAAAGCGTACACCAAAACGTTGTGATTGGTTTAAAACGTGATAAACAATAGAAAAGCAACCAATGACGTAACTTTATTTTCATTTTGGTGTACGAACAATGAGATTACCCATAGTCCTCTAGTCTTCACTTCTCTGTATGCGCCAGTGACAGTTTGTAATGAAACATGATTTCCAGGACAAAGGAGAGACTTTTTTTATTGATGCACAGACAACTACATTTAAAATTAAAATAGGACATTAACATGAATAAAGGCAACAGTAGTGTACCGCTGTTCTAAATTGATAAATCGATTTAGGAAAAAACATGAACAATTTATACAATGTTAGTCCCCATCATATGAATTTGGCGTAAACCTTTGTCTCTATCCAAAATATTTAGGAAGTGAAATACCGTTCATCCAAATTTAATAATCAAATCTGACGTGTGTTTCTATGAAATAATTATTAAAAAGACATATAAATCATCTAATTAGCATTGCATTTAAAAAAAAAGGGGAGAAACCATATCGAGAGGTCGATGAAAACGTAGAACAGAATGGTCAACAAAAAAGATTACTGCGATAAGCAGTAAACTCCAATGCTCCTGAAAAATCAGCAGCTCATGATCGTCTAGTTACTACTACCTTGTTAATTAATCATGCAATACAATGATGCTTTCTATTGGCCGTTAATACTTTATAGCATACCAGATTACTCCTTGGTCACGGTCGACACTCGGCTAACCGAGAGATTGGTCGGTTAATCTATATTGAGTATGCGGCTATATCGGCGGTTGGTCTGTTAATCGGGTTGGCTAAAGTCTGTTAATCAGGTGTTATCGAGAAAATTATTGAAAGTTCAGGATGTTTCATTGTATAACTTTTTAAATATATGTTTATCATAAAAATTATTCATGTCTAACAAAACAATTCAATGTACTGAATCCAGTGGTGTAATTATTATTTTTCTAGCTTCGATGCACGATCTATAAAATGAAAAGGCGGGTTACTCATCAATAAATTTATACACATTTTACACCCACAAAATGTACACAAAATGACACGTTGGTTGAGTTTACTTGCATGCAATATTTTGAACATCGAAAAAAGACAGGCATTATGTTTGTTAACCATATTGATATCATTGTGTGAAAAATCTACACGAAAATCTGTCTTTTGGTGACATAAATCAATATTTTTTTAATACCTGGTCTGTTAATGGGTCGGATGTATAAAACCAGGTCTGTTAATTGGTCTGTTAAGAGTTAAGAATGGTAATAAAAGTATAATTTTATTGCAATATGGGGTGTTATCGGAACAAATGGGTAGGCTCAAGACGAGCGGCTAAAATATACGGAAACCACACATGAGCAATGAAACATAAAATATACGGAAACAACACATGAGCAATGAACAAATTAGACAATGGAAATTGAAAATTGATAAAATTGGTTTCAAAAAGTGTAATATGAAAGTAATATTGATTTCATCTAAGAATGGTCGCATATATCATGTGGATTCTGTTTAATTGTCATGGATGACACCAATTTGTCATCTACATTGGTAACTAGTATATAAATCAGAGATAAACGTCGTAATGTAACTAAACATCAGTAAGTAAAATATATTGGGATGCTAAAATATAAAGAATAGAGAAAGAAAAATGAGTAAGATAAATAAAATGTAGAGAAAAGTTACATAACAATTTAAAGAATACAGAAATAAATAACACCCCAATCCGGACCCTCATGGTATACACGAGAATCTGGATGGAGACGCAGAATATAGAATAATAGATAAGTACAGTAGAGAGTGATGCATTGCTAAAAAAAGAGAGAAAAAAAATTATAATTGTTTAAGAATACTATAGTGTTATGAACTGGCTGTTTCTGTATTAGCACTGATATATTTATTAACTGGCTGTTTCTGTATTAGCACTGGTATATACCAGTGCTAATACAGAAACAGCCAGTTCATAACACTTTTATTAAAATGATTATTATAGTATTAATGAATGGGTGTTTTTATAATGGCCCAGTTATATATCCAAAGTCTGTAATAATGGTCAAGGAAGTCTGTTATGGCCCGAGGCAACGCCGAGGTCATTATTACTGACCGAGGACATATAACAGGGCCATTATAAAAACACCCATTTCTTATATAATTAATACATTTATTAACCAACTGAACAAAAGTGTATGTGTTGCTGCCAACTTGATGTACTCTACTCTTTTAATGACAGTTTAGTTTGAAAAAAAAATGTTTGTGCTTCATCATCATAAAGCTTATAATAACCAAATATCCAAGATATTAAGTTGACAGAAGTTATGTGTTGAAAAACAGGATGAACAGTGATCCCTATATTTGAAAATCGGCGGCCATGTTAAATTTATTATATTTAATATTAACACTGTTTTTCTGTAATGGCCCCGTTTTTCTGTAATGGCCCTCTTTTTTCTGTAATTGCCCTGTTTTTTTGTAATGGCCCTGTTTTTCTGTAATGGCCCTGTATTTATGCCCAGTTTCTCTGTATTAAGCCCAGTTAGGGTTTATAATAAACAGTCTTTTTTGGCAATAATGTACTTAGTTGGTTAATCAAAGAAAATTAAAAACCGTTATCAATACAGGGTCAATACGTTTTTTTTCCCCGCTTTTTTCTGTACTGGCCCTGTTTTAAAAAAAACCGTAATCAATACAGGGCCAATACACTTTGTAGAAAGTAACTAAACGGAATAAAATGAATTAAAACTTAAGATAACCAAATCGCTGCATTCGCTCCTTTCCATTTACCTCTTTAGAATTATTTGTAAACGACAAATGGAAAGTAATGGAAGAAAAGAACCAATTGGATGATGCTGACGAATTAAGGTTTAACGTTCAGTGACCAATATCATGTGTATATGAGAACGACAATATTAGATTATTACATGGCATTTTTCATATCGCATGATTTATCAGCCCTAGGTTTAATATCTGCCCAAGAGCCGCATGGCTCGAGGGCTGATATTGACCGAGGGCTGATAATACATGCGATATGAAAAATGACATGTTATGATCTTTTTATCATATGCTTCAACAATGGATAAAAATAAAAAATAGTTGAGTTTTTGGGGTAGCAGATATTTATATGGGGGCTCTTATATCGTTGTATTCCTTTTGTTTGTGTTAACCAATTGTCGTTCGGAATTATTTTTTATACGTCATTTATTTATCTTGCAATTTCTTGTAATTTAGTTTGCGTCTTATTTCTTTGGTGTCATGTTCACCGTACAGCGTCAACAATTAGCAAAGCCCATACCGCATAGTCGGCTATGAAAGGCCCTGATAAAACAAAGTAAAACAATTCAAACGAGAAAACTAACGGCCTTATTTATATAAAAAAAAATGAACGAAAAACAAATATGTAACACATAAACAAACAACAACCACTGAATAACAGGCTCCTGAATTGGGACAGGCACATACATAAATAATGTGGCGGGGTTAAACATGTTAGCGGGATCTATGTTTGTGTTCGATCATACAGTATAATAAGTCGGTAGTTGCCCGCGAATGGATTTTTTCTTTCTTTGCGTCTTATTTGTTGATTGCAGTTGGTTTTTGTTTTGTGTCATGTGGAGATATGGTGTGATTTTGTTTTTCTTTTGATGTGTTCACTTTGCATCTTAAATTGGGATTGCACCGAGTTATATTTCATGATTTCTTTTGTGCTTTATTTTCGATACATTTTTAGTCTATCTTATAGCATCTTACAATTGTCCGGCGACATGATGTGATACTTTTTTTGTTCGCCAATATTATTCATACGAGTCGATTTGAATTTACTATTTATATCTTTTTCTTTTCTTATTAATTTACCTACAGTCGAAAATTTGCAAGACATTAAGAGTCTTTACTTATTTAACCGTTTTACATTAGACTCAATTTTATTATAGTTTATCACATTAAGACTCGATTGTATTATAGTAATTTACTTGAATATGTATGTTAGTTCTTCACAACTCAGAAACAGAGTTTCACTCTATTTTTCTCATACTTGCTCACTATTACAAGTCAAGTACTATAGAAGTACACCGGTGCACCGGTGCACCCCCCCCCCCCCCCCCCCGGGGCCTATATTCTTGAAAACGATGTTCTTATACATACTTATCTCCATGTTATTGTCTCAAGTCTTCACCGAACTCTTACAATCAACCAAGTCGTTGCTAAGACGGTGCTTAAAACAGCAGCGGCTTGGGTTAAATTTGTACTTACTAGACAGTCTTTGATAATCTGTTACAGTTTTGTACAAGAGTAATGTTTGGGATGCTTAAACCTTTGGCATATTTTGTAAGTTGAAAAATGAATATACTAAAGACCTTTTTTGGGTGTTAACATTTGCGGTTGACTGGCATATTTTATGTAGAATTTACAACCTGTTTTATTTAAAAAAAAAAAAAAAAGATTCTAAAAGATAACGAAAATTAAGCATATGCTCTTTTAACTGTTCTTGAACAGGGCTCCAATTTAAAAAAAAAAAAAGAGTTCAGAGTGATCAAGTTCTTTGAAGAAAGAGAAAGGGGAAACCAATAGCACTGCTATGTCATCTCAGAAATTATATAAATTATAATTTACCATTAGTATAACAAGACTATGAAGGATGCATTCACATCTCTTCTGTTATGGAGACGTTTGACAAATTCTGTACAAGATAAGGATAAAGAACTAATAAACGATAGTCCTATAATGTAAGGCTTCAGAGTTTCAAATCTTTAAGATTCAACATGTTTATCGGATTGTTTTTTACTATCAATGTTGAACCGTTAATTTTTATCGTATTTTTTTAACTACCAATGTTGAACCGTTGATAGTTAATAACAAAAATTCGATAAAAAATGTTAAATGTAAATGATATGAACCTCCGGTCTTATATTAAAGGACAATATATAACACTTCTGAGGTTCATATCATTTACATTCAACGGTTTTATCGGATTTTTTTTTACTATGAACCGTTCAACATCAATAGTAAAAAAAATCCGATATAAAAACGTTGAATATAAGTGATATGAACCTCCGAAGTTTATATAATAGCATTACGGTAAATAGAATAATTGAAATTCAGTTAATTTAGTGTGGGAGGCTATTTTAATCCACTTTCTGAGTGTGTATTATATAATGTTACAATGTAACAAACCTATCAAACACACCGTGAAAAATAACATTATCTCCCCTAGATATGCTTAACAACCAGACACAAAAAACTGCTACCTTTTTTTGCTCTATATCACATAATTATGAAAACACATTACATAGATAGGGAATATTGTGCTTGTGTACACGTTTGAATGTGTAGGTGGCACACTCAAAACGATCGTCTCTAGATTTTTTTTTAAATTCGTCCCGGCCTTTCCGGGTTCACGTAGCAACACGTTTCTTTCCTTTCCAGCTATTTCTGATTATCAATTAATCCAAAACATGCATTTATCACAAAGCAACAACTATTAAACAACTCACCTATACCAATGGTGATCGTCTAATTCCTAGCTGATTCCTTTAATCGTACCTTTTTTTGACGACACCCATCGTTGTAGCGTCTACCATTGGAGGTAGCGAAATTACATGATTTGACAGGAGAGCGAAATAAACAAGGGGAGCAATTTTATCGAACCGCATTCCGGACTAAGGGTAAACATTTCGGATCTTTCTAGACAATTTTGTCATTTCATTTGGAAAAAAATAAAACAGTTTAGAATTAAATTTCAAGTTGAGATCGCTCTCAGACGAAACACGCGTCTGGCGTACAAATTGTAAACCTGGTATCTATGATAAGTTTATGTCAAATAAATTAAACTGCATGTTAAATGTCTAGATATACTTGATATGATACAATCTATGTGCATATCCTATTTTTCTGTTACTAAAATTACTAAATTCTATGTCAAGGACGTATACTTTTCAAATATATTATCTATCATAAAATCACTAACAGATATATATCGTTCCAAAAGTTTTAAAAAAAGGCAAATTAAAGGCTACTAAAACGTCTACCATCCAAACCAAACTCTGTGAAAGGACATCATGCTACCAACAGACGCAATATTACTGAGATAGCTAGGATGACTTTTTTTTTTAAAAGCAGATCTAGAATTGTCAGAAAAATAATGGAGACACAAGACACAAGTATTTAGTTCTGAAATATGACTAGTATGTTACATTTTTATAAAAGGAAACGGTGTGGACATACAACAATAATTGCGCTGACAGAAATTCGTTCAACGTAGAAATCTTGTATTATAGCTACATATGGATCTTAAATACATGGATACCTATATTTTTATCCAAATTGAAAAAAATCATATGTATCACATTTTTTTCCCATTTTTTGACCTTGAATAGCTGTCAATGTGGTATTCAATTTGCTTATTGTTGAGAGCCGTACAGTGATCTTTGAATGCTTAAATCCAATTCATTTGGATATTCTTCATTGGCAGTCATTGGATATATAAGGTTGATGATTCTTATTGGCGAATTTTTATAATTAGGTGAACAAAGATCGATTCTGAAGAGTTATTTCAGGAATTCACAAAATACCATATCCGCTAGACAAAGGTTACAACTCAGTCCCCTCCTCAACTGGATCGTAACTTGGCTTGCGAAAATGAAAAAAAAAACACATTAACAATGTCGGTCAATTGAATAAGAATTACTGGACATTTACCATGACTGATGTGGTTCTGTAAATATTGTGCATATTGAAATATTGAACAATGAAATATGAATTAAAATGCGAGAAAAATGTGTTTTAACTGAAGAACACCAAAGAGCATTTTTGACAATGTTACTGAATTTGCAATGTATAAATCAAAAGTATGTGTTTGGCCTTTTGAAATTCGTCCAATTTACACTGTTTAAAATTTATTTATTTGGACTGGAACTATTACACTGTCAATTATGTTTTTGAAAGAAAAAAATCACATAGCCTATATATATATAAAAAAAAATCAATTTATAAATGTAGAAGTTTTTATGGAAATATTGAATTACTCAACTGATAGGTTTGTATGCAAAGTAGGATACTCCAATGAGTGAAATTGATTGTACATGAATATTTTTGTAACATATTCTTCGTTCTCATTGCTTGTTTTCCTAATGATTAAATTGCCTCAATCCGTATTAAAAGGTATTCAACATGTTTGAACCAGGAGAATTCCACGGAAGAAAAATATATTTAGTTACCATAATAAGACATGTTAAACCCCGCCACAAGTAACGCGTGTGCAAGTCCAAAGTTAGGAGTAAGGAATTCAGTGGTTGTCATGGGTTTCTGTCTGTGATATTTGTTTTTAGTAAGAAAATGTATTTGTCATAATGTCATGCTGTTTATTTTTCTGGTTTGGATTTTTACATTTTGTGTTGTAAAGTGATTTATATAAATATAGGAATATATGGTATGAGTGCCAATGAAACAACTCTCCATCTAAATAACAATTTATAAAAGTAAACCATTATAAGTCAAGGTACGGCCTTCAGTACGGAGCCTTGGCTCACACCGAACAACAAGCTATAAAGGGCAAAAAAATGCTTGAATAAAAAAGCAAAAGATGGCATATAAAATATGAAATTGAAAAGCATTGACGATACAAAATTTAAGAAAGGTTTTGCAAAATATATAGTAGGTTAGGGCGCCTACTCTTTGCAACAATGGATTTAGTATATCAAACGAAGATATCAAGACATTCACACAAGATACATGAGTCGGCAGGCAACTGGATGCCTATTCCGTGGCAACAACACTACTAGGGAATTCACAAACGAATACCTTCGGAAAACAGTGTAAATTATATCAATCAAGTTACATTGAACCGTTCAGCTAGAGTAAGGAGACACAATCTCAAAAACGATTACACTCCGGAAATAGAAATATTATCTATACGCAAACGACGGAAACGAGAACTTAAATCGAGTTCTACAAAACGGAGAGACATGCAACGACTGCATTGCTTTAAAGGGAGAAAACATTTCGTTTCAGTTTTATCTTTCAACGAAATTAGTAACAATGAGCTTAGAAACATTTATCCCTCGAAATTTTACCAGACCTTGGAAATTCAAAGGAACAAACAAGAAAATATTAACCTAAAACAACTAATCAAAGACAAGAAAAAGGATACAGACATGAAAGACTTGGAAGTCAAACGAATCACGAATGAGCTGCTGCCGCATAAAGAAATCGTGAATCAATATAAAGTTTATGCTTCGGACATGGACAAATTTACTTCCAGCTTAATACAGGAACAAAATCAAGAACTATTTTTTCCTTCGGAACATTCTCCATACCAAAATCAGCAGATTCAAAATGAGCAAGAGACTTTAAAAATTGAACTTAATGATTCTAATCGTATGAACAACTATAGGGAAGATCAAACACACATAAATTTTAGGGAATGCAATGAAAAGTACGCTGAAATAGATGGATTAGAACAACAAATAAAACAATTACAGAGGGACAATTTTGGATTGATCAATAACCTGATTGGTTGATATCTTTGGCGGAAGTACATGTGATACATTCTCATTCTTTCAATATCCAAGTTGTGGGAAGGTCGTGCTCCACGTGTTGTCGGCAAAGTAACTATATTCTTTAACTTTTACTTACATTTGCCATGGTGGCAATATAGCCTTGGTGTCTTTAAGACCTTGGTGGTCATTTATATATGCCTTGGTGGCAATAGACCTAGGTGGTCATTTATATATGCCTTGGTGGCAAAATGTTCTAGGATTTAGACCTTTGGTATTTATTATCAACCCAGGTGGTCAGATATTTGTTATACCGTGTGCCGGTTGAAGGCAGGGCAAAGTGCTATCGCTATATAAAATATACGTGGAAGTGGGGGCTCTGGCCATTTTGGAAACCTGTAGTTGAATGGAAAATTATAAATTGTTTATAGGGTAAATAGTTTCTTTTGTTACTTTTGAGTGTTGTGGACTTTTCATTGAGTATTACATCGTACTTACTGATGCTCTTTAAAGACTTTGTTAGAAAAGAAAAGAATTATTGAGAAAGTGGAATAATTAAGTGTGACATGTCACTTGATATTAATGTTGTTTACCGGAGTGATGTGTATTGAATTATAAGGTGTCTTCGTCGAAGTCCGCGTTCTGCGGTCTGTTTGATTGTACATATAATTGAATAGTATGTTTTTGTTTTCAGATGGTGTTACCTACAGCTTGGACAGGCTGATGAATGAAGGAGAAGAAAAATGACATTGCACGATTATTCATGTCAATAGAGTTCAAACAAAATTAAAAAAAATTAAAAAAAAAATCTGTGATGGAAGCAGCTTTATGTTCAAATGAACCTATTTAAAAGTAATTCTAATAATTTGTCCGTAATTTCATGAGGTTTACTATTGGATGTGTATATAATTTCATAGATCTGTTGAAATATGTAATAAAAATCTTTTGGTTTTGGGAGATTAAATAATGGTTACAATATTTTTGTTTTGATTCATTTAATAAATAAAATGTTGAATGATTTTGTATACTAGTACAAATGTATACTTAAAGTTTATGTATGGTTAAATTGTTTAATTTAAATTTCTTTATCTACAGTTCGAGGGACACTGATTCCCTAGTGGTTTTCCACGTGGATTGTAGGCAAAGGGATTTTTCCTTTTCAAAGTGTGACTAATGCTGTCTTAAGTACAAATAAACAATTTGTTATCGGTTATTATATTTTCAGCAGACATGTGAAGAATCAAGTGGAAATACAACTATCAATGTTCCTGATTAGGAAGTAAAGAGTGTGTTTGATTCAACAACGTAAAGAAAGAGACAAGCCAGCATAGTTTACACTTGGAGGTGAAGTCCCTTTGCTTACAAGCTTAACCTCATTGGTTGATATCTTTGCCGGAAGTACATGTGATACATTCTCATTCTTTCAATAGCCAAGTGGTGGTTGGTTTAAGGGCTATGTTTGGTCAGGCAATATTAGGTTCTTGATAAGTTCCCCCTCTCCCACCCATAAGTACCAAAATGTGGACATGTTTTTATATTTATATTTTAATATTGGTATTACATGTATGCAAACGTTATTGGATTCAATGACTATATGGTGCGTCAACAATAAAATGACAGTGAATGGAAACAAGTCAAATGTCTTACATTTCCGTCTTCTTCACCAAGATCTGCAGCAAATTTTAAATGTGGAAATATAACTTTCAAAACAGTCAATAAGTATACATATCTTGGACTCGTATTAACAGAACATTTGGACTACCAGATCATGGCTAAACATGTTGCAGCTGCCGCCAACAGAGCTTTAGGACTTTTAATTTCGAAACATAAATCGTTTGGAGGTTTTCTGTTTCGAACATTTTCTAAACTATACGATTCAACAGTTTGGAGCACTATCAGCTATGGAGCAGCAGTATGGGGAGACAAAAACTTTTCCTGTGTAAACGCGGTTCAGAATAAAGCGATTCGCTTTTTTATGGGTGTTGGACGATATACACCAAACACGGCGATAATCGGTGACTCGGGATGGATACCAGCTAATATAAAACAATGGAACAGTGTCAATAACCAGTGGTGTAGGCTAAAAAACATGGACCGTAATAGACTTAACTACAAAATGTTTAAGTGGTCAGAAGTTTGTAGCTTGAACGGACGTAAATGTAAAAACTGGAACTATAGAATCCGTCAACAATTTTTATCAGCAGACATGATGATCCTGTATAACACCGAAAATGTGGATAAAGCCTTGGTTAAGAATGTACTGTATGACAAACTTTTATCTCAATTGTACAATGAATGGTCAAACAATCTCAATAAAACTGTATCTCAAAGGAATGGTAACGGTGGAAATAAGTTGAGGACATTTAGAACTTTTAAAACGTCATTACACACCGAGGAATACATGCACAAAGTTATAGTTCCATCGCATAGAAGAGCATACGCGCAGTTTCGATGTAGTGTTGCACCGACCCGCCTAGAGACTGGACGATTTGAGAGGCTACCTGTGCAACAACGGACTTGCGAAACTTGTAAAACCATTGTTGAAACTGAGGAACATGTCTTGTTAGAGTGTCCGTTGTACGATGATCTGCGAAATGAACTTTTTAAAATCATTTTGTCAGAACACTCAAACTTTTTAAATTTTTCCAAGCTGGATAAATTGTCTATTGTTCTAGCCAGTAACTGTGATAGTATTATTATTTATAGTGCCAAAATCTGCAAATTTATTTTAGATAGAAGACGTCGATTTTTATATCGTTAAACCTCTTTTTTTTCCCTTTTTTTAACTGTAAATAAAAATATTTTAAGGAAAATTTTTAATCTAGCTGTACAGTCGTCTGTGATATTTATAATTATTAATTTTCAATATATATACATATATATATTTTAATCCCGTCTGTCATAATTCTTTTTAGAATGGCATTAATATTTTATATTATTGTATGTATTCGTGTATTATGTTATGTATTGTAATATTAATGGTGAGACGTAAATAAACTACTGTATTGTATATCAATCACTGAGGATATGTGTATACTATAAGGGAAATTGAAAACAAAATCAGATGACATTACAACAGCAAAGACATACCAATCACAGAACTTTTTACACTAGAAACAGACAATCTCGGCGATATTGAACATTTATTAGTAATTGTTGTTTGACCTCCAATTCAATGCTGTTGTGTTTTTTTAAGTTCGGGACGAATTTTCTTAAAAAAGGGAATAGTTGTCACACATAACTTTGGTACTAAATTTTATATTTCAAACTGTCTAATTATATTGACTTCTTTTGTGTACATTTCGTATGCAGCAGGCATATTTAATTTATTCAATACTAATAATGATCTCAAAATTCTCTATGAATTCACATGTCCGAAATATTTGTTTACATCTGAAACATGTAAGATTATAAATTTCTATTTGTCAATAACCTTTTAAACTCTAAGCTAATGTAAGTATTTTACAAGTTCGTTATGCAACTTTTTATTCGGTCATATCAAATACACACATAATTCAATTGATTGATGGATTGATCACCTATCGTAATTCTCTTTGATAAATTAAATCAAATTATTATATAATTTCTGTTTACAACATGACCCCAACAAACTGTGTTGTTATAGCAACTTTATTTGGTATTTAAAGAAAGATAAATTTATATTCAGGAACTCCGTTTGGATATGCCAACGAGAGCACATGAACTGCGTTCGGATTTTCCATCGCAATCATATATATTGTTTTTGGTTGAAAATAACTAATTTGTAACACTGATATTTTATATTTGGACTTTATTAAATGAATTTGGACTTTACCAATTTGTTTATGTTTACTGTATTGAACTGCCGACTTGTGTGTGAATAAAGAGCTAGTACCCCGCATTGTGAATCGTTCCCAAAGACGGAATCCCACTCAAAGCCATTTGGCAATATTTATACGGAAAGTACAAAATCTTTCTTCATAGTGAACTAAATATTCATATTTGGTCTTTATATACGTGCATAAATGTAACATTTAAATTGACCACAAATTTCTTGATCAACGTTAACAAACTTTCGCGACGTACCAAAGGGGTCATATGCACTTTTAACGAGTCGCACATTTCATGTGGCAGGATAACAAATCAAAAGATCGGGCATTTAAAATTTAAAATTTTGAAGATGCAATTAACCGTTTCATTTTAACTTTTAGAATATATATATTTGCATTTTGCAAGTTGTATTTATGCACTTTGCAATTTGAAAAAATCAGAGCTGTGTGTTTCTTTTTTTTAACAGTATAGTTGTAAATTTGTTTGTCTTTATTACCATCCAGTGTATGTCCCCTGCCTTCACTGGAAGGGGCATTAAGTGTTACCTTTGCCCGTCCGTACGTCCCACAATTTGTAAATCCATTCTGTAACTTTATGTTGCTTCAACCAAATGTTATGACATTAATACACAATGTTTTTTTTTAGCATAACACAATGAGCAAATTAGAATTCGGGTGGCGTCATTTTTATCGTTCTCGAGTTATGCCCTTTGTAATATTAAATGCTAGCGGAGGCATCATCTGTGTCCCATTGACACATTCTCCATTTATTTACGATTAAACTCATATATTTTAATACGCATTAAGATAAGTTATTAATTTAATTAAAATTCAATTATAATAAAACATTTATGATGACCTTTGTATTTCTTCCGTTGCAGCACATAATTGATTTAATAAAAACTGCTATGTAATATTGTCCTATTGGATGACACTGTAAAATTATATTCACTTATAAGGCAAAATTTCATGGCAATGGATTCTACTTCGTCAAAATTATCTCCCCATTACACCAGTTCATTTTTACAGTCATAGAAATGGAAGCCATTGTAGGGATGACGCGCGGCCAATTTAGCTCGTGCAAACCGATAAATTTATCCACATAGCACCATTACGATCCTTATATGTCAGTTGTATTTTAAAAGACAAATGTATCTACTAGCTAATGAGCATCAGTTAATGTTCTTGTCTGCATTGGGTCAACTTAAAATTATTGTCTGATCGGTTGCCAGCTGGAATTTTCAAAAATTCATAAACATTTAAAAAAAAAAATATAATTAAATATTTCGTGGAAGGACAGACTAAATGTTTTCCGTGGAAGAAGACTATAAACCATAATCATCACACACAAACAAAACAAAAAATTTCTCGAAAATATGCATTTTTAAGATCCAACTTAAAGACTGTCGTCCAGTACTTTTAGTAAAAATTTGCTATTCGAACACACTTACTCTATTTTTGTGATTCATTAGAAAGGGATCCATCTTTTAGTACTGTGAATTTCTTATGTTATAAAGTGAACCTGTAGCCTTGATATATAAAAATGCAGGGCCGTAAATTGCCTGCCCTGTAAGGGGAGGCAGTTTATTATCGCCGAGCGGAGAGAGGCAAAAAAAATTTTTGGACCCATTCCATGCAGAAAAGGATATTTTTTCAGGCCTTTTCCTTGTATGCAATGTACCTCCCAAGAATACACGACTTGTCAATTTTTTGTTACATTTCAATAAATATGCGCCTGGAATATATTAAAAATAGTTATAAACCAGAGTTAGATTACGTGTCCCGGTAGAGTAAGATTTGTTTTCGCTTTATCCTGCTTTATGACTCTTTACAAGCTATTTTTACTTAAGTTTAGGGAAAATTTTGCAAAGACTTAAAATGAAAGCCCTCTGAAGTTGGTCATTTTTTGTAGTTTATCCGGCTTATTTGGCTGTCCAATTTTAATTTCATAAATTAAAAACCTACCTGACATATGTCCGTTAGGATTTCTTTCTCTCGTTGGTATTTAACTCGCTCCCCACCGGAAGTTAAAAACTAGTACTCAGGTGTACTGTTATGACTTCCGGTCCAGGTAAACGAGATCAGTTTTCTTTCTCGGCGCTTGAAAGACGGTCGTGTTTTTCAGCGTGGTATAAAAACTTTTGTAAACTGTAGTTATAATGAATAGCGACAGTACTAGTGAGCACGTGGATGAACCACGAGATGAGAGCAGTGTTAATGGCGCGGGAACCGCCATTGGCATTAGAAAAACCACTTCTTCAAGTTCAAAGACGAAGAAAAAGCGGAGAAGCAGATATGACATTCTTGAAGAGAAAATGAACAGTAAGTTGGACAATATTAATGATAAATTTGATACTTTGATAACATTGTTTCAAGCCAAGAATTGTGCCGAAAATGGCGACAAAAATTCTGAGGCAAAAGGTTTGTCACAAAGACAACCTGAAGGTCGTGAGCGTGAGCAAACACAAAGTTTGCGCCGGGAATTGTCAGAAAATGAAAATTCTGATGACAATGTTTCAATCAGACCAAGGGACGATGAAATATTAGGTGAAAGTGACAATGAGTGGGACACAAAGTCCTCTGATGAAGAACACTTGTCCGTAGAGACAAAAAAGTGTTTGTTTGATCTCTTTGGGGATGATGCCTTGACAAAAAAGTCTGAAAAGAAAATGGGCATTGAAATTGACGAGGCACAAATGCAGGTTTTGTTAAATAGTTGGAGAGCTGAACATCCTAATTTAGTCTCTGCTTTTGCTGAAGAAAGCAAAGATGATTTTCCAGTAAATGAAGATACTGAAAAATTTTTACTCGTTCCTACTATTGATGATTTGATAAGTAGATGTTTGATTAAAAAACATGGCAAGAAAGCTTCAGTTACAAAAGGTGGTAAATGTTTATTCAGTCAACCTAGTAAAATGATTGAAAAAATAGCTTACAGAGGTCAACAAGCTGCCTACATGGGTATTGTTATGCATATGTACATGCAACAAGGTTTGGGTGCGCTAATGCAAACTTTACAGTCAGACAATGTAGATTCTGATAAATACAACAGGTTAGAGATGTATTTGCCATGTCCACTAAAAGCTTAGATCAAGTGGGGCGTACAGGTACTTTTCATCACATTGTACGAAGGCAAGTAGCTATGACTGATACAGGTTTATATGAAATTGATGAGGCTAGAGACTTGTCTGATTTACCATTATCAGCAGATGGTGTCTTTGGATCTGACTTTGAAAAATTTCTCAAGACTCGTAAAGAGAAAAATAAAGCTCTGGACGACTTACTACCAGACATTAGTGTTAAAAAATCCTATTTGGGTAAGAGAAAGACTGTGTCTTCTTCAGAAGCCTCTGGTTCTAAGAAACCTTATGTGGCAAAGGACAAAACAGAGTCATCAGATCGTTCTGGTTATTCAAATAAGCCAAATTTTAATAGTAGACAGTTTGAGAAAAAAGTTGGGCATAGTGAGACTAAAAATGAAGTTCCACATTTTTGGATCCCTAAGTTTAAAAGAGGGGCTAGTAACAGTAGAGGAGGAAAAACCTCAGGATACTCTAGATGACAAGGTGAGAAAAGTGAAGTTTCCGAAGATACACATACCGGTCGGGGGGCGGTTAACACATTTTTTACAAGAATGGGAGCAGATAACTTAGGATCAGTGGGTTCTGTCAATAATCAAAGACGGTTACAAACTGGAGTTTCTGCAAAAACCTCCTTTTCAGGGATTAAAAAAGACAGTAGTCAGTACAAAAAATTTGGATATTTTAAATTTAGAAATAAATTCTCTTTTGGAAAAAAGGGGCTATAGAAAAAGTACCAGTCAAAGAACGAATGACAGGTTTTTACAGTACATTATTCCTGGTTCCAAAAAAGAATGGACAAATGAGACCGGTTATAAATTTGAAACCACTAAATCAGTATCTTCGGAAGCAACACTTCAAAATGGACACAATTTCAAAGGTGTTAAACTTAGTAAAACAAGGAGATTGGGCAATGAGTCTGAACTTAAAAGACGCTTATTTTCATATAAAAGTATTCAAAAATCACAGGAAATACCTCAGATTTTCTGTTCAAGGTCAAGTTTACCAGTTCAAAGCCCTTTGTTTTGGCCCAACATCATCACCACGAGTTTTTACGAAGGTGGTGTCAGTAGTTGCTGCCCATTTAAGAAAACAAAACATACGTCTAGCAGTATATCTAGACGATTGGATGTGTGTCAATCAGTTTCAACAAAAACTTGTAATAGATCGAGAAATAATGTTGAATCTCCTTGTTCGACTAGGCTTTTTAATCAATCACGAAAAGTCCAGTTTAATACCAAATCAAACAATCACTTATTTGGGAGCGGTGTTCAAGTTCGATCAAGGTTTGGTATTACCAACTCAGGACAGGATACAGAGTCTATTTTTATCAGTACAAAAAGTAATGAATGGCATGGTAACAGCCAGACATTACATGGAAGTATTGGGGAAAATGGCATCTTGTCTAGAGTTGATTCCGAATGCCAGGTTATTTATGAGGCCTGTCCAATTACATTTACTGCGAAATTGGACCCCATCAAAAATGAGTTTAGATTTTCAAATTCAATGTACTCCAAATCTAAAAATTCATTTGAAATGGTGGTTGTCTTTAGCAAACATTATGCAGGGAAGATCTTTAAAACAAAATCAGACCTCAGTTACAATCACGACGGATGCCTCCAAGTCGGGTTGGGTGGTCACATGAACAATCTAACAGCTCAGGGTCTTTGGACAGAGGAGCAAAAACTGTTACATATAAACAATCTAGAATTTGAAGCCGTTTTTCTGACTGAGAAGAAATTTCAGAAATTTTTGAAAAACAAACTAGTTTTGATTCGGTCAGACAATGTTACGGTAGTCCAATACATAAACAAGCAAGGAGGGACTCGGTCACTTCAGCTATGTCAAAGGACTTGGGATTTATGGATGTTTGCCCTAGAAAACAAAATTTATCTGAAAGCAGCACACATTGCAGGAGTAAACAATGTGTTAGCAGATCAATTGAGTCGGATAAAAATTCAGGCAACAGAGTGGGAATTAGACAATTCAGTTGTGCATCAAATTTTTCAAAATTGGGGGCATCCAACAATCGATCTTTTTGCGACAAACGAAAACAAAAAAGCAGTTGTGTTTTGCTCATGGATGAATCACCCACAAGCATTAGCAGTGGATGCTCTATCCATAGAATGGAACAACATGTTTGCCTATGCATTTCCCCCCTTTGCACTTATTCCAAAAATTTTACAGCACATGCAAAAATTTCAGTGCGAGATAATACTGATAGCTCCACATTGGCCAAGACAACATTGGTATCCCCAGTTGTTACAACTACTAGTAGCTTGTCCTCTAAAACTTCCACTAGTAGAAAATCTGCTGGTTCAGGGCAAGAGAAAAGTGGCACATCCGAACCCAGAAGTGTTTCAGTTAACTGCATGGCTACTATCGAGCAGCAGCTCAAAACAAAAGGTTTTTCTGAAAACGCTAGGAAACTCTTGTCAGCATCTTGGCGGGCAGGTACTCAAAAGGATTACAAAGCTAAATTTAGAAAATACAATAGCTGGTGTTCTGAACGGGATATCGATCCCTATACAGCTTCTTTAGAAAATTGTGCAAATTTTTTAACACATTTATTTGACAAAGGTTTACAGTATAGGACAATTGCAGGTTACAGGTCTATGCTGTCTTCAGTATTATCTCCTATTGAAAAAATCCCTGTTGGTCAACATCCTTACATTATAAGATTACTGAAAGGGGTTTTTAATACGAGACCGCCTAAACGAAAACTTGTACCCGAGTGGGATTTACCTTTAGTCTTAGACTTACTAAAGAAAGAACCTTATGAACCAATGAAAAAAGCTAGTTTGAAATATATAACTTGGAAAACAATTTTTCTTATTGCAATTACTACTTTTAGAAGATGTGGGGATTTGCAATCTTTGAGAATTGGTGAAGGTTCAGTTAATGTTCAGAAAAAAGGGGTAACTTTTTTACGTCATGGTTTGTCAAAACAAGATAGAATTTCTCATCAAAGTCCAACTATTTTTGTTCCAGCTTTTGAGAACAACAGATTGTTAGATCCTAAGAGGGCTTTGACACATTATTTGAGGAATACAAAGGATTTAAGAGACAAGAATGGCAAAGATGAACTGAAATTGTTTTTAACTGTAAATAAACCACATAGACCAGTGTCTTCACAAACTATTTCAAGTTGGTTAGTTAAGGTGATTAAGCATGCATATAAGAAACAGAAGAAAGATATTCCTTCAGTGAAAGGACATTCTACTAGGTCAATTGGACCTTCCTGGGCTCTTTTCAAAGGAGCAAAAATGAAAGACATTTTAGATAGTGCAGATTGGAGTCAAGCCAACACTTTTGTGAATTTTTACTTAAAAGATGTACAGGTGGATTTTTTAAACATTTGAATACTTTCCCGACGAGTTTGGTGGAGAGAATGTTTTTAGTTTGGTGTGTAAATATTGACAGTGGTATATTTTAACTGTATATAGAAAATACTTATAACTTGAAGTTGTGGGAAACATTTTTATAAAAAATGCAGAAAAATATTTAAAAAAATCATAAAACTTTAAAAACTACAAAAAGATGTTTGTACATATATATATATATAAAATGAACTGATGTGAAGAAGAGGAAAATGATTCTAGATCTATAGAGGCAAACTTCTATTTATCCACATCCAGAAAGGGATTGCTTTGGAATCAGAGATAATCCTAACGGACATATGTCAGGTAGGTTTTTAATTTATGAAATTAAAATTCAAAAATTTGTAAACAAGTTAAAATTTTATGAATAAATTATACCTACCTGACATATGTCAGACCACCCTACCTCCCCGTAAATGAGAAGTTTGATACGAGGTGTCTTTCAAGCGCCGAGTGAAAACTGATCTCGTTTACCTGGACCGGAAGTCATAACAGTACACCTGAGTACTAGTTTTTAACTTCCGGTGGGGAGCGAGTTAAATACCAACGAGAGAAAGAAATCCTAACGGACATATGTCAGGTAGGTATAATTTATTCATAAAATTTTAAATTGTTTACAAATTTTTGAAATTGAACTAATTTTGACTTCGTTTCATAGAGACAATTTTCAAACCTTAAAATGAAAATGTATACTCAATAACTCATAATTTTTAGTCTATCAAGTTCAAATTATTAAAACGCAACAATGTTTGTATACACCAAAAATTTTTATTCTGGCTTTGTCAAAATTTATGCTAAGGTAATTTTTTTCTGACTGGACGAATCCCATCTTTTTAGCACTTCTATGCATTCAATATTACCAACATTGTCACTTCTATGTATGCATATGCAATAGTATTTGGTGGGAAAATTGTATGTGTGCAAAGGAGTTGAGTTGGGTACCCACCGTTCAGATCCAAATATTGAATACACCTGCATGCCATTATGATTAACCACCTTGTTGTTTTAACTTACAACCAGTGCTATAAAAATAATGCATGATTTTAACCATTTTTTTCTGTTCAGTGTTTTTTTTTTTTCTTCATTTTTTTTTTTTTTTGTCAGCCCGCAATAGAAGGCAACTGCCTACATGCCCCTATGTAATTTACGGCCCTGATTAATGATCGAATCTGAAGCGAGACGCGTAACTCTTGCTTTAGACGTTTTCAAGACAAAATATCTAACTCAAGCACGTCCTAACATAAAGAGGTACACTCGATTTTCTCTTTTTGATGCAACTGTTACCCTTATTTTTTGAATTTTTTCTTGAGTCACATAATATAAGGGCAGGCACAAAAAATACTGAACTAATAGATTTATATGTTCTCCGTTTTTTTTTTCAAATCGGAGGTTATGCATTTTCTACATCCAACTTGATAGATAGTACCCATGTTGTCGACTTGATATCTAATTGTTCTACTTAACTTTGTAATAGATAAATTAAAAACTTATGCAAAATAGTGTTGTTAAAATAAAATACTTCGTAATTGAGCAGAAAATTGCCATTTAATTTTTATTTGTTTCTCATGTTTCTATCGACTTTTAAAAATGTTGTTACTA
The DNA here is from genome assembly GCA_037788925.1 of Mytilus galloprovincialis. Lineage (NCBI taxonomy): Eukaryota > Metazoa > Mollusca > Bivalvia > Mytilida > Mytilidae > Mytilus > Mytilus galloprovincialis. The sequence goes on from CM075334.1 coordinate 79,314,903, forward strand.
TAGTAAACATGACAGTAAACATTTATCGCCTTCTCCAACAAAGAGCTTCTATTCTTTTGTTCTATTTCAACCGGGTTTCCGACTGTATTTAATTGTTCAGCTCTGTGAAATAATGTCAAGGACACTTAAACAATAATAAACATGTCATGCAAAAATATGAAAAACAAACAAACAAACAAAGATTAATAAAGAAAGTAAAACAACTGATAAATAGTAAAGAGTTTTGTACATGTATATAATCAAGTTGTACAGTAATGCTGTTATCGCAGGTCAACATTACTGACAGTGATGAAGGTCAAATATAGGGTACATCAATTACCAGTATATCCAACGGCAAGACTTTGTAAAGTAAGACCATAATTAAACAAAAGATAATTAAGAAGAATCTATGAGTAATCACGCAAATTCATTCACAAATAAATATACTGTTTATTTGATAATCATTATGGATTAATGACCCTCATGATCAGTAATGACCACGCATTATTGAAATTCTACATAAAGCACTGAGCGTTAAATTGTAATGTTATTTTTAACTTATCACACTGTGGGAAACTACCTATAATGAGGTCGCACTAACCTTGGTATACACTTAAACTGAACATGGCGAACATAAGCTTTTTGTCAGGATCTATTTATTCAACAGCCTTTTTTGGAATTACTGTGTACATTTTCTTTGTTGTGATTCGATATTTAATAAAATTTCAACGAATGCGACATTTTTTCGATGCTTTGCCTGGATACAGCACGAAACAAAAACATTGGATCCGTGGTAACCTTCATCTGGTATGTAAACATGTATATCTCCGATAAGTTGAGCCCTGGTCACAACGAACCCACGACACATCTATGCAGCGCCACGACATAAAATTTGGTCAAATAGCGGGTCATCTGTGATCATCGTACGACAGTCGCACGATATTTTCAGCATCGTGGCGTTGTCGTGTGTCGTGGGACGAAAATTGAACATGCAACTTTTTTGCTCTACGATTTTTTATCGTGTCAATGTCTAGTGGCTGTCGTGAGAGTGTTTTACCACAGTCATGCGACTGCGATAAACACATTGTCGTGGGTACCAAAATAAACCATTTTGATAAAAAAAAGAATCGTTCCATTGTTGCACAAGTCACAACTATCGTACGACAATCTCACGACTGTGGTAAGACACTCTCATGACAGCCACAAGACAGTGACACGATAAAAAGACGCTCGCACAACATTGATTGTCTGTCGTAAGACAGTGGTACGTTCGTCATGCAACACATTTTTGTTTTATATAGAAAAATACAATTCGGCGGGAATGTCCGTAATCTCCTCCCCGTCCCCCGTCACACTGACGATATTATCAGCAGGGTCGTCTCCAGCTGTTTCCGAATCGTCATTTGTCTCAGCTTGTGGTAGGGGGTCCTTTGTCTGGTCAACATCATCCACGTTTTCTGCTACCACCTATCTTTTGTTATTATTTTTTTTCTGGGGCATCCTGGTTTGAATTCGCTGAACAATTATAATATAAACTAATACGAAAAAGTCGTTTATTTGGACCGAACTTATAATGACACTGAACAATATTGTAAGCAAATGGCAAATGGCACGCAACAAATCGGGCCTTTTTTATATACTAGTAGTTCGGAGTCCAACGCGCGAGTGACCCACGACTGTTGTGCAACACTTTTTTACAGTCTTGCGACAGTCGTTCGACAGTGGCACGACAATAACACGCGCATCCCATGACATGAAAACCTAAAAAAAAAAAATGGCCCCAAACAACTGAAGACTGTCGTACTACTGTTGCACGACTATCGCACGACTCACTTGAGACAAACCCACGACAGTACAATTACATTTATTTTCTTCCTTACTGTACCTGTCGTGGAACCATCGTGGACATGTCGTAGCTGATGTGACCATTCGAAATATTTTTTTGATATTTTGCACGACAACTATTTTATAGATTTTCCACGACTTTGTCGTACGATCTGTTGTGACCGGGGCTTTATATGTCAAGGTTATTGATAGTGTTAAATAAAGTATGCTATACTGCCGGTGTGTTACATGATTGAATATGTTATTTAAAAAAAAATGTCGAATTTTCACTACACCTATGTTATCTTTTAAGCTTACCTTTCCTGAAAGAAAATTTAAGCTTTTTCCATCATTTGGCTTCCGTCGTCGTCCGTCCAGTGTCAACTATTTGAGATATCTTCTCCGCCAATTCTAACCACATTTAAGCAGAATGATCCTTTTGATATTTAGAAAAAAGTTTGTATTTTATTTTCTGTTTCATCAACAACAACTAAAAAAGCCGCCATGGCTAAAAATAGAAGATAGAGTGAGATGTAGTTTTTTAAGATCAGATCTAAAGAAGGGTAAACATGTTCATAAGGTCAAGCTCTATCAGCCGTGAAAGCAGATGATACTAACAACCTGTTGTTGGATTGCTGCCAATGATTGGTAATTTTAAGGAAATGAATAATTTCCCGCCAAATTCTAAATGGCTTATATATCTCTCGAAAGCGCACTGACCCTTCATCTTTTTCTGCTTATTTAGATCCTTTATTTGTATACTAAAAAGCTTGTTATTTTGAAAGAGAGTACTTAGCGAACATCCTTAAGGAAAGTGTACAGTTTTCGGTAAGTATCTTGAATATTATTATAGATAAAGATAAGCTTTAAACAGAAAAATTGCTAAGCAAAGTAAGATATACGAAAAGACCAAAATTGTCAGTTGACCCCTTAAGGACTTATTGCCCCTTAAAGACAATTTACACAATTTGTAACATTTAAAAACTTGTCCTCTGAAACAATTCGAAGTTTTGATCCATCAACAAACATGGCCACCATGGCTAAAAATAGAACATAGGGGACCAAATCATTTTTTTTTTTTTGCCTAAATCTAAAAAAAACCTACAGCAGTTAGAGCAAAATTGAGAGGGAATTGAAGTGATAAATGGGTCATGGTCAATCTGTTATAAATTTTAAGACAAGTTCGACAACCCATTGTTGGGCTACTGTTGGGAATAGTTTATTTTTATTAAATTTAACTGTTTTTGGCTATTTCTTTAATATTATAATAGATAGAGGAGGAAGTATAAATGGCAATAAATGTTCAGTTAAGTAAGATCTATTATAAACTAGTATCTCAATTGTTTGTAAAACAATTGAAAGGTCTTTCCTGTAAAAGTGATGTTTTCGTAATGTACTTTGTACGACCTTTCGTTTGATATACGACAAGCATACCTTCTGAAACTTTTCGCTTTTAACCCTTAATGACCTCATCCGCCTACATTTTTGAGATCGGAATTACAATATATGGAACATAGAGTAGATGAGCTTTCATTTGATATGCGACAACGCCATATTCTAGAAAGTTTGATTTTTGCACTTAATAACCCTATCCAACTAATTTTTGGAGGTCGGGAATTTGATATTTCAAATGTACACATCATGACCTTTCATTTGATATACAACAACCATATCTTAAAAGAAAATTTATTTTTTGCACTCAATAACCCCATCCAACCCATTTTTGGGAGACGTCAATTTGAAATTTGAAATGTACGCTTTATGTTCTTTCATTTGATATGCGACAACCTTACCATCTGAGAAATCTGAATTTTGCACTAAATGACCCCACCCGTCCCCCTGTGATGAAAAGGGGGTTTAAAATTTTCCTTTTTAAGTAGACTTTATTAAGACCTTCAATTTGATATATCAGATGACCCCATTTGACAAAGTGCAAATAATGATGCAATATCAACTATATAAATAGAAGTTATGAAACTTACAAAGTCAATGCAAAACTTGAAAATTTCAAATTGAATTTTTGGCGTTATTTTCCATGGAATGTTTTTTTTGTATTTGGGCAAACATATAACTATATTAACCTCTTCAATTTCTAAAACATTTTAAGTGGTAAGCTGTTGTTGATTCAGAAATACATGCCTCCGCTCGCAAAACTTCAAACTGCATTATCTCTTAAACGACAATAGATATCTCAAATCTGTTAAATGATAAATCATCTACAGTTGAAGGACAACATTATAGACAAAGAATTGGGACAATTTTAAAGTTCACCAAGGTCACAATTAATCATCAAATATATGATGCAATACTAAACTTAAGAACCGGAAGTCGTAGAGACATGGGACTATCACCATTCAACTCAGGACCACCTAACCTTTCAACTATCACAAGGTCAAGGTCATTGTATACTGTGAAGGTCAAGGTGAAATTTCATCATGACCTGACATTGACCTCAAATTGAATGTCTTGAATTACTGATCATCTTTGCACTTTATAGTAGGTTGATATCTGTTACATTTAAAAAGATATACACACAATACTTTACTTTTGAGAATCATCCCGTTGTAACTTTTGAACAGACGGTCGGACATTTTTGGGCTTATTGTATACAATGTAGAGCTCGTCGAGAAGAACATTTTATGCACTGTATGTATGCAGCAAAGTCTTATCGTTTTCCTAATATGTAAGCTTGAAATTGCAGCGTAATTTTTTGCACTCGGTGACCTTTGACCTTAGGTGCATATTAAAGGTCATATGAATTTAAGAATATTGGTGAAGGTTCCAAATCTCTATGACTTCTGGTTCTCGAAATAGAACTTTTCAAAAAATATTTATAATTTTTAAAGGGAAATAACTCCTTATAAGGCTTAGTAACAAATTAATTGTTTATGTTTATAAACATTGCCATCTGTTCTTGTATATGCTGCCATTTTCAAATCGATTCTATCTCTAATACTTTTAAAGAAAAATACAAATAAAAGAAATTGCTTCAAGGGGATATAACTCTCAAAGGGGATGATGAAATCCTATGCAGCCTCATATGGTAATAAATCATGATAATATCTACCTATTGTCTAAATAAGGTCATGATATCTTTTAAAACATTTAGGGGGGACCATGTTGAAAAAAATCAATAAAAGGGAGATAACTTCTAAAGGGGATGATGAAATCCTACAAAAGTTCATCTGGTAAAAGTTCATGATGAGGTCTATCGATGGTTCAAATTTGGTAATGATAACTCCAATAGAAGCGGTAGGAGGGCGTGCCAAACAAATGCTGGAAGGAAAAAAAAAGAAAAAAAAACACTAGTATCTCAATTGTTTGTAAAACAATTGAAAGGTCTTTCCTGTAAAAGTGATGTTTTCGTAATGTTCTTTGTACGACCTTTCGTTTGATATACGACAAGCATACCTTTTGAAACTTTTCGCTCTTTATACTTAATGACCTCATCCGCCTACATTTTTGAGATCGGAAGTATGATATATGTAACACAGGGTAGATGAGCTTTCATTTGATATGCGACAACGCCATGTTCTAAAAAGTTTGATTTTTGCACTTAATAGCCCCATCCAACCAATTTTTGAAGGTTGGGAATTTGATATTTCAAATGTACACATCATGACCTTTCATTTGATATACAACAACCCTTTCGTAAAAGAAATTTGTTTTTTGCACTCAATAACCCCATCCAACCAATTTTTGGGGGACGTCAATTTGAAATTTGAAATGTACGCTTTATGTTCTTTCATTTGATATGCGACAACCTTACCATCTGAGAAATCTGAATTTTGCACTAAATGACCCCACCCTTCCACCTGGGATGAAAAAGAGGTTTAAAATTTTCATTTTTAAGTAGAGTTTATTGAGACCTTCAATTTGATATATCAGATGACCCCATTTGACAAAGTGCCAAAAATGATGCAATATCAACGTTATAAATAGAAGTTATGAAACTTACAAAGTCAATGCAAAACATGAAAATTTCAAATTGATTTTTTTGGTGTTTTTTTCAATGGAATGTTTTTGATATTTGTTCAAACATATAACTATGTTAACCTCTTTAATTTCTTAAACATTTTAAGTGGTAAGCTGTTGTTAATTCAGAAATACATGCCGCCGCTCGCAAAATTTCAAACTGCATTATCTCTAAAACGACAATAGATATCTCAAATCTATTAAATGGTAAATGATCTACAGTTAAAGGACAACATTATAGAAAAAGAATTGGGACAATTTTAAAGTTCACCAAGGTCACAATTAATCATCAAATATATGATGCAATACCAAACTTGAGAACCGGAAGTCGTTGAGACATGGGACTATCACCATTCAACTCAGGACCACTTGACCTTTCAAATATCACAAGGTCAAGGTCACAGCATAATGTGAAGGTCAAGGTGAAATTTCATCATGACCTGACATTGACCTCAAATTGAAGGTCTGGAATTACTGATCATCTTTGCAGTTTATAGTAGGTTGATATCTGTAACTTTAAAAAGATATACACACAATACTATACTTTTAAGAATCATCCCGTTGTAACTTTTGAACAGACGGTCGGACATTTTTGGGCTTATTGTATAAAATGTAGAGCTCGTCGAGAAGAACATTTTATACGCTGTATGTATGCAGGAAAGTCTTATCGTTTTCCTAATATGTAAGCTTGAAATTGCACTCGGTGACCTTTGACCTTGGGTGCATATTAAAGGTCATATGAATTTAAGATTATTGGTGAAGGTTACAAGTCTCTATGACTTTCGATTCTCGAATATAAATTTTTGAAAAAATATTTTTAATTTTTAAAGGGAAATAACTCCTAATAAGGGTTAATAACAAATTAATTGTTTATGTTTATAAACATTGTCATCTGTTCTAATACATGCTGTCACTTTCAATTCAATTCTATCTCTAATACTTTTTGAAAAAAATGCAAATGAAAGAAATTGCTTCAAGGGGATATAACTCTCAAAGTAGATGATGAAATCCTATGCAGCCTCATATGGTAATACATCATGATGAGATCTACCTATTGTTAAAATAAAGTCATGATATCTTTTAACACATTTTGGGGGGACCATGTTGAAAAAAATCAATAAAAGGGAGATTACTTCTTAAGGGAAGGTGAAATCCTACAAAAGTTCATCTGGTAAAAGTTCATGTTGAGCTCTATCGATGGTTTAATTTTGGTATTGATAACTCCAATAGAAGCGGTAGGAGGGCGAGCCAAACAAATGCTGGAAGAAAAAAAAGAAAAAAAAAACATTAGAAAAACAATAAGGTCTTTCCCATGTAGGGGAAAGACCTTAATTAGAAAAACAATAAGGTCTTTCCTCGGGAAGAGGAAAGACCTTAATAAGTCAAGCTTTTATCTAACATTTTTGTAAAAGTCTAATTACTTTTTTATCAAATATCTAATACTCAAAACCTTTAATAGAAAGTTCCATAGGGTATCAAATGTATAATTGGTTGTATTTCATCCAATTAAAAACATAGCGACAGTTTCTAAAAATAGACCATAGGGGTCAAATGAAGGTTTTGGCTTTCATCTCAAACAGCTAAAGCAGTGTAAAACTGACATAGGTTAAAGTGTTATAACTGTTTTTGCTCGTTTTATGTAGTCTTTTATTTTTATATTTATCAAAATTTCCAAGGTGTTATTAACCCAGGCCAGTAGAGGGAAACTTGGATCATGCCAATTTTTCCTGGTGAAAAACTTGATTAATCCAGTCCACCCGAAAATTTTGGCATTGAGAAAAAGGACTAAAGGACACCGATATCACTGGGGTAAAGCTGATGACCGTAACTGCATTCACGGTCATCCCAAGATGTCGGATGAAAAATTAGGTCATTTTCTGTATTGTCTGTTAAAGTGTTTCTATATCATTTTCTTTACAAATCATACATTGAAACGATGTAAATTTATAAAAGAATCACTCGGAAATCACTAATTACTTCCGAGAAATGTGCATGAAACGGGAAATTCGATTTGAAAAAATCGCCAAGATGACCGTAAATCACAATCGAGATGACCGTAACAGAATCAGAGATTCATAACAAGGCTAACCGTAACTGCTTTTAAGATGACCGTAATTTGTAAATGATGACCGTAACTTTTAAAGGATGACCCTCAATTCTAAGAAATATCCGTATTTATACAACTATCTTTTTATATCAAATGATTAATCGTGTTGGTATACACATATAAATATGAGAGTTTTATCCTATAGGTAGAAGAAAATAAGACGTGCTTCAAATGCAAAGATTACCATATGTATCTTTTTTACAGTAGAGGGTTTAATTTTTAAAATGAATTTGACAAAAGACATTCAAATGAACAGGAAGGGAAAAAATGCTACAAAAGCGCGATAAAATGACACCTTACAAGCATAATGAAAAAAATGCGGTGCACAGCCTTCAACTGCTCGACAAAAGATTTTTGTTTTTGTTTCTGGGATTCCTTTAAAAGACATATAATAAATACACATTTTTAAAAATGCCAAAAATTGGCATGTACAACCATTGATATTATATCGTGTTTCATTTTGTCATGCAAATAAAATAACAGAAACATTTTGAAAATATCATTCGAATAAACTAGTGAAGGTGAGCTCCAGCAAAGTAGATCCTTAAAATAGTATTGTACGAAAAGCGTATCACAAGGCGGAATGTTGTCAATACTCTTGCTTTGTACGTTTTAAAGACAAAATATACACCCCAAACATGCCCTAACATAAAAAGGTGCACTCGATTTTTCTCGTTTCGATACAATCGTTACCTGTTTTGGGGAATTTTTTCTTTATTCACATAATGGAAGGACAGACACGAAAATTTCTGAACTAAAAGATTGATATGTTCTCCGTCCGTGATAAAAAAAAATCGGAGGTTATGCATTTTCTACATCCAACTTATAGATACTATATATAAAAAAGAAGATGTGTTATTATTTGCAATGAGACAACTATCCAGAAAAGACCAAAATGACACAAACATTAACAACTATAGGTAACCGTAAGGCCTTCAACAATGAGCAAAGTCCATACTGCATAGTCAGCTATAAAAGGCCCCGATAAGAACCATGTCGTCGACTTGATATCTTATTGTTTTGCATTACTATGTAATAGATACATTGAAAACTTATGCAAATGGTGTTTTTAAAATAAGAAAATTGTCGTTTTATTTGTTTCTATTAACTTTTTAAAATTTTGTTACTATATCAAACATTACAGTTAACATTTATCGCTTTCTCGATAAACACAGAGCTTCGATTCTTTTGTTCTATTTCAAAAGTGTTTCCGCCTGCATATATCAAGACAAATTAAGATTTTAATCTGCTTCCTCTGGAACCATACACATGGGCTCGATTACCAAATATTCGTATGTATTATTAATGTTTTTAATGCTCCATTTATTGGCAATATGTTTTTCTGGTCTGTGCGTACGTTCGTCCGTTCGTCTGTTTGTTTGTCCGTTTGTCCAGCTTCAAGTTAAATAAAATTGAAACTTAGTACACATTTTCCCCTATGGTATGATCTTTTTAATTCTAATGCCAAATTACAGTTTTATCCCATTTTCATAGTCCACTAAACATAGAAAATGATAGTGTAGATGAGGCATCCGTGTACTAGGGACACATTCATGTTTCTTCAAATTTTCGTCGTATCGCTGTCAATTTGTGTTAAAATTTTAACGTCGATATCAATAAATATTTCATTGTTTACGAGTAAAATGCAATTTACGGTCATCCTTTACAAGTTACGGTCATCTTTTTACCAATCACGGTCATCCTTGTTTTATGTTACGGTCATCTTGAAAATATTTTGATTATGATTTACGGTCATCTTAACGATTTTTTTAAATCGATTTTCCCGTTTCATGCACATTTCTCGGAAGTAATTAGTGATTTTCGAGTGATTCTTTTATAAATTTACATCGTTTCAGTGTATGATTTGTAAAGAAAATGGTATAGAAACACTTTAACAGACAATACAGAAACTGACCTAATTTTTCATCCGACATCTTGGGATGACCGTGAATGCAGTTACGGTCATCAGCTTTACCCCAGTGGATATAAACCAATGAAAGAAAAAGAAGCATAATCTAACTCCGCTGATATGTATTAAACCGACAACACAAACCTTAAACACCTCGAATTAAATTACTAGTATTTAGACCCTGTTCACTTGTTGTATGTTGGAACCGTAATTTGTAGTTTAAAAAGGTTGTAGATTTTGCTCAGGATATACAGCCCATTAAAAAAATATGGAGATATATATAGTCTACAACAAAGAATAAAAAATGTGACTACATGTTCCTGGCTTGGATAAGTCACATAAAGATTGGGCGGGGCTTACATTAGTGACATCCCTTAACCTTGGGCATTGGTACCAATTATACACCATACAAACCTAAGACGATCGATGGTGTAAAAACAAACTGTAAAATTTAATTTGGAAAGGACTAGAGACTCATCAGATCAGAATTTTACGTTAGTGCCGACATATACAATATTCCAAATAAATATCTTCAAGTTACAACTACAAACGTCAAAACAAATATTTGTATCTATAATTATATATTTGGTAAAAGTAAATGTTTAAATAGTTGGAAATAATGAATCTCCCGACTTCACAATTGTTCAGTGATCATACAGGTTAAATTCAATGAAATGTCAAACATTAGACACATACATGTATACCATACCAGTTGCACGGAAATGTGCACGTCTAAAAACCGAATATCACAAAGGAAAATTAACAGTGGAGTACAATGTCCGTCTCTCTTGTAAAATCTAATGACGTTGCACACGATTTTGGTACCAATTCCATTTTGCTATAGATTAGCATAAAATGAAAAAGAGGAACAGAAATTTAAAATACCTGGAATTATAACACTTAATATATATTATCCCATTTTTACGCAAACACGTAATGTCCAACGTTTCATTTTGTTTCCTACGGTTTTTTTTCTCCGATCATCGTAGAACTTCACAAGAATATTGCTATTGTTATAGTTGTTCGCGTGTTAAAGCAAAATCAGTATAGCTGAAACCGTAATCCTGAAAATGTTATTTTTGTAAATGATCTGTAAAATGTCCAAGCATATGCAAGGTAAGTGTATTTAGGGTTTGGGCATTTATACCGTGAAATTGAAAAAGCTGAGAGGAAAAATATTTATTATATTTTGATAGTTTTATTACTTTTCTCCTGGTTCGTGACTTCAAAAAGTATGGCCATCTTGTCCCATCGAAAAAAACGCTGTATTTTTTTTAAAATTATAGTTTTTAACCAGCTGTCTATCAAATAAGCATAGTTAGATCATAGAAAATAAAACTCGGCGGTAAAGGATTTTATAGAAAGGAAACGGAAACGGGAAGAAATGCAACAAATGTTTAAGGAGTATGTACAAATGTATACATAATTATGCAAAAAATAGGAGAATATGAATTCCAAATCTAATTTATATCAAAATTAAATCTGTGTACATTTGGGAATTAATGTATCGGATTCATTCAGAATACGAACTGCTGCCGAAAGGAAAATTATCAATTATGGCCTCGAAAGACTGGCAACTTCTGTAAATGAATATTCATTATTAAAACTATCTATACGACCACTTTGAGCTTTATTTGTAAAACTATATATTTATTAAGGGGCCAGCTGAAGGACGCCTCCGGTGCGGGAATTTCTCGCTGTATTGAAGACCTATTGGTGACCTTCTGCTGTTGTCTGTTCTATGGTCGGGTTGTTGTCTCTTTGACACATTCCCCGTTTCCATTCTTAATTATATACATTTTTTTCAGACAAATCGAAATCGGTTATTAAATTCACAACAGCAAATTGACCTCATCAATCATATGCTTCATCGCCTGAAACTTTCTTTGAAATCGTCGAAATCGCCTTATTTTGAGGAACGTCGTGAAACGCTAAGTAGTACCAACATCGTGCGCAACGTCATTATAATACTTTCTATGTTAATCGATATATCTAAACCAAGAAATATGAGAGATAGTGATGCTAACATTACTTACTTACTTAGTCCTTGTTATGCCTTTTGGCACATAGGGCAAGGACAAGTTGCCGCCACTCCTCTCTGTTTTCTGCTTTTTTCTCAATAGTTCCCCAGGTGTAACCTCTCTCTTTCATCTCTGTTTCTATTGTTCTACGCCATGTTGTTTTTGGTCGTCCTCTTTTCCTTTTTCCCTCTGGTGTCCATCTTAATGCAACTTTGGTCATGTCTCCTTGTGGTTTTCTTAGGACATGACCAAGCCATCTCCATCTTTTCTGTAGCAGAGTGGTTTCAATATCTTGGCTTTTTGTTTTCTTATGAAGATCTTCATTTGTTATTTTGTTTGGCCAGTATATCTTCATGATTCTACGTAGGCAGGTGTTATGAAAGCTGGATAACCTGTTAATGTCTTTTTCGGTCATTCTCCAGCATTCAGCTCCGTAAAGTAAAACTGATGTTACACAGCTGTTATAGATTTTCAGTTTGGTCTTTTTTCTGATTGATGGTGTTTTCCAGATGTTTCTTAGTCTGTGAAAGGCTGATCTTGCCTTGCCAATTCTAGTTTTGATGTCCTGTTCAGCTCCACCTTCTGATGTTACAACACTACCTAGGTAAGTGAAGGACTGTACCAATTCCAGTTGTTCTCCATTTACTTTGATGTCTGGTGTATTAAGCATGTTTACTGTCATTATTTGTGTTTTCTTAGAGTTGATTTTCAGACCAATCATTCTGGCATTCTGTTCTAATCTCTCCGTTTTTTCTTTCATTTGATTTTCAGTATGGGATACTAATGCTAGATCATCTGCATAGTCTATATCCTCTAGGTTTGAAGTGAGTGTCCACCTTATTCCGTTGTTGGTATTTGCATTGACATTGTTGATTTCATCACCCAGTCGACTGCAATGATAAACAAGAGAGATGACATCACACATCCTTGTCTCACTCCAGATTTTACCAAAAAACTAGTGTCTTGGTCAGAGTCTACAGTGCATTTAAAGTTGTCGTAGAAGGCTTTGATGAGTTGTATTATTTTTTCAGGAATTCCATAGCTTTTTAAGATGGTCCATAATCCCTGTCTGTGTAATCTGTCAAAAGCCTTTTCAAAATCTACAAAGTTGATGATTATTTTTCTTTGCCATTCTGTACATTGTTCCAGGATGTTTCTGAGGACAAATATGTGGTCTATACAGCTTCGTCCTTGTCTAAAACCTGCCTGTTCCTGTCGCAGTGTTCTGTCTATAGCTGTTTTAATTCGTGAAATTAGGATTTTGCAAAATACTTTGCTAGGAATAGAGAGAAGAGTGATACCTCTCCAGTTATTGCAATTGGTAAGATCACCTTTCTTTGGTATCCTTATGATGTCACCTTCGGACCAGTTGTCTGGTATGATGTTGCTCTCCCAAATTTCTTTAAAAACTGGGTAAAGGATATCTGATGTTTGCTTAACATCAGCTTTAAAGAGTTCAGCATTTAATTGGTCAATGCCTGGTGCCTTTCTATTCCTTAAACTTTTTAGTGCTCTCTGGATTTCTAGTTTGGTTGGCGCATAAAGATCTATATCTAATTCTAATGGTGTTTCTGTGATATCGATGCTAACTGTATTTTCTGGTTCTTTTCTATTGAGAACTTCTTGAAAATGTTCTTTCCATCTTTCCTTTTGTTCTTTTTCGGATGATAATGTGTTGTTTTGTTTGTCTTTAATTGGCATGCTCTTATTAGTTTTCTTGTTGCATAGCTGTTTTACAACTTGGTAAACCTGTCCCATTCTCTGGTTGGATGCAGCATCTTCTGCTTCTTTTGCAAGGTCTTCTGTATACTTTCTTTTGTCACTTCGTGTTGCTTTCTTCACTTTCTTATTGCATTCTGAGTATTCCTTCCTCAGCTTATCTTTTATTCTTTCTGAATAAGTCTGACAGAGTTTGTTGTTTATTTCTTTTCTTTCATCAATCAATTTCCATGTTCCTTGTGTAATCCATTCTTTATGTATTTGTCTTTTATAGCCAAGAACTTTTTCACTGGTTTCTTTGTATATTTCTTCTACTTTTAGCCATTTGTTGTTTATCGATGCTGGTTCTGATGTTTCTTCTATTGTGTCTTCTAGGACCTGAAATCTGTTCTTTATCTGCAGGTTAAATTCTTGTTTTACTTTGGTGTCTTGCAATTTATTTATATCAAATTTTCTTTTAATGGTTGTTGGTGAAGACATCTTTTTAAGTTTCAACTTTATGTTGGCTGTTATTAGAAAGCGATCACTTGCAATGTCAGCTCCTCTCTTTACTCTGACATCTTGTAAGGATCTTTTCCATTTTCCATTGATCATAATGTGTTCTATTTGATTTTTGTCTCTTCCATTTGGTGAGTTCCAAGTTAGCTTGTGAATGTCTTTGTGTGGGAAGATGGTTCCACCAATTACTAAGTTGTTAATTCCACAAAAGTCAACCAGAAGTTCTCCATTTTCATTCATTTGCCCACATCCATATTTACCCATTACTCTTTCATTTCCTGTATTATCGTTGCCAACCTTTGCATTTAAATCGCCCATTACAATTGTCAAATCATGTGTTGGTACTTTTCTGATCTCAGCTTGCAAGGTGTTATAGAATTCAGTTTTTACTTCCTCTTCCGCTTCATTTGTTGGTGCATAGCACTGAATAAAAGTTACTTTGCCTTTCTTTGCATGGAAACGGGCTCTTATAATTCTTTCATTTACAGGATTGTACTCAATAAGTGATTTTGTTGTTTGTTTGTTCATAATTATAGCAACACCTTGTTGATGCTTGTTGTCTGTCCTTCCAGAATGTATGATTGTTTCTCCTGATCTTGCTATAGACTTTCCACAACCTGTCTATCTACATTCACTAATGCCTAGTAAGTGGAGCTTATAATTTTTCATTTCATTTAAAATTTGTGCTTGTTTTCCTGTTTCATACATTGTACGAACATTCCAACATCCTACCTTCAGTTTTGTTCTCGTGTTCAGAATACCATTCCTGCTGCTAGCTTCCTCTTGGCTTTCACTGGCACCATTCATACTTGCATGTGATTGCTGGTATTCCGAGTGTCCGAGACGAGTTAAGTTTCTTGTCCTTGTTTCCGTAACTGTTTGTTTTTTTGCGAGACGAGATAGTTGGTCTTGTGCTCAACCCCCAACCTGGAGGACCAGGAGATTTTCTTTCCAGGTTCTCTTCCTTTAGATCAGTTGTCGTCCCCGACTATGAGTCATGATCTACCCATGTTTCAATTCAGAGTTGTCTCTCCTAGATAGATAGTCATCCCTGACTACGACCTCTATCTGACCGTTTACTTTCCCATAACTGGGGCAAGGTTGATGAGTGCTAGGGCGTATCCACACACCGATGGGCCTACACACTGCATCTCTAGGGTCCTTGCTACTCCGAGATCTCCAACAGATTAGCCTGACTAACTAAGTAATCAGTATCCATGTGTTACCGCGAGGAGGATTCTGCTGGAGTCTTGATAATACAGAGGCTATGTACTGGCAGGAAAGGCTTACACACTCGGCTTTCTTTTCACAATAAATTGCTAGCCAGCGGCATAAGACATCCATAAGGGACAGTCCCATACACTAGACGCATGATATTACCCTGTGGTATACACCACCAACACACTGATGCTAACATTACATCTGTTTAAAGTATATACCCGTTGATGGATAAAACCCCTTCCGTTTGATAAGATTATACGAAAAGGTAGAGGTATACTGAGCAACAGCTCTCATATTCGCTTTAGGAGATACTAACTCACTTCACTTTATATAAAATTAATATGCCATAATGATCATATATAATATACTGATGATATTTAATAATTTATTTCTGTCAAAAGGTAATATGTTTTTCTTTTCTTTATAACAGTATGTCAAAAATGATAGCGTAGACGTTAATCAGATAAATACTCTGACACGAAGATTTCCGAAGTTCTACCGTGTGTGGTTTGGACCATTTACACCAGTTGTATCATTGGTACATCCAGATTCGGTAAAGGTATTGCTTAAGACCGCAGGTATGTATGATTCTTTGTACTTTTATCTGCTTTTTTTTATTATATTCTCGTATTCCTAATATATGTATTCTAATTTTGTTATGCCTGAGAAAACAATTGCACGGGCAAGATAAATCGAGCCTACATTCCATGAGCGTCGTAAATATTTACGATTGTCACAGTGGTTTAAGGTTTTCCAGTTACCATTCGCTTTCTTAAACTCTATGGAAATTTTCAAAATAAGGGAAGCTTTTTACGGATAAAGACACAGCATCCATAGCAGAACACCAATTAAAATTAAGAATGGACACGGGGAATGTGTCAAAAGGACAACAACCCGACCATAGAGCAGTTAAACAGCCGGATTTTCGAACTGAAAGATTGCAATATCTCCATTCTTTTCTTGAAAATCATATTTCATCATTGGTTTTCTTTTTTGGGGGATAGTGCTATTTTATTCCGTTGTACGATATGTTGTATTCCTATTATTTTTGTATTTATTTCTTTCAGCAACGGTCTGGTCTTTTCGGAGAAAATTGTTTTTATTTAAAATTTTCTAATTATAAATTGCATATCTTAATTAATCGCATGGAGAGAAAAAAAAATGGTAAATAAGAAAAGTGCACAACTTTTTAGAGCAAAATGAATGAGTTGAAACACATGAATAAAAAAATATGTGAGATATATGTCACAAGTTCATATAGATAATACAGTATAACACAGTAGATTTGGATATATTTTGGACTATTGTTCTTCTAAAAGGAAGATACATTTCAATGACAGCTTATACCTTTAATTGTGCATGAGTCTTGTATCTTTTACTAAAAATATCAAATAACAAGGAGAAAAGTTACCTACAGGAGCATTCAAAAACCATAAGATTAGAGCAGACAACACCAAGACTATAGTAACAAAACGAACAGACAAACTTCAGTTAACTATACACTACACAGACAAACTCAAGATTGAACAACACGAACCTTGCCAACAACAAAAAACCAGAAATAAACTATGGAAATTTCAAACTTTATTAATCAAATAAAAACAAAAAATCATGCATATTTTCATTGTTATAGCATTATTTTGTCGATAAAAAATTTTCACAGTTGATTACTCTGGACGAGACATTTTTAGGAATGCATGTTCTGTTTTGTATACCAGTTAAACTGTTTTAATATTATTAAGAACCAAAACCTGTTGGTCACGGACCAACATACAGAACTCTGATTCCATGGCTTGGTGAAGGCTTGCTAATAGCAGGAGGGTCCAAATGGGCAAGATCACGTCGACTTCTTACACCGGCTTTCCATTTCGAAATTTTGAAAGGATACCAGACAATCAACAATCAGTGCGTAGACATACTAATAGTAAGTCTTTATTTACTAAAAGTATAAAACAAAAATGTATGTCTGTGTACTAAATAACTTCTAAGTGTAAGATCTCGTGTTTTACTTGTGTATACATAACATGTTTAAAAGGGATTCTTTCAAATAGTCGAGCATATCTAAACGTAAAAGTCAAATGTTTACGAATAAAATGTCGATATTGATTACCGATAATCAGGTTTTGCACAAGGACGTAGATCTACGTTTTTTCTGATCGTTATGATGTCTTGACGCTAAGTCCGTTGAATGTACTGCTTGATACTTTAGTCTTGGGAGAAAAGGTTTTTTTTATTAGTTATAATTTGCTTTGATCTTTACTTCAGTAAAAAGTAGTAAAATAACAAAAATACGGAACTTCAAGGAAAATGCAAAACGGAGAATCCCTTAAAACCCAGTCCCACTAGACCACGTCGGATCACACCACGCTCACCGCGATATAAAATAAATTCAGATCGTGGTGAGGTCGCGGTATGAGCGGCATGAACATTTAAATTTTCCTTGCTTTCACGATGCTACTACGTCCTCATTACGCTACTACAACAATCCCGTTAGGATTATATCACGTTCTCACCACGCTTTTTCTACGATTATCATGATCTTACTACGCTCAGTACGTTCTCACTATGACCATAACACGAGTTATCCGATCTTACCACACTTCTCCTGCGCTTATAGCGCTTATAGCACGTTCTTACCACGATTATACTACGTTCATACCGCGATCTTACTACGTTCTCAGAAATAACATCAACATCGCATTCCATATAAATACTGTCCCATTCCTTATATTTCTGATTAATACGTAGATTTATCGGAAACAGCAGTCATGCCACCAAAATCTACCAGAACACGTGGGCGTGGTGGTAGGAGTAGACGTTGAGGCAAAGGGAGCTCTGATAGTAACAAATCCTGATCTAGCAGAGATGTCGGACCGACCAATGCAACCTGAATCACAACCTATTGGTGGTCCATCAAGCTCAAATGACGATGTTTTAGTGAACGATAGCAGGGATGACACAGATGTTTCCAGCATGATTATGATTGAGCCGTTGGATAAAATGACAAGAGGTTCAAAATTCGTACAAACAAAATCTGTAGAGCTTTTATATATTTCATGTGAAAATGACAATGAGCATGATGGTCGTATAGTATGAACGTAGTAAATTATAAAAGCTCCCAAGGTTTAGTTTGT
Source organism: Mytilus galloprovincialis (assembly GCA_037788925.1). NCBI lineage: Eukaryota > Metazoa > Mollusca > Bivalvia > Mytilida > Mytilidae > Mytilus > Mytilus galloprovincialis. Next base: position 79,333,290 of record CM075334.1, read on the forward strand.
TTGTTTCTAATTTGGACTTCTTCCCTTCCGGAACACCTGAGTTCATCCCAGGTTTTTGTTGGGTTATGTGTTGCTAAGTTTTTAGTTTTCTATGTTATGTAAACCGCTGTTTGTCTTCTCGTCGGTTTTCGTTTTTTGCTATGGCTTGTTCCTTTGGTGTCTTTTGACTCTCTTTTAAAAAGTTACATCTCCTTGCAAAAGTAAAGACACGTACCGTACATAGAGGCCGAATTTTTGAACAGTTAAATATGATGTTGCGAATATATTTTTGCGGAGGCAGAGATAAGAGAGTTAATCAGATCTGCACACAATTTTAGAGAATCGTGTAGCAGTCATGTGTTCTCGTGTATGGGCGAGTAGAGATAAAAGAGTGGTCGAATGTGGTCGCGAAGGGATCGGGTATTGATCGAGTTGGTCTGGGATAAAATAAATATAGAAGTCGCAGTGATCTTGAAGCGATCGGACATTGGTCGAGTTAATCTAGAAATGATCGGACATTAGTCGAGCAAAGGTCGAAATGATCGAGTACTGATCGGTAAAATTAATGTATTCCGACCAGACTCGATCTCTACACGATCCTTTCCCGATTAATTCAACTGCTACTCGACGAATTCTCGATCTCTTCTCGAGTGACTTTTTTCTCGGTTCTAACTCGATTGTTTTTGACATGTCAAAAACTCTCGGGTAGAAAGTCAGATCGATGACGAGTAGGGTAGACTATCCCGAACATCCTTGTCGATTGAGTCCGACCAGTATCTCGATCACGTAATTTGTCTTGATCGGGCTTGATTGAGTTGATCTGATCGGCAGTGTGAACCTAGCTGTATGCAACAAGGTTTTTATATCGTATTAAAAAGTATAGCTGGTTTGTCCCAACGTTCGCAAAACGTAATTGATTTTTTTTTTATTTTATAAAGTAATTATTTGTTTCCAGTTTAATTCGAACTTAAGGAACATTGTCTCGCTGCAAGTTTTAAATCGTCAAAAGAAACATGTATATTTGTTTGTTTGTTTATAAAATAAAATAGAGAACACCCATTGCTGGCAATTATAACAAATATAAATCCCGAATTGTTAACTTCCTAAATATTTTGCTACAAAGAAAGCAATGGGAAATGATAAAATATAGAAAGGAAACGGAAGCGGGAAGAAATGCAACAACATGAGTATGTACAAATGTATATTTAATATGCCAACAATTGGAGAATATTAATTCAAAATCTAATTTATATTAAAAATAAATCTGTGTAAATTTGGAAACAATGTATCGGATTCATTTAAGCGAAGTGCTGCCGAAAGGAAAATAATCAAATGACTGATGAATATTAATTAAAAAAATATCTATACGACCACTTTGAGTTTTATTTAAAAAACTATGCATTTTTTCAGACAAACCGAAATCGGTTACCAAATTCACAATAGTGAATTGACCTCATCAGTTATAATATGCTTGAACGCCTGACACTTTATTTGAAATCGTCGAAATCGACTTATTTTAATCGTCGTTTACCAACATCGTGCGCAACGTCATTATAATCGGGGTAAGAACGTGCTATAATCGCAGTAGAAGCGTGGTAAGATCGAGTTGCAATAGGATAACTCGTGGTATGGTCGTAGTAAGAACGTGATGAGCGTAGTAGGAACATGGTAATCGTAGAAAGAGCGTTTTGAGAACGTGGTTTAATCGTAGCGGGATCGTTGTAGAAGCGTTATGAGGACGTAGTATCATCGTGAAAACAACAAAAATTAACATTTTCATGCCGCTCATACCGCGACCTCACCACGATCTGAATAAATTTAAGAACGCGGTGATCATGGTGCGATCGTGGTCTAGTGGGACTTAGGCTCAAATAGCAAAATTAAAAGCTCAAACACATTACACGAATTGAAAACAACTGCCACTTTCCTGAATTGATACAGGCATTTCCTTATGTAAAAATGGTAAACTGCGAGAACTCTTTTTTTGTACTTTGTGTCTTTTGTTCTTATGTTCTTAGTTTTTGTGCCTAGTAGTTATACATTCCGATACCCAAATTGCATCTTTTGTTACAGTTTGTTCTTATATTGTGCTTTTACATCTCTATCCCAAGGTAAGGGGAGGGTTGAGCGCATATAAGCATGTTTAACCCCTCCATATTTCATGTGTGCCAGTCACAAGTTAGAAGCCTGTAATTCAGTGGTTGTTATTATTTCATGTCTGTTATATTTGTTTTTCGTAGATTGCTTTGTTATAAATCAAAACGTTAGTTTGTCATCGTTTGAATTGATTCGCTTTATCATGTCTGGGCCTTTGTAGCCGACTATATGGTATGGGTTTTCCTCATTGTTATTTATATGCATGGGACTCGGAAGTTAAAAATAATAATTATTGTTAAGGCAAAGGATGGTGAAACAAGTTTTCAGTGCTTCTTTTTGGAGTATATTCAAAATGACAATTTGGCCATAATGTTTTGATAACGGTAGTAAAGGAACGAATTCTATTCATACTTTAGTATGTGTATACATTTACTAAGTTAATAAGATCTGGGGCCGTGTCAATGTCAACGAAGCTGTTCTAGGACTAAGACATGTCTTAGGATGGTCTTAGGACACGTCTTAGTCCTAAGTCGGGTTAACGAAAGTCTCCTTAAATAAGATATGTCCTAAATTTGGTCCTAAAGTTAGGATATACAATTAGGTGTCTTAGGATAGTCCTAAAGGTTACATCGTCCTAAAACGTAATATAAACAACAAATATGGCATAAACTCAATACTAACAAGAAGTAATTGTAACAGGATGCTGTTACGAAGTCTCCCAAACAAAGCTCTCATAACTCGCCATTCATATGGTCCCATATTCATTTGATTTGATTTTTTGTCCCATACAAGAATATATATGGCTTAGGGGTGGGGATCTCCACCATTTACAAGTATTTAAACAGGAAGGGGTGGTGGTGACTCCCAGGTACTTTACGTACATTTCATTTGATTTGTTTTATTGTCCCATACAAGAATATATATGGTTTAGGGTTGATGATGTTAACCGTTTACAAGTTTTCAAACAAAAAGGGGTGGGGTGACCCCCTCAGGACTTCCCTTTTATTTCATTTCATTTGTTTTATTGTCCCCTACAAACAAATATATGGTTTAGGGATGGGGATGTTGACCGTTTACAAGTTTTCAAACAAGAGGGGGTGGGGTGACCCCCTCGGGACTTCCCTTTTATTTTATTTGTTTTATTGTCCCCTACAAGAATATATATGGTTTAGGGGTGGGGATCTGGACTGTTTACAAGATAATAGCACATTCTCAAATTGAACGGGGTAAGGGTGACCCCCAGGAACTCCCTTTTAATTTCATTTGATTAGTTTTATTGTTCTATACAAGAATATATATGGTTTAGGGGTGGGGATGTTGACCGTTTACAAGTTTTCAAACAAGAGGGGATGGGCTGACCACCTAGGAACTTTCCTTTTATATCATTTCATTTGTTTTTTTTTTTTTGTCCCCTACAAGAATATATATGGTTTAGGGGTGGGGATCTGGACCGTTTACAAGATAATAGCACATTCTCAAATTGAACGGGGTGGGAATGACCCCCGGGGACTTCCCTTTAATTTCATTTGATTTGTTTTATCGTTCCATTCAAGAATATATATGGTTAAGGGGTGGGGATGTTGACCGTTTACAAGTTTTCAAACAAGAGGGGGTGGGGTGACCCCCCTAGGAATTTCCCTTTTATATAATTTCATTTGTTTTATTGTCCCCTACAAAAATATATATTGTTTAGGGGTGGGGATCTGGACCGTTTACAAGATAATAGCACATTCTCAAATTGAACGGGGTGGGGATGACCCCCGGGGACTTTCCTTTAATTTCATTTGATTTGTTTTATCGTCCCATTCAAGAATATATATGATTTAGGGGTGGGGATCTGTACCGTTTACAAGATAATAGCACATTCTCAAATTGAACGGGGTGGGGATGACCCCCGGGGACTTTCCTTTAATTTCATTTGATTTGTTTTATCGTCCCATTCAAGAATATATATGGTTTAGGGGTGGGGATCTGTACCGTTTACAAGATAATAGCACATTCTCAAATTGAACGGGGTGGGGATGACCCCCGGGGACTTTCCTTTAATTTCATTTGATTTGTTTTATCGTCCCATTCAAGAATATATATGATTTAGGGGTGGGGATCTGTACCGTTTACAAGATAATAGCACATTCTCAAATTGAACGGGGTGGGGATGACCCCCGGGGACTTTCCTTTAATTTCATTTGATTTGTTTTATCGTCCCATTCAAGAATATATATGGTTTAGGGGTGGGGATCTGTACCGTTTACAAGATAATAGCACATTCTCAAATTGAACGGGGTGGGGATGACCCCCGGGGACTTTCCTTTAATTTCATTTGATTTGTTTTATCGTCCCATTCAAGAATATATATGGTTTAGGGGTGGGGATCTGGACCGTTTACAAGATAAAAGCATATTCTCAAATTGAAGGGGGTGGGGATGACCCCCTAGGGACTCCCCCTATATTTCATGTGATTTGTTTTATTGTCCTATAATCATTTCTGAAGACTGCATGTGTCTATCACTTACAGTTTTCAAGTTATATTCATTTGAAAATTTTAGAAAATAAAATCCCATAGAGTTCTATAGTAAACCCCTCCTTCCTTTCTACCTCCCAAAATACCCCTTAATAGACCCCAATGCACAAACGAAAGATTGATGGCTCACCTAGACATATAAGTCTACCATTCTATGAAACCCTAAGTAAATCTGACAAGCGGTTTTAGAGAAACGCTGCGGACAAGTTCATTTTTAAAAGTGGCGGAAGAAAAAGAAGAAAAAGAAGAAGAAGAAGAAGAATAATAAAAATAATAAGAACTGAGCAAAAGCAATAAGTCTCCAAACTTTGTTTGGGAGACTTAAAAATACTAATATTAAACTATCATTAGATAAAATTAATAAAAACAAATATTGTTTAATGTTTGTTAAAGATTTAATTGTATTATATTAAATTATTTCGTGCTGCCGTTTTTGAAGCCTAAACAATACTATCATCACAAGCAACATATTTTAAATAATTCAAATATGGGAAAAAGTTTACTTCTTTTTTTTACCTAATCCTGATTCGATACATGTAATGAAATCGAGTGGACCTAAGGACAAAACTAGTTTATGTACTAAAATTGCAGCACGAATATCACAAAGTTTTGTTACCATTTACTTTTGTTTTCGTATTAAATTCATTTATATCTTTTATCATATTTAATAACGTATTTATTAGTATTCCGTAAAAACTTTTACTTTTATTTTGCGTTAATTGTTTTCTATGTAAGAGTCATCCTCCCTCTCTTTACATATAGGTTTTAAAATACAATTCAATCTATGTCATAGAAGTCTCTACATATCTTTTCAATTAAATAAATGTGTTAGGATGGTCTTAGGACCATCGTAGTTAGGACTGTCCTAAGAAAGCTTTGTTTTACATCCTAAGACAGGTCTCAGACACGTCCTAAGACCGTCCTAAATAATGTCCTAAGACCTATCTTAGGACATGTCCTAGGATACTTTCATTGACACGGCTGCAGATATATACAAATACCGAATAATAATAATCGTGGTCTTTGAGAAAATTCAGTTATTTATAAGAATGAATTTAAAAACACTCATGCATATGTAATAAGGATTCTGCCTGATTAATGTCTAAAGTTAGCCAATTTTAAAGGCATGTCATCAACGAAGTAGGGCTAATTCTACAAGAATGTATGTATACCAATATAAAAAAAGAAGCTGTGGTATGATTGCTAATGAGACAACTCTTCAAAAAGAGACCAAATGACACAGAAATTAACAGCTATTATATTTCACCATACGGCCTTCAACACTGAGCAGCGCCCATACCGCATATTGAGCTATTAAAGACCCCTTAATCAATCATTTTAACAATTCAAACGAGAAAATTTACGGCCTAATTTAAGAACAAAAAATTCACGAAAAACAAAGATGTAACACAACAACAAACGAAAACCACTGAATTACAGGCTCTTTACTTGGGACAAGCAAATATATACAGAATGTTGCGGGGTTAAACATGTTAGCGAGATCCCAACCCTCCCCTAACATGGGACAGTGGTGTAACAGTACAACATATAATAAAGAACTATAAATATCAAAAAGGCTTAACTCATCAGATGGATACAAATAAAAATACATCTAACAAAACACATAGACACTAAGTACTGATCTGAAAGTATTTGCAGTCACCGACAGCTAGTTCAAAGACAATAACAACTAATAAAACAAAATCCAGGGGCCGGTTTCACGAAGCTATCCTAAGACATGTCATAAGACATATATTAGGACATGTCTTATGATCCTCTTATGACTATCCTAGGACATATCTCAGACCTCGTCTCGAAGCTGTCTTAGGATCATCTTAGCTAAGACAACCTAAACCTGTCGCAAGTTCTTTAAATTTTCAAATATAAATATGATCTACGGAAAAAAATCATGTAAATGTAGTATGTCTTACCATAAATTATTCTAAACGTATTGATTAATATAATGACATAATTTGCAAAATGAATATAAAAAAATAAAAGTAATTTATATATAAATTATCTTTAAACAATACATCAATATAAATATGAAATTTTCAATGCAAAATTAAGAAAAAAGAATATAAAATTATGACATTGTTTTGGTACAAGTGAGTTGAATTCAATTTCGACTTTATTGGTTATAAAAGGTTGAGATAAAATCGTGCAATTTTTATATCAATACATCGAATTTTCATTGTTGACAAATCCTGATAATCCGTCAATGTATTATATATGTTTTAAGCAGGAACAGGAGAATAGATTATTAGATAATAATAAGATATTTTTTTTCAAAATTAATGTAAAAAATGAGTGTAATTTATATAAATAAACGTATAACTATCCTAAGACCATCATAAGACACCTCTCGCGTTGTCCTAACTTTATGACCAACTTTAAGAGATGTCCTAATTTAGGACCGCTTTGTGAAACCCACTTAGGACTAAGATATGTCGTAAGACCATCCTAAGACATGTCTTAGTCCTAAGACAGCTTCGTGAAACTGGGCCCTGTATCTTAAAATAAATCCAGTTTGGGCAAATGAAGTTTCCAATTAAAAGATGAATTTATCAAATTATGTTGTTTTAAAATTGAGACTGAAAATAGGATGAATTATACTGCAGTTTCAAATTTCACTTTTGCAGTGGTTATTTGATTAACATTTTTTCACTTTACTGTTTGTAGTAAAAAAAGAATATGAACCGTACACATATATCGATAAAGAGAACAATGTTCTTTTGGGGAAAAAAGGGGGTGGCGTGCGAGTGATTTTGTATCATGCATGGTTAGTATAAATACGTAATTTATCTTCTACCTCTCTTACAGAATATACTGGAGAAGTATGCAGATACAGGAGAAAGTTTTGATTTGTTTCAACTCATTAGTAACTGTACCCTAGATATTATTCTACAGTCAGCATTTTCATATAAAACAAATTGCCAGCACGATAGGTAACATAATTTTACTGATTTTGTGTTTCAGAGCTTGAAGGTCCACTCTATCTGGAATTTACTATAACTTCAAATTATTTATTTTCCTGACTAATTCGATATTCCAGGTCTTGGTCCTGTCTTTTTTATTTCCTTGATTGAAGGCTTGTCACTGACAATGAAGTGTTTAAACCAACTGAAGGTTCTTTAAAGTATACTCTCTTGTGCAAACAGTTGTTAAACATTCACCTTCAGTTTACTAGTGTTTGTGTCAACGAGGATAAATTCGATAAACCCTTTCAATCAGTCAAACAACAAATATCTATAATACTAAAATAACGAGGTTCAATTTGTCAGCCGTCATGGGGTAAAAACGATAAATCAAAGAATTCAACTTTATATATAGCTAATATAGGACAATGGTGTAGATTAAAAATTACACCACTCCAGACCCTTTTGTTTTTCACATAATTAATATTGCCAATAATTAACAAGTTCCGGGTCAAATCCGATACCGATACCAAAAGTATATCCACCTGTTACCTATTACCTTATCTGTACGTTCCGCATCTGACAGGCGCACCACCGAACGGTGTATTTAGGATTTTGCTTTATACACGGGTCATAATCACAGGGTTGACACTTTTAAATTCAATAATTGTCAAATTGTTCCCTATTGCAGTATTTTAATCAGTAAGACTTTCTAAGATACAATACGAATACAAAAAATCAAATCAGGGGCCGTGTCAATGAAAGTATCCTAGGACATGTCCTAAGATAGGTCTTAGGACATTATTTAGGATGGTCTTAGGACGTGTCTGAGACATGTCTTAGGATGTAAAACAAAGCTGTCTTAGGACAGTCCTAACTACGATGGTCCTAGGACCATCCTAACACATTTATTTAATTGAAAATATATGTAGAGATTTGTACAACATAGATTGAATTGTATTTTAAAACCTATATGTAAAGAGAGGGAGGATGACTCTTATATAGAAAACAATTAACGCAAAATAAAAGTTAAAGTTTTTACGGAATACTAATGAATACGTTATTAAATATGATAAAAGATATAAATGAATTTAATACGAAAAAAAAAGTTAATGGTCACAAAACTTTGTGATATTCGTGCGGCTGCAATTTTAGTACATAAACTAGTTTTGTCCTTAGGTCCACTCGATTTCATTACATGTATCGAATCAGGATTAGGTAAAAAAGAAGTAAACTTTTCCCCATATTTGAAAATATGTTGCTTATGATGATAGTATTGTTTAGGCTTCAAAAAAGGCATCACGAAATAATTTAATATAATACAATTAAATCTTAAACAAACATTAAACAATAATTTTTTTTATTAATTTTATCTTATGATAGATTAATATTGTATTAGGCAGCAACCATTTGATTTTCTGGGGGGGGGGGGGGGGGGGGGGGGGGCTATGGTTTTTTTTTGGAAAAAAAAGTTTGTTTCCAGTTTTTGGAGAAAAAAAATAATTTGTTTTTGATTCTGAGAAAAAAAAATTGTTTGTTTCACCCTCAGCTGCCACTATATGTAATGCTAAAATTGAAAGAAAAAAATTGTTTTCGACTTGTCGCGAAAAAAATAGATTGTTTTTCGCCACAGGCGAAAAAAAAAGTTTGCACAGAAAAAAAAACCATAGCCCCCCCCAGAAAATCAAATGGTTGCTGCCTTAGTATTTTTTGTATTGAGTTTATGCCATATTTGTTGTTTTTATTACGTTTTAGGACGATGTAACCTTTAGGACTATCCTAAGACACCTAATTGTATATCCTAACTTTAGGACCAAATTTAGGACATATCTTACTTTAGGAGACTTTCGTTAACCCGACTTAGGACTAAGACGTGTCCTAAGACCATCCTAAGACATGTCTTAGTCCTAGGACAGCTTCGTTGACACGGCCCCAGGCGTTTAGGTACAGTTTTCAATTTGTTAGCGTGCATGACGTAAAACAGCGAATCAAAGAATTCAACTTTATTTATAACTAATATAGGACAATGCTGTTGATTAAAAAATACTCCATTCTAGGACCTTTTGTTTTCCAAATATTACCAATAATTGATAAGTTCCAGGTCGACGGGTTCAAACAGAAAGATTTGAAGGCATAGAAAACTATCTTATAATCGGCATTTGAGTCATGACAATACCAATACTAAAATGAGGCTTATGCATAGTTATATACTTTAATTTAGTCGCGGACTCGCGATATCACGGATGTGTTCTGCTTGTATGAATAAAAAAAATATAGATTAATTATTTACGCTCAAATTTTTCAGTTAAACTTATACTTCTAGGTCGTAAATCTAAATTGTTTTGCATCCCTATTTTTATACGACCGCAAAAATTGAAATTTTTTTGGTCATACATTGGTATCACGTTGGCGGCGTCGTCGTCGGCGGCGGCGTCGGCGTCCGAAGACTTTTGGTTTTCGCACTATAACTTTAGTATAAGTGAATAGAAATCTATGAAATTTAAACACAAGGTTTATGACCATAAAAGGAAGGTTGGGATTGATTTTGGAAGTTTTGGTCCCAACAGTTTGGGAATTAGGGGCCAAAAAAGGGCCCAAATAAGCATTATTCTTGATTTTCGCACAATAACTTTAGTATAAGTAAATAAAAATCAATAAAATTTAAACACAAGGTTTATGAACACAAAAGGAAGGTTTGGCTTGATTTTTGGAGTTGAGGTCCCAACAGAATTAGGGGCCAAAAAGGGCTCCGAATAAGCATTTTGCTTGGTTTTCGAACCATAACTTAAGTATAAGTAAATAGAAATCTTTGAAATTTAAACACAAGGTTTTTTACCATAAAAGGAAGGTTGGGATTGATTTTGGGAGTTTTGTCCCAACAGTTTAGGAATAAGGGGCCCAAAGGGTCCAAAATTAAACTTTGTTTGAATTCATCAAAAGTTGAATAAGTGGTGTTCTTTAATATTCCGAATCTAACTGTGTATGTAGATTCTTAATTTTTGGTCCCATTTTCAAATTGTTCTACATTTAGGTCCAAAGGGTCCAAAATTAAACTAAGTTTGATTTTAACAAAAATTGAATTCTTGGGGTTCTTTGATATGCTGAATCTAGACATGTACTTATATTTTTTATTATGGACCCAGTTTTCAAGTTGGTCCAAATCGTGGTCCAAAATCAAACTTTGTTTGATTTCAATAAAAATTGAATTCGTGGGGTTTTTTGATATGCTGAATCTTAACATGTACTTAGATTTTTTTTTATTATGGGCCCAGTTTTCAAGTTGGTCCAAATCGTGGTCCAAAATTAAACTTTGTTTGATATCCACAAAAATTGAATCCTTGGGGTTCTTTGATATGCTGAATCTAAACATGTACTTATAATTTTTATTATGGGCCCAGTTTTCAAGTTTGTCCAAATCGTGGTCAAAAATTAAACTTTGTTTGATATCCACAAAAATTGAATTCTTGGGGTTCTTTGGTATGCTGAATCTAAAAACATGTACTTATAATTTTTATTATGGGCCCAGTTTTCAAGTTGGTCCAAATCGTGGTCCAAAATTAATCTTTGTTTGATATCCACAAAAATTGAATTCTTGGGGTTCTTTGATATGCTGAATCTAAACCTGTATTTAGATTATTGATTATAGGCCCAGTTTTCAAGTTGGTCCAAATTGCGGTCCAAAATTGAATTTTGATGTACAGTAGTTGTCGTTTGTTTATGTAATTTATACGTGCTTCTCGTTTCTCGGTTTTTTATATAGATTAGACCGTTGGTTTTCCCGTTTGAATGGTTTTACACTAGTAATTTTGGGGCCCTTTATAGCTTGTTGTTCGGTGTGAACCAAGGCTCCGTCTGGAAGGCCGTAAATTGACCTATAATGGTTTACTTTTTTTTAAATTGTTATTTGGATGGAGAGTTTTCTCATTGGCACTCACACCACATCTTCCTATATCTATTTGTTTGATTTCAACAAAAATTGTATATATGGGGTTCTTTGATATATGCTTAATCTAACCATGTATTTAGATTTTTTATGTTTGGGCCCGGTTATCAGATTGGTCTACATTGAGGTCTAAAGGGTCCAAAATTGAACTTTATTTGATTTCATCAAAAATTGAATTCTTGGGGTTCTTTGATATGCTGAATCTAACCATGTATTTAGATTTTGGATATTGGACCATAATAGGTAATGTCCAATTTAAAATTTAAAGTTTTTAAGTTTAAGTTCTTAGACCACATTCATTATGTGTCAGAAACCTGTGTTGTGTCAACTTTTTAATCACAATCCAAATTCAGAGCTGTATCAAGCTTGAATGTTGTGTCCATACTTGCCCCAATGTTCAGGGTTCGAACTCTGCGGAGCATCTGGTTATCATCGCGAGTACAAGCTTAACCCTGTTTAAGACTACATCTTTGTAAACGTTTTAAACACATCCCTAAATCGAATCACGAAAAGGTTGGAATCAAATTGCATTATTTTGTAAAAATAGATTCACAAATAAATATATTGTTATTTGCAGACTACAGCACTCCTACTGTAAGGCGATTACAGAGGTTACAAAACTTGCTAGTCGAAGAAACAGGTACATTAACCCACGTCTCCTTTTTATTCACACTTTTTAATGTCATATTCATTCTTTTCTTTTGAACGAATGTGTTTGCCTTACATGTATCTCAAGTTATTTTTAACTGTTACAAGCATTTTAAGGACGGTAAATGATTTCGTAGAAATTTTATACGATTTAATGAATCTCCTCTTATTGTTTGTTTACAACTACTTATTTTAATACATTTCATTTCAATTTCCAGTAGCAAGCACGAAAAAACAAATGTATGAAGAAATTATTATTGTATTTTCTTCAAATTGTAACGTTTTGTACACACTTGGTTCATTTACGGAATATGATCAAATATGCAATGTGATGTATTTGCTATTGTTGAATTCTTGAAAAAGCTTTTAGTAACTGCGAGTACGCTTAGATCTAAATGTCTTGTCTTTTTTGTTTTTATGAAGGTTGTTTTTTTTTAAATATAAAAACCAAAGCCAAGGATGTACTTGAAAACGTAAGAAACAATATTATCTAAAGTCCCTAATAAGCATAGCCAAATCAATCTTAGAACAATAATGCCATAGATTTGAACCTTTATAAAAGCAAACTTTTGTAATTTAAAGTTAGTTGTTATTGACAGAAATCCATTGATGATGTTTGATATCATCTATAATATGACTTCAGACGGGAAATTATTTAAACAGAATTGCGACTATATTCATAGTGTCGCAGATAGTGTGATTGATAGTAGAAAGAAAATACTGGTAAGTAGGATCTTACTGATATTCCTTTCGATGTAAATGTATATTTTTTACAATGAGTTCATAATTCCAGTTACAATAATGACAATAGCATAATCGAAATCTTACAGGCTACTGTACATATAAATAAATTATTATAATCATTAAATCCTTTTGTGTTCCTCTTGGAAATGCAAAGTTGTTTGTTAAATCGTATTTTCATCAAATAAATTAAAAGAAAACGATATTCGAACTTTAAACTTTCAAATTAAACTTAAACAAGGTCTGCATTAAACTCCTGTGCTCAATAACACGGTATTTTCTCACTTTCCAATTTGGTCGAATTCTTTTATTCATATGCATCTGCTTTGCCAATGAATGTGATTGCCAATGAATGTTATTGCCAATGAATGTTATTGCCAATGAATGTTATTGCCAATGAATGATTTTGCTAATGAATGTTATTCATGCCAATCAATGATATTCATTGAATAATTTAACACTTTTTCCTATTTATTGTATTTTATGATAAATTGGAGTTCAAACTTGTGTATCGTTACTTTTGTTGACTAGTGTAGATTGCCTTTTCTTCTCTTCTATATATTTTTTTTATATAGGAAACATAAATCAAGATTTCACCTTCTATTTTAGAGAAAAGCAGATGCATACAATCCTTGTATATCTTAGTCTTATTTACAGGACAATGGACAAAAAGACGTTAAGAAGTATTTAGACTTTTTAGATATTCTCCTTTCTGCTAAAGATGAAAATGGAATTGGAATGAGTAAAACTGATATAAGAGCTGAAGTTGACACGTTTATGTTTGAAGGTAAATGATTTCATATTTATTTTTTAATTGTGGACAGGGTATTCCAAAAAAAACCACTTTATCGTCGCCAGGATAATTGGGTACCTTTGTCGGATCGACATCAAGTCGAACAAAGTCATGTTTGTTTGTTTTACGTTAAATTGGTCACTCATTTATGTGTTACTTTTCTAATTGATATCGGTCGCTTAAATTTGTTGTACTTTATTTCGATTTTTATGGTTCGTTTTACTTATATCGTTCGTTTAGGTGTTATTTTATATAAGTCGCTGAAGTTTTATTTACTTTAAGTCTGTCACTGAGGGTACCTTATATATTGGTTGCTGAGGTTTAATTAACTTAATGTCGGTCACTGAGGTACCTTATATATTGGTTGCTGAGGTTTGATTAACTTTATGTCGGACACTGAGGTACCTTATATATTGGTTGCTGAGGTTTGATTAACTTAATGTCGGTCACTGAGGTACCTTATATATTGGTTGCTGAGGTTTGATTAACTTAATGTCGGTCACTGAGGTACCTTATATATTGGTTGCTGAGGTTTGATTAACTTTATGTCGGTCACTGAGGTACCTTATATATTGGTTGCTGAGGTTTGATTAACTTAATGTTGGTCACTGAGGTACCTTATATATTGGTTGCTGATGTTTAATTAACTTTATGTTGGTCACTGAGGTACATTATATATTGGTTGCTGAGGTTTAATGAACTTTATGTTGGTCTTTTAGGTACCTAACATATTGGTTGTTGAGGTTTGATCAACTTTATGTTGGTCACTGAGGTACATTATATATTGGTTGCTGAGGTTTAATTAACTTTATGTGGGCACTGGTGTACTTACATATTGGTTGCTGAGGTTTGATCAACTTTATGTTGGTCACTGAGGTACCTAATATATTGATTGCTGAGGTTTGATCAACTTTATATTGGTCAACGAGGTACCTTATACATTGGTTGCTGAGGTTTGATCATCTTTATGTCGGTTACTTAGGCACCTTATATTTTAGTTGCTGAGGTTTGATCAACTTTTATCGGTTACTTTAATAGACACATAAATATTGGTTGGTGAGGTTTAATAAATTTTATGCCGGTCACTTAGGTACCGTTTATTGGTTACAGAGGTTTGATCAACTTTATGTCGGTCACTTAGGTATTTTTTGAAATTTATGTCGGTCACTTAGATATTTTTTTAATTTATGTTGGTCCCTGAAGTACTGTATATACATATAGATCACTTGTTTTACTACTTTGTCAGTCGCTTAGTTATGTTTTACTTCGTATATCGGTCGGTAAACGTGTTTTACTTTATGTCAAAATCGTTTAAGGTTTGTTTTACTTCATATTGGTCGATGATGGCTGTTTTTACTTAATTTCGGTCACTGATGTTGGTTTGTGTTAGTTTTGTTTCGGTCGCCGGTCGCACATCGAGCATAAATTAAACACTATTGAGCGTAAAGTGCACGAAAGGACACCCCAGTTCAAACACGTCATGAAATAAACAATATCCTTCGTCAGGAATGGTTGCTGCTACCTTAGCAACAAATTAGTCGACTATTGGCAGGAATCAGAAGACGATAAGATGCGGTTATCCGTTTGAGTGGAGGCTTAGCACAAAGCACTAATTATTTGGCGTATGATGTGAACAATCATCTAAAGAGGAATGTTGAAATGTCTGACATTGTAAAGTTCAATTACAGTAAAAGTTGTAAAATGCATTTTTTTTACAAAAACACTTCATTTTGTTATAAAAAATTTGGTTAGATAAAACATTTTTGTTCATACATTTTTTGTTCGTTTTAATGTCAATGTTACCATTAACTACGTTTCAATATTATGTTACAAATATTTTATCCTATTCCATCCAAAATAAGAGGCTGATTTTCAAGTTTTAAAATATCAATGTGTTGCAATACTT
This sequence comes from Mytilus galloprovincialis, assembly GCA_037788925.1. Lineage (NCBI taxonomy): Eukaryota > Metazoa > Mollusca > Bivalvia > Mytilida > Mytilidae > Mytilus > Mytilus galloprovincialis. Next base: position 79,348,836 of record CM075334.1, read on the forward strand.
TTTTTCCATGTGTATATGTGAAAGGGCGTTTTATACCCTTTTATTCGATACAAGAAATGTTTTTTTTTTCTCATGATATTAAATAAATTTTAAAATCAAGATATTAACTGAAAGACTTTATTTTGTTAAATTCTCGTGAAGACATTCAAAGTCACTTAAATTTATTTCACTTTCTTTTCACATTAAAATTCATTTGAGGTGAAATTGAAGTGCCTGAAATTTCGCTATGTATTTCATTGAAATAAATACAAATATATACTAATCAACATATATTATAATATCAGGACATGACACTACAACCAGTGCTATATCTTGGATACTGTATGATTTAGCAAAACATCCAGAATATCAGAAAATGTGTCAGAATGAAGTTGACAAAGCACTTGAAAATAATCCTGGTTTTGTAAAATGGTACGTATAATATATGAAAAGTTAAACGTGTGTTTAATTGTCAAAGTTTATCAGACATGACCTCAATAATACAATAATCAACACAGAATCATGGAGCGCGTGTGATATGATAGACATGGAATAGAGCATATTAATTTCATTTTTTTTTTAATATTTTTTAGAGTTTAATTTTGTTAGTTTAACTTTGCCTCGACATTTTTTATATAATTTGATGTATTAAATCTTTTAATTCATTTAATTCCTGGAAATATGATCAGTTTTAAGATAAATGTGTGGTATATTATAATTTACCCATAACAAAATTTGTACACTTTGTAATCACATTTAGAATCTAATTTTCCGAAGAGAAGATATGTTACCGCACGAAAAATCTTTATCTCTAAGGATGCGTGTAACGTTCTTTTTCAATGTCAACAAAAATATTTATGTTTTACCTTGATAATAATGTCATAATCGCAAGGGTTTGACTTTTACAGATTAAAAAGAGACAAAAATAGCAAGATTTCAGAATGGACAACAAAAGTCAGAAGTTGAAAAAAAAACGACCGGCAAATTACGAGGAGAAGAAAACAACCGCCCATAAAACAAGACATAGAATCTAAACACCAAAACTTCCAGCCGAATCATTTGTTTATTATTAAAGCATGATTTACAATATTTTTTGTCTGAAAAATTAGAGAAAGATGTCTTACATACCTAACGTCATTTTATTAATCAAGGGATATTTCGATACTGCATTTGGTCTGCCCAAAAACAAATGCTAAATTAACTACTTAAGTTATATGTTTTAAGAATGATGAAATGTGCCTGCCTGCTGTCAAAGGGTAGCAATCTGACAAATGGTTAAAATTTCATATAATATGTATATCATTGTGCTTCTTCATAAGAAAATAATAATTCATTTTCAGGGAAGATTTAGGAAAATTCGAATTTCTAACACAATGTATAAAAGAAGGAATGAGGCTTCATTCACCAGTTCCCTTAATTTCAAGACAATCCACAAAAGAGTTCACTCTCGAAGGAATTACTTTTCCTCCGGGTACTTTTTTCGGTATCAACATATATGGTCTCCATCACAACCCTGCTGTTTGGACAGATCCAACAAAATTTGATCCAGATCGCTTCTCAAAGGACAATGCTACAAAGATGGACTCTTTTGCATTTACTCCATTTTCTGCCGGACCAAGGTATAGTTAATCTATTACACACACACACTTTATCATGATTAATATAAACACATATTTGATACAAACAAATATAATATGTATAATATAAGCAGATAGCAAATCTTTCTTAGGGGATTAATATAATTTTATTTCAGTTTCACTCTCCTTCTGCACCTCCTAGTGACTCAACTTGAAATATAATTCAATCAATTGCCATATCTTTTACTTTATAGGAATTGTATTGGACAACATTTTGCAATGAACGAAGAAAAGACTCTTATAACGAGAATACTTAAAAGGTAATATTTAATTTTTCATTATGCTTATGAAATGTATTTGATTTTTTTGTTATACACACTGTTTATTTTCGAACCCAACACCAGACTAACGGCAATCTAAATTAAATTAAATCAAATCAAAGTTTTATTTATTGTAGATACATAGTAAATAAATTTACACAAGCTCTAGTGAGCTTTTAAAATCGACATTATAATAAATAACACACAAGCAAATGACATTTAACAAAACACACATATTAAGATAAACATACATACATTACAGCAAGATAAAGCACATACATGACATAAGCAGATAGAATAATACTGTTCATGCAGATAAAATATAAAATCATAGCTAGCTCATTTTAGTATAAAAAAAGGAAAAAAGCAAAGCTAAGCTCAAATCACAAAGCTTTAATGGCATGCATTACATTGGCATGAGCTGCCATTCCAGGTCTGTATTAGATTGGAAAATTGAGTTAGAGAATTGTCCTGTCTTATGTGGTTTGGCAGCTCATTCATAATTGTGCAGCACTGAAACGAAATGATTTTAACCCAATATCTCGTAGTTTTAACTCTCGGTATGTCAGCTGTATCCTTAGATCTAAAATTATAACGTTGATTTTTCATATTTATTAGGTCATGAAGATAACTGGGATTTTTCTTGTACTATTTTAAATGTTTCAATTCCAATTGTTCTAAATAAAGGCAACAGTAGTATACCGCTGTTTAAAACTCATAAACCCATGGAGAAAAAACAAAAACGGGGTAACAAACTAAAACTGAGGGAAACGCATTAAATATAAGAGAACACCGACACAACATTAAGACGTAACACACACACACACACACAGAGAGAAACGGACTAAGCATTAAACAAAATCTTTTGTGAATAGCAATTAACATCAAAACCAAATTCATGAATTTGGGATAGATAAGTACAGTGACACGTCTTATATTAATGTGAATTCACACTCAAAAATCAAGAGAAAACAAACGTCACAACGGAAACACAACGTTAAAATGTAACACACACAGAAACGAACTATAATATAACAATGGCCATATTCCTGAATTGGTACAGGACATTTTTAAGGGAAAAAAGTTCTAAGACTGCGAATATTGAAAGATGTGGAAGTTTAGAAATCAAAAGTAAATTTTCATAGCTGCTTATATAGTCTTCATATATGAAGCAGAGTGGTCTTTCCTGTAGTTTTTCAATTTTGTGCTTATTTCTGTCACTATAGAAATGCTAAATTACCGGACAATGATTATTTTAGAAAGAATGAAATAGTAGTAGTTTAGAAGCTTTTTTATAAATTTGTGAGATATGTTTACCAAAATTTAGTTCACAGTCTATCGTTACACCAAGGAGTATAACATCTTCATTACATGAAATTTTATTGCCTTCTAAACTAAAAGTAAAATTAGTCTAACATTGTTAATCAAAGTCTGATGAGTTAAACTTAACACATGAACCTATCATATTTCTGTAACAACCATCATATACACTCGGGACGAAATGCTTGAGAAATCACCAATTACATACGATTGGGAGCAGTCCGAATGAACGGCTTACAGATCTCATTCGTCAGCAAGGTCGATATCTACTGATATATAGCTTCGTCACCTGTAATGTCACATCCAATAGCAAATGTTAATTTCAAGAAACTTAAAAGGACTGAAATAAAAACTATGATGGACATTTGAGTTCATCATAGTATGAATCATTTTTCATAGTACCATATTATATATCGTCTAAAAGTAAAATAACAAACATACCAACTCCTAGGAAAATCCAAAACGAAAAGTTTTAAAATGTTAAATCAATAAATGAAATTTATTGACTTTTTAGTCCTACCTTTAGCTTGTCGCCTTAATATCATCATTCGTTATACCAGGGAGGTATTCTTTGACAGTCATTATTATGTACATATCTGAGTCTGCACTAAGTATTATAGACAAATCAAGATTTTTTATCAAGGTGTTGTTAACAAAGCGAAAGGAGCACGTCATATTAGAATGTAAACTTTCTCTTTGACATACCCTAATTAATTTTGATGTGTCGAATTCTAACTATATTATAATTTTAGATTTACATTAGAACCTGATCCTGACCATACAGTTTCTCCACATATGGCAGCTGTTATGCGGTCTAGAAATGGAATCAAATGCATTGCAAAACGCAGAAAGGAACAATAATAAGATAATTTCACAACTGATTTAACGATCAATAAAGAATCTTTCAATACAAGTTAATGTATTCAACTCAACACTTTAGTTAAACAGTCAATAAAATTGAGAATGGATAATAAGAATAGCTTTTTTGAGTAATTTTAAATCTTTTGTTCACAATTTTTTATTGAACAAACAAAAATGTATTGCGGTGACAGCTAAACGAGGAATGGATATACAAATAAGAAGATATGGCAATATCCACCAAAAAAACAAATGACCTTGAGGTCAATTATAGGTCACCATACAACCTTCGAAATTGAGAAACCCAGCATAGTAAACTATTAAAAGGCCCTGAAATGACAAATATAAAACTTTTCAAACAAGAAAACTGACGGCCTGATGTATATACAAAGTAAAGAACAAAACATAAAATACGATGTACAGCAAACAACTACAAAATTTTAATTACAGTCTTCTGAATAAGACAGGCACATATATACATAATATGGTAGGATTGAATATGATTGCTTCCGCGATCCGCTCATAACCCGGGGCAGTGGTGTAGCAATACAATATAATACCAAACTATAAAAATCAGTCAAAAAGGAAAGGTCAAAAAGGAAAGGTCAAAAGAAAGCACATAAAACCTTATCAAAACATAAACGACAACATATCTGAGACTATTTGCAGTTACTGAAAGCAGGTTTCAAGGAAATATCAATTTAGATTTGAATTGGCGACAATGTATCAAACATTGAATACATGATTTTATCAAATTTACAATATTCATTAAAAATTGATAAAAATCTTTGTTTTACATCGAACAAACTGTAATATAAATTGTTTATAAAGATGGTATGGAAAGCCACAGTGAACCCCCCCCCCCCCCCCCCCCCCCGATTATTATCATTTTTCCTTTAAAAATACATGGATACAAATAAATCTTCGGCTTTTACAATCCAGCCGACTATTATGAATTCTACTATCTTCGGCTTTCAAAATCTTCGGCTTTTCAAAATCGTCGGCTTTTCAAAATTGTCAGCTTTTTAAAATCTTCGGTGGTCGGCTTTTAAAAATTCACCGCCGATTACTATATTCTAAAATCTTCGGCTTCCCCCAATTATTATAAATTCTACAATCTTCGGCTTTTCAAAATCTTCGTCGTTTCAAAATCTATGATAAGTTTATTGTTATATACTCTTGGCCTTCGGTTGTTATATACTCTCTAGTCGAGTTGTTGTCTGTTTGACATATTCCCCATTTCCATTCTCAATTTTATAGTTCTTCAAGACCAATAATCATCTATCGATAAGTGCTTGAATTTCATGTTCAGAAAAAGTGATGATGTAATGACACTCAATAACAAATATTTTAGTGCAATAATGGATCTGCTTGTTGTTTTTTTTTCTATATGAAATTAGCCATCTTTATATTATTTTACGGTTACTTATGATTTATTTACATCCACTTCATTTGATCTTTGGTGGATAGATGTGTCATTTTCATTTACTAATATATGGATATGGGACATTAGACTAAAATAAATTTATTACAATCGTGACGATTTCAGGTTTCCAATAGTCAACATCATATGGTGTAAACATATACATAGACACGTTTAACACAAGCGTGTTCCCATCCTACTGACTACATGCACGTACTCATAACTGATTTAAAACTACGTTAACATAAAGTAAACTACATTTAATGACCTCTTCTCCAACCTGATTTTAGCAGTACGTTTCTAGTCAATGGATTTATCGAAAAAAGTGTCTACTTCATTTATTATAATTTTTGTTGATGGAAAAATTCATCGTTATAATGAATAAGACAAACATTCGCATTCTGTGACTTTCTATAAATTGTCGGACAGAGTCCCTCTTGCAAATGTGTCTTCATATTCCTATTTCAACGCCTATTTATGTAAGCATATAAAAGGTATATTTGACTTAAGAATCATTACGGTAGATTTCCTCTTCAATCTATTTCACAAAAGCGGCAATTTAAAAGAAAATAAGTAAAAAGATAATATGTCCACTTCATAATATTTACGCTCTAAACATAATATGGTTTATTTTAGATAGATTATATGATACACAAGTTTTGATAGCATAACGATTGCACAAAGAGGCAAGAGTGTCAGAATTTTACATGTTTCTTTCAATAATTATCCTCAAAATATAAATGTGGAACATTCTCATTGGAGTAAAATCAAATTGATGTTTGGTAAAGTCGTGTATTACTTTTCCAAGAGACGGCCTTCGTCTGAATTTATAAAACATGTAAAAAATCCAAAGTAAAAAATTTGAAAACAACACATTTAATAATTCAAAGCGCTTTTCTGGATTTACCTTCATCATCATTAGGAACGCTCAAAGCCAAACATTTGAAATCCAAAGATGTAGCAATTATGAATTAAAATGTTGTTATCAGCAACATATTGATCCAAATTCCTTTTTTGGCATTTATTTATAAAATGCCAATATCACACATTGAGTCAAATCCTTTGCTGATCTCTGCATCTATTTTTAAGGATTTTTACAGTTATCAGATATTTTCTTTTGATAAAATGATTTATCGCTATATCTTGCTGACTAAAAAAAATCCTTTCTCCGCGTAGTCGAGTGATATAAAAAAATATATATCACCAGAAACTAGCGGGCACATGGCGTTGTCAATGACATTGACATGACATTATCAACGTCATCATAGATAAAATAGCGATAAACAGATTATCACTGGTCATCTCTACTCAATTGATTATCTCACTTTCAGCGTCTCTGCTCCAGCGAGAAAATCCACCTCGTTGAGATGATCAACGATAATCTCTAAATACTTTGAGAAGTGTGTTGCGTTTTGTGTATATCATACGCATATAAATAGATACTTATCTTGTACAGTCATAACCGTATAGCTGTCTCCGTGGTTTTATCTAAATATATGAACATTATATTAAGTACAAACCAAACGTACTGACAAAGGCAGTTGAATTTGATGTATGCCTTTTTGTGCTACTTTGTTACATTTGTTGTTTATGTAGTGATATTAAGATGATAACACAATATTGACTGTTGTACCCCTATTTTTGACATTTTTACTCTTTGAGTATGTTTGTTTTGTTCATGCATCGTTGACAATGTAATGGAATTTGATGCGACTGTCATACAAGTGAGAGGTTTAGCTAGCTATAAAACCAGGTTCAATCCACCATTTTCTACATTAGAAAATGTCTGTACCAAGTCAGGAATATGGCAGTTGTTATCCATTCGTTTGATGTGCTTGGTCTTTTGATTTTGCCTTTTGATTTTTGATTTTCCTTTTTGAATTTTCCTCGGAGTTCAGTATTTTTGTGTTTTTACTTTTTTCATTCATAAAATAAATACATATGTTCGAAAATTTGATTTAAAAGTACTAAATTCATATATACGTTTAATGATTTAATGCATTCATTAGAATACGGACGAACACTTTATTTTCCCCACCTTCGACTCAAACTTTCTTGAATGCCTTTGTGAAAAATACAAATACATATCTTATACACCTGTCAACTACTTATAATATTTTAAGGCACTACATTCCCTGTTCATGGAGATTAAGGGATGATTTCCCATTTGAACTTAATATTCTTCTATAGAAGGGAAATCGGAATGGATTCATTCATACATTATATTCATTAAAAGGGGCGGATCTTACAAGGCCTAACTGATTTTAAAAATTAAATTACATTGTTTGTCTTATTTGTGGAATCTTAATTTGTGTTAATTACAGCACTGCTCGATCTTTATTTCATGATGTAAAAATTGCATTATTGCATTTTCATCTACACTTTTCTTCAATGTTCGTTATATGTTTAAGTAAATATTTCCCCACAAAACGGATTTGTTTAATATCACTGAAAATCCAATATTTATTTTGCATTTCAAATCAGTCAAACTCTAAAAGTCATTATATTCTTTTTTTATATTTCATATTTCTTTCCTTCTAGAAATCTAAAATCGTGAACAAATAAATTGAATAAACTTTATCAAAAGTAATATTTTGACACCAAATTATTTCAACCAGGCATTTTGAATAAAGACAGAAAACGTTCCAAACACACAATTCTAATATGGCGTGCTTCTTTCGCTTTGTAAACAACACCGTGATAAAATTCTCGATATATCTATACTTAGCGCAGACTCCAAGATGTAAACTAATGGCTGTTTAAATATGCCTCCCACGTAAATCTACATGTATCCTAACCTGTGTGTAAACGGTTGTGGATTTCGCTGTGTTAACAATTACAATTGAATCAAACCTTACAGAACATTTATTCTGATTCTGACGCATAACAAAAAGAATTTACACATTAGAGAACGGAAAAATGGACAAAAACAAAATAAATTAAAATTCCGCGAAATTCCAGTAATGATTTTGGCGCATTAACGTCATTTCAAAACATGACGTCATACGAATGAAAACGTCAAAGCTGAAGGTTTTTTTTATTGCGTTTACCTTCTAAACTCAGATACAATTGCATTAGAATAAAGTTTTGAGGTAGGTGTTGCTTTTTTTTCTGTTGTATTGCATTATTCGCGCATTTACTGATTTCAGCAAGTCAACATGGCGGCTCCTTGGTTACAACATGTCAACAGTGAATTTGACGGTAGCTTACGATAAAAAATGTAAATTTAAAATTGCAAATATTGGGTTTACTGATCAGAAGTAAATAAAGTAATCACATTTTTGTCTAGCGGTTAGTTAAGAAATCATTCATGCAGGTTTATTAGATTTGTTTTATATTTATCGAACAATGGGTAAAATAGAACAGCCGCACACACGGTATACCCATCATCGCTTCAGTTTTTTAATGATCGTATTTGTCTATTAGAATCGAAATAATTCATGGAAGCCATAGATTTGTTGTAAATTTACACATGGTCTGGGCCATGTGTAAATTTCCAAGAAATCTATGGCTTCCATGAATTATTTCTTAATTTTATATTGTCTGCACCTACAATGTATAAGCTCACCTAAAGGGTCATGTAAGGTATTAGTTATACTTTTGATAAATCGTCTGAAAATTTTGAATACTTAACCTTTCTATCAACTAGAAACAAAATTGGCAGTAAGTTGAAGGATTGTTCACAGCATTGTATTTCTTTGGTATATGGATCTGGAATTTATAATAGTTGCAAGGATCCAAAATGTATTTTAATTGCAAACATCATCTTAGGATTTTCTGGGCAAATTTATTTAAATATTGTAGAAATCATTCATAGATAGTCTCATAGCTGATTGTGTGCCAATCCAAATGGAAGATGACCAGCACCACTAAACATTGTTTTCGATAGAACTTGATAGAGCCCTTTAACCTAGAAGTGATCAAATAATATCCTTATATAAAGTATTCATAATAAAAAAAAAACAAAAACAATTGATTGTTTATATGTACTTTAACTATTGTTAAAAATCGTGGTCCAGTGTTTCAAATACGGGCATAATTACAATAGAAATCATATTCAAGTCAACATTACTGACAGTGATAGCAGGCAAAAAGAAAGTACAACAATTGTTAGTTTGCTAGACTGTTGACATCAGCTCCAAAAATTGAGAAGAGTCTATGTGTCATCACGAAAGCTCAATTGCAAACACATACATTAATGTCCATTTGTAATTTGTTATTGCGTTATTTGTTACTTGTTACTTTACTAAATATAAAACTTTAAATGCAAAGGTCAGATTTAAGTGAGTCAACATTACATATAACATGACGAAAAAAAGCTTTCTTTCGGGGTCTTTTTTTGTTAGAATAACTGTGTACATTTTCTTTGTTCTGATCCGCTTTTTTATGAAATATCAACGAATGCGATATTTTTAGATGGTATGCCTGGATACAGCGCTAAACAAAAACATTGGATTCGAGGTAATCTTCATATCTGGTATTTAAACACTCCGAGGGAAAGGTTATATGTTGAATGTTTTGTTGTTGTTTTTTTTAATCTCTCTCTATCATGGATGGAAAGTAAACATGGAAATTAACAATTTGTAAATAAAGGCAACAGTAGTATACCGCTGTTCAAAACTCGTAAATCCATGGACAAAACACAAAATCGGGGTAACAAACTAAAACTAAGGGAAAAGCATTAAATATAACAGGAGAACAACGACACAACACTAAAATGTAACACACACAGAAACGGACTAAGCATTAGACAAATTCCGATGAGAATAACAAATATAACATTGGAATAAAGGCTAAGCTTGTTGTTTTCGACAGGAATAGTATTGTAATAATGCATCCTATGAGTCCAAGTGTGCTGTGTGTATCACGAAGACTATTTCATTGACTGTTAGGTATTAAGATTTTAGATTTATAAAAAAAATCCACATGCTTAGGAAACTTGCTCTAACTCTGCTTATATATATAAGCAAAAAGCAAAAACGAACAAAAAGAAAATCACGGACCAAAAGCACCGTGCAAGCGCGCCATAGCCAGTGTCAATCCTTATATTTATCAAATTAATTTGCTTGTATATCAATATATCGTAATATAAGAAACTTGTAACTGTATTGTTATCGAAATATTGAGATAAAGATATATATATTTACTAAATTGATTTTCATTTTCAACCAATATAATCAAATTCGATTATTATTTATATTGACTTAAATATATCGACATGTACTTCAAGTCTTTATTTTTTTTATATCGCAGTGTGTTGATATTTCACAATATTTCGCAATATTTTTCATAATTAAATGCGGTATCGTCACAAGAGTGGAGTGGACATAAAATATATCGATAAGTATGATATAGCGCAACAAGTCTATAGAAACAACAACAACAAAAAAAAGATACCTATACGCGTCCGTAGTAAAGGCATTGAACACGGGAAATTGTGAATTCCTTTGTGCATTTTTTGTTGAATAATTTGGATGCAGATGCGTTGCCTCCTTTGACATAATTGTGGAAAGTGTAGTCATTCTTGTAATTAGCTGTTCTTTAAACCTACAGTCTTTTTTGTCAGATTTGTATATGCTGATTTTGTGCTTTTATTATTTATTATGTTTATATGTACTTGCTGCATAACTTGCTCTATTTAGTGCTGATATACTTCATGTTTCCTAAACAGCTCCTCTATCATACATTTGATTCATAGACATCTGATTTGCCTTCAGTATCGTAGCAGCTATTATAGTTGCTAAATCTTAGTTGTTATACGATGTGTTACGCAGCTAGCCATTAAATGACGACATGAGTAATAACAATTCCAATGTCATTTTGGATTCTCTAGATTGCGTGAGGTTTTTATGCTATCTAAATCTATTTATCAGCTAGGCAAGCTATATGTTCAGTATAGTCAACATAATTATATATATATATATCCCTACGTAGCATCTACAATAATGAACGCATGTAAATCCTGTTTGAGATTGTCAGGCAAATCTTTATACAAGCATTCAAGAAACTGTACTAGAAATTACATGTTTTGTAACTACTGAAAGCCTTGATCTATTCTTTATCATACAGCTGGTCAGGGTGTTTTTTTTATTGATAAAATGCTTATATTATTCTGAATTGGAATAAAGTTATTCTATAAATCTATATGTATATTTATCTGTTGTTCACAAAATTTAGAAACACGACAAGTGGCATATGTGGAGCAGGATCTGCTTACTCTTCGGGAGCATTTGGGATCACCCGCAGTTTTTGGTGGGATTCCTGATGCTAAGTCCTTAGTTTTCTATATTGTATATGAAAAAAAAAGATGTGGTATGATTGCCAATGAGCAAATTCTTCACAAGAGACCAAAATGACACGGAAATTAACAACTTTAGGTCACCGTACGGCCTTCCACAATGAGCAAAATTAATACCGCATAGTCAGATATGAACGGCCCCGAAATTACAATGTTAAACAATTCAAACGAGAAAAATAACGACCTAATGTATGTACAAAAAATGAACGAAAAACAAATATGTAACACATTAACAAACGACAACCACTGAATTACAAGCTCCCGACTTGGGACAGGCACATACAAAAAGAATGTGACGGGGTTTGACATGTTAGCGGGATCCCAAACCTCCACTAACCTGGGACATTGGTATATAACAGTACAACATAAGAACGTACTACTAGTATACAAATCAGTTGAAAAAGGCTTAACTCATCAGATGGAGAAAAAAAATACAAGTAGACATGACCCGGTACTTGTACAACATAACAACAAAAAGACACTAGGTACAGATCTGAAAGTACTCGCAGTTAAGTGACAGCTAGTGTGTCGTGTGTAAAATTGTCCGTCTTTTTCATTTTAGCCATGGTGTAGTCTGTTTGCTTTTGATCCGTGAGTTTGAATGTCCCTCTGGTATCTTTCGTCCCTCATTTTAATAATTTTTGTCCTTTTCAAGTCAATCCTTGTTGAAAAATTATTCTGCATTTTTTAAATTTTCCTTGAATCCTTTTTCCTTTTTTTTTTTTTGTTTTGTTTTACAAATTTATTGAAAAGTTTAATATGATTTTTTTGTCTTATTAGGAACTCTGATATTACGTTATGTTGTTCTATTATTACTTTAGCCTCGGTCACACCTTACCGGATAGCACGAACGGACGCCTAACGGATGAAAATAAAAGTTGTCCGTTGACAAAATTGCTATCAAACAACGACATACCGTGTCTTATCGCAAATTTAGTGACATCAACACAACTGACTTCATACAAGATTTGAACACCACTAAAATAGTTCAAAATCGCGAACGGTCGGTTGAAAATATAGTAAACCTGTATAACACTTAGCTTAGTTCAATCATCGATAGGCATGCACCATTAAAATCGAGGAACATCATAATGCGTCCTAACACTGAGTGGTTTACAGACGAACTTCGCGTAGCTAAGAGAGACCGTCGAAAAGAAGAACGACGAATGCGGAAATCAAATTTGACAGTTCATCGTCAAATATTTCAAGATACCTGCCTGAAAGCAAGCAAGCTTCTCCTTAAATCCAAGAAGGACTATTTTTCAACAAAAATATCCGAGATAGAACATGATCAAAAGCAATTGCATCGTTTGACAAATGACTTAATGGGAAATAGGCGAGAAATCATACTACTTTCGCATAATGATGAAAAAGTTCTGGCTGACAAATTTTGTGAATTTTTTGTTGGAAAAAAACAGTGCCATTCGGGACAACCTCACGGCTAAGAATGATGCATCAAGTTACAACCGTGATACAATGAGAGCTGATATAAAATTCGAAGGTGAACCATTAAGATCGTTATCGCCAGTTTCAAATGACGAACTTCGTAAAATTATCTTGGCTGCTCCAACAAAGTCTTGCGAACTTGATCCGTTACCAACAAAACTTCTTAAGCCTTGTGTGGATCATTTGTTGTCGTCAATCACAGATATAGTCAACAGGTCGCTATCAGAACAATGGGTACCACTGTCGTTTCAAACAAGCTGTTGTGAGACCATTAATTAAGAAACCAAGTCTAGATGAAGAGGTGCTCAAAAACTACCGACCAGTCTCCAACTTACCTTTCATTTCAAAGACACTGGAAAAGGTTGTCGACATTCGACTGGAAAATCACATGAGTTCACATTCTCTACATGATAGTGTTCAGTCAGCCTACCGTACATGTCATTCCACGGAAACTGCTCTCTTACGTGTTCATCACGATATTGCCTATGCATTAGATAATAACTGTTGTGCCGTTTTGCTCATGCTCGATCTATCGGCCGCTTTTGATACCATCGACCATCAGATTCTTTTTGATCGTTTGGAATATTCTTTTGGCGTTACCGGAGATGCTGTGCTATGGTTACAATCGTATCTTATGAACAGGACTCAACGTGTTGCTATAGGACCAGTACAATCTGACGATATCAAACTCGATTTTGGTGTATCGCAGGGCTCGGTCTTAGGGCCGAAACTATATTGTATTTTTGCAAAACCGGTGGGCGAAATTTGTAGGCGCCACGGAATGTCATACCATTCGTACGCAGACGATACTCGGGTTTATCAAATCATAAAACCGAAAGGAGACTGGTGCGATCTGTCGAAACGCCTTGAAAAATGTTTGTCTGATATTGGTGATTGGATGAGTGTCAACATGCTGAAACTTAATGAAGACAAGACAGAATTAATAATCTTTGCACCAAAACATCAATTGAAGCATCTTTCAGATTTTCGTCTTACATTTGATGGAACAGTGTTAAGCGACGTTTCTTGTGTGAAAAATCTGGGAATTTACTTTGATAAAACCATCAGTATGGAACATCAAGCCAGTGCGACCACCAAGGCTTGTTTTTACCAAATTCGGAATATTGGTCGAATTCGATCTTTAATTTCAGTTGAAGCCTGTAAAACACTAGTGTGCTCCCTAGTTACATCAAGGCTGGACTATGGCAATGCATTGTTATACGGTACTAACACCAAAATTATCAGTAAATTGCAGCGGGTCCAAAACACAGCAGCACGTTTGATAACACGAAAAAGGTAATTTGACTCAATTACGCCTGTTTTAATGTCGTTACACTGGCTACCCATACATTACCGTTGCCAATATAAACTTCTTTTATATGTTTACAAAGCACAGCATGGCAAAGCTCCTAGTTACCTTCAAAATTTAATTACGCCATACAAGCCAAGTAGAACCCTCAGGTCGGAAAATAGTATGCTCCTACATCCTCCAAATGACGTTCGAACGAAAAGCTACGGTGAGAAGCGTTTTGACAAGGCTGCGCCTACACTCTGGAACAATTTGCCATCGTCTTTACGGAGTGTAAATTCTTTAGATGTTTTTAAAAAGCAACTCAAGACTCATTTATTTCGGACTGCTTTTAAGGATTTCTTGTAGATTTTATATATACTTTTAATTGACTGCATTAGTTTTAGACAGTTTTGTATATATTTTACATGCATTTTTCGTTTCTTTTAACAAAAACAAAAATTGTAAATTTTTATATGCTTGTTTGCTTCTTTTAAGATAGTGCTTTGTAATCTATGTTTTATGTATTTTTTTTTTTTGTATTTTATATATTTTTAAATGTGAAGCGCTTAGAGTAATTTTTGTTATTATATAATGCGCTCTATAAATATTGTATTTATTATTTATTATTATCCGTTGGGAGTCCGTTGATGTACTGACCGAATAAAACGGACGTGTAACGGATGCCTAACGGACACACACCGGATATGCAACGTACGAGAAACGGACACGTACCGGACAGAACGGATGTCGAACGTACATCCAACGGACGAGTACCGCATAAAATGGACACATAACGGAAGCGTACTGGATAAAACGGATGAACAAGATATACGGAAAAATCAAAGGCGACAATAATAATACATGTAAATCGCATAAATATTCAAAATGTTTCTGTGTAACTGGTTTTGGTTTGTTCTTCAAAATTCCGCCAAAAGGGCAGTGTCTGGCCTGAATAAGAACTGCTTGATTGTGAAGACGTGCCTATACTCTAAGATCGATTATGAATAATAAGAATTCATGAACCTTAAGAAATCTGACATTCCAATAATTGGCATTTCTGACGCGAAATTTTCAGTTGGCATTTCTCCGTTTCAGATCCGTTCATCATCCGTTTTATCCGTTATACGTCCGGTAGAAGTCCGTTTCTCATCCGTTCAACATCCGTTTTATCCGTTAAACGTCCGGTAGAAGTCCGTTGGTGAATTTATCTTCCAGACCTCCAACGGATGTATAACGAACACTTAACGGATACAAAACGGAAACGAAACGGACGAGTACCGTACAAAACGGACGCCTAACGGACGTTCAACGGACATTTCATCCGTTGGACGACCGTTCAAAGTTTTGAACATGCTCAAATTTTTCCACCGGACAGAACGGACGTCGACGGATAAAACTTACGCTTAACGGACATGCAACGGATATCGACGGACGTCTAACGGATAAGAACGGACGTTTAACGGGCATGAACGGATTGAAAAAAAAGTTATCCGTTAGGCGTCCGTTCGAGCTATCCGGTAAGGTGTGACCGAGGCTTTTAAGACAAATCCCTCTATTGTTTTTGCGCATAAAAAAGCCCAACAGTACTATGCCGTCAGCAGTTTATGACGTCACGGTTTCCGCGAACTCGAAACGTTAAGGGCATACGATACAGTTACAGGGAAGGTAATGACGTTGCTAACGTAAAATGTTATTTTCGCGACGTCAAACTATGACATATCGGGAAAAGATGCATTTTTCGACTGATTTTTATCATTCAAACTAAATAATTTGAAAACGAGTGCATGGACCCCTATTTTTTAAAACAGCAATTTGTTTCATTTTGCAAGGAGATTATGTGACCCAAAGTTTATAAAACTGTAAATAGTGCATTTTTTTTTTAATTTTGATAAACATGCAGCAAAAAATGACGTTTTTTCCTCTATTTATGAACATTTGATAAATATAGAGTTATTTCGGAATAAAAAATGCATAATTTTTAATAATACTGATAAAATACAGAAATTACCGATTATTTAACAAAAAACAATTTGTGTTTATCTTTTAAAACAAAAAAGTTATGTTTTTTTCGAAAAAGAAAATACGGACACAAATCTGAATTTTGAGCAAATATACAAAATTTCGACCTCATTTTACTCAAAAAGTAGAACATGAAGGTATATTTTTTATTACATATTTGATTTAATCAGGTAAAAAATAGCCTATATGCAAATTTTCATCAACTTGTAAATACAGGTTCAAAACTGTATCGTATGCCCTTGAGGGCATACGATACAGTTACAGGGGAGGTATTTAAAATACAAAAATTACAAATTATCTAACAAAAAACAATTTGTGTTTATCTTTTAAAACAAAAAAGTTATGGCTTTCTTTCGAAAGGGAAAATACGGCCACAAAACTGAATTTTGAGCAAATATACAAAATTTCGACCTCATTTACCTCAAAAAGTAGCACATGAAGGTATATTTTTTATCACATATTTGATTTAAGCAGGCAAAAACTAGCCTATATGGAAATTTTCATCAAACTGTAAATACAGGATCAAAACTGTATCGTATGCCCTTAATGAGAGTTATTCTTCTTTGACCGGATGAAGAGAGTGACCGTGCATCGTTTTGATACGTAGATTTGCCGAGAAGAAAATGAAAATTGTTTTTTATAATACACATGTTCCAGATCGAATTGGATATACACATTAATTATGTGAATTTAGTGTAGCTGAAACAAAGAACAAAACAGCAAATTATGAAATATATGAATAAAAAGAGAGTCAACTATAATACAGCAATCTAACTGAACAACAAAAAACACATAAAACGACTGTCAAGAAACGTCTGGATACTCGACAAAAAGTTGAGCCAATTGAATTATTATATAATACTAATTTCCATAATTTGCTACGTCAGCAGAGATGGGTCCGATTACTTTCAATGTAATTGATTAAATTACAATTACTTTGTCATTTGTACGATTAAATTAAATTAATGATTACATCATTTCTGAAAGTATCTGATTAAATTAATGATTACATTGGCAAAGTAATCATGATTATATCTGATTACAATGAATTTAAAAACAAAACATTTTGAATGATGTGGATGAATAAACTTTTAATATATCTATAGCATTTTTGAGAACGTATTTTATTTGGTTCAATTATAAAATGATAACTTCAAATTAAACGTCATCTATTTAAATAAACACTAAATTTCACTACATATATATTCATTACACTTTATCACCAATGATCTCTAAATTATTTTGAATTAAATTTAATAAAGACATATCATAATCAAGAGTTTTTTTGTTTGTCTTCTGACCTCTTTCATAATTTATATGTATTCCAAGTTGCAGTTTATGGAAGTTTAAATATGGATGAAATAAAGTTACATTTGTACCAGTTAAAACTAGGTTAAATTTTAATAGAAATGTTTGATCAAATTGTAAACAATACTAAAAACCATTGCATTTTACACGTCCAGTCCAAATACAAAAAAAAAGTTTAAACAACATATTTGTCCAACTTATAATTTAGTTTGTGCTAATTAGATAATTTTTCATATCTGATTTATCTTTTATCATATATATTTCCCTACAGCTATACTCAATAGGTAATTGCAATAAAAACAAACCTTAATTAGTCTCCTACCTGTCAATTCAAAGTTGACAAAAATCACAAAAATTAACAAAAGATTATAATTCAGGGTTAAAGAAAAGTATTATTTGAATATAACAGTTATTATCAAATATTAATATGAAGATCATTATAAAACGATGAATATACATGTATGTACAATATCTTTTACCAAGATAAAAGGTATATAATTTGTTTTATATGTCTCTGCTTAGGCTAATGATGACTTTTCAATACTGTAACAGTTTATTTTTTACTGAAGTAGACAAGCTTAAAGTAACCAAACCATTTTAGTATGTTAAAAATTTATCAAATATGAACAAAGAGGTTCATTTAATGACCAAAAACACAATTTTAGATTTTTTCATTGTAATCAGAATGTAATCAAAAAGTAATCATGATTACAGGGTATTTTGAAAAGTAATTGATTAAATTAAATTACATGTAATCAGATTTTTGGCTGATTAATGATTACACTGATTACTTGAAAAATTGTAATCAATTACAGCTGATTAACGATTACAATTACAATTACCCCAAGTTTGGCTACGTGTATGGACTTATCTGTTCTTTAGGGTCAATCTCTTTGGTAGGTTTTTAATTGTATTTATATTTCCACAAATCATTAACCCTCTCCCTTTCACACCGGTACAGCTTACCGGTGAAACTAATTTCAAGATTTTTTTGGGACATATAGTTAGACTTGTTTAATCGCCATTTGCTGACGTTCAGATGTGGTTAAGGGCTCAAATTAATCCTCAGATAACCAGCAATGCGATTTAATGTGCATCAAACCTCTATCATTATTAGTATCGTAGAGTGGTTGTTTCGGACACAAATTAAGGCTTAGTAAATAAGAACGTCTGCTTGCAATGATACTTTATTGAACTCTGAATAGATAACGTCACAACAACGGTGACGTCGTGTACATAGAGAGCGGTAGCGGGAACACCTCATGTGCAATTCTTAACAATTAGTTAATAAACAAGTCGTCCCTTACTGATGTGTAATTTTTCTGTAAAAACCATTTATTTTTCTTCGAATTTTGAGGGATATTCTCAAAAATAAGTGCAAAGAAAACTGCTCTTTTAAAAGGATTTATGACTTTTTTCAATAGCTGTGCAGTGAGTTTTTGAAGAATAGTATTAAACTAATAGTTATTACTTGTACATTAGTTGCAAATGTAATTTTTAGTGTAGCGGCGCAATCACAAACTTGAAATACGCTAAAAATCCGAAGTCATTTCTTATAGATATTATGAGAAAAGAGACAAAAACCGCTAAAATATAAATTCTGAATTTTTTTTGCAAAGTTGAAATAGATGTAACAAAACATGGTTTCGTAAGTGTTGCGGTATACTTAAGTTGAAAACACTTTTGTTTGAATAAAGGAACATGTATATTTCAATGAAAAAATGACAGTTTAAAGAGTGGTTCCTCCTAGATTTGCGTAATTAAAAAATCATGCATTCGGCAACAAAAAATTATCATCTGAACACATAATTCCAAAAAGAAAACAAACTGGGTAGGAATCTTTATATTATTTTTTTTTAATTTCTTCTGTAGTAGTAGACTTAAGTACTTAAATTTCGATAAATTCACTACAGGGGCGCAGGGGTACGCTGATCTATCCCAAGGCGCTAAGATTGAGAGTTCGAAGCTCACTGCCGGAGTTGGAAAAATAATTTCCGATATTAAATGTAACTTAACTTAACTTGTAACTTAACTTAACTTAGTTTACTTTCAATTTTAATTTCAAAAAGGAAACCTACGAATTTTTTTTTAAAAGAATGTGTGTGTGCAAAATTGCCCCCCCCCCCCCCCCTTTTTTTACCCACTTTGCTCCATCGGGCTCGTTCAAGGGTGTCCCAGATCAAGCTAGCATTGGTAATTCAATCTACTCTAGGAATAAGAAAAAATGCATCCAATTTAGGAGCAAGAGCTGAATTAGGGAGATTGCCTATCGAATGTTTTATTAAAACACAAACCCTTTTATATTTAGCTAGACTATATAATAATAATATTAATCCATTGATAAAGGAAGCTTTTTCTCTAGCACAGTCTCTAGATTTGACAGGAACTTACTCATGGTATACATATGCAAAAAATATTGTTAAAGAGACTAATGTGACCTTAATATTCTTTCTACTTGTAAGGACATAAAAGATGTAAATAAAATAAAAAACGATATAAAGTTAAAAATGAAAAATAGATATGAAGATTTAATTCAAAATAAATTTCAAAACATTGATGATAAAAGTAATTTTTTTCTTTATAAAAAAATTAAAAAAGATTACAAACTAGAATCTTATCTTAATACATCTAATTTTCAGATAAGGAGATTAATCACTAAATTTAGAATAAGTGATCACTCCCTTTTGATTGAAAAGGGGAGATATTTTAAAATCCCAAGAGAGGAACGACTTTGCCATAAATGTCAAATACTAGAGGATGAGAAACATTTTTTACTCTATTGTGAGTATAATAAAACTCTAAGAAATGATTTTTTTCATCACATATGTACTGAAAATAATAACTTTAATAATTTAAATGAAGAAGAAAAAATTCAATATTTACTAAATCCATCATCGCCTTTACAAACAAATAAGTTAGGATCCTTCTTGAAAAAGTCATTAGAACTGAGGGCAGGGGACTCTTAACAACTGGTTTTGGTCCACATAATCTCCCTGCAAAATGAAACAAAATGTCGTTTTAAAAAATAGGGGTCCATGCACTCGTTTTCAAATTAAATCAGTTTGAATGAAAAAAATTGTCTAAAAATGCTTTTCGCGATATGTCATAGTTTGACGTCGCAAAAATAACATTTTACGTTAGCAACGTCATTACCTCCCCTGTAACTGTATCGTATGCCCTCAAGGGCATACGATACAGTTTTGAACCTGTATTTACAAGTTGATGAAAATTTGCATATAGGCTATTTTTTACCTGATTAAATCAAATATGTAATAAAAAATATACCTTCATGTTCTACTTTTTGAGTAAAATGAGGTCGAAATTTTGTATATTTGCTCAAAATTCAGATTTGTGTCCGTATTTTCTTTTTCGAAAAAAACATAACTTTTTTGTTTTAAAAGATAAACACAAATTGTTTTTTGTTAAATAATCGGTAATTTCTGTATTTTATCAGTATTATTAAAAATTATGCATTTTTTATTCCGAAATAACTCTATATTTATCAAATGTTCATAAATAGAGGAAAAAACGTCATTTTTTGCTGCATGTTTATCAAAATTAAAAAAAAATGCACTATTTACAGTTTTATAAACTTTGGGTCACATAATCTCCTTGCAAAATGAAACAAATTGCTGTTTTAAAAAATAGGGGTCCATGCACTCGTTTTCAAATTATTTAGTTTGAATGATAAAAATCAGTCGAAAAATGCATCTTTTCCCGATATGTCATAGTTTGACGTCGCGAAAAGCATTTTTAGACAATTTTTTTCATTCAAACTGATTTAATTTGAAAACGAGTGCATGGACCCCTATTTTTTAAAACGACATTTTGTTTCATTTTGCAGGGAGATTATGTGGACCAAATTTTATAAAACTGTAAATAGAGGATTTTTTTTAATTTTGAAAAAATATACAGCAAAAAAATACGATTTTTTCTTAATTCATGACCATTTGATAAATATGAGTTATTTCTGAATAAAAAATGCATAATTTTTTTAGGCTACTTTTAAAATACAAAAATTACAAATTATCTAACAAAAAACAATTTGTGTTTATCTTTTAAAACAAAAAAGTTATGGCTTTCTTTCGAAAGGGAAAATACGGCCACAAAACTGAATTTTGAGCAAATATACAAAATTTCGACCTCTTTTACCTCAAAAAGTAGCACATGAAGGTATATTTTTTATCACATATTTGATTTAAGCAGGCAAAAACTAGCCTATATGGAAATTTTCATCAAACTGTAAATACAGGATCAAAACTGTATCGTATGCCCTTAATGAGAGTTATTCTTCTTTGACCGGATGAAGAGAGTGACCGTGCATCGTTTTGATACGTAGATTTGCCGAGAAGAAAATGAAAATTGTTTTTTATAATACACATGTTCCAGATCGAATTGGATATACACATTAATTATGTGAATTTAGTGTAGCTGAAACAAAGAACAAAACAGCAAATTATGAAATATATGAATAAAAAGAGAGTCAACTATAATACAGCAATCTAACTGAACAACAAAAAACACATAAAACGACTGTCAAGAAACGTCTGGATACTCGACAAAAAGTTGAGCCAATTGAATTATTATATAATACTAATTTCCATAATTTGCTACGTCAGCAGAGATGGGTCCGATTACTTTCAATGTAATTGATTAAATTACAATTACTTTGTCATTTGTGCGATTAAATTAAATTAATGATTACATCATTTCTGAAAGTATCTGATTAAATTAATGATTACATTGGCAAAGTAATCATGATTATATCTGATTACAATGAATTTAAAAACAAAACATTTTGAATGATGTGGATGAATAAACTTTTAATATATCTATAGCATTTTTGAGAACGTATTTTATTTGGTTCAATTATAAAATGATAACTTCAAATTAAACGTCATCTATTTAAATAAACACTAAATTTCACTACATATATATTCATTACACTTTATCACCAATGATCTCTAAATTATTTTGAATTAAATTTAATAAAGACATATCATAATCAAGAGTTTTTTTGTTTGTCTTCTGACCTCTTTCATAATTTATATGTATTCCAAGTTGCAGTTTATGGAAGTTTAAATATGGATGAAATAAAGTTACATTTGTACCAGTTAAAACTAGGTTAAATTTTAATAGAAATGTTTGATCAAATTGTAAACAATACTAAAAACCATTGCATTTTACACGTCCAGTCCAAATACAAAAAAAAAGTTTAAACAACATATTTGTCCAACTTATAATTTAGTTTGTGCTAATTAGATAATTTTTCATATCTGATTTATCTTTTATCATATATATTTCCCTACAGCTATACTCAATAGGTAATTGCAATAAAAACAAACCTTAATTAGTCTCCTACCTGTCAATTCAAAGTTGACAAAAATCACAAAAATTAACAAAAGATTATAATTCAGGGTTAAAGAAAAGTATTATTTGAATATAACAGTTATTATCAAATATTAATATGAAGATCATTATAAAACGATGAATATACATGTATGTACAATATCTTTTACCAAGATAAAAGGTATATAATTTGTTTTATATGTCTCTGCTTAGGCTAATGATGACTTTTCAATACTGTAACAGTTTATTTTTTACTGAAGTAGACAAGCTTAAAGTAACCAAACCATTTTAGTATGTTAAAAATTTATCAAATATGAACAAAGAGGTTCATTTAATGACCAAAAACACAATTTTAGATTTTTTCATTGTAATCAGAATGTAATCAAAAAGTAATCATGATTACAGGGTATTTTGAAAAGTAATTGATTAAATTAAATTACATGTAATCAGATTTTTGGCTGATTAATGATTACACTGATTACTTGAAAAATTGTAATCAATTACAGCTGATTAACGATTACAATTACAATTACCCCAAGTTTGGCTACGTGTATGGACTTATCTGTTCTTTAGGGTCAATCTCTTTGGTAGGTTTTTAATTGTATTTATATTTCCACAAATCATTAACCCTCTCCCTTTCACACCGGTACAGCTTACCGGTGAAACTAATTTCAAGATTTTTTTGGGACATATAGTTAGACTTGTTTAATCGCCATTTGCTGACGTTCAGATGTGGTTAAGGGCTCAAATTAATCCTCAGATAACCAGCAATGCGATTTAATGTGCATCAAACCTCTATCATTATTAGTATCGTAGAGTGGTTGTTTCGGACACAAATTAAGGCTTAGTAAATAAGAACGTCTGCTTGCAATGATACTTTATTGAACTCTGAATAGATAACGTCACAACAACGGTGACGTCGTGTACATAGAGAGCGGTAGCGGGAACACCTCATGTGCAATTCTTAACAATTAGTTAATAAACAAGTCGTCCCTTACTGATGTGTAATTTTTCTGTAAAAACCATTTATTTTTCTTCGAATTTTGAGGGATATTCTCAAAAA
Source organism: Mytilus galloprovincialis (assembly GCA_037788925.1). Lineage (NCBI taxonomy): Eukaryota > Metazoa > Mollusca > Bivalvia > Mytilida > Mytilidae > Mytilus > Mytilus galloprovincialis. Next base: position 79,373,087 of record CM075334.1, read on the forward strand.
TAAGTGCAAAGAAAACTGCTCTTTTAAAAGGATTTATGACTTTTTTCAATAGCTGTGCAGTGAGTTTTTGAAGAATAGTATTAAACTAATAGTTATTACTTGTACATTAGTTGCAAATGTAATTTTTAGTGTAGCGGCGCAATCACAAACTTGAAATACGCTAAAAATCCGAAGTCATTTCTTATAGATATTATGAGAAAAGAGACAAAAACCGCTAAAATATAAATTCTGAATTTTTTTTGCAAAGTTGAAATAGATGTAACAAAACATGGTTTCGTAAGTGTTGCGGTATACTTAAGTTGAAAACACTTTTGTTTGAATAAAGGAACATGTATATTTCAATGAAAAAATGACAGTTTAAAGAGTGGTTCCTCCTAGATTTGCGTAATTAAAAAATCATGCATTCGGCAACAAAAAATTATCATCTGAACACATAATTCCAAAAAGAAAACAAACTGGGTAGGAATCTTTATATTATTTTTTTTTAATTTCTTCTGTAGTAGTAGACTTAAGTACTTAAATTTCGATAAATTCACTACAGGGGCGCAGGGGTACGCTGATCTATCCCAAGGCGCTAAGATTGAGAGTTCGAAGCTCACTGCCGGAGTTGGAAAAATAATTTCCGATATTAAATGTAACTTAACTTAACTTGTAACTTAACTTAACTTAGTTTACTTTCAATTTTAATTTCAAAAAGGAAACCTACGAATTTTTCTTTAAAAGAATGTGTGTGTGCAAAATTGCCCCCCCCCCCTTTTTACCCACTTTGCTCCATCGGGCTCGTTCAAGGGTGTCCCAGATCAAGCTAGCATTGGTAATTCAATCTACTCTAGGAATAAGAAAAAATGCATCCAATTTAGGAGCAAGAGCTGAATTAGGGAGATTGCCTATCGAATGTTTTATTAAAACACAAACCCTTTTATATTTAGCTAGACTATATAATAATAATATTAATCCATTGATAAAGGAAGCTTTTTCTCTAGCACAGTCTCTAGATTTGACAGGAACTTACTCATGGTATACATATGCAAAAAATATTGTTAAAGAGACTAATGTGACCTTAATATTCTTTCTACTTGTAAGGACATAAAAGATGTAAATAAAATAAAAAACGATATAAAGTTAAAAATGAAAAATAGATATGAAGATTTAATTCAAAATAAATTTCAAAACATTGATGATAAAAGTAATTTTTTTCTTTATAAAAAAATTAAAAAAGATTACAAACTAGAATCTTATCTTAATACATCTAATTTTCAGATAAGGAGATTAATCACTAAATTTAGAATAAGTGATCACTCCCTTTTGATTGAAAAGGGGAGATATTTTAAAATCCCAAGAGAGGAACGACTTTGCCATAAATGTCAAATACTAGAGGATGAGAAACATTTTTTACTCTATTGTGAGTATAATAAAACTCTAAGAAATGATTTTTTTCATCACATATGTACTGAAAATAATAACTTTAATAATTTAAATGAAGAAGAAAAAATTCAATATTTACTAAATCCATCATCGCCTTTACAAACAAATAAGTTAGGATCCTTCTTGAAAAAGTCATTAGAACTGAGGGCAGGGGACTCTTAACAACTGGTTTGTTGTTAAAAAAAAATTTGATGCTGTTGTTATTGTGAATGTTTAATATGTATGTTTATTGTGTTTATTGTGTTAATATATGTTGGTCACAAACTGTAAAGTTTAATATATGACAATAAAATATTTGATTTGATTTGATTTGGTAATTCAATGAATTTTCCCTTGTAAAAACAAAGTTTAGATTGCTGATTGATTGAAAACGAATTAGACAAATAACTAGGGTCCAAGTTTGCAATCGGACAAAAAGAGCGTCTAAAATCAATTATTTTGAATGTTACGGACATCGATATTTCAAGGCCTATAGCACGTTATGCGTCTATTTATACCACTATGATAACTTAAATGGCTTCAACAGACTCCAGGCATTGTGTTTCCATTAAAACCTGACGCTATTAGCCCACCAATATGTCTCTGCACGACTTTTTGCCCAAAGATTTCGTATTTTTTCACTTTTTCTCCAACAGTCACGTGACTTTTGGAAATATACCATGTGACCAAAAAATTACGAATTATCTTTAAACTTAATTTTTTGAAATATTTTATCAATTATTTTTCATTTGAGCCCAACATGGGATGACGCGCTACCAATATTGTTCTTGGAAACCGATAAATTTATCCACATTGCACCATTACGATCCTTATATGTCAATTGTATTTTAAAAGATAAATGCATCAACTAGCTAATGAGCATCAGTTAATAATCTTGTCTGCATTGATTCACCTTAAAACTATTGTCTGATCGGTTGTCAGGTGGAATTTTCGAAAATTCATAAACATTTAAAAAAATTCTAATTAAATATTCTGTGGGAGGTAGACTAGATTATTTTAGTGTATAAATACTATAAACCCTAGTAATCACACACAAAAAAAATAGAATTTTTCGAAGATATGCATTTTCATCATCCAACTTGAAAGACTGTCGTCAAGTACTTTCAGTTAAAAAATAGCTATTCGAACACACTTTCTCTTTTTTTGTGACTCATTAGATAAGTATTTCACTTGACCCATATATTTCATCTTTTAGTACTGTGATTTTTTTGTGTTATAAAGTCAACCTGTAGCTTTAATATATAAAAATGATAGAATCTGAAGCGAGACGATGTATGAAATATTCTTTATATCCTTGCTAAATGGGTGCGTTCGTTTGGCTCTTTGGATATATAAATACGCAGCTTTGTCCGATCAAAATATAATAGGAATGCATATCCGATGCCTCAGTGGTGCAGTGAGAATTTTACGCTATCTATACCTTAAAAAACATCAGAGGGAAAGCCGATCTACGTACGAGTTGAATGATTGAAATGTGTAAACAACAAGGAAGGTCAGCTAAATCTTTTCAAATAAGTCGCATGGCTAATTTTAACAGCATTTTTTGTGACTTTTGCTAGAACAATAGTAGATGAAAAAAAATATATAACAAAACCGATCAGCAAGACAATATAAAAAAAATGAAACGCCCAAAATAAGTTGAATCTTTTTAACAATTGTTGTCAACCTTTTTTATATATTTTTTTTGCTTTTGTGACAACTATTATAATGTCTGAGATACAAAAAAAACTTGAAACATCAAATGTTGTCACCTAGACGAGACAGCCGTCATTGTACGCTTCAATATATGAGTTATTGCACTCAATGAAGATTGTTTTTCTGTTCTAGTCCCCTCCCCTATTAGTTTTGCTGGAAATTATACAATTGTAATCCCTGATGTGTACTACGACAACATTTTTTAATGTTAAAAAAAAAGATTAAATGCAAAGAGAAAAATGACGGAAAAATGCAGATTTACGCATAAAAATTCAAATGTAAATAATAATAAAATATACAAATGTATAAAATTTGGAAAACTGTTTGAGACTTTAATTAACTGAGGACATATGATTATAATTCACTAAATGAAGCGGATTAATTTATTGCTCTTTTGTGTCCAGTGGCAAATATGTCATGCATATTCACGACCATAGATGCAAAGTTGATCAATCTGAAGCAAATGCTTACAAATTTAGAGTGGCACCTTTTACAATAAGGCAGAGCGTTCGGTAGAGGTTAAACGTATTCCGTAATAGAATAGATTTGAACCCTAATGATCGAACTAGTAAGTTAAGCTATTAGCCCTCCTTTCCTCTTTTTCTCCACGATAGACGAATGCCATAAACAAAACGGCATGAATTTACAATCAATAACGGCCACTATAAGTAAATGAGATAAGGACTTTTTTTAAAAATAAATTCCTATTGTGTCCAACATCTCCCGGTTCAGGACAGGTTATTATTTCCACAAAATACCGCCTGATTATTGATTGGAGATATTTAAGCAACCAAAAGCACTTTGAATCAAACAAATTCTTAAATTGCAAATTAAGGTATTTTGTTGGGTGTTTTTTCCAGATCCTATTTCGGACCACCTGATTTTAAGAGGGCGTATCTAATTAGTCATGCCCGATAAACTTTTAAGTAAATTTAACCTCAACTTAAAGACCTACATCAGGTAAATAATTAATAGTTATCCCACGATGACGCGGAGTGTCAGTTTAAACCCCACTGAATAAAGGTCTGCCAACTCGCCCGACTTATAAATGCTGGGATTCGAACTCAAGACCTTTAGCATATCAAGCACCGACACAACCACTACACCAGGACGACTGGATACGAACTATCAGTAATTTAACATACTTAAAGGAAGCAAGATATTTTTATAAGTCAACAAATGGAAGTTTTTAACGACCTTGACTGGCTATACAGCCCTTGCACGGTCGGGCGAGTTGGCAGACCTTTATTAAGTGGGGTTTAAACTGACACACCGCGTCATCGTGGGATAACTATTAAATACACTGGATTTTTTCTACGTGAATTTTGATAGATAGTCTTTTCCGTATAATTAGGTCTTTTCGGTTGAAAGACCTATAGGTTTTGTTCTGATTATTATTATTATTCTTTCTTTTTTTTTCCGCCTTACTTTTTTCTTGCGTAGTATTGATGTTTCAAAAGATGTCGCTTAGATATTTGGAATATTTTTTTTTAAATTTTTATTATTTATAACTTCCAATCTTTCTATTAGGAAGCAATTTTTTTATTTTTTTAAATATACAAATATAAGATAAAGAGTAAAGCAGTTTGAACACCGGAGAGAGAGAGATAGAAAGAGAAAGAGAGTGAGAGAGAATAGTGTGGTGAGTTTTCAATATAATTCATCTAGAAATTGAATTCTATTTTAGTATAGTAAATACAGCATTTTCATTTATAACATGTATAATATTAAATGTAAAGTATATACATTTTTGTACTTAAATAAGTAATATATCAAAAGCATTCCATTCTCTGAGAAACTGATGTTCACATTTGTTTTTCATAGCAATATTTTTGTCCATTGCGTACACGTATTTCATCTTTTCTTTTACTGAGTTTATTGTCAGTTTTTTTTTTTTAAACATCTGCAATTATAAATATATTGCTTTATGGTAAGAAAAAGAGTATTTTCTGCATTGCCTTTTGATATTTTTGCAGTGTTACCAAACAAAAAAACTTCTTTTGTAAAAAGTACACGAATTCCATTGGTTAGAAACCAATTTTCAATCTGTTCTAATAATAATTGTGTATGTTCACATTCCCAAAATAAATGTTCTAATGTTTCAATTTCTCTATTACAAAATGTACAATTTGGATTATCATAAATCTTAATTTTATGAAGAAATTTGTTTGTAGCTAAGATTCGATGATTGAATCTATACTGTAGCCACTGTAACTTAGTATTATTTGTGACAACAAATGGCAGTTTATAAATTTTTTTCCAATGATTTTGATCAAAGCCAAAAATTTCAGTCCATCTTAACTGACTAGTGGGAACACTTCCATTTTTATTCAAAACAATATACATATCTTTAGATCCTTTTGAACTTTTAACAAGTCTTTTAATAGCAGATGGAATTAAAGGTAGTTCTAATTTGTGATTTTTTTTCCCACAAATGATTTTGATGCTTGATGTATAGCAGATATAATACTATTATATCTCATGAAATTCACATTTATCTGATACATTTCTTCTATCTTTTGATGAGAGAAAAAGGTCCCATCTTCATTTACAATATCATTTATAAATCTTATACCATTTTCAAACCAATCTTTATCAAAAATAGGTTTATTTGCTACCTTTATATTATTGTTAAGCCAGATTGGACTAGCAGGAAAGCATTCCCAACTGTCATATTCATCTTTTTCTCTAAGAAGTTGCCATGCTTTCAGAACATCTTGCCAAAATTTATTTTTGATATGTTGTTGTAATTTTTGGATATAAACACTTCACAACCATAAAATTTTTCAAGTTCTACATGAACATTTGACAAAAAAACATTCTGCCATTTGTTGTCTGTTTTAAATAATCTCCTTATCCATGTACACTTCAGTGCTAAAATAAATGCACTAAGATTTATCATTTTGAGTCCACCATCTTCAATATCATTTTGTAAAACATCTCTCTTAATTCTATCAATTGGTGAACTCCATATAAAATTGTACATAAGTTGAATAACATTTTTTTAAATATCATCACTTGGATTTGGTAAGGATATAAACAAATGATTTAAAATAGGCAATATCAATGTCTTTACTACAGTAATTCTACCAATAACAGTAAGATTTCGTTTTGACCATTGTCTAATTACACATTTAATTTGTACAATTTTTTCATCATAATTAATTTTTACAATTCTATCAAGATTAACATCAAAGCTTATACCTAATACCTTAAAACATGTTTCTCCCCATGTAAGGTTTCTATTTTGGCATAATACCTCATTACTATACTTTTTATTTCCTATCCAAATAACTTGTGTTTTAGAAAATTAATATTTAAACCAGATATATTTCCAAACCAATCTAATTCATTTAATGCTTCATTCAAAGATTCTTCTTTACCATCTAAAATAAGAGATGTGTCATCAGCAAATTGTGAAAGTTTGTGCTCAACTTGCGTAATTGTAATACCATTTATTTTATCATTATTTCGTATTTTTAGTGCTAATATCTCAGCACAGAGAATTAAAATATAAGGCGACAAGGGATCACCTTGTCTACAGCCTCGTTCTATAGAAAAAAAAAATACTGATAGATGTCCTCCCTGGTTTACAGCTGATTTGATATTGTTATAAAAAACTTTAACCCAATTAATTATTGATTCTCCAAAATTGAAGACACTGGTTAAAAATTCCCAAGAAATCGAATCAAATGCCTTTTCGAAATCTATGAGCAGCAAAAGTCCTGGAATATCTTTTTCCTCAGTAAATTGCATAATATCATAAATTAAACGAAGATTTTCTCCAATATATCTCCCACTAATAAATCCAGTTCGATCGAAATCTATCAGTTTATCTAAAACTGTTTTAAAGCGTTTTGCTATAACTCCAGAGCCAATTTTATATACTGTATTTAATAAAGATATAGGTCGCCAATTTTTTAAGAAATGTCTAGGCTTATTTCCTTTCGGCAGGCATGTAATGATTCCTTGTTTTTGCGTAACAGATAGTTCACCAATCTCAGTACTGTAGTTCAAGGAGTTTACAACAAAAAATTTCAAATCTTTCCAAAAAAAGTTAAAGAACTCTGTGGAGAAACCATCAGATCCTGGTGTTTTATTATTTTTCATATTTTTCAATATCAAACCAGCTTCTTCAATTGTTATTTCACCTTCAAGATTTTTTTTCTCATCATCAGTTAGTTTTTTAAATTTTATATCTTTCAATCCTTCTTTAAGTTTACTGAATTTATCTCCCTTTGACTTGTCTTTATTCTTGTACAAATTTTCATAAAAAGATTTTACTTCTTTTAAAATATCTTTTTGTTTTGAAATTACATCTCCATTTTCTTTTTCTACTTTTGGTATTATCTTATTTGTAAAAATTTTTGATTCTAGCCCACAAAAATAGCTAATAGGTTTTTCACCCTCTTCTACCCATTGTATTCTTGATCGAATTATCTTTCCTTTAATTTTTTCTTTTCTTATATTTTCTAATTCACATTTTTTATTTTCCAAAATCTGTATTGAACCTTCATCTACCTTTTCTTCCAAAATAAGAATTTCATTTCTAAGATCTTTCTCTTGTTTTTCTTTTACCTTTTTCTTATAACTTGAATGAGATATAGTTTTACCTCTAATTTCCATCAACATTGTCTCAAGAAATAAGTGACTGTTAATATTAAATGGAGATCTTCATTATCCATGTCTTCAATTCTATCTATATCATAAACAGGTGTTACATATTGTTTTTTAACTTCTACAATTTTTTCTTTAACAATCTTTATATATTCTGGATCATACAATAATGAATTATTAAATTTCCACAATCCTCTACCTCGATCAAAAGGATTAAATTCTAGATTTAATACAACCATAGAATGGTCAGAGCGATAGCTTGGCTCAATATTACAATTTTTCAAACAGCATAGTAAATCTTCAGATAAAAGAAAAAAATCTAGCCTTGCTTGTTTAAAGGGGGTTCTTTTTCTCCATGTGAAACGCTTCAAATCTGGGTAAAGTTCACGGAAAGGGTCAATGAGACACCTTTCCTGAATGATTTTTAAAACTTTCTCCCGAGCATTTTGGTTATTTTCATGTAAATAGTTAAAATTGTCTATATCAGGGTTGAGAACAAGATTAAAATCACCACATATCATATAGCTATCATTACCAAAATCATCTATAATTGACATAATTTGATCATAAAAAATTGGAGTATCTATATTTGGTCCATAAATAGTTACAAATGTAAAATGTAAAGTATCAACAACTAAGTCTAATACTAAATAATTCCCACTAACATCTTTTTTTTCTTTTAGGACCTTAAACTCAAAGTTGTTATTAAACATAACTGCTACACCTCTTGAATTTGAGCTATAAGATGAAAAATAACTATCATATCCCCACATAGCTCTTATATTATTTTCATTTTCACATGAAATGAGTATCTTGTAAACAGTAAATATTGTAATTCTTTGTTCTTAAATAGTTAAAAACATCTCTTCTTTTAACACTATCTCCTAAACCTTGGCAGTTAACAGTTAATACCTTCAGGGCACACATAATATGATGTCAGTAAATACACTATCACATAACATGACCTTAAAAAATCTAACAGTAATATCTGATTATTCTCCATGTGTGTAAAAATACTAGAGAAAAACATTTCACCAACACAAAGATGCATAAAAATGATAAACAGGATAACTCACCATAAACTAGACCAAAACAAAATGTAATGGAATGATATTGCAGAAATGCAATAATTAATAAAAAGAATAAAGGACTGGAAAGAAAAAGAAAGAGATAAAAACAAAAATTAAGCATCAAAATGGCAGACATTTTTGATTGAATTAATGTAAAAAAACTAAATTATAGTTTTTTTGCAGTATAATTGTTCTTTCAATTTTATATATCCTGTATATGATTTATCAGTTATGACATAGTCACTATTTTACAAAGTGGAGACAACTTTTATAGTATTAAGATTTGTCCCAAGAAAATAAGAATAGCACTTTTAGCAAGTTTAAAAAAAAAAATCAAAGTTCATCAAGACATAATGTACATGTAACAATGAAAGTCTAGTTCTAAGTTAACTACTTATTTCCTTTGTCTCAATCTAAGAAAAATGTCATCAAATATATTGAACTCCAGCTGTAGACCATCAGATATCCTTCCATATACACCACAGTTGAAGAACCATACATCGCTGAACCATTCAGTCTCATTTAGTCTTTTCATCAGTTCAAGGTTTCTTTTGGAAATGTCATCATAAAATCTTACATGGTCTTGTAAATTCTTCTTTTCTCGCATCACTCTTCGTTTGACATCACTACTAAATAATCTCACAATAAGAGGTTTTGGTCCTAATTTGTCAGATGGAATTCTATGGATGGCGACAACATCTCTTTCCTCAAGTTCTACATTCATGTCCCTTTTCACTTTACTAATAAAGTCCGCACGCAGATCTTGTCGCTCTCGCCATGGAAAGTTTATAACTCTTATGTTGTTTTTGCGTGAATATTGTTCATTGTAGTTGCTGCTGGTAATAGCTTCTCTTGTCAGTCGTTCATTTTGGTGTATTTCTTTCTTTGTTGCAGATAGGCTTTTCATAGCTACCTCCGCTTTCTCCCTCAAGTTCTCATTTTCTATTGATAATGCATCTATTTTCTCTTGCATTTCCTCTATTACTTCTGATACTTTTTATCAATTTTTGTCTCTATGGATGAAGTAAATTCTTTAAATAAATTCTTCACTATAGTAGTTACAATGACTTCCAGATCACTTGACTTAACAAGGTCTTTTGTTGCATTTTCAAGGTCTATCTTTTTTAATCCACCCTCCAGGTTTTGTTTAATTTCTTCTATGTCCCTTTGTATACTAATTATACCAGTCAGATCAACACTTGTATTTGATTCATTTGACATTAATAGTTATCCCATAAGGACGCGGTGTGTCAGTGTAAGATCATCCCGAAGGCCAGAGGCCAGAGGATGATCTTACACTGACACACCAAGTCCGAATGGGATAACTATTTTACATCCCAGCTGTTTTAGATTAGACCGAAAACCATTTACAATTCATAAAATCTAGTTTAGAACGCCACACAACCATTCTAATATACTTTATATATTACTATATGATGTATACCCTTTATGAACCCCTAACACGATGAGTAGATATCAAACAATGTCAACTCGCCTCACTGGCCAATCGGCCCTCACTATATCGCCACTTAATGAAAAAAAATCGCCCCACTCTTGTAACCGACTCGCCCAACTTTGTAAAAGTGTAAAATCAAATTGAACAATCAGTCTGACAACTCATTTATTTAACGAAAAGGGTTTAAACCCCACTGAGTAAAGGTCTGCCAACTCGCCCAAGTTATAAAAATATTTTGCTTCCTTTAAGTATGTTAAATTTCTGATAGTTCGTATCCAGTCGTCCTGGTGGAGTGGTATGTGCCGTGGCTTGATATGCTGAAGGTCTTGAGTTCGAATCCCAGCATACACACTGGATTTTTTCTACGTGAATTTTGATAGGTAGTCTTCTCCGTATAATCAATTATAAGTTTTATACTGGATTTGACATTCCCGCCAAAATGTTACAGAACAAAGGAAAGCATGCATAACAAAGAAACTTAAACTGGGGCGATCCGGCTCAGATCACCCCGGTTAGAACAAAGGAGCTGGGATGTAACTTCAGAGTGAGTCCTTTTTGGTTATTTATTAGGTTTTTCAGTTTTTTCTTTGTCAACTTTATCTAATTTGGCAGCTAGTAAAGTCTGAACAGTGTTTCCACATTTTACACTTTTATTCACAGATTTGTTACTTGTAAGGCTGTTGCCTCCAGGCATGTTGTATTAAATCCTTTGTGATCAAGTAAATATAATCAATAATAGGTGAACACTTAAATTCAAAAAATGTTTTTCTGTAAATATCACATAAGTTCCACCAAATTTTTCTCATAAGTTGGCATCCAATGATTCAGCAAATTGTTATCTATCAGTCTATCCACTTTTCATCATGCAACAATTCATATAAAACACAAAAAACTGCAAAAAACTGGGAGCTGACTTTTTACAGTGTTTTCAGCTCGGCGGCCATCTTGATCATCGATATTTGGAATATGATATCGTCAAGTTAATACGCTTTAAAAATTGACAGAGGCGTACCCAAAAACTTTACGTTGTAAGAGTTATCTCCAAAAATACTGTTTTTCTTGTGGCCACTACTCCTTCGCAACCGTAAAAGATTACGACAGATTTATTTTACCAAATTGCTCGTTTTATCTTCAGGATTAGGATTTTAGTTTTAACCGAAGCTATTCGGAGACTCCATATGAGAGTTATCCCCCCTTTTGTAAATGATATAAGTGATATGCATTTCTAACTAGTAAATCATAAGTGAAAGAGACCTAGGGTCTTTTGATTTAAGAGCCTTTGTCCAAAAAAATGAAAAGTAGGTCAAGGTCAAATTATAAATTTTGATTTTGGCTTATTTTTACTTATTTTCATTAAGCTTATAAGATATTGACAAATTAGTTTTACTAAATTGTTAGTTGCGACATGTCGTAACTTATAAATTTAGATTGAAAGGGTGCGTAGACAATAAATGGGAGTTGTCGCCCCTCTTATATTTAGAATTATGTGTAAAGTGATATTACTCATGAACCAAACATATTAAGGAACTAGTGTCTTTTGATTTGAGTTGTTTAGTCTATGACCTTGAAATTGAGGTCAAGGTCATAGGTTAATTGGACGTTCTGATTTTGCCCTTTGCTCGAAATTCATATTCATCAAAAAGCCATAGGAACTGACATTTTCAACTGAATTTTAAAATTTTCATATCAAAATCGATCCTTATTGGTTGAAAGACCTTCAATTGTTCTCTGAACAATTGGTTTTTAATTGTATGTTTAATTATAAGTTTTATAGTGGATTTGACATTCCCGCCAAAATGTTACAGAACAAAGAAAAGCATGCATAACAAAGACACTCAAACTGGGGTGATTTGGTAGGGGTGATCCGGCTCAGACCACCCCTGTTAGAACAAAGGAGTTTGGATGTAACTTCGAGGTACAAAAAGTAGACAATAGAAATCCTTTGTGAGATAAGATCGTCCTAGGTTTCTTAGATAATTATTTAGCGTTGAATAACAAAGAAAATGCACGAGCAGGTTTGTAAGTATGCATAAATCTGCTACTTAAGGTAATTACATAAGTTACAATTACAATTTATTAAGTTATCTCCATATTTAGCAATGACATTTCAAGTATGCACTTGTTAAAGTAAGAACTGAAACTTATTGCACGCTTTCATATTTGATTAAAGTTTCTTATTCCTGGAATAATAATAATGTCTGATGACATATACCTAGGAAACGATATGTCAACAGATGTATTTTTCTTAAAAAAAACAACAGATGCAAAATGGAAAATGACAAGAAAAAATGAAAAAAATGCATCTTGTGTTAAAGTGATAGGAGTTTCTATACTGGCGATATTGGTAGTTATATGTGTTTCTGCTGTAACCGCAATGGTAACTGTTCATCTAATGGAAACCAACAGACTGGGTAACTCATTATTGGTTCATTTGTTTATTTCTTGCAAACCATTTTTTTGTGCAAACTTCAGTATTCGTTTGAATATAAATGTATTACATTTCCATTAGTTTTAACGTCTACATTATCTTTTAAAATTTCACTTTGTTCAAGAAACTATTAAAAGGTGATGAAAAAGTAATTTCTGTCAATATGAACTAATAATGTTTTATTTTTAAATACAAGAAGTATAAGAAAATGTTAAAAACAATATTCAAAACGTACAAATTTGTAATTGGTTATTACATTTTGCTATGTGTAGTAAATTTCACATTATGTTATCAATAATATACAAAGATCTTTTATCATGGAAGTTTTATTCCGCCAGCAGGAATTTCTTGAAAAGCGATCTTCGCTTCGACGTTTTGCAGTTATTGAGGAAGAACTGTTATGTACGTTTTTTTTTTAAAGTTATCAATGTCCATTGTGATTTGACAGTCAACAATACTTATTGATCTTTACTGGAGACGTAGAGTGGATTCAATAAAAAAGAACTTTACGACTGTCAAATAAAAACATAATTGGTGACAACTATTATCATACATAACTGTCATTTATATTCAGAACTCATAAAATACCAACCATTTCGAGTACCCTTCAAGTGTCGGTTCGCAATCGGTTGTTCGTTGTCAATGACACTGACCGTCAACCGTGCCAAATATGTTATACGCCAAAGGAGTAGGTCCGGTAAGGACCAGTTTTGGCCTCAAATTTCAGGTTCATCTGACGAAAGATTTTGACCACTTTTTAAACACTTAAGTGTCTATTTCATTTGAATCAATTAGTTTATGTGAAAGATTTTAACTGATTTAGTCATTAAAAACGTCCCGATTTAAGTTCAAATATGAAAAATCTACCAAAATGCCAAAAAATGTCACTTTTCAGATGGTTTTTGTCAAAAATGAAAGTGGCCGCATCCGTGTTCATCCTCAATCTTTATATATGTAATGTATTATTATAAAGTACAACTTATATTTCAATATTAAGGATGAACACGAATGCGGCCACTTTCGTTTCACACAAAAACCGTCTTAAATTTAACTAAAATGCTAGAATTGTGAAGATTTTAGTAATTTAGCATGATTTAATGGTGCTAATACCCGATATATGTGCATTGTATTGTCAAAAACAGCCCATATTTATGTAGCAGCAGCATTCTTCTGTACAATAAATAACTAAAAGTTTACATTTTAACAATTTTGTAAAACTGCTATATTTTGGGGCCAAAAAGGGGTCTTACTGGACCTACTCCTTTGGGATACATGCATAAATGTTTTCAAATTTTGTTTATATAGCTCAATACTAAAAAAGGGACAACAGGTATAATATGAACAGTCAAACTCATAAATCGAAAAAAAAACAACTAACAACGTCATGGCTTAAAATTTATAAGACAAACAGACAAATAATAGTACAAAAGACACAACAGAGAAAACCAAAGAATAAGGAACACGAACCCCAACAAAAGCTTTGAGTGTAAGTGTTTCTTTGATATTTCTTTGCTTTGTAAGGTGCATTAAAGTTTTCCATATTAGTAAGACATCGGTGTTTGTTTAAGATTGCATGCTGTCCTCTGTGTGTCTTGTTTTTGTTGTTATAATCAGCATCTTCTTTTATTTATATCAATAATCCCGTAAACATATTGGGCTGCTCGGTATATACGTCCCATTTACCACTATTTGATATATAACTACTATTTATAATATGTAAAAGTTATTGTATGTTACGTTATATACCTTTTTGTAAGACCTAGTTCAAGATTGAACAGAGGGATAATTAAAAACTCAAAGAACGTATTTAAACCTCATATGATATAAACATCTACTGTCCAACGTCCAACACCACGTCAATACTGTAAAAAGTAAAAAACAAAATAAAATGCATAGCTCCTTGAAAAATTCAAAACGTAAAGTCCCAAATCAAATAGCAAAATCTAAAGCTCAAACACATTAAATGAAAAGATAACAACTGTCATATTCCTGACTTGGTACAGGCTTTTACGTATGTAGAAAATTGCGGATTACCTGGTTTTATAACTAGCTAAACGTCTTCCTTGTATCACTACTATAACCAAAATAAATAGGTAAAAAAAGGTACGATACAACAAGGATACAAATGTCATAACTTGGTCCAGATTATATCTCTGTTCGTATTACAATTTTTATACTGAGAACTTGGAATCTCTTGAAGTGGTTCTGATACTGTAAACAAGGAAATTTTTGCGGCAGTTTTATTTTCGCTATTTTCGCGGTAAGAATTGGAACGTGAAAGTAAAACGACCGCGAAAATTTCAAGGAAACTCTTTTCATAAAATGAAGACTAAACGTTTACTTTTACAAATTGTGACTTTGATGGAGAGTTGTCTCATTGGTACTCATACCACTTCTTCTTATATCTTCGTATATGAATAGAATTTACAGAGGACTACTATATAACAATGATTTTAAAGATGACACATCTATACCTCAAATCATAACTGTATCTCTAAATGAAAAGCAATGTTAGAAATAAAGGAAACAGTAGTATACCGCTGTTCAAAACTCATAAATCCATGGACAAAAAACAAAATCGGGGTAACAAACTAAAACTGAGGGAAACTTGTTAAATATAAGAGGAGAACAACGACACAACATTAAAATGTAACACACACACACACACACACACACACACACACACAAACGGACTAAGCATTATAAGTCCTATCTTTAACTCAAGTCAGTAATTTAATTAACACGGAAGACATCTGAAGCAAGCATACTTTACGGCTATTGTTATGTAAACAACACTCGCTACAAATATGTAAATAAACTCATCATAGATACCAGGGCTAATTTTTGTATATACGCCAGACGCGCATTTCGTCTACAAAAGATTCATCAGTGACGCTCGAATCCAAAAAAGCCAAATAGAGTACAAAGTTGAAGAGCATTGAGATTCAAATTCCCAAAAGTGTTGTCAAATACAGCTAAGATAATCTATGCCTGAGGTAGAAAAGCCTTATTATTTCAAACAATTCAAAATTTTTTAAATAGCTAATTTATAAATATAACAATATCAATGATAATTCATGTCAGCACATAAAGTGCTGACTACTGGGCTTGTGATAAATGACACCTGTCATTTAGCTATAAAAGTATCATACGTGTCACGGTTCTTGTCTATCCCAAATTCATGTATTTGGTTTTGATGTTATATTTGTTATTCTCGTGGGATTTTGTCTGATGCTTGGTCCATTTCTGTGTGTGTTACATTTTAGTAATGTGTCGTTGTTCTCCTCTTATATTTAATGCGTTTCCCTCGGTTTTAGATTGTTACCCCGATTTTGGTTTTTGTCCATGGATTTATGAGTTTTGAACAGCGGTATACTACTGTTGCCTTTATTCATATCGTTAAATCTAATACACAGATTAGTTAGATAAAAAATCGAAATTAATTCACATATTTCTAAACTCGGGTGATTTTGAGCTTGACATATTTTATTATTTGAAGTCTATATGTCGACTGCTCAAGTTGTGTGCTTGGTCTTGCCATAATGTGAAAATATTTAACAGATTTTCAAAAGATTTGGTGTGCCTGAGGCACTTTTCAGGATTTACCTTCATTAGAAACACCAAGGATGTATAATTACTTGAATATGACTGTAATGAGCTATATGCCATCAAACGAGACCAATAAGGTCGATCTGACGGATGAAAATGGAACAAATTTAAGAAAAATATCACAACCCTTAAGAAGTACCGACGTACTGACTACAGGATTGATGATACTATCGAGGACTAGCGTCTACTAGCAGTGGCATATAAACCGTTAATGTACATGAAAATGGTGCGTCTGAATTAAGTTGATATAGAAATCATAAATGCTTCTGATATTGACTTAGATATGACATTTGCATAAGTGTTGTTGAAGTAAGATAGTATCCCATCACAGACATCAACTCGTTGAAGATTTGAAATCTTAAAGAAAGGTATTTTTTTAACCTATACATTGCATATGCCAGTTCCAATCCAACACCGTCATCAGTCGTTGCTTTTAAATACGTTTTCGAATAAGAATGCTAACTTTTTGCTATACATAATTTTCAGAGCTCAACACTTCGGGAGAACACTTTTTGAAAAGTTTCTTCGACAGAAACTATACAAATGAAACAATGGGAACAAATGGCTCAGTTAGCAGTAACGTTCAAGAAGGCATTAAGGGAGAAAAAGGAGATGTTGATGAAAATGGACTACCAGGTATTATGGGAGCGACAGGCAAAAAAGGTGGGTGTGTAAAATAAGAATAATTTCATTTATTTGATTATGAATGTAAATACAAGTAAATTATCGAAACACTGATCATCATTTGATTGTTTTTTTTCACAGTTAGAGCATTAAGTACAGCATTACAGGTTTAAGTTCAGTCTAAATTATTTCTATTTGCACATAGCTTCGATATAGTTAGAGTCCCTATTTAATCTTCTATATCCAGTATGGAGAAACATATAAGCATCGCCTGATATTAGTAGCGGTCCATAAATAACAACACTTTTTCCAATAGACAATTACACCCAATTTACAATAACCTTGACAAATCTCACTACTAGCCTTGTTTGTAGTCTGCTCGACTGTCTTCTCTATTACTTGATTGTCTATTATTGTCCTTTGTACCCTAATAAATTCTTTATTTAGTAACGCTTCGAATACCGGGAAATTAGTTTGTTTGGTGTATAAATCTCATCAATTACTCGATTAAGAACTCTTTGTTGCCTAATCTTGTTTGCTAAGGAATCACATGTAACTCTTGAAGACACGTTTGTTTCACGTGTATTTTTTCGTTTGAAATGTTTCACATAATGTTATATCGGGCCCTTTATAACTGATTACAAGGTATCTAGGGCCAGTTTCACAAAGCTGTCTTAGGACTAAAACATTTCTTAGGATGGTCTTACGACACATCTAAGTCATAAGTGGGTTTCACAAAGCGGTTCTAACTTATACAATTCTTTAAATTGGTCATAAAGTTAGGACTACACGAGAGGTGTCTTATGATGGTCTTAGGATAGCCATAAATTTAATTATACAAATTACACTATTTTTTATATTAATTTTGCAAATTGTGTTATTATTATTTAATTTACATAGCTCCTTTTCTTTCTCGCAACTAAATTTTTATAGGTTGACGGATTACTAACTATGATTTATGGTTAGGACTTAAAAATGAATAACCTCACCCAAACCGAATGAAAATGTACATTTTACCCAACACAATTCAGTAAATAACGGAGTAAATAAGTAAAAAGTAATGTTTGCACGTCAAAACCGTACAATAGTGCTTATAGTGATTCTTTTCTGAAATGTATTTTTTAAGGGGAAGGGCGATTGTACATAGCTAGGCTATTGGAGATCATTCAAAGTATCATAGGGTGAAGGGGTTTCGTATGATTGCTTAATTTCTAATATGCTGCATGTCTGCAAGTTATCTTAAAAATAGTTTTTAATATATGAAACAATTAACAGCAAAAGTAACCAAAAATACAGGATCTACACCCTTAACAAACCAAATGTTGCTTATTCTTTATTTTTCTTTGTTGTGTCATATGTTCTTTTGTTTGTATGTTTGTCTTTTTTCATTTTTAGTCAGGCATTGTCAGTTTGTTTTCGATTTATGAGTTTGACTGTCCCTCTGGTATCTTTTGTCCCTCTTTTACTGAAGCAAACAATGGACTCCTGACGAAGAAATTGTAAACAGGACTTTAAAATAAATAAGCATCTATTAAAAGAAAATCTCTCTCTATGTATATATGATCTAATAATACAAAATTAAAGTTAAAACCAAATCCTCATTTATAAAACTCTTAATTGAGTTAACAAGAAGTTATTGGTCCTGATAAACGTATTTTCCTAATTGTTTGCTTTTCCTTCTGAAATTTAACATCAATATTGATATATCATATTCAAAAGGGGTGGTATGGGCTCAATTAGTCTCTCGTCTTGCCAACTTGTTTCTTCATTTGTATGAGACTGAATTCATACAAGAACTTCTTAGGAAGGCAGATAAGAAATTAGAAAAATCCTTTAACTATACTTTCTGATGTAAAGAATATGTTATCACACTAAGTTATTCAAAATTTGATGACTATGTTGAACGCATCGATCCCCTCAAAATAGAGATAAAGGATACCACAGATACAGTTAAGTCTGCCTCATATCTTGACTTACATCTACAAATTGACAATGAGGGTTGGTTGAAAACAAAATGTTACGACAAAAGAGATAATTTTAGCCTCTCAATTGTAAACTTTTCATTTCTATGTAGCAATATTACAGCAGCGCCTGCATATGGAGTATACATCTCCAAATTGATATGATATTCCCGAGCATATATGTCCTATCATGATTTCTTTGATGGAAGGTTGCTGTTCACAAGGAAGCTTTTACACCAAAAGTCGACGGATCTGCTTTCCCTTCGAGATCACCCCCCCCCCCCGTTTTTTGGTTGGGTTCGTCTTGCTTAATCTTTAGTTTTCTATGTTGTGTATTGTGTTCTATTATTTGTCTGTTTGTCTTTTTATTTTTTAGTCATGGCATTGTCAGTTTACTTTTGATCTATGAGTTAGGCTGTCCCTCTGGTATTTTTCGCTCCTCTTTTACACAGTAAAATGTTTAATTTCCAATTTTGACCTAAATGATTACGTGCAAAATGACAAGTAAAATGAGAAAAACACATTGACCTCGGAAAACATCGGTTCTTTGATATCCTGACATGTTAGGACAAGGAAGATAATCTGATATTCATAAGTATTATTATTTAATGTATAAAATAAAACACATGACTTTAAGTAGCAACAATATCTTTTAATAATGTGAAAATTTTAAGCGATATGTCAAAAATATGTATCATGTTAAGATGTACAAAGCACTTCATCTGATTCTACATATTTTTATAAATAAAAGCGTTTAAGGAAGTTTGCT
This sequence comes from Mytilus galloprovincialis, assembly GCA_037788925.1. Lineage (NCBI taxonomy): Eukaryota > Metazoa > Mollusca > Bivalvia > Mytilida > Mytilidae > Mytilus > Mytilus galloprovincialis. The sequence goes on from CM075334.1 coordinate 79,392,741, forward strand.
ACTCTGCTTTAAAATAACAAGCGTTTTATAACACTAGTATGTGTTGATGGGGGATAAATAAAGTAACCAATAAAACAAAAAAATATATATTAGGTCAATGTGCTTGTTCTCGAGATACATGTATTAGCAATTGAAATATTTGCGGGAAAATGTTCTCTCTTGATTTTTCATAGCTTTATTATTTTAAGTTGTCAAAAACTATTAAAAACATTACAAAGATTTTATAAGACTTTTGCAGTAGCTTATAATTATACATGTAAAAGATTTATAAAAAGAAAAATGGTGGCCAATGGGCAAATTTTTTAAGGCATTCAAATGGATAAAAACCAGAGGATACCGAAAATCTGACAAAAATCCTTAAACTTGACAGGCGAACATCCTTAAATATGAAAGTTAAAAAATTATTACTAAATTATAATCCTGGTACCTTTGATAACTAATTACCTACATTTATAATTTAGTTCATTTTGATTTTAACATGTTGTACCTCCATCCAGACACTGATATTCCTTTTAAGATTCGACTTCCATATGTGGGCGTTGATTTTTTTCATTTTGTTCTCTATATCTTATATACTTAATGCTATATCCACTCAAGACATAATTATTAAAACAAAGTTAAATTTTACTTTTAACTGTCCATGTCAATGCATTCTTTTTTTTTAATATGAGTGTCATACACTGATGAGTCTTTTTTTAAACTAAATGCACTTCTGGTCAGTTTACTTTCGATCTATGAGTTAGGCTGTCCCTCTGGTATTTTTCGCTTCTCTTTTACACAGTAAAATGTTTAATTTCCAATTTTGACCTAAATGATTAAGGTGTGTACGTGCAAAATGACAAATAAAATGAGAAAAACACATTGACCTCGGAAAACATCGGTTCTTTGATATCCTGACATGTTAGGAGAAGGAAGATAATCTGATATTCATAAGTATTATTATTTAATGTATAGAATAAAACACATGACTTTAAGTAGCAACAATATCTTTTAATAACGTGAGAATTTTAAGTGATATGTCAAAAATATGTATCATGTTAAGATGTACAAAGTACTTCATCTGATTCTACATCTTTTTATAAATAAAAGTGTTTAAGGAAGTTGGCTACTCTGCTTTAAAATAACAAGCGTTTTATAACACTAGTATATGTTAATGGCGGGTAAATAAAGGAAGCAAAAAAAAAAAAAATATATATGTTAGGTCAATGTGCTTGTTCTCGAGATACATGTATTAGCAATTGAAATTTTTGCGGGGAAATGTTCTCTCTTGCTTTTGCATAGCTTTATCATTTCAATTTGTTAAAAAATATTAAAAAAATTACAAAGATTTTATAAAACTTTTGCAGTAGCTTATAATTATACATGTAAAAGATTTAAAAAAAGAAAAATGGGGGCCAATGAGCAAATTTTTTAAGGCATTCAAATGGATAAAAACCAGAGGATACCGAAAATCTGACAAAAATCCTTAAACTTGACAAGCGAACATCCTTTAATATGAAAATTAAAAAATGATTAACCTACATTTATAATTTAGTTCATTTTGATTTTTACATGTTATACCTCCATCCAGACACTGATATTCCTTTTACGATTCGACTTCCATATGTGGGCGTTGATTGTTTTCATTTTTTTTTCTCTCTATATCTTATATACTTTCTGCTATATCCACTAAAGATATTATTACATAATAATTATAACAAAATTAAATTTTACTTTTAACTGTCCATGTCAATGCATTCTTTTTTTTTTTTTTTTGATAGGAGCGTCATGCACTGATGAGTCTTTTTTTTTAAACCAAATGCGCGTCTGGTGCAAATACAAAATGTGTATCTTGGTATCTATGATGAGTTTATTTCTATGTAGAACAAGACCGTAAGCGATAACTTTGAATACAATGAAGATTAATTTTTTGACTGTCCCTTTGATATCTTTCGTCCCTCTTTAATAGCAGGCGATGATCAAAACCCGACTCGAATTTAATCTTGTAAACATTTCTGTTATTCCTTGAGTATACTTCTTACAATTCTACGGCTACAGTCAAGTTGAAAAACAAATTCAGAATTTCGAAAATGAAAATGAATATCCGTGGTAATCTTCGATTAACAAATAAGTTAAGATATGATTACGGTCATTGCTGCTTCATATTTTGTTTTACAAAAGCTTACTAATAGTACATCTTTAAACATGCATATAAAACTGACAGATATATAATACTATTATTGCCATAGTTGTACACATTACAGGTGAAGATGGCGAGAAAGGAACGAAAGGCAATAAAGGACAATCTGGTAACACTGGTGAAAATGGCGAAAATGGTCAAATGGGAGAACAGGGGCCAGTTGGCAGCAAAGGACAATCGGGAGAAAAGGGAGAAAAGGGGCTTCTTGGTGCAAAGGGAAAATTAGGTGTCAACGGACCAAACGGCAACAAAGGCACCATCGGCGAAGAAGGTCAAAGAGGAGACAAAGGTTCAATCGGTAACAAAGGTGAAAATGGAGAAAGAGGTCAGACAGGTCCAATCGGTGACAAAGGTCAAAGAGGAGACAAAGGTGAAAATGGGATCAGAGGTCAGACAGGTGCTATCGGTGACAAAGGTCAAAAAGGAGACAAAGGTGAAAATGGGATCAGAGGTCAGACAGGTTCTATCGGTGACAAAGGTCAAAGAGGAGACAAAGGTGAAAATGGGATCAGAGGTCAGACAGGTCTAGTTGGCGGAAAAGGTTCTATCGGTGACAAAGGGCAAAGGGGAGACAAAGGTACAATCGGTGACAAAGGTAAAAATGGAGACAGAGGTCAGACAGGTAACAAAGGTCCAGTTGGCGAGAAAGGTTCTATCGGGGACAAAGGTCAAAGAGGCGATAATGGAATTGCGGGAAGTAAAGGTGGAAATGGAAAATTTGGGGACAAGGGATCAGTTGGTGACAAGGGTGTTGTCGGCGACAAAGGTCTAACAGGTGACATAGGTCCCACTGGAGAACCAGGCAGCAAAGGTCAATCCGGCCACAAAGGTGCTAATGGTGAAAAAGGTTTGAAAGGGTCATCTGGTGAATCAGGTAAGGATATAGTGTCTCGCAAGTCAGTTTTTGGCTGGATATTGGTTGTTTTATTATGTATTTATATTTTGTAGGAAGTATTTTTATTAAATCAATATGTGACATTTTTTTAAACAAATTATTTATTTATTTGTTATTTATTTATTTATTTATTTCTTAATACAAAACCCTGGCGGCGAATTTGATGTTTAACACCAACAACCAATCATTCAGTCGACGATAATCAGTTATGCTTATGCCTTAAAAGGTTGACAGTTGACTATTATTAATAACATTAACGATACTTATTTTCCTGCACCAGATGCGCATTTCGACAATACATGTCTCTTCAGTGATGCTCGTGGCCAAAATATTTGAAATCCAAAGCTTATATAAAAGATGAAGAGCTATAATCCAAAAGGCTCAAAAAGTATAGCCAAATCCGTGAAAGGAATCAGAGCTTTGCATGAGGGAGATACATTCCTTATTTTATAATAATTTCTAACATTTTGTAACAGCAAAGTTTAATAAAAAAAAAAAAAAAACGTATTTTCATGCCAGTACCGAAGTACTGGCTACTGGGCTGGTGATACCCTCGGGGACTAACAGTCCACCAGCAGAGGCATCGACCCAGTGGTAGTAATAACATTAACGATACTTATTTTCCTGCACCAGATGCGCATTTCGACAATACATATATGCATGTCTTTTCAGTGATGCTCGTGGCCAAAATATTTGAAATCCAAAGCTTATATAAAAGATGAAGAGCTATAATCCAAAAGGTCCAAAAAGTATAGCCAAATCCGTGAAAGGAATCAGAGCTTTGCATGAGGGAGATACATTCCTTATTTTATAATAATTTCTAACATTTTGTAACAGCAAAGTTTAATAAAAAAAAAAAAAAACGTATTTTCATGCCAGTACCAATGATATTTTAACTGAAATAAAAAGTATACATATATTTGATATGTTTACCTATAAAATGATTATACTTGAAAATCCTTATGGAAGTAAACAAACATTTTACTCTCAATTTTAAGTAACAAAGAAAAAATATCGTATCTCTTCAGTTGAATGACTTTTTGAATACAGGTTAAATTAGAACTTTATGAATGGCAAAAATAAATATCTGCTCAACAACTCTCAATGTTTTTTTTTTTATTATAGGAAAGGTTCCTGTGGTTTTATTTCGTGCTCGAAATGTGTCGCCAGACTCAGGTCTTTCGAACACAATAATTAAATTTCCTATTGTGGCTATCAATTCTGGAAGTGGATATGACAAATCAACTGGAAAATTTACAGCTCCCCAGTCTGGAACATATTTGTTTATATTACAAATATGTCCAGAAAAGAATCATAATGTGCTGATGACGTTGAGAACGAATAGCAACACCTTTGGGGTTCTTAATCAGAAAAACAGCCATGATGACGGTCCATGTATCTCCACTAGTGGAGTTACTATTTTGTTAAAGGGAGCGAAAGTCTGGGTATATTGTAAATCAGCAAGTTCCGGTGATTCAGTATGGAATGCTGGTGAAAACGGAAATAGCTTTTCGGGTGTCTTGTTACATACAGGAACTTCATAATTCACATCAAATAGTAACTGTACACTATAAAGTTTCTTTCAATACAAGCAAAACACAATATTTCGTCAACTCTATCATTTTGGAATATTTGTCAGGCTGTTCCTGCTGACCTTATATGCTTATGAAACTAGCCATTGTCATCATGAAGAGTACAATGGAATTGATTAACGCGCTAATGTACACATTTTACGTGAATATTCATTTCAATTAACTCTGGGTCAAAATATCTGTGGAAGGAGATATTTTCCGTATTGCTTACAACAGTTTGAAGAAGATCAGTCTAGCTTTTAATTCGACTCTCTGTTCTGGTGAATAGTTTGTCAGATTGAAACCATCCAACAGTTACTGAAATCGAATAGGTTTTGCAGAATGAAATAGTCTGTTATTTTTTTAGTTATTTTATTTACCCTTTTAAAATTTTGTACTTTTAGTTCGGCAATTGTTTTGCAAAAATCAGCATTTCATGAAACAACAACATTTGAACTCGCATTTGTGTCAATAGTGTAACAATCGCAATAATAAATGGACACGATAATTTCAGAATTGACAATATGTGGGTACTTAGTTAATGTCTTGATCTTTTTTGAAAACAAATTCTCGATCCGAGTCACACAACAAATTAGCATTATATTAGATAAGACATCAGCCCAAAAGATACTGGTCAGTGTTTGAGATTGGACTTGCTATTTTGAATAGCTTTATGGATAGATGTACACACCAGTTCAATAATCCTTTCAAGTATTATTTGTAGATAAAATTAGATATCAAAAGATAATTCGATAGCTGTATTTATCAAGACTCCCAGGAGGAATTATCTTCCAAAAAAGCAAAGTTCTGATTTGAGACATTTTTATACATAAAGCAACAGTAGTATACCGCTGTTCAAGTCATAAATCAATTGAGAGAAAACAAATCCGGGTTACAAACTAAAACCGAGGGAATCTCAACTTAAATTACAGGAAAACAACGAGACAAAAGAACACTGAAGCGCAACAACAAAAACAACAATGCAACATACATAAAAACGAACTTATAGATAAAAACTGCCAAAATCCGGATCAGTGACGTTCATATCAAAACAGTTAAAAAGCCAAACAAGTACAAAGTTGAAGAGTATTGAGGACCCAAAAGTCCAAAAAGTACCATGGAATTTCACAAAACACGGACAGAAGCTTTTCAGGTTTAAGAGTCAACTTATACATTTTGCCAGACTTTTTGTGCTCAAGAAATAGCATCGGAAGAAAAATCATATTTTTACAATCCATTTTTTAATTGTTCTTTACTTTATTTATTTTCTCTTGTTTAGTTAACGCATCAATGTAAATATAACGGAATTTGATGAGACTGTCATCAAAGTGAGAGGGTTAGCGCTATAAAACCAGGTTTAATCCACTATTTTCTACATTTGAAAATGCCTGTACCAAGTCAGGAATATGACAGTTCTTGTCCATTCGTTTTTGATGCGTTTTGTTATTTGATTTTGCCATGTGATTATGGACTTTCCGAATTGATTTTTCTCTAAGTTCAGTATTTTTGTGATTTTACTTTTTACTGTTAAATTGACGTTTTTCATTATCATTTAGATAAAGCCTAGATTTGAAATTTTAAAATTTTAAAAACTAATATTGAAAACATGCAAGATCACATTTAAAGGATAAACACCAAGATTAAGGAAACAAAGCAAACAAACAACAGTTCAAAGTACTACTCAGGAAACTCGAGGCTAAGCGACAAGAACCCCGCCAAAAACCTTGGAATAAACCTTGGGAGCTTTTTGAAACTTTAGATTAAAAAAAGTCATCAAGTCAACAACCGCTGTGAATATTGTTTTAGAAATTGTTTCCGTGAACAAGTTTGTACAACCATTCAGAAATGATTGCTCTAGATAAAATACTTTTGGTTTAAAGAAAGCATGTTTTGTTTAGCATATATCTCTACTTACCGGCATACAGTTAAACTAATTTATTTCTTAGGCCACACCAATTTAATTTCTTGTTCTACGGATTTTTGGACTCCAAAATTTGGGGGAGCGAGCGATTTGAAAATTTTAATAAAAAAATATTTAAAGTGCAAATTTTTGAGGCGAAGCTCGAAAAAGTAAAGGCGAGCGATTATATATATTTTTTTTGTAAAAATAAAATAGTAGGTTTTGACAATAATAAAACTTGATTTATAACTTGTACTTTTACATTTCTTTAATTTCTGAAGTATTTTTTCCCTGTTCACCAAGAAATAATTAAATCTGGTCTATGTATGTGTGACTTACAATGAGACAATTCTCCATCCAAGTCATAATCAGTTTGGGGGCAACCCCTTAATGTTATAAATATCCCTTTTACATGTTTTATGAGGGATCAATATAAGTTATAATATATTTGTTTGTACAAAAGGGCTCATATTTTCTCAAAGAACTATATATCTATCTAGTTTTAAATGGTCAAAACATGTCCAAGAATTTTGTAATATTCCTGGACTTTAACCATGTTAAATTAACACATTTACTTTAACAGATTAATGTTATTCAAAATAAGTGGACCCCTCTTTTAGAAAAAGTTGTTTAAAATATGATGTAACTCTCCTCTTTTTGAGTACAAAATTCTAAGTTTTCAAAGATCTTCAAAGGTTTTGTATAGAAGAACTATACAAATCCTTGGTATTTCTATTTTCTTTTCTACATCAGTAAAATGACCCCTTGTATGAGGGAGGGTTGTTCTCAACCTGACAATAACAAACACAGGTCAAAGTACGGCCTTTTACACGGGGCTTTGATACAGACCAAACAGCAAGCTATAAAGGATCCAAAAATTATAAGCGTACACAATTCGAACAGAAAAACAAACGATCTAATTTATATATCCAAACGGGAAAATACCAATGAATAACATCAACAAACGATAACTGCTGAACGACAGGCCCCTGGATCAATCAGGACAGGTGCATAAACATGCAGCGGCTATAGATAGTTTTGTTTTGCCAGCATACAATATAATTGCAGTTGAAGGCAAATCCTTCAGAAGTTCTTTGTACTTTATTCTATTAACAACGAACATTTTTTGATAGGGAAAATAAGTAAAGGGGAAAGAAACCAAAGTTGATATTTTTTTATAATATTTACAAAAAAAAAAGTGCGGGAAATAGACATGATTACATTTCCGGATGCGGGAAGCAGGAATATAAAAAAAATAAAAAAATTCTGTTTTGAAAAAAATAGGTGCGGGCGGGTCCGTCGAACAAGGAATCAAATTGGTGTGGCCTTATCGGAAACTTTCGTAAAAAAACTTTAGCACATTGTAAACTGAAACATCCTTGAGTATATATTTTCACGTAGATAATGTCGTCAAGTAAAATAATGAAATTATTTTTGCAAATTATTTACATTGATTTTAAGAGCCAAAAGCTGTTGGTCACGGACCAACATACAGAACTCTGATTCCATGGCTTGGTGAAGGATTGCTTACAGCAGGAGGGCCCAAATGGGCAAGATCACGTCGACTTCTTACACCGGCTTTCCATTTTGAAATTTTGAAAGGATACCAAACAATCAGCAACCAGTGCGTAGACATACTCATAGTAAGTTATTTTTCATTTATCAAATAGGCCAAATTTAATATGTATCACAAGAATGTATGAGAAGTACATTCTTGACTAAAACAATAATTTTATTGAAAGTAAAGCTTTACTCTGTCTTTCAGATACACTAGGATTCACTTTCGATTTAAATGTCCTTCAAAAAAGATTTTAACCCCAAAAAAATATAAACAAGTATATGAAAAATTTCAATATTGTTACAAATGTTGTTAAATCTATGACGCCACAAATACATACTGTTAATTTTTTATCGTCATATCGAATTAAAATCAATACTAAAATTAGTATTAATTGGACTGTAGTTTCATTTCTTGTTTTTTTTTTTTGGTTAATAAATTTACGTTTGTTCACTGTACTGTTAAATACAAACAAATTATGTGCAAATATCATATATTAATATTGAGAACTGATATTAAAGTGCAATTCGGTTGCTTTTGGTTTTTGATGATGTGTGTATTGATTTTATATCATGTATAGTGAATATAGTTCACGTAATTTATCTTCTGTATCTTTCACAGGATATACTCGAGAAGTATGCAGAAACTGGAGAAAGTTTTGATTTATTCCAACTCATTAGTAACTGTGCCTTAGATATTATTCTGCAGTCAGCATTTTCATATAAAATAAATTGCCAGCTTGATAGGTAAAATAATTTTACTAATTTTGTGTTTCAACGATTGAAGGTCTATTTGGAATTCAGTATTTCTATTTATTTCATATCGGTTAATAGTTATCAAAGGTACCAGGATTATAATTTAGTACGCCAGACGCGCGTTTCGTCTACATAAGACTCATCAGTGACGCTCATATCAAAATATTTATTAATCCAAACAAGTAAAAAGTTGAAGAGCATTGAGGATCCAAAATTCCAAAAAGTTGTGCCAAATACGGCTAAGGTAATCTATGCCTGGGATAAGAAAATCCTTAGTTTTCGAAAAATTCAAAGTTTTGTTAACAGGAAATTTGTAAAAATGACCACATTATTGATATTCATGTCAACACCGAAGTGTTGACTACTGGGCTGGTGATACCCTCGGGGACGAAACGTCCACCAGCAGTGGCATCGACCCAGTGGTGTAAATAGTTATCAAAGGTACCAGAATTATAATTTAGTACGCCAGACGCGCGTTTCGTCTACATAAGACTCATCAGTGACGCTCATATCAAAATATTTATTAAGCCAAACAAGTAAAAAGTTGAAGAGCATTGAGGATCCAAAATTCCAAAAAGTTGTGCCAAATACGGCTAAGGTAATCTATGCCTGGGATAAGAAAATCCTTAGTTTTCGAAAAATTCAAAGTTTTGTTAACAGGAAATTTGTAAAAATGACGGCATTATTGATATTCATGTCAACATTAAAATAAGTATTGGATAACAATTTTTTTTCATTTTTCATAGAGATGTTCCTTTATTAAAACATTATCCTATTTTAAATTTTATATTGAGGTTGTTGAATTGTTTGCCATATGTTTCCGTTTATTATAAAATTATAGAATTTTGTTTTTTGTTTTTAGATCCTGAAAAAATGCACTAAAATGAATGGCAGTGATTTTAGGTTATCACTTTGACTGGTCTTCATTCTTTCCTATAGAAATCGTACAACAACTAATAAAATTGAGAATGGAAATGGGGAGACAACAACCCGACCATATAACAGACAACAGCAGATGGTTACCAACAGATCTTCAATGCAACGAGAAATTCACGCGACCGGAGGCGTCCTCCAGCTGGCCCTAAACAAATATATTTACTAGTTCAGTGATAATGAACGCCATACAAAACTCCAAATTGTACACAAGAAACTAGAATTAAAAATAAAACAAGACTAACAAAGGCCAAAGGCTCCTGACTTGGGACAGGCGCAAAAATGCGGCGGGGTTAAACATGTTTATGAGAAAAAAGTTAGTTTTGAACAAATTGAGTTTAGAAGAAATTTTTAAAAAAGTATTTAACATGGTTCCTGAATGAAATGAACATACTAGTTAATGAAGAAGAACTGTTCATTATCATGATACATGGACCGCCCGAAAGTCCGTGGTATTTACTGCGACAGCGATAATAACATCGCCTACGGCTTAGCCATAATCGCTGTTTTAGTCGATACCACTGTCCTTTGGGCAGGCTATATATCACGATAATGACCAGTTTTTCAATAAATATAATGTAAACATTTCCCCAATTGATTCGATACTACAGGTCTTGTGTCTTCTTATATCAACATGACCATTTCTCAATCAGCCCAAGTTAGGAATACATTGTACATGATCTTCATTTTGTTACACATCACGTTGGTTATGTCGTGTACGCTTACTAGAGCTTTCTTACAAAATGACGAAAGGTACGAACGAACGTAAAGGGAGCACGTATTTCATTTCCACAATAACAATTTAGAGTCTTTACTTTATCCGGTAAAACAGCGTTCTTTCCTGGATCAAATTTATCTTTCAAAAATAAGCATATCGCAAATAATACACGCTTTTAATATAAGAAAACAAAGGAAAAAAGTGTCAAATACACTTACGTCCGATACGTTACTTACGTAAACCACGAGTACACAAATTTCCGCGGGATTATTTTAAGCACGAGTTTCATGATTAAAATTTTAATGGCATTATTGAGGTACGTTAGTTTAAATTTAAGGACAAGATTCACATTTGTTTTTATTTTTTATATTACACTTTCAGCAAATTGTTAACGTGAAATATCGAGATTTGCAAAACAATAATGCTGCATTGTTTTGAAAAAGTAATGTGAAATGAATTGTGATCAATTTTTTTTCTATCTGAAACTATAACTTTAAGTTATGATTGCAAATTTAGTTAAATATGAACGTTACAAAGTCCACACTGTGAAACAAGTATAAAATGGGGGGAAAACAAGTTATGGGAGCAACCAACTTCAAAAGAGGAGGGGTAATGTATTTTTCTTTTCTTGGTTTTTCGACGCTATAAAGCTATTGATTTTTTTTTCAAAATTTTAACACTATAGGGTAAAGGGAAAATCTGGATTCAGAATTTTTTGTTTGTAATCTGCATGACCACAATATGTGTTTGTGATTAAATTATTTAAATTATTTGTTTTACAAATTTTAATTGAAGTTTGAATTTACATCCACGATTCACAGGATCTTGATCATACTTTTGACAAATTTTAATCGGGAACGGTCCTGTCAAGGACGGCAGTAAAAATCGTGAATGTGTGACCCCAGCTTAAGGGTTTTTTTGTTTTGTTTTTAGGGGCATTTTTTCTTCTGAATTCCCTATATTTAGGATATTTTATAGAGTTATCTCCGATACGTTACTGACGTAAACCACGAGTACACACATTTCCGCGGGATTTTTTTAAGCACGAGTTTCACGATTAACATTTCAATGGCATTATGGAAGTACGTTAGTCTAAATTTAACGACAAGATTCACATTTATTTTTATTTTTTACAGTAAACTTTCAGCAAATTGTCAAAGTGGAATATCGAGATTTGCTAAAAAAAAAAATATGCTACAATGTTTAAAAAAAAAATGTTAAATAAATCTAGAAAAACAGATTTTGTATATCAAGAAAATAAATCTACAATTTTGTGGATTTTATGATGACGATTTAACAGTACACATGTTTGGAAGATAGACGCAAAGTTGTCACTTATCGTCCAGTGGCTAATATTTCATGAAGGTTCAGGACAATAGGCAAAACGTAATTATACACTAAAACAACCCTTCAATTGCTCCAGTGTATCATATATACACATTAAGGGGGGAGCAATGAATATTACTAGGGGAGAGGCGATGATTCAAAAGTTATTAAACGAGCACCAGCATATGGCATAGTTTGAAGATCATCTTGTTTTCTTCATTTTCATTTTATTATTTTGAGCGTTGTAAATTTTGAATCAAGGAAGTATTTGTGCTTTGATTTTTCTCATTTTTCTGTAAGGGAAGAAGACAATGTATTTGCTTTGGCTTTTTTTTTTTTTTAGGTTAAACAGTGCAACATTGTAATATTGAAGAGGGCCGGATTTTAGTCTATTAGGGGAAATGTTTTCGTCTGACTACTCTATATTTAGGATATTTTGAAGTGTTATCTCCTCCGACCTGGTGGTATCATATTTTAACCTATCGTACGTCCAGAAATCCTAAATATAAAATTTATCCCAAGAAAAATCCAATTTAATAAGTGTCGTTGCATGTAGGATAATTGTCCGAAGTTCCACGACTATAATTATTTAAATATGGCAAAAGAAAGGATCCCTTAAACGAGTCTTACGTATGATTCGTCAAGCATACGTACCTTTCGTCAATTTGTAAGAAAGCTCTATTTCGACGAAAAGTACTGTTCAATTTTTTTTATAATATCAAACAATTGATAAAATATTAAATCCTGAAATATTCGCTAAATTTCGTGGACAGATTCTAGGGAAACGTATACTTCAAGATCCTAAATCTAAACAGCATTTTATTAATTATATTATACACGAAGATGTATGCTGAAACGTTGTCTTTAAACTAACATCTCTGTAAAGCTCTCATTCAAATCACACATAGAGTGGAATCAAATTGCATTATTTGGTAATAATATATTTCAAATCAATTACAATAAATGAATATTTCATTATTTGTAGACTACAACATCCATATTGTAAGGCAATTACAGAGGTTACAAAACGTGTGGCTCGACGAAACAAGTACGTAGATCTACCTATTATTTACGTTTGTTTTTCATCTTGTGACAAAAAGTTGATACATGTTCAGGGCATTGCTTATAATCGTTTTTTTGTTTATTCCCTTTCCCTTAATTATTAATTGCAGTATTATTTCACGATGAATATTAATTAATTTATCATATTCATTTCACCTTGTAAATTTATTTCACACAATGAAAAGGCAGTGGCGGATCCAGTCATTTTAAAAAGGGGGTTCCCAACCCAGAGTAAAGGGGGGGGGGTTCCAACTATATGCTCCCATTCAAATGCATTGATCGTCCAAAAAAGGGGGTTGGACACCCCCCCCCCCCCCCCCCCCCCGATCCGCCACTGAAAAGGTTCCAATAAACCTTTTCTGTTTTAATGGTCATATTTTCTGTAGAAACATTCTTGAAACGACTGACACTAGTTGAACAATGAGCTTTTTGTTTTCTATGTTTCATAAAAAAAATATTTTGCACTCATCGAATGTGTCTGCGAATTTTTTTTAACGTGTTATATGCACAGATCAAACTCTTACGTGTATAGCATTTCTTTAACCGTCAGTCTAGAGTTATACCGTATTACAAGTAGAAAGTTGCTGATTTTTTCGATTCCGTCCTATCACATGAGTTTGCCTCAACCAAATGTTATGAAACTGAAACACAATGATCTAATAATAAAACTCAGGTTAAATTTTAATTTCGGTTGTGTCACTTTTACCGTTCTAGGGCTCTTCTAGATGTATACCCCTTTATTAGTTTGTTTGCAAGCGGGAGTATCATTTTTGTTCCATGGACACAATTTACTTTTTTCTGAAGTGCTCTGTTTTATCCGGAACGCTAACACGTACACATGGGAAAGCTATGGATGTATAACTACTGAAAACGAGAGAAATCGCTCATTCAACCTTAGATTTACAATGACTGCGATTACAACCTTAGTTTACTAAAACTTAGTTTTTTTAACAACAATCCATTGATCATCTTTGATTTCATCTATAATATGAGTTCCGACGGGAGATCATTCAGAAAAGATTGGGACTATATCCATAGTGTGGCAGATAATGTGATTGATAATAGAAAGAAAATACTTGTAAATGTAATATTATTGATAATCCTTTCGATGTAGATGTATATCAATATGAGTTTATGATTCTAGTCTAGATTTGGAAACGACATATTGGAATCTTTACGGGCTACTTTACATATCAATAAGTATAAATTATAACATGGTATCATCCCCATTTCGGCATCGATGCTTTAGCCGATATGGGTTGAGGGATGATACCAGGGCAATTATGGAAAAGACATGTTATAATCTATTTATCACATATTTCAGTTCTGCAGAAAAGAGAAAAAAAGTACATTTATTACAATTTAATGAAACATAACAGGTAAAATGACAGGTAAAATCTTAAATTTTTTTTTTATCTAAAAAGTGTTATCAATTGTCGTTAATGATGCAATTACGTCACGTCATTTTGAATCAAGGCACAAAAACCAATAACCTATTTTTCCCCGGGAAATTTTGAGGTTATTACATATGCAAAACTGAACGTATTCGTAACAAATATGTGATAATTTATTATACATACTTAGTTTCTATTGTTTTCCTCTTGGAAACACCAAGGTGTTTTGACACCAGTCATATATCTGTTATTGTGCTAAACTGGAAAACTGGCCTACAATGTGTATCCAGTAATTCAATAAATTTGATGGATTGGTCAATTAACAATCGTTACTGTTATAAGCATTGAATAAAGAATGTTTATGCTTTATATTCTGATTGTGTTAACTTAATTTGGAATTAACACTCCATTGCATTTAAACAGCGGCTATATAGGTTAGTTTGAACAAAACCATTGAAATTTGTGTATGTTGGTTAATCTGAGATCGAAATAAATCCATTTTTTATATAAAATGTAGCTTTTCTTATCTATACTGTAACATGAATTAAGATTTGGCCTTGGAATATTAGAGAAAAAGCTGATAGGAAATCAGAATGTGACCTGTTGCATCTTAGCGGTGATCAAATGCAAATAATCCTTATATAGCTGATACATTATTTACAGGAAAGTGGACAAAAGATGTTAAGAAACATTTAGACTTTTTAGATAATCTCCTCTCTGCTAGAGATGAAAATGGGATCGGAATGAACAACACTGATATAAGAGCCGAAGTTGACACGTTTATGTATGAAGGTAAATTATTCATTTATAGTTATTCCAGTATCAGTCGTTTGACAAAAGTGAGTTCCCACCCCACAAATGTCCTATCATTTCAACTTAAATCAATATTTTTTTTTAAATTATTACCAAGTAACTGTATGAGCGATTTTTATAAAATAGATACCATAAAATGCAGAAATGTCGTAAGTTTTATTGTTCACTTTTGTCCTATGACTGTATATTGGTCTCCGAGCTGTTGTTTTCTTAATATGGGTCGTCGAGGTTTAATATACTATATAGGTTACCGGGGTTTTGGTTTTTTAATATTGGTGTGTGAGGTTTGTTTTACATTTTATCGCTTGATGATGTGTGTGCTTTTATATTGGTCGTAGTTGGTTTGTTTTGCAATCATATATCAGTCAATGAGTTTTGTTTTATTTTATATAAGTCCCCGAGGATGTTGTTTATTCTATATAGGCCATCGAGGTCTATTGGACTATATAGGTGCCTGTGGTTTGTTCTTCTATCCTATGTCGATCACTAAGGTTGTTTTACTATATATCGGTCTCCAAAGATTGATGCCAATGTTGTCTAACGCGGTTTTTTTATCGTTTGTGTTGTCCTGGTGCTCTGGCGTAAATTCACAGGAGATTTACTTTGTTAATCTGCGGTTATAAATGTTAAAATACTCTACTTCCTTATATATGTTTGTATTTCTCTGTGCTGAGTGTTCTTGCGCTTGTTTGTACTGTATTCCTCTCACACTTTTAACATTGTGATATAATCAGTTGGTTTGGGTAGCCATATTATCAAGTTCAATCCACTATTTTTTACTTAAAATGTCCTCTACTAAGTCAGGCACATGGAAGTTGTTATCTACAGTCCATTTCCATATATGTTGGCGTTTGATTTTGCTGTAGTTCTGTGTTTCTGATGTTCCAATGTTTCCGCTTAATAGTTGATGTGTTTCCTTCGGCTTTCGTTTGTTACCCGGAATTTGTTTTGCTTAATCATATAATGACTATTGAACAGCGATATACTACTATTGAATTTTTTTATTTTATATCCGTCACTGATGAATATTTTACTATATTTAGGTAGCGGATGGTTTCTTTACCTAATATCGGTTGCCTAGAATGATGATTACTTTTAATTGGGTTTATTCTAATATCATATATTATTTACTACACATAGATCGGCATATATGTTTTACTTAATATTGGTTGATGAGGTTTGTTTTACTTTCTATCGGTCACTCAGGTTTATTACCACTTTTTCTTGTTAATAAATCATTGAAGAGAATAGCAAACGCGTTTTCTTTTTTTTAAAGTATTTCAAAAACAAATATTCTGCAGTATTCAAAGTTTGTAAATATCTTTGATGGGGTCGACAGAGGACATTTATCCAGTTAGCTAGGTTTTTTTGTTTTATAGAAGAATTTATAGTTGTGTATTTGAAAATTATACCACATCAATTTGTTTTTTCTGACATGTGATACTAATGAAGAATTAAAACACATAGTAAATTTCAATACAACCACGAAAACAATGTACTAACCGACATACATTATAATAACAGGACATGACACCACCACCAGTGCTATATCTTGGATCCTGTATGATCTAGCAAAACATCCAGAATACCAGAAATTGTGCCAGAATGAAGTGGACAAAGCACTTGAAAGTAATCCTGGCTTTGTAAAATGGTACGTTTTATATATAACGACTATAACGTTTGTCTATACATTTAAAATCTCTTAAAAGTAACAAACTTGAAAAAAAAGTGAACAATATGAAAGCAAACAGAACAACGCATCGGAAGAAAAACCGAATAAAAAAATGTCAAAACACGTCGAAAAGACAAAAAAATGTACAAAACATTACATAAAAACTGAAGACTAGGCTACACGAATATAAACATAAGGAAATGTGGCATCATTGCCTATGAGAGAACTATCCACCAAAATTCAAATGAAGTGCATGTAAGCAATTATAGGCAACCGTACAAACTTCAACATTGAAACATCAATACCGTCTAATCGGCTATAAAAGACTCTGACAACAAACGGTCTTATTTATTACAAAACAATTTACAAAAATAACAGTTATGGCAGATATGAACAAACCACGGAACTATAGGCTCCTGACTTGAGACAGGCTCAAAAAGAATATGGCTGGGTTAAACATGTAAAACAAACCACAGCAACCGAACCCTATTTTGATTATCAAAACACAATTCACCACATTTATCAGCTCAAATTAAACAAAGATAGTTTTAAATATACATATTATTCAAACTGCACTCAAAGTTATTTCAATGCTGCATTTTGTTCAAGACAAAAACAATTGGTAAATTGATTCATCTTAGTTAAAGTATTTTTTTAGGAGGATAAACAATGCTTACTGTCAGAGGACAGCAATTCGACTCAAAATTGGTTTCATGTTATCTACATGTTTGTGAATTTTTCTGAGGATATTGTCATTTTTACAGGGAAGATTTAGGAAAATTCGAATTTCTAACACAGTGTATAAAGGAAGGAATGAGGCTTCACTCACCAGTCCCCTTAGTTGCAAAACAATCTACAAAGGAAATCACAATTGATGGAACTACTTTTCCTCCTGAAACTTTTTTCCGTATCAGTATATATGGTCTCCATCACAACCCTGCTGTCTGGACAGATCCGATGAAATTTGAACCAAGTCGCTTTACAAAGGATAATGCATTAAAAATTGACACTTTTGCATTTACTCCATTTTCTGCTGGACCAAGGTATGGTTAATTTATTACACATACACTGTAACACGGAAAATATAAAAAAAAATGCCAAATCCATCTGCAAGTTTCACGCATACACTTTAATAGGTATAAAATAAAAACATACCAATAGATATAGGAAGATGTAGTATGAGTGCGAATGAGACAACTCTCCATCCAAATAATAATTAACAAGTCTTTCTTATTATGTATAAACAAATGCCAAGTATTTCTTATATATAAACAAATACCAAGTATTTCTTATGTATAAACAAATACCAAGTCTTTCTTATGTTTAAACAAATACCAAGTATTTCTTATATATAAACAGATACCAAGTCTTTCTTATGTATAAACAAATACCAAGTCTTTCTTATGTATAAACAAATACCAAGTCTTTCTTATAAGTGGTTACATATAATTGATATTAGTTTGACACTCTTTCCGCACAAACAAAGCATAGTTTAATGTTTATTCTACTGACAAAAATTTATTATTTTCTAGGAATTGTATTGGACAACATTTTGCAATGAACGAAGAAAAGACCCTTATAACCAGAATACTTGAAAGGTTATATCTAATTTATTATAATTTTAAAGATTTATTCGGTATCTGTAATATACAAGCTCTTTATTTCGGAAGTCAACGGAATTAAATGTTAGCATTACCCTCTATGAATTCACCAGCCGTTTAATCACATCAAAACACAAATATCATGTCTAGAAACTTTCAAAAAAGGTAAAACAAGAAGTATAAAGGAGTTATTATCTATTGTATTGTAAGCATTTCTCCTGTAAATATTATATGGTCAACCAATGGCGCACATCAAACTTACACGAGATAACATGTTTAATGAATATATGCATATTGATTTAATCTTGAACATCGATATACTACTGTTGCCTTTATTTATTTACCTCTTTGCTGTATATTTCATTATAGGCAATTCTAAATTTTCTTGGCTGTCAAATGTTTCGTTACATGCTACAAGACTTATGTATAACTGTTGTTCAAGTAAGTGTTATTTAGAACTTGACCCTGAACATGAAGTGTCTCCACAAATGGCAGCTGTTATACGATCTAGAAATGGAATCAAATGCCTTGCAAAACGGAGAAAGGGATAATTATAATAACATTACCCAACGTAGTTAACGAATATTTACAATCTAGTCGAGAACTCCAATGTTAAATGCTAGCGAAAATTAAACTGAACTCATTCATATTCTGTGCAGTTTAAAAATTTTCTACCTTGATGTCTCGACGAACTCATATTAGAAGTGGAATCGTCGACCCCACTTGTAAACATTTTTGAAAGGAAACACACATTCTGATCTGAAAATATTCTGAAAGGTTGACCTACATATTATGCATGCATAGCAATCAAAATCAGTCTTTCGGCTATTTATTTTTAAATTTTGTCTTTGATATAATTTCCACCCACTTTGCTTGCAATTTGTTAAAGTCTGTTCAATCTTTTAGGGGCTTATATTTGACTGTGCTAAAACTGAGAGATATAAATTAAAATACGTTAAACGTTAATTAAATGGAATGATTGAAAAAGATGTTTCTGGTAGGAAAAGAAGAATATTCAAAAGTACGAATTTGATTTGCCATTAAGTTGTCTTTTAAAAAAAACAAAAAAAAACACATTAGGTCGAAACATAAATGTTCACTCCATATACACCGATTTTCCCTTCGGAACATTCTGTTTCCTTATATAGAAATTTGAAAAGTTATCTCAATGCAACATATTAATAGGCTATTTGCCAATTCCCGTAATTGACCCTGTAATTAGAGATCCCTCTTTCGGTTGTCTCCCTTATGAGGAACATTAATTTTCATTTATAATGGAGAGCTAGCAGAACGAGCAAATTTACCTGTGTGTAATGTGAGTAATCTTTAAGGTTTTTAAATCTTTTAATTACATTATTTTTTTGTTATTCTGAAAACTTTTGACATCAGAAGTTATCTTTTATGAAAAATTAGTTAAACCGCCGATACATCACTTTCAATTCATCAAACTTTGCATTGGCAAAAGCCAATTTTGTCCGGTATGGAACCAGTCTACGATTGACAAAGGGAAGTAATTTGTTTAAAAAGTGTGTAATAACAGAATCAAATCGGTAA
The DNA here is from genome assembly GCA_037788925.1 of Mytilus galloprovincialis. Classification (NCBI taxonomy): domain Eukaryota; kingdom Metazoa; phylum Mollusca; class Bivalvia; order Mytilida; family Mytilidae; genus Mytilus; species Mytilus galloprovincialis. Next base: position 79,412,672 of record CM075334.1, read on the forward strand.
TTGGCAAATGGACTATTGCACCCAATTGATTTATGCAGACAGAACAATCACTTTTCGTATAACAGATCTGTTTGGTAACTGTGTATTACATGTTTTCCCTAATAACAACATTCATTGATTAATTGAAAACAGTTCAAATTTGATGAAACAGTTATTTGGTTTTATATTTAAGGATCCTTAGAATTCATGGTTTATGAACGCATGGTGTCCAAATAAATATTTCGTAGTAAATGCAATAGCCAATGATCAGCATTAAATATAAAATTGAGAATGGAAATGGGGAATGTGTCAAAGAGACAACAACCCGACCAAATAAAAAACAACAGCAGAGGGTCACCAACAGGTCTTCAATGTAGCGAGAAATTCCCGCACCCGGAGGCGTCCTTCAGCTGGCCCCTAAACAAATATATACTACTCCAGTGATAATGAACGCCATGCTAATTTCCAAATTGTACACAAGAAACTAAAATTAAAATAATACAAGACTAACAAAGGCCAGAGGCTCCTGACTTGGGACAGGCGCAAAAATGCGGCGGGGTTAAACATGTTTGTGAGGTCTCAACCCTCCCCCTATACCTCTAACCAATGTAGAAAAGTAAACGCATAACAATACGCACATTAAAATTCAGTCCAAGAGAAGTCCGAGTCTGATGTCAGAAGATGTGACCAAAGAAAATAAACAAAATGACAATAATACATAAATAACAACAGACTACTAGCAGTTAACTGACATGCCAGCTCCAGACTTCAATTAAACTGATTGAAAGTTATGATTTCATCATATGAACATCAGGCACAATCCTTCCCGTTAGGGGTTTAGTATCATACCATCATAACATATATGAGAAGAACATAACCCGTGTCATGCCAACAACTGTTTTTAGAATAAATGTGTTTAGTTCCGATGCAAAGACCTTATCAGTGACTCAATATTAACGCCAAAATATGCAATCTTTAATGACTTGACAACAGTATCGTAATTATATCCCTTCTTAATAAGTCTATTCAAAGGTTTTGTAAGTTTCTGAGGTGAATACTGACACCTTTGTGCTTTATAAAGAATATTTCCATAAAAAATTGGATGTGAAATACCTGAACGTATTAGAAGTCTGCATGTTGAGCTATATTTACGAATGATGTCTTTATACCGATGATAAAATTTAGTAAATGTTTTGACTAGTTTGTGATATCGAAAACCCTGGTGTAATAATTTTTCAGTAATACATAAATTTCTCTCGTTAAAATCTAAAACATTGTTACATACACCTAGATATACCTTTAGGTGTAATACCACCAAATCATGGTGCGTCACATCCGGTTGCATACGAAAGTAGGTCTAAAAAAATATTCCCTTGAATTTGACCATTGTAGGTAATTAATCCTACATTTTATTGCAGTAAAACTATTTCTGTGTCATAAACATATGTCTTGGGTATTTCAAAACACCATTATTTTTTATTTGTGATTTCTATAGAAAATTTTGTAATCTTGAGGTTACATGGTGACTAAACCTTGTACACAGATAGAATAAGGGGAGAAATTTGATTGGTTAACTTACAATGATGGTTATTTTCTTATATGCAATGAAATGTTATGTGAAACTTTTTCTATAGAACTGGACAGGATAAAACTTTACTCATGCCAAGTATTTCTTTATTTGAAACAAAGATAAATTCTGCACAATTTTTTGAAAAGTGCAAATTTAACAAAGACTAATAGGGGAAAATCAATGGTGGTATTACACCTATAATTCTGGATCTGTTACAAGTTTCTGTTACAGATATTTCAATAATCAGTAGGTATGCAAATGAGTTGATGTGTGCCCTTCCTACAGGTAGACTTGGATAATATACACAAAACATTTTCAGAAACCAAAATCAATCAGCTAACTATAAGTGCCTAATTTTCACGTTAAAAGGACAATGATGATCAGCCACGCAAAGGCTCATATTTTAAACAAGTCATAAATCGACTATGCCCCAGTAATCATGAAATAAAGGAGACTACTAAAACTAGATAGCTGGAGCTTTTTCTTGTATAAATTTGCACAGAAAAGGGACTTTTAATTAAGTTTTCTTATACTCGTGACAAATTAAGTTTTATAATTGTCAACCTCCCATCCATCAGTGGTAACATATCCCCTGTTTCACCGTAGGTTGTTAACATATGCATTGACACTTTTCATGCGTGATTGTTGAAATACTACTGACTGTATTTACATGGACGTGATCCGAGCTAAAATTACATTAACTGCGTTGGAAAAAAGCAAAATATAGCTGCTCCTACAATCCTGTTCTAAGCTTTTACATCTCTATGCAATTTATCTGTACAATGACATAGGATATAGTTCCTTGAAGCTTCTATCGATGAAATCTTACAAATGAACTTAACTCAATTCGATAATGTTTAATTGCTAAATTCTTATACATATATGTTTAGTACACATGATTGGTAATTTTTCTTTAGATAAACCTGCAAACTATGTATACAAATCTTACATTTGTAAATTTCACATATCAGCTCATATTTTAAGCATAGAAACAGGCAGCTATTATATATATATATAATGTTGATAACAATATTATAATATGTACAAATTGTAAATGAAAATTGTGAATGAAAACTGAAAATACTTTTTTTAATATCAAAAATAGTCAAACAAATGCGTACAAACTTATCCAGTTGTTATCTCTCAGAAATATTAAAGAATTAAATAAATTAGGTAAATGTTTAAAATCAGCAGGAAAAAACTTAAATTTTGATTGCAATTATATAGAATTTGTTTTGACATTTTATGTTTATCAAAGTTTCTCTAATTCTTTGTCAATATATCCCTTTCTGCACCCATTGTATAAAAAATATTAATCAACGTGTGGTTCGTTTGATCTCAGTTCTTCATTGGTTAAAATTTGATTTTTCTTGCTTTACTCTTAATTTCCTATTGTGAGGGCATAAAAAAATGCGACCATGTCTGATGACGTCACATAGAAATAACACATCTTTTTTTAAATCGTTCGAAAAGAAGGATAATATTTGCCTGTGTATTGTTTGCAAATCATTAGAGAAACAGATTCCACCACCAAATCTCGTGTAATACGATATATATCCACTCTCGACAGTTAAATTTTAAATTTGAAAATTTAACTGTCTCGAGTGGATAAATATCGTATTACACTCGATGCAGTGGTACAATCTATATATATATCATTCTACGCTCGTATTTCGTATATATTGTATTATTCCTTATATTTTATTTCATGTACACATTATATTTATGTATTATGTAGCTCAAGAATATTTTGTAAAAATTCTTTTTATTGGTGCATATAACAGTATAATCCTTATGTGTATATCCTATAAGCTGTATTTGCTTTTGGAATAAAGCATTATTTATAACAAATGCATTTGTCAAAAACAATTCATTTTATTTAAACGAAAAATAATAAACGGAGTTTTAGAAGAAAACAAATAGACTTAACAATACAAATATATGTGTATGGGCCTATGCATAATGTGTCGTGTCGATCAATTCCACCTTACCATTACTCCTAATGTGTTACACCTTTTAAAATTTGCTAATGCCATGGCGTCTTAAAATGAAAAAAAAACAAGAATTTACACATAAACCTTGCTTATACTTACACTGCACGTATTCCGTGCTCGCAAAATTGTTTTTGTGAGGTGACATATTACAATTATTGATTAAAAAGGGAAAAAAATCCAGATACCAAACTTTATGAAAGAATTATATATACAAGAATCATTCTATTTACAGATAGCACCACAAACAATAATTGTCACAGTCACACAAACAATTGTCACAGTCACAAAAACAATTGTCACAGTCACACAAACAAATGTCACAGTCACACGAAACTAAACTATTTGTCCAATTCCTAACTACCTTGCTGCCTTCGAAAAGTACATCATAAATCATTTCATTACCAACATGACTATGTACAAAGAAGTGTCCTGAAAGTAACTTATTAATCACGAAACAAGAACGCCACCTATCATGTTACTTTTCCAATGAGACTCAAGAAAGCTGGTGTCTGGGATGTTAACCGAAAGAGAGCTTGATTCCTTCAGCTTTACAAACACTGAATATACTTTTGGCTGACAAACAAGAGGTCCCTCTTTGTGTCCTATTGAATCAGAAACGATTAAATGTCCTTTTTCTTGAATGTTAACTTCATTCCGCGACTTTGAACAACGGTCTAGACTTCGAAATTCTACATGTACGTAAATCATATAAAGTCCAGATGTTTGAATGGTTAATTCATTGGTATTAGAATTCCTGTTTGTTAATAAACTTCGAAGCTTTACTAGTCCTGATAACTTTGGACACTCTGCATTTTCTAAATAAATGGAAGAAATATCAAATCATTATTTTTTTAATCGTCGTTCATGCAAACGATACAAACCCTGTAAGAGTATAGTTATGTATAAAATTAGTTACATGGTATGCCAGTGACCTAATACGGTATATATACAGTCAGTAAATTCCATATGGGTGAGAGCGAAGCTCGAATCCCCAAATGGAATTTACTGACCCCATATATACCGTATTACGTAACTATAAAAAAGAAGATGTGGTATGATTGCCAATGAGACAACTATCCACAAAAGACCAAAATGACACAGACATTAACAACTATAGGTCACCGTACGGCCTTCAACATAGCACACTATGTATCGAATTTATCTTACCGACTATTTTAACGTGTGAAATTTAAACTAGTGACTTATCAAAGTGAGCAAGTCTTCAATACTGGTAGCATTAAGAAACTACTTCCACTGATTCTACAAAAACAGATGCCAACAATAACAACTTGTTAGGTTTAAATGTGATTTATGAATTTATTTCAATCTTAATCATCAATTTCTTCGTCTGTTGAAACCTTTAAGATTTTTTCTCAGTACCGTTTTGTTTTTATAAAGGGACGTAACACCACTACTAACCGAGTATGAAATAAGCCCATCCTCCCTTCTAACCTAATATGGAATATAAAGGGACGTAACACCACTACTAACCGTGTATGAAATGAGCCCCGCCTCCCTACTAACCTAATATGAAATATTTACAGTCTCCACGCGGACGCTTTTAACCAATCATATTCTTAGAAATGTATAGGAGGTAAGATAAATTATATTCTGACTGTTCTTTTTTGCTTCGATATTATCATATGATAGAAAATTACTTTTTATAAACAGAAGAAGTTTATTATTACATGATCACCATTATTGTCAGCGCTACTTTGATATAAAATTATGTGTGTTCCAATTAAAAAGACAAAATATTCTACCTCTATCCACAATAAATAAATTGTTCATGTAGTGGAAATTCAAAATTCTCTACCGTCATACTGCTGAACTTAATACTTGTTTTACATTTTGTAATAAAGTAAAACTTTGATATTTTAGAGACAATATATTGATAAGATATTAATATTCGATGAATGTGAAAGAGTTATGCTGAAGTCGACGCTTGTGTCCACTTTACCTTGCTATAAGGCATAAACTGTTTTCCCCTAAAATCCTCAGAATAGCTATGTCAAGATATAGAACAGTCATAATTAAGCTGGTAAGGTAAAAGATCAAATTCATTTAGGAATCAATTATATATAAAAACTTAGTTATAAATATGTAATATCAAAACTTTGAAATAAAACAAATGCTCTAATTCTAGAATGCACTCTTCAGTTGATATTCAAAGGATTACCCATAAAAGTGTTTCCGCTTACTTTGAATGATGTGTAAATCGCTAAGAAAGAAGAAAAAAATAGAAATGAAATGGGTTAATGACAATTATTGAATTGAAATCACGAATAAAAATACATATGTACTGATCATCATTAGATTCTTCTTAACTGCAGCTTTGGATGTGTCTTTGTCATGTCTTTTTTTTTTTTTTTTTTGTTATTCGGAACCAAGATGTTGAGTCCAGTCTGTTAACTTTAGGAACAACAAAATTGAAACGGCGTGATCTAGTTTTATGTTTGTTAAAGATCGTTTTTTAAATTTGAGGAATACTGTTAATGGTCTTATATGTATGTCCGCATCTTAATTGCTTCACTTTACTTTCAAAATTTAAAGGACAGCAATTTGATGTTTAATTCTGCGTATGTTCTATCAGTTATAACATATGTAGCGGTTAAAACCCAAATAATATAGCTTGACTTTTTTAAATATAAAAATTCCGGCCAGTTTTTTTACGTATTTGTTTTCTGGTCTGTTAGTTATGCTTACATGGCGACTCCTAAACAGTAGTATGTGCTTAATTTTGACTGAATTACTGATTAGATATTGCTATCACAGAACCTATAAATTCCTTTACACTATACTTGACCATTTTTTTCTCACGTGAATTGATATCGGTTCGAAGTTTTTTTTTTATTTTATGTTCCTCTGTGAACTTTGAACATTTCATTTTATCTCTCAACACTCTTCTAGCAATCAAACAGACAGAACTACCATTAACAACGCCATCTATTTGAAATAAGTCATTAGAATTTTGTATTATTTGACATGACCTGATAATACATATATCTATTTCGTTTTAATAACTTGAAAAAAAACCTAGTGTACAAAATGTACGTATGCGGATCCAATGTACATGTAGGAAGACATGAAAAATAAACACGTTTTGCCTTAGTTATTTACCGTTTTTACTGGAACTCTGTCCTTGTACATACTCATGGAAAACGGTTTTCTGTTGTACATTGATATTGTCAGAATGTGGAACTAATCGTCGTTTCGAACTTAGCGTCATCTGCAATAAAAAATAAAATAAAAAGTTTATATAATGTAGGATAAGTGCCTAGCTGTCTTCAAGTAAAAGAATCTTTCAGCAACTCTCTTAGATTCGTAGATTGCATGATGCAAGGCAAAATCTCTACCACTATTCTTTATACTTAAAGAAAAAATAGCTTCTCTTTCCATTCAGATGAATTCCCAATTCCCTAGCCTTCATTCTAATCACTTTAAAGTTTGCTATGCAGTATCGGTTTTGCACATTGTTGAAGTCCGTATGACTACCGGTGCCTCTAGTTGCTATGTATAATGTCATTTGGTTTCTGATTGGTAATTGTTTAAAACCACATCTCCTTATTTTATACTGGTCTGCAAAACATATTTTTTCTATTAATTTAATTTGTTCTCATCGTATATATGCATGCAACAATCAATTAATCGTATTGATTGGCCACTTTCACCTACACCTACAGTTTTACATAACATGCGAGAGAATATAGTTTCTTTGCCAATATACGTAGAAAGATTATTGTCCTTTGACTTTACGTCATGGAAAAGGATGCATTTTTAAAAGGTCAAGAGCTTTCTTTCTTTAGAAACACGATCTTGGGGCATTAATTACCATTTCTAGTTAATATATTTTGTAATACTTTCTTTTTACTTATTTGGCCTTTTTCCACTAGTTTTTTGTTACTAGCAATCGGCCACCCGAGCATATTACTAAAAGGATGAACATATCAGTATAAAAACGCTGAAAATATAATAAGAATGTGAAGTCACATATTATAGATTTTTAGGAAGAATGTTAATCATTCAAACATTGTTATGTCAGTAAAAACACGAAGTAAAGCTGGCAACATGTGTAAGACTAGTACGGATCACTACTTTAAGAGGGGCGTAAAGGGGGGGGGGTATCTGCACGGAAGAACGCGGAATAAAATTGCCATTTCACGATGAACGAACAAATAAAAATTTCTTGCACGTTGATCTTTTTACCGATTTCACGAAACACGGTGAATAACGAACCTTTTTCACGGCTGCACGTGAAATAAAAATGGCAAAACACGTTGCACGAAAATAACCCTTTACCACCCTCCTTTAAATGTGTATTGCAAAAATGAAAAACATTGATTGGTAAAGAATCTCAATATAATCTCGTAAAAGAATTCATGGCTATACTTTCTCTTTCGAAGATAAATACTAACCATATCAAACAAATGCCGCAAATATTGTGAATTCTTTAAACAATGAAACGTCCAGCTATTGAGTTCCCTCCCTTTGTTAGTGCCTTTTGGAAAGTGAATACAGAAGTCGGATTTTGTATTATGTTGATATTTTTGCATTTCACTTTTGCTATACATTTTGCTTTCCAACAGTTTAAGATCACATATCATAAGTGTAACAACTATGAAATTGATCAGTAATGTGACACACGAAAACAGTAGTTTTAAGTATTCGAGGTTACACCATTTTGGAATTGTCCATAACTCCTCTTTAACATGATTAAGTTCTGAATGATCTGTTACTTTAGACCTCCTTTCTTCACACGATTCACAATTTTCTATATCCATTTTGCGCGTTTCCACGTAGCCATTGTAATAAATCCAGCTGTTTTGAGTTTGCCTTTTAGTATGCAACCTTCTTACAACTGTTTTTAATAAATGAAGTAGTTGACCTAGCATTATGGTTTTATAATCAAACTTCTCAAGTAGAAACAAGCATAATTTTACTCCGATTCTGAAAGTGCAACATATCGTATCAAAAGCCTCAATATGACACACATTTTGGCAGTTTTTGAAAATGCAGTTTTCTACTTTCAGTTTCAGTTTCAGTTTTAGTTTCATTTATTCATTTTATATACGATCAACTTTATCTTTATTTATATATACATATAACAAAACCATTGTTAGCGGCCAAAATTTTGAAATACGTATGAATATATTGTAAATGTTTTTTAAACTGTCTGGTATAAATGCCAAAAAAATACGTTTAGCGTATTTAATGTAAACATTTGACACGAACTCTGAGGGTACGATCGATCTCCGGTTTTTAGAAAATCTTGATAGCTAGGACTTCCCAGTTTTATATCTGACCTATATATTTCATAATGTTCTATTTATATCATGCGCTATTTGTCCTTTAAATCTATTTTATTTTCGTAATGTAGGAGTAATTTCTTTGCAGCTGCATGAATTTTATCATAAAAATTATGTGAAACAAATCTTTACCGTGCAGTCCCCCATGCCGGACTTCCCTCAAAATATGGATTTCACTTTATATATATACGTGATCATACGTATACATCAAAGTTGTACACTTCTTTAATATATTTATATATATTTTCTGCTTTAATATTCTTAAAAAAATATAATGCTTATATATATATATAACATGTTTTTCGACTTGGGTTGCATAGGAGAAATGTTTGGTACAAAATGTCACGGCTGGTAATCTACACACGTGAGGCCCCTCATGGGGGGGGGGGGGGTCCTAGTAATCACATAATCACCATTTTTTTGCCAATATAATCACATAATCATTAAATATTTGCTTATCTTTAGTAATCAAATAATCATAAACTAAAAATACAGTCCTAGGTAATCAAATAATCATGAAATATTTGGCTTAATAATCAAATAATCATTAAAAAAACGGCCAAGTAATCACATAATCAAAAACCCCATGAGGGCCCTCACACGTAGAACAATTGGTTTCTGCAATGAAAACCGTGAGAGGATTTTCCGGTTATGCTTTAGTTGGGGAGTTGTCACCGCTTCGAAAGGTATGTACCTTATACGAACGAGCTATTATATGGTTGACATTAATGTAAACGGAATAAATGAATAAATGAATAACTCGATCATGAACGACCTCGCCGACTAGGAACATCCAAACAAACCAAATAATGGGATCAACTGGAAATATGGATCCTACCCAATGCGACAAGTCGTCTCACGAGACATAATCGGACGTGTATTGTTTTGAAAACATATAATTACATGTGTCATAGGATATTTATTGTATGAATGGAACTTGAATGTTGCCCTGTTTGCGGCGGGCTCAGTAGAAAGTGATAGTCTCAGGGAAATAAAATTCCCGCTATAAAGTTAGTCACGTGTCTTGTACCTAGTGATGTAAACTTATAAAAGTATACGCACATACAATAATTTCTCCCTAATTAATGTACAAAAACAATGAACGAGCAACAAATATGTTACACAACAATAAACGACAACAACTGAATTACAGGCTCCGATCTTGGGGCAGGCATATACTAACACAATGTAGCGGGGTTATTCTTGTTCGAAGGATCCCAACCTTTCTCCTAACTTTGGACAGTGGTGTACGTAAAAGTACACTAAGTAAAGACATACGAGTACTCACGGTTACTGACAGCTATAACAAATAATTAAAAAAAAAAACTCCTGCATCTAAGACTAAATTATCTATCAGTTCACGTCAAACATTTAAACGGATTTAGTCTAAAAACGGTATAATCAGTCAGAGAAAATATGACCTTGTGCAAAGTCAAGATACAGGAATCGACCGAATGTAGATCCATGAAAGTGCTTATGTATATAACAATAATATTTAGTTTGCTTTTAATTTACTGTTAACAAAATTAATATCAATCCCAATAAAAACAATATTGTAAGATCTTATAACAGTGTTGAATTGATAACCTTTTAGAATAGGTTTATTTAAAGGATCGATAAGTTTACCAGGATCGTTCATAAATTTCCGGGCACTGTAAACAATATCTCCGAAAAAAATGAGGATGTGCTATCTCGTTTGAAATATCAAATTTTACTACATGTATAACCATACTTCAAAACCAAATTTTCATATCTATGGAAGGATATCGTAAATGTCTGGGTAATTTGTGGTAACGAAATCCCTGACTTAATAATTGACCAGTAATACATAGATTACCATTGTTAAAATCTAAACCGTCAGAACAGGCACTGGTATAGCGAACGAGTTGTGAAATGTTACACCAAAGGTGCTTGGAATGTTGCTGTTAACCATTTACAAATATGGAGTCGATGCAAATTATCAATCAAAAACAGAAAACAAAAAATGTCTGTCATCATTTATTCAAAAGCAGACACAGTGAAACAATGAGACCTTGATATATTTCTTAGAAGTCATCAAATTAGACAAATACGAGAGAGATTATTAATAACTATACATGGGAAAGACATTTTACATACCCAAGGATTCATAGAGAATAATTGGATGTGATCACTACATCAGACTCCACCTGATAAATGACGATGTTTATTCATATCCCCACTGTTGAAAAGTCTAATTCACGTTTGAATGCATAAAATAACAATCAGGACCCAGTTGTTCAACTCTCGATTAAAATTTATTATTATACCTCAGTATTTTTGTTCTATATAAATGTCTGCTGTTTTTTTTAAACAATGTTGATTGCTTCAAAGGTTATTATTTTTTCAACTTTTAAGCTGTAAATGGCACAAACAAGTAAGCTATAACCTTTGAATTATTTTCATTTCTAAAAGCTATAACCTTTGAATTATTTTCATTTCTAAAAGAAATTAGAATAGATATAAACAAAATCTGAATTGGTGATATGAATGGTTTTATTTTTAAACACGCAGGGTGATATTGATTTCATAGAGATGCAAGTCATTTTATTCTGAATTTTAGATTTGGTTCTATGGAAAATTTGCCTGATATTTAGAAAAGTAAAGTTTTGATTGCACTTATTCTTCTCATATAAAAGTTGATGGGTGACATATTGGTTAAATGGTATTACATGCAGATGCATTTTGTTATGTAAATAATTTAGTTCAAGTACGAAATTAAAAAAAAAAAACTTGTACAGTAATGTTACAATGTGCAATGGACAAGCGTTACTAATTTCTATCGTTTTCTGACAATTATTTTTTGTACCTTCGGTTTTCTGTATTGCATTGATAAAAACTACATCGGTGCTATTCTTGTATCATCTTGGTCAAGAACCAAATGTGGCAATTACGTCATTCAAAATAATATTACTTTCACAGACAGACGAACACACGGACATATATACAGACACCTGGACAGAAAGACAGACAACCATAATAAGTCCCGTAAACGGGCGTATAAAAATGTAAATATTAACAAAAAGATAATATTCAGATGAATTAAACTTTTTATGAAAAAATTATGTTAAAACAAAAACATTAATGATTCCAAAATGATTATGCAATTTTCTTTGTTCTCTTGGATAATGATCGCACATTCCTTATTTTCAAAAGTTCCTCATAACATCATGGTCATCTCACAGCTAGAAAAAAATGTCATGTTATATTATATATTTTCGGCAAATTTCCTACGTTCCACCTAGTCTTCATATGGAAGTTGATGGGTGACATGCAAATATACCGTCTTATTGGAAAAAATCCATAAAACTATAACTTTTCAATATATATTAACATAGTATAATTTCAATGATAATAGTTTGTTCCAAGTTATTCGACGGATAATATATTTATATATTAGTGTGCTGACAAACGACAAAAACAATCTGATTTCACATTTAAATTATTTTGAGCTTTTCAGAAACCATATTTGTTTGTCCATAGTTTCTTATATATGAAGGGTAACATCAATGAAATAGCAACCAATTCAAAAAAATAATAAAGGGAGGGTAATAGATTGAAATGATATTTAAGTTATTTGTCTCTATAATTGATAAAGTAAGTTGTTAACAAACAAGATAGTGCAACTAGTTTGAATTCGAACTTAACTCGCATGCCCTTAATAGATTATGAACATCTTATTATGTAATTAATTTAGTTCAAGTTCGAAATTGAAAAAGTTACAATGTGCAATGGACAAGCGTTATAAGTCACTATCGTTTTCTGAAAATTATTATTTCTACCTTCGGTTTCTGTATTGCATTGATACAAACTACCGCTATGCTATTTTTGTATCCTCTTGGTCTAGAAAAATGTGGTAAATCGTCATTCAAAATAAAATTACAATCACATTTAGTAACATGTCTTAAATATCTGTCGTACACCAACTGATTATAGCTAGTGTTCCAAAGGAAATGTTATGTCATATTGAATTTCTTTCGATCAAGTAAAATACTTCCAAAAATATTCAACATGATATTGTGGATCTTTTCTTAACAAATGTTTCGTTTATTTATTTTATAATTCATGTAATAGATCTAAATGTGAATTAAGACTTTTCATTCAACTACATACGAAACTAAATAACATTTACAAATTAAAAAAAAAGCTGAAGAAAAATAAAGTATGCGCCCATCTCTGTTGGATTATTCGTACCATGATATCTTGACTTGTGAAAAATACTTGTCTATTTTTATAGTTCGGTTCGTTCTTATGTTGTATTGTTACACCTCTGTCCCAAGTTAGGGGAGGTTTGGGATCCCTCTAACATGTTAAACACCGCCAAATTATGTATGTATGTGCCTGTCCAAAGTCAGGAGCCTGCAATTCAGTTGTAGGCCTTTGTATATGTGTTACATTTTTGTTTTTCGTTCATTTTTTGTACATAAATCAGGCCGTTAGTTTTCTGAATTTTTTGAATTGTAAATACATTGTCATTTTGGGCCCTTTTATAGCTGACTATGCCGTGTGTGCTTGCAGGAAGTACTGTGATCTATGGTTGTTAATTTCTGTGTCATTTGGTCTCTTGTGGAAAGTTGTCTCGTTTGCAATCCTACCATATCTTCTTTTTATATGTCTAAATGTCAATTGCCGTCGACTTAATTTGCTTGGTTGCTGTCTTATTGAAGTGGGTGTCATATTTTGTATTTGTAGTTGCTATATGGTGTAATTTGATCATATTTCCATTACTTCTATTTGATATCTTGTCTGGTTTTTAAGCAAATAAACATTACACATAAATTTTATTCGAATAATGGATTTCTTAAATTTGATCTGCGAAATAGTTTTTTTCATAGTCTAAATTGTTGCATATTTCACTTGGTTTATTTGAATATCAAATAACCCACATTTACCTGTGTAAAATAAGTGAAGGTTGTGTGATATGCGTTTTTTAAATAAATTATAAATATGAACAAAATTTTCGGAAAAAACTTTCGAGCTCTATTTTAAAAACTGATGTTATCCTAAATCCCTTTCATGAACATCCGCATATAGCGTATAATTTGTTCAGGAATTACACAAATATAAAATTAAAACTCAAATTACGTGGATAGTTATAAAGGGTAATTAGTATATCATGTCCTAAATTGAATCCCCGTATGACTCACAATTCGATTTGTAGAATATGTTGTGATAAGTTTGTCAATGTTTTACCTCTGTGACCGAAAAAATTACTTCACTAACACATTTCTTAGTGAAAATTGACTGCATGGGTATATATAACTCATCATATCCAGGATTCAAACTGTGTTCGCCATACGCACGTGTTGTCTACGAAAGACTCCCCCTTGAAGCACGAATGAGAAAAAGTTAAAAAAAAAAAAAATGAAAAAAAATGAAAAAAGAAAGTACGAATTTGACGATAATTATTGTCTTATGAAAAGTCGTTCAAAAGATATGAGTGGCTTGCAGTTGGCCTGTTAGAAGGTTTCAACCTTACAGGGGAAAAAAACGTTTGTCATAAAATTATATATACTAACGTAAATCATGAACTAGATTTAAACGAAAATATGTTCTCTTAGTACTTAAATGACGCCAACAGAATTTTATGAAAATGATTAAATTTTTGTTTTCAATTGTATAAAAGGTGACAGAATAGTCAAGGACAAATTCAAATGTTACCTTCTAAAAGAAAACATCTCCAGCTCCATTCGAAAGATTTTTAAAAATTAAGAAAATGTGTCATTTCAACTATCAAATTGTTTGTGTATATAACTGGTCTTTTCTCCGAAATTGTGGAAGGTTCTTCATTGTTGACAGAACACAGTACTTTCTATAGACAGATAACGAATAATCGATTTCAATGTTTTTATAACTAGTTCTAACTGTCTACATGAGTATATGTCATTATTTTATGAAAGGTCATTCAAATTCTATGGAATCTGATTAGAAGAAAACTTTTTACTTTAATCTGTACACCTCAATTAGGATTATCTTTAGTCGAAATTATCTCCCCATTATCCCATCTATTTTGTTTTAATCGCGAAATTGGAAGACATTGTTGGGACAACGTGCTGTCAATTCTGGTCTTGAAAACCGATAGATTGATCCACTTAGCAGCATTACTATTCCTTTAAATGCACATGGCTTTGTATTGTGAAAGACAAATGTATCTTCTAACTATTAATCATCATGTAATGTACTTCTACGCCTTTTGTCTGATCGGTTTATAAATATGAATTTTCGAAAGTTAAAAAAACCATTAAAATAATTCTAAAATTTGTTTGTGGAAGAACAGACTCAAATGTACAGATGTTGAAAAAAAAAGTCTAATAATACACACACAAAATTGGATTTTTTTCAAAATATGCATTTGTAAGATTCCCTTGTCAAGTCTGTAGTCAAGGGTTTGTTTTGTTATTTTGTATTAAAAATTTGTTATTCAAACACACCTACTCTGTTGTTATGGCTCATTTGAAAGATATTTCGCTTGACTCATATATTTGATTTTGATACGGTGATTTTTTTATGTTACTGTATCAAGTTGAACCCTAACATATAAAAGTATCAGAAGCTGAACCAAGCAATATTTTTGCATTATACGTTTTCAAGACAAGACAGTCAACGCAAAGACGTCTAAACATATACAGGTGTAACCGACTTTCTCTTTGCGATGAGATTATTGTCTTTTTTTGGATCTTTTTCCGAAAAACTGTTGCCGGGGCAAAAGTTGCGAACTAATGTATCTTTTATCTTTTTGTTGATCTTTTTCGGCGGAATTTTAGTAATGCTTTTATGATCGACTGTTTAGAAAAAAATTGTTTCAATTTATAAGGATACAAATATTTTGAATCTCTGCAATATAAGTTAAATATAATCACGTTAAAAGATGCAACAAATTAGAAATTAAACACCTTGGCTACATTAAACTTTATTAAGGCTCATAGAAACAAGTTTTAACAAAATATTCACAATTAATATATGATATGCGAACTTGGTCATCTTTACCTTATATCAAAAAGATTTTCAATTCTATTGATTAATTTCAACTGGATATCAGCCTGACCTATTATTTTCACTGTAACAGTAATGAATCATTTTTTCCATTTTTTCATGGAAGACTCAAAGAAGGGAATTTGAAACTTGGAGAACAATTAATAGACATTTTAGTAACTGTGAATGTGAATCCAGGAAAGTGCTTCTGACGCATAAATTTTCTTAAACGTCTTTGTATAGGGTTGCAGATAACTTAGAATTTTGAATATTTTTAGATATTTTATTACTGTAACGAATTAAAATCTTATCTGTGAATACGTTCGGTTTTTTTATTCATATAAAGTTAAAAGACTTGATGAGAATCAATCAGGGAAACAGTCTCGACATTTCTCCATCCTGAAAAGTTTGTTTTCATTTCAAACTGTTACAATTGAGATCACGAATAAAGTAATAAAACTACATGAACCGATATAACTTACTTGTTGTCTTATCGTCATTTTACTTTTGATCAAGGTTCAATGGATATACTTTGTTTTCCTTTACTGAAGTTAATCTTAGCGTCGTAGTTTTAGACAATATTATTGGGCAGACAAAAAAGCAATCTGTTTTAACCATTCATTTAACTGGACTTTACAGACACCCAGATGACCATATTGACTTAAATATGAAGGTTAACTTCAATGAGGCAGCAGTAAAAAAAAAGTAAATTTTAAGACATTTTAATGGAAGGTTAATAGATTGAAGTAATATTCATATAATTTGCCATTATAATATGTAATAAATAAGTTGAAGCAAGATATTGCAACTAGTTTGATCTCGTACTTAACTCGCATGCACTTAATAGATTTGGAATATTTTGCTATGTAATTGATTTAGTTCAAGTACGAAATTTAAAAAGAAACTTATACAGTTACAATGTGCAACGGACAAGCGTTAATCATTTTATCGTTTTCTGAAAATTATTATTTCTACCTTCAGTTTCTGTATTGCATTGATAAAAACTACCTCGGTGTTATTCTTGTATCCTCTTGGTCTAGAAAAAATGTGATTAAATCGTTATTCAAAATAATAGTACTTTCACATTCAGTTACATTTATTAAATATATTACTGTCATAAACCAAGTGTGTATAGTATGCGTTCCAAATAAAATTTTAAGTTGTATTGAATATCTTTGGATACAGTAATAAACTTTGCAAATATTTAACATAACATTTTGGATCTTTTCTAAATAAATGTTTCATTTATTTATTTTAGAATTCATGTTATAAATGCGTCTAAAACAAACACACAGTAAAATACACTGTAAAACTCAGTTCAAAAGGAGACCGAATCCGATGTAAGAAAAGGTAACAAAGAACTAATATACCAGCTTCATTTGATAAGTTTGTAAAAAATTAAGAAAATATGACATTTTAGCTATCAAATTGTTTGTATTTATAACGGGTCATTTTCCCGAAATGGTAAAAGGTTGTTCATTGATGACAGTAAACAATACTTTTATAGACAGATAACGAGAAGTCGTGGGAAATGTTAATAACAAGTTATAATTGTCTACATGAGTATATATCATTATTCTATGAAAGGTCATTTAAATTCTTTGATATCTGATTAAAACAAACTTTCTACTTCAGTCAGGATTCTCCTTCGTCGAAATTATCGCCCCATTACCTACCTAGATTTTTCTATCGCAAATTTGGAAGACATTGTAGGAATAACGTTTCATTTATTTATTTTAGAATTCATGTAATAAATGCGTCTAAATAAAACTTTATAAAAGAATAATCATTAACTACATAAGAAACTAAAAAATATTTACAAATTAGAAAATGATTGAATATTGTCCTTAACACTTTGGTAAGCTTAATTATACCGTGTATGCTGCACACAACTGTTTTTCCCTTAAATGATATACTTTATGATCGATGCATTAGGTTCGTCACGATATAAGTTTGAAAAGGCTTACAGGAGTAAATTCAGTAAAAAATCTCCCATTGACTTTAATGCTAATCTATGTATGGAATTAAATTTATACCTGATTTACCTTTAGTAATTGGAAACTTTCATATAACATTCATGAAAGTACAAATGTAGCCCTATCTTTTGCACTAATAAAGACATAGGCTCATGTGGCATTTTGGGGCATTCGCATGGCCTTGTTTACAAACAATGTAGATTCGCACTGAATTCCTATACTGACCCCCATTATTTTTCAACCCTGTAGTAAAAAAAATTAGTATATTCAGCATTTTTTTTTTTTTTTTCAACTCTAGTTTTGATCCATCTGCCAAAAAATATTTATTACAAAGATTATCTACCAATCAGAAGAGCATATGACTTCAGTGTTATACAGAAAGCTCTCCCCTGAATGGGCGGTCCCTGATTACGTATATTTATTTACTGAATTTACCCCTACAAAGGGAACGCATATATTAATATCATTTCTGAAATCCAACAGCAAATTACGACCAAATTCAACTATTTTGAATTTTAAAAACAAGATGTATACTTGTTCGTTAAATCAATATCACTATCATCTGTTCGTGTTATCAAACACATAAAATAAACCTTGATATTAAATAATCAAAAGCTGGTGAAAGATAAAATATTCGCTCATCTCTGTTGGATTATTCGTACATTGACTTGTAAATACTGCTTGTCTGATTGTTCATTGTCATCGTTATTGACTATACTTGAGATGTCTAAATTTGTTAACGTAATTTGCTTGGTTTCTGTCTTATTGAAGTGCGTGCCATATTTTGTATTTGTAGTTGGTATATGGTGTAGTTTGTTCTTATTTTCATTTCGTCTATATAATATATTTCCCTGATTTTTTAGAGTAAATGGACGTTTTGAAAACAAAACTGTACGACAAAAGAGATGATTTCAGCTTTCCAATTGTGAACTTTCCATTTCTAAGTAGCAACATTCCAGCAGCACCTGCATACGGGGTATACATCTCCCAATTGATACGATATTCCCGTGCTTGCATTTCCTATCATGATTTTCTTGATAGAGGGTTACTGCTCACAAGGTAGTTATTAAACCAAGAGTTCCAAATGGTGAAGTTGAAATCATCACTTCGTAAATTTTACGGACGCCATCACGAGTTGGTTGACCGTTATGGAATAACCGTTTCACAAATGATATCGGATATGTTCCTTACGTTGTAACTACAATCCCCTTCCCTTTCATGAATGTGACCTACCGAATTAGACTATTTACCGGATTTGTAATCACATAAGCAACACGACGGGTGCCACATGTGGAGCAGGATCTGCTTACCCTTCCGGAGCACCTGATATCACCCCTAGTTTTTGGTGGGGTTCGTGTTGTTTATTCTTTAGTTTTCTATGTTGTGTCATGTGTACTATTGTTTTTCTGTTTGTCTTTTTCATTTTTAGCCATGGCGTTTTCAGTTTGTTTTAGATTTATGAGTTTGACTGTCCCTTTGGTATTTTTCGTCCCTCTTTTAAGTCACATAATTTTATTCGAATAATCGCTTTTTAAATTTGATCTTATAACCTCTTTTTTATAACCTAAATTGTTGCATAGATCACTGCTTTATTTTAATATCAAATAACACACATGTACCTGTATTAAATTGGTGAAGGTTTTGTATGAAACGTGTTTTACATAACTTATAAATATGAACAAAATTTTATGAAAATATATTTGCTAGCTCCATTTTAGAAAGTGATGTTATCCTTAATCCCTATCATGAACATGTATATGCCGTAAAACTTTATAAAGATTTACACAATCAAAATATAAACCGAAGTAAAGTAGATAAAGTCTCCCGACTTTGGACAGGCACAAAAATGCGGCGGTGTTAAACATGGCTAGTGATATGTCAACCCTACTCCTATACCTCTAACCAATGTAGAAAAACAAACACACAGTAAAACGCACAGTAAAACTCAGTTTAAAAGAAGTCCGAGTCCGAATAGGTAACAAAAGAAACTAAACAAAATGACAATGATATATAAATTAACAAAGTACTTATATACCAGGATTAATATTTTGTGTGTCAGACGCGGGTGTCGTTCACAAAAAAGTCCCCCTTCAGCTCAAATATAATAAAGGTAAAAATGCCAAACAAAGTACGAATTTAGTATCTTATGAAAGGTAGTTCAAAAAGTATGAGTGGATCACAGTTAGCCTTTACGAGGACAAAGATTTTGACCTACCCAAAAATACCCGTTTGCCATGAAAATATATCAACATGGATCAAGTAACTGCAGATTTAACCCATAATTAGTTAGGTTAACAATTAAGAATTGTCGACTGCATTTCCTAAAAATGAATTTTACTTTTGTTTTCAATGATATTAAACTTAACAGTTGATCAAGGAAGAAATACAAATGTTACCTCCTAAACCTCTCAAGCTTCTTTTTAAAGATTTGTAAAAATTAAGAAAATGTGTCATTTCAGCTATCACAATGTTTGTGTTTATAGCGGGTCATTTTCCCTAAATGGTGGAAAGTTGTTCATTGTTGACAGAAAACAGTCCTTTTTATAGACAGCTTACCAGTAGTCGTGTGCAATAAAATGTTAATAACAAGTTATAATTGTCTACATTAGTATATATGATTATTTTATGAAAGGTCATTCCAATTCTATGGAATCTGATTAAAAGAAAACTTTTCTCTTCAGTCAGGATTCTCCTTCATCGAAATTATCTCCTCATTACCCCAACTTTTTTTCTATCAAGAAACTGGAAGCCATTGCAGAAATAACGTGCTGTCAATTATTCTTATTAAGTATTTCATGGAAAAGCATACTAAAATGTGCAGATATTGAAAACGAAAAACAATTGATTATACATAAAAAGTGCGATTTTTGAAGATATTCATTCATAAGATCAACTTCTATATAAGACAATGTGTGTAACAAGTCAGGAATATGCCAGTTGATGTGTGTTTGAGCTTTTGATTTAGTCACTTGATTAGGGACTTTCCGTTCAGAAGTTTCCTCGGTGTTCGATAACAAAATATTTTCCATTCAAATACATACCAATTAGGCCATCCTTGCCTGTTTTAAAAAGATTTTCAATTCTATTGGTTCATTTCAACTGGATAACATCCTTACCTATCATATTTACTGTTATGCATCTTTTTTTCATGAAACTCTCATAGACGGGAATTTGAAACTTTGACAAATGAATCGTCAATGTAATCGTAACTGTGAAGGTGAATCCAGAAAGGCGCCTCGGACGTATAAAGTTTAAAAAACGTTTTTGAATAGTGTTGCAGATATCTTAGAATTTTAAATATTTTTAGAAATTCTGAACTGTACTTAAAACATTGTTGTGACGTCATTCTACTGTTTTACTCGTTCTTTATTTCAGTGATTGGACTATCATTTACCTGTAAGAAACCATTATGTTACCTTTAGCTGTCCAATATTTTTTAGGAATAGCCCTCTTCTTTCTTAAAATATCGGATGCTAAAGGTAGCATAACTGATTCTTACAGGTAAATGATAGTTCAATCACTGATCACTGGTTCGCGCAGACACTGTCAAATAAAAAAAAACTATTTTAAATTACCCCAATTGTTTTCATCATGTAAACAAAACTATAACCAAAGAACAAATGACAATTAAAAGAAAACATTTTATTAAAGTCACCTTCCAATACAATAATTTTGTCACTCATCAAACCGGTTTCTTGAGGAAAAAAATAACTTTCAAATTGATTTTAAACACTTCCAATACATATATCACAGCCATTTTTCTCATGTTTTTGTGTTCACTATCCATACTAAGTTATATTTCTTAGTATGGATAGGAAAATTGGGTATTTTCTCTTAGTCGTTTAAATCACTCGAAACTAGGTGAGACATGCACAGTTTTCTTAGTGATAGATATGTATTATAAATATAGAAAATTGATAAAAAAAAAATATCTGTATCATATACCCAAGCGCCTGTGCTTTCTTTCTGTCAAACAAACCAATCGTGTGTCCGATTCGCACTTTGTTCGCAGTGATCGTTTTATAAAAGTTTTTTTTCAAAATAAAATCAAGACAAAATTGCGTTTCGATAACATTTAAAAAAACACAAGGTACTTAATACACAAATAAACGAAAAAAAGACCAACACGACCATGCAGAAAGAAAAAAACACACACACAGGAAACTGTTTGGGGGGGGGGGGGGGTATTTTGGTGGTACCATTTGGGTTAACAATCTCTTGAAAACTTTGACAAAAGAATATGACTGATTGCATGCTGTAATCTCTTCCTCTTCATTTGTTCATATTAATTATATATTTGAAATAAAATCGACTGCGGTGCACTCAACAGCGTTCAACAAGAACATGTCTTCGTATGCTATTCTTTTTCTCTCATTGATTCATCTAGTGATCTAGTAAAACATAAAACCCTAAAGAAAAAAGAAACTAATAGGATAGGACTACATTTTAAAATATAATATATATAAAACTTGCCATTATTAGATGCTTTGACTATATCCTCTTTGTAATCCACACTGAAATAATGTATCTGAATAGATTCTGAATACAGATTTGATTTTAATTCAAATTTTGAAACAACACAATCACTAATAACGACATCTCTTTCTTGGTATTTGCATTAACAATATAATGTCATTGCATTATCCATTTTGAAAGACAAACCGTATGTGAAGGTATTCACGGAAACTATGAGTGGAAAATATGAGTAGTCCTTGCGCACGCAAAAAGCATGAGACGCATATATACCCTGTGTCTTATCATTAAGTTATTTGATGAACCTTATTTTTCATGTAGCAATACATGTTGTCTACCTTTAGCTGTTCTTTCCTTTTGTTTATTTTTCTTAAGTTGAGCTACTGTTTAAAGGGGCCAACATGTAGGATATATTTTAATAGAAAGAAAGTTTATTCACAAAACAATTTTCATACTTTGTGAAAATAAATCTTTGCTTGCATTTTCTTTTGTTTAACCTTTTTCGATGTGTTAAACAATGTTTTAAGTAAAATATAAGCCTCCAACAGTTCATTCTGTAAAATATCGAACAGGTCCAATATTTTACACAAATGGACTGTTATCGGCTTATATCCCTTACCTAATTAGGATCTTATATGTGAATACGGGGGGGGGGGGGGGGTCATATAAAGTTCAAAGACTGGATGTGAATCGCTAAAGGGAACAGTCCTTAAAATTTTGTTTTCATTTCAAACTTTTACAATTTCGATCAAGAATAAAGTAATAAAACTACATGAACCGAAGACAACTGTTATTGATATTTTGTCAGTTTAATTTTGATCAAGGGGGAAGTCTTTTTTCGAACATTTTAACATTACTGTTTCTTACGTGTTCTGTCCGATCCCGCGGTGACAGTTAGTTTAACCGGTTGAATCCAACATGCTTTAAAAAAAGCACAAAGTTCTTTACAAAAGTAAAAATTATAAATGATAAGATAAAAACAACCTTAAGTAATTTTACAAACACATACGTAGTCAAAAATACAATTTTCACTACAATGTCAAAAAATTGTTTACAAATATTTATGAAACAAATGGCGTTCCATACAAAAACGTAATCGAAAGAAGGGGACACTTTACAAAGCAAAAATACAAATTTTAGAGGGCGATACAGGCCAATTACTTACACTCAAAGGGGATTGGACTATTATAAAATGAATTTAACTTGCTTAAATGCCCAAAAACTGATACAATGTGAGATAGTCAAAATCTGATGTTTGCAAAGGCTTTTACGTGAAATTACTTCAAATCGTCATAGAAATCATTATGGAACTAGCTGTATATATCAAAATATACATAATAATACAAAAATATCATAACCTACAGTGTGGTGGACAATAATACGCCAAAAATGGATCCAAAGTTCTGAAGCGAGCATACACGAGTTGTGTTGATAAAGGGAGATAATCCCATAAAAAGCATGTATGGAAAGCATGTAAAAATGTTGCCGAACACTCCTCACCTGATATTAATATATAATATCACTATATTAAACATATAAAAAAAAAATTATGAATTATGTATGAACAAAAAAATCTTATCCCTAGCAGATGAATAATGTTTGATAAAGTCATTGTTCAAAGTCTACACTCTAAGCAACAGCACCATTTCGGAAATAGGTCTGGTGTAAGTTGAACCATTTCTTGCGACTCGGACCTATGCCTTTCTAACTCGTTCATCATGACCTGGTAGAGGATTAACGATAATGCCTGTTGGCCACTCATTTCTCGAAACGTTTTTGTCCTTAATTAATACTATATCTCCTTGCTTCACATTCGGAGAAGAATATGTCCATTTACGACGTGTTTGTAGAGTTTGAAGATACTCTTAATTTACTTTGATCCACAGTTGCCAGAAAATATCTGCTAAATATTGCACTCGTTTCCACTGTGCTTTATACAGATCCTTTGTATCAAATGTTCCAATAGATGCAGGGTAACAATCGGCTTTCTGAATGAGTAACATCGCCGGACTGAGTATTAAAGGCGATTCCGGGTCAGACGATACCGGAACGATCGGTCTACCATTTACTACGGCACACACCTCTGCCAAAAAGGTAATTAACACTTCATGTGTTAGATTTTTCGATTGTACTTCCAAGATCATAGAATCCAGAATTTTTCGGGTATTGCCAATCATGCGTTCCCACACTCCTCCCATATGTGAGGTATGTTGGGGGGGGGGTGAAAATCCATAATGTCTGTTTGTCTTCAAGTATGAACTGGCCCTTCTATATTAATCGAAGCAATGTTCAAATTGTCTACTTAACCCTCGGTCTGAGCGAATTTCCTTAATACTTCCTCGTAAGGCAATAAATCTACGTAGAGCGTTAATGAATGATGACGAGCTTAGTTCTTCGATAACCTCGATGTGTATAGCCCTTGTTGACAAACACGTGAAAAATAAAGCCCAACGTTTACTGTTGGCTTGACCACCTCTTGTTTTTCTTGTCACTATCGGCCACGGTCCGAATGTATCTATTCCAACTGATGAGAACGGTGGACTCGGAGATCAGCAGGTAAATCAGACACAAGTTGTTGTTCCTGTTTGCCACGTAACTTACGGCAAATAACGCACTTGTGTAGCAACGATGAGATTTATCTTTTCTCACCAACTACCCACAAACCAGCATATCTGAGTGTTCCTACCGTAAAGTGCCGGCCTTGATGCTTAACCTTACTGTGATAATGCCGGATCAATAGAATAGCGATATGGTCATTTCCTGGAATAATAAAAGGATGTTTTTGTTTGTAATCAATGTCTGCTCTACTAATTCGACCACCCAAACGCAACATTCCAATATCATCGATGAACAGATTCAAGTTTTGAATTCGGCTAGTCTTCGGTAAGGGTAACTTGTTCCTAATGCAATTAATCTCTGTCGAAAACACTTCGCTCTGGATATTACTTATAATAAAGTTTGCGGTAGCGCTGTATGATGTTGATAAATCATCGGTTTTGTCTTTCTGAAATGTCTTAGCAAAGATTTTGTCTTTCTGAAATGTCTTAGCAAAGATTTTCAAACGTCTGAACGTATTAACTAGAATTTTCCAAACAGAGAACCTCTCAATACGATGAGTAAGTGCAAGCGTACTCTTCTGTAGATCTGTTTTCATAACGTGTACGTTTGGTCGAATTTCTTTGTCCTGCTCTGTATTCAATAACGGAAAGTCGGTATAAAGTAAATCCTTTGATGATTCATATAGTGTCGGTGGACCATTTAACCATTGTATGCTGTCTTGAAGTTTGTCTGGCGGAACGGATCTGGTAGCTGCATCTGCAGGATTTAATTTAGTAGGTATGTATGACCACTGGTTGGGTTGCGACAACTTCCTTATTCTTGACACACGGTTCGTAACATACATATAGATCCTCCTTGTAGTATTGTGAATGTAACCAAGCACCACTTTGCTATCGCTGAAGAAACGAAACAAATTTCTATCAATATCGAGCTCAGAAGACACGGTTTCAGATATCTGAACCGCCAACGCGGCGGCACAAAGTTCCAATCTGGGAAAACTATTCCAATGGTGCAATGGTGCAACCTTAACCTTGCCCATGATATATCCAACGTGAACCACACCTTCAGTGTCTGTAGCTTTAAGAAAGGCAACAACAGCGATTGCTTTCTCCGATGCATCACAGTACACGTATACTTCTCTTTGACTCGCGTCTCTCTATGAGATACTTGCATAAGAGCGTGGAATTGACAACTGATGTAGTCCTTGTAAAGAAACTTTCCAGCGTTCCCATTTATCACGCATAAGTTCCGGAAGAGGCTCGTCCAAATTCTTTGTACTTGTCATTAATTCACTAAATGAGTAACTTTCCCAAAATCACAACTGGAGCAATGAAACCTAGCGGACGGATAAGATTCCTCGTTTGCTGAACGGCTTCTCTTCTTAAGACAAACGGTAAGTAAATAAACTCATCAAAGACTAAATTTTGTATATACGCCAGACGCGCGTTTCGTCTACAAAAGACTCGTCAGTGACGCTCGAATAAAAAAAAAGGTTAAAAAGGCCAAATAAAGTACGAAGTTGAAGAGTATTGAGGACCAAAATTCCTAAACGAGTCATTTTGCAAGTTCCAGTACGACCCTAGACTACGCTGCATAGGCGCCTCAGAAACACCAAGATCAATATCATTTAAATAGCTTGCTATGTCATCCTGAGAAAAGGCATTCATGACGACCTGATTGTTCGATGCTATTTTGTGTAATCGTAAGTTTCCTTCTTTTATCAAGTTTCCTGTGTTCTTTTCATGAGGTCAATAGTCTTGGAAGCTGTCGGTAATGCCATAAGTCCATCATCCACATAAATATTTCTGTTAACGAAATCTAAAACATCGGATCCATAAGTTCTTCACCAGATTGTGCGTTTTTCCATTATCCGTATGTGGCTACTGCCTGGGATGGACTGTTCCAAAAGACGTGTACTCGCATACGATATTCGATAAGTTCATTTTGCGGGTCGTTATCTTTATATCAAAAGAAACACTAGAAATTCCTGTGTCTCTCAGTCACAACAAAGCAATAGAACATCTGCTGGATATCAGCGGTGATAGCGACAAGATTTTTGCGGAAACGTAACGGAACACCCACAAGACTGTTAATTAAATCGGGACCAGTAATGAGGACATCGTTCAATGAAGTATTGGCATATTTGGTCGATGAATCGAAAACTACTCTGATTTGTGTGGGTTTCTTCGACTGTTATACCCAGAAAATAGGTAAGTACCAGCTTTCTTCTCTATCTGACAAAGCAGGCGCTATTTCAGCATGATTGTTGTCGAAGATCTTTTGCATGAATGCTAAAAAGTGTTCTCTTTTAACTTCATTCTTTCGAAGGGTAAAACCTAAGAACTTTGCTCGTTGCAATACTTGAAGTCGATTATTTGGAAGTTTTGCTTCGGAGATCGAAAAGGCAGGGGTGCTTCCCAATAACCTTGTGCATCTTTAGAAACAGTTTGATCCATAATTTGTAGAAATTCCTTATCTTCGATTGACATTCCAATGGTATCATCATCATTCGTCCTTGTGAATATTTCTGACTCTGACTCGGAGAGGTAACAATCTGTGTCAAATGAATCTGCTTTTAAGTTCTCTTTAATTTCAAAATTATTTGGACAAGGCTTACAAATTGAAGATCTAACGTTACGTAACAGGTAAGTTTTATTGACGGTAACTGTATCAGGACGATGAAACTGGTTGAGACATGTTTCACCAACTATCATCCAACCTAAACGTAGTTTCTGTGCGTATGGAGAGTAAATAGGACCTGTAAGCTGCTCTAACACATGATGTGCGTATGGTAAGTCACGACCAATCAATAGTAGGATAGGAGCGGTGTCAACAATTTCAGGTATGTAATCGGCGATTTCCCGGAGGTGATCGTGATGCCGTGCTACAGCTGGATATGGGATCTCCTCTCTGATGTTCGGTATGTCGCATTCAATCAAAGTTGGAAGCTGAAGGCTTGTGCCACCATTCAATGATTCTATAATTAGGCCTTTAGCCCGTCTACCAAACGTGCTAATAGTTCCTGCACAAGATGTACGTTTATATTCAGACGAATTTCCTTTCAAGTGTAACAATGAGAAAAGTTCAGGTCCTGCTAGTGACCTATTACTTTGATCATCAAGAATAATGTAGGCCATATATAATTGCCTTGTCGGGTTGATTCTGTTTATATACCTTAGCAAGAATGGTTTTTGAACATGACTTGCCGTTGAAGTCCCCTCCACATACTTTAGTACAAATACTTGAAACTTCAGGAGTATGGTTCTCCTCACCGTGATTTGTCGGGTTTATACTTTGTTTTACTATATGCAACGCTGACGGATGAGAATCACTTCCACATTCACCACACACAAGTTTCTCCTTACAGTCTCTAATCTTATGATCGGTGAATAGCAACAACGGAAGCATAGTGCATTATCTCGGATAAATTTTCTACGTTCGAATAACGGTTTCAATCTGAAAGCTCTGCAGTCGTTAAGACTATGGTTGGTTTTGTGTAAAGGACAACGATTACCTTGGATGCTTTCGAGTCATTGTTGGGATTTAAACTCTGTTTTCTTAGCTGAAATTCCGGGTTTATTCCAATTAACAAGGCTACCAAAATTCTTTGAGAATGGCTTCGATGATGTATTCACGGACGGAGTCTCGTATAAGAAGCTCGGGTCATTCTTGACACGACTGACATCACGGATGAACTCAACGAAACAGCTAAAAGGAGGAAATGCAACATCGTGCTGTTTTTTGTACTTCACGGCATGATTTGTCCATTTCTCCTGTATACCATGTGGTAGTTTCTTAACAATTGGTAGTATTCCAAACGATGAATCGTAGAATGAAAGAAGTTGTCGAAATTTCTCATTTTCTTTTACTGCCTCGATTTCATATAGAATATAGAATATATTGAAACAAGCATTCCAGCTGCAGAAAGACTCCGGTTTTTCGTTAAATACGGTAAGTCTTGAAAGGAGCAAATCTTTCTTCAACAAAAAGCGTGTTAAGTCCGAAGCAAAAATTTGTGACGGTTGATTTTTCCGGTATGCACTCTGGTTTGTTTGTTTTATTAGGATAGAACGGCTCTGATTTAGCGTATGAACACTCACGTTAATATATTACACGTCTATTTCACTTTCTAAAACTCTATCTTCTGCCTCAGCCACTTCCGCCTCTTTCTGGTGTTGTAAAAGTTTGATGTTTGCTTCTGTTTCAACCTTTTTACGTTATAACGAAGCGTTTGATTTAGCTTTAATGAGCTTTTGTTCTTCTTCCAATAGAGCATTTTGTTTTCGCAACTCTGACTTTTTTTGTACAAATTCAATTCAAACTCTAGCTGCTGCAGGTTTTGCTTTTAATTTACAAACTTCAGATCAGATATAGAATCGTAACAAGAGCGAGTTATCACTGTTCTTTTAGAAGACGAAGATCCGGTAGTACTGCGAGATTTAGAATTTTTCTTAATTTCAGCACTTTGATGAGATGCTGATTCTAGTAGTGACTGTTCAATGGCATCAATATTTGCGAATGTGTCGTTTACCGCTTTGACCCGTTGGTCAACAGTAAGCCCAAGCTTATCAAAGTCGTCTTTACTTTGTGCAGTGTTTGTCCTTAAAATGAAGTCTTTCACTTCCTCTGAAATTATTACAAAATATCTCATATTGTCTAGAAAGTTCTTTTCTTGCGTTAGAAATGTCCTTCTGTTCACTTTTCTGTAAAGCGGTATTCATAATGATGTCTACGCGCTTCCCTGAATCTTTGAGAGAAATGATGTACTTATCTCGTGTTGTTTCGTACATTTCTGCTCCCTGTTCTGTTTGAGTCCGGAGACGTTTTTCTGAATCAGCCATGTCGATGTATTTTATCGTCACACTTTTTTTACTGTTCTGTCCGATCCCGGGGGTGACAGTTAGTTTAACAGGTTGAATCCAACATGCATTGAAAAAAGCACAAAGTTCTCCAAACACATCTTTATTGGATGTCAAAAGGTAAAAACTACAAAAGATAAAATAAAAACAACCTTAAGTAATTTTACAAACACATACATAGTCAAAAATACAATTTTCACTACAATGTCAAAAAATTGTTTACAAATATTTATGACACAAATGGCGTTCCGTACAAAAATTCAATCGAAAAAGGGGACACCTTACAGAGCAAAACATCAAATTTTAGAGGGCGATTCAGGCCAAATACTTACACTTAAAGGTAATTGGACTACTATAAAATGAATTTAAATTGCTTAAATGCCCAAAAACTGATACGATATGAGATAGTCAAAATCTGATGTTGCAAAGGCTTTTACGTGAAATTACTTCAAATCGTCATAAAAATCATTATGGAACTAGCTGTACATATAAAAATATACATAATTATACAGAAATATCATAACTTACAGTGTGGTGGACAATAATACGCCAAAAATTGATCCAAAGTTTTGAAGCGAGCATACAAGAGGTATGTTGATAAAGGGAGATAATCACATAAAAAGTATGTATGGAAAGCATGTAAAAATGTTCCAGAACATTACGTTTCTACTACGTGTAATTTTTATATTTCTGATGTGCTTTCCTCTTGTACTTCTTTGTCCATAGAATTGGTCTTTTTCTATGACAGAAGAATAACCCTCATAAAATGTCGGTAAAAATCATGCGCATTGGTAAACCAGGACATTTCATAATAAAATTGAGAATAGAAATGGGTAATGTGTCAAAGAGACAACAACCCGACCAAAAAAAAGTAAACAGCCGGAGGCCACCAATTGGTCTTCAATACAGCGAGAAAGTCCCGCACAAGGAGGCGTGCTTCAGCTAGCACCTTAACAAAAATATGTACTAAGTATAGTTGATTGTTTCTATAGCATTAGTCTTGTAAAGCTAAATAAGGATTTTCTTACTTATGAATAAAGTTAATAGGGTTGTACAGTTCATATTAATCTAAATAATTTGTACTCGTGTAACTGTTGAATATTTTGTATTAAAGAAGTTTCGAAAGTAAAAGTACAATATTTTCTTGAAACATTTGTCGATATTAACTTAAAGGCAAGTGTTAGAATAGTATTTGCATTTTGAAATATATATATATAAAGTGATAAGTATAAATCCGTAACTATACCAACTTGAATATAAATCTAACTTGAATGCATCACAGATTAAGTTTGTTCAAGAAACTTAATTTGACTTAAAATTTTAATGTTCAGATTTAATTTGTTAGAAAAAAATTACACAACACTTGAACTAAAATGAAACGGTATATGGTTCCATTATTAACCAACTAGACGTATACAATTTGACCATAACCTCGCCTGAATGGGACATCAATCAAGCAAATTTCTGAATGCAGTTCTCAATACATTTGTACCAAAGACATTATCATGTGTGCATCCGTATTTTTAAGTAATCTTTATAAGGCTGTATGTTTTTGTAATTGAGATCCGGTTTTCAATAGTATCTCATATCAGGTTTGGAAGATTTTTATTTTATATCATTGAGATTACTCTTAGATTTATATCAACATAAATGTAACACTACGAAGACAATTCATACATTTTCTTCTCATGATTATAAATAATTTTAATATCTATTTATTACCATATGATAGAGTCCAATACACAGTTTTCTTATAATATCATTTCATTAAAGGGATGTTTATGAACATAAATCAAATCGATCATTTCAGGTAAACTTTAAGAAATCAGAACTAAAACCATATTCCTTTCCATATTTTTTTTAAATCAGGGGTGTCAAAAAATGAACTTTCAAAATATTCAGTTGATATTAGGGTCATTATACGTACTAACAAAACAATTGATTCTTCTTTATTCTTATTTTTATTTTTCCGCCTCGTGGTTTTTTTGTTGCTTACTCCCATCGAGTTCTAGAAATTGTGGGTTCCAACCCCGGCCTAGTCTTGGAAATACGTCTCGGTTGGTTCTCTGCTAGGCATGCGGCATCTAGGAGTAACGGTATAGACTATTCGACTTGCAGTCAGAATAATATGTTCGCTTAGGGTGACATGTAAACCTGTGGACTATTCCCTTGTAAAAAAAAAGTCAAGTTAAGAATAAGGTTTAGCGTGTCAGTTCAGTAAAAAGAAGAGTTTATATTATAGTAACATCACTTTTCATAATGATATACACAAAGGTATAAACTATAATATCTTGGTATTAGTATAGATATATAATACACGCATATCAGAGTCAATCCATTGGGTAATTTCTAACCTATTGTTGCACGTAAAACCATTCCAGGAACATGATCTCACTATTTAAACGCTCCCACTAAGAAATACTGGCGATCATGCAGACTGTTTCAGAATGACAAGGACGCATGTGGATGGTCGAACCATATGTATTTCTTAATGCTTTCAGTTGCTTAGCTTGGGCTATATTTCGTTTGTAATTTGCCAGAAATAAAGTCCCCATGCAAGGTCTTGCTCTGAGGAAGAGTCATTTTCTGTACAATATGGGGGTATGGATCGCCGTTATATGTAACTGTTTTCTGCTGCATTTTATATTAAAATTGTATTTGTGTAAGCATGTGTGTGTGTGTTAGGGGAAGCATTGATTATAAATTTGATAGTTTCTTGATCCACAACTAATTAACCTTAACAAAATGTCAAAAAAAAATAACTCTTAAATACTGCTTACATCCCTCACATGTATTTATTGCAAATTTATGGGACACTTGGCAGTTAGACACATCATGAAACATTTACTAAAAAATCTTGTATACCGTATTGAATGGATTTCTCAGTATTCGATCCTGTACAGCACAATTACTTGAATTTATTTATGATGTCTCACTTAACATTGAAAACGGTCAACAAACATATATTTTGGTAATGGATTTCTTTGACTCATTTGATAAAAGAAGGGCGAAAAATACCAGAGGAACAGTCGAGCTCATAGATCGAAACTAAACTGACAACGCCATGGCTAAAAATGAAAAAAGACAAACAGACAAATAATAGTACACATAACACAACATAAAAAAAAACTTTAAGGAGGAATTAAATGTTTGCATCCAAGACTTTAAAAGCAGTCACAAGAAGACAGTAGTTTTAGAGCAAGAAAATCTTAGAATGTAACAGTCTTGTATTACATAAACGATATTATAAGTGGTATTACATCTACAATGCGTTTTAATAGTAAACGTAATCCTACGCTTTTCATATAAGTTGTATGCAATTCATCAGCGCGGTAATACGTTGATCAATAAAAACGAAATTAGCCTTCCAACAATAGTTATGGGGATACAATAATGCTTCCCTAAACATTGAGATTAATAAATATCCAATATCTATAAAATTTTCTAAATGGTAGATATTATTTATTCCAAAAGCAATACAGCTTGTAAGTATCACTTGCAATTAAAATTACGTTAAATATAGTAAGCAAACTCAATATATACAATATGGTAATTCGTTATTACAATTCATATAATTTAACAAACAAATGTAAGAGCATGATATTTATTATTATATTTTAACAATCCTGAATTATAACACTTATATACACATTCAACCATTACAAATTATTTAGGCAATACATAAATGGAGATACTGGTAGATTTCTCCAGTGCGTAGGTTTTATTTACTTCATACGAATATCTGTATATCTAATTACGTTCCAGAATTAAATTATCTTCATCCTGAACAGAGTTACAGTTGCACATGTTACATACTCAAGCGTTTTTGTTTATAATTTTAAAAAAAAATCTAGTTTCAATGTTCAAGTTCTGTGCATGTGAACCATACTTTCTCATTAATGGTTTATATCTTAAATTTACAGGTCTACATAGGAAAAACTGCAAGCAATGAATGTCATGTTTGTTTAACATTTAAAATGATTTTATTTTTAAAGACATTGCATCAGATGTAAATCAGTAACACACTGTTCGACTCAGATCATCTTCACTCAAAACATTGCGTGTAACATAATAAATTTTGCATTATAGATGGTAATGCATTATTTTTACAATGATATAGCAAGCCTTCCGCATTTATGCATAACAATTTTTCAGAATATATTTTTTTTATTAAAATTCACAACAATATGCAATTATTTTACAATAACCTATGTACATACAACGAAACTCTCTCAGTTCAATATACATGATATAGAAATTCTCTAATTTTATTTTGAACAGGAAGATAATTATTGTCTGTTAATGATTTTTTATCAACATATCTTGAATAGGATCATCACTGATCAAACCATCAAAATAGTAAAACCATTGTTATTGGTTTTCCAGAATATGCTGGCTACAAAAACTAAAAAAAAAACTTTATTAATTTCGTTATACTTTTTCAAAACCAAAACTGTTCACATTTGCGTTTTTACTTTAGCCAGGAAGCGAGCTCTCATCTAGTATCTATCTACCTTTCAAAATGAAAAAAAAATCTGATACGTTACATCATCGATCGGTTTCACTTCAAATCAACACAACTGGTACCTCTAAACTATTATGAAACTGAATGCATTTATTTTGTACGATAACTGTGTCAAGAACATTATTACATGTGCGTCCGTATTTTTAAGTAATCGTTATACATGTTATAAGTCTATATGTTTTCATAAATTTGAATCCAGTTCCAAAAGTTATAGTATCTCAGAGCGTGTTTGAAAGATATTTATTAATCATTGCGATTACAAATGGTTTACATTTCTTTTCCCGCATCGTGATCATTTTTGTAGCTAATTCTTCTCGAGTGCTGGAAGTTGTGGGTAGAACCAAGGATGGGTCAAAACAACTATTATCAATTAAGCGTTTTAAAAGTAAAAGTTATCATATAGTTTTTCGTAAATATTGTATGTAATTCATCTCCGCGTTAATAAGTTGATTAATGAAAATAAAATAAGCGTTTCTACAAGTAATGGACATAAGATAAGGATTTTTGTATTAATTGTATTAATTGAGGTAATAAATAAAGTTTCGGAATGGTATATGTATACTTTATTTCTAAAGCAATACAGCTTATGGTTATTATTCAACATCAATATTACAATTATAGGAGGCATAACATAGTACAATATGACAATTTATTTATAAATTTAATGCAATAAAAAACAAATATAAGAGTATGATATATATTAATTGATATATATATTTACAATATTGATATGTAACACATATAAACACGTTGAAAATTACATATTCTTTCGGAAATGCTTTTAAAATACTTTCCGAAATTATTAAGCTTTTATTATGTTACGACATATAACAATTGTGTAAGTTTAAAAACTGATCGATTTTCTCCAGTACTATGGTTTTATTGTATTTCATACGAATTCATTTGAATATTATACATTCTGAAATAAAAATGATATTCATCTTCAACAGAATTACAGTTGCTCATATTAGTTATCAAATGTACCAGGATTATAATTTAATACGCCAGACGCGCGTTTCGTCTACATAAGACTCATCAGTGACGTTCATATCGAAATAGTTGTAAAGCCTAACAAATACAAAGTTGAAGAGCATCGAGGACCCAAAATTCCAAAATGTTGTGCCAAATACGGCTGAGGTAATCTATTCCTGGGATAAGAAAATTTTGTTTTTTTCGAAAAATTAAAAGTTTTGTAACAGGAAATTTACAAAAATGACCATATAATTGATATTCATGTCAACACCGAAGTGCTGACTTCTGGGCTGGTGATACCCTTGGGGACGAAACGTCCACCAGCAGCGGCATCGACCCAGTGGTGTAAATAGTTATCAAAGGTACCAGGATTATCAATTTAATACGACAGACGCGCGTTTCGTCTACATCACCAGTGACGCTCAGATCAAAATAATTGTAAAGCCGAACAAGTACAAAGTTGAAGAGCATTGAGGACCCAAAATTCCAAAAAGTTGTGCCATATACAGCTAAGGTAATCTACTTCTGGGATAAGAGAATCCTTAGTTTTTCTTAAAATTCAAAGTTTTGTAACAGGACATTTATAAAAATTACCATATTACATATTTTAGCATTCCTGTGTATGTCTAAAAATAATCCAGTCCATATTAAGTAAGAAGGGAGACGGGGCTTATTTTATACACGGTTACTAGTGGTGTTACGTCCTTTTTTATTCCATATTAGATAGAAGGGAGGCGGGGCTTATTTCATACTCGGTTAGTAGTGGTGTTACGTCCCTTTATAAAAACAAAACGGTACTGAGAAAAAATCTTAAAGGTTTCAACAGACGAAAAAAATGATGATTAAGAGGGAAATAAATTCATAAAACACTTTTAAACCTAACAAGTTGTTATTGTTGGCAACTGTTTTTGTAGGATCAAGACCAATGGAAGTAGTTTCTTATAATGCTAACAGTATTGAAGACTTGCTCATTTTGATAAGTCACTAGTCTAAATTTCACACGTAAAGATTCGTTACATAGTTTGCTAATGACGTAATACGGTACATATGGTGTCAGTAAATTCCATATGGGAATTCGAGATTTGCTCTCACCCCATATGGAATTTACTGACCCCATATATACCGTATCAGGTCACTAGCACACTATGTAACTAATATTATCTTACCTCCTATATATTTCTAGAAATATGATTGGTTAAAAGCGTCAGCGTGGAGACCGTGTATATTTCATATTAGGTTTTTAGGGAGGCGGGGCTTATTGCATACACGGTTAGTTGTGGTGTTACGTCCCTTCAAAGTCCATATTAAATTAGAAAGGAGGCGGGGCTTATTTCATACATGGTTAGTAGTGGTGTTACGTCCCTTTATGAAAACAAAACGGTCCTGAGGAAAAAACTTAAAAGGTTTCAACAGACGAAAAAATTGATGGTTAAGATTAAAATAAATTCATAAAACACATTTAAACCTAACAAGTTGGCATCTGTTTTTGTAGGATCAATGGAAGTAGTTTCTGAATGCTAACAGTATTGAAGACTTGCTCATTTAGATAGGTCACTAGTCTAAATTTCACACGTTAAGATAGTGGGTGAGATAAATTCGTTACATAGTGTAACATAATGTTACAAAAAATTAACACACAACAACAATATAGAATACCGCATAAAAACTATAACATAAACATTTTTTGAACCTCCATAACACACACGACTTAAGAATAGCTATATAAAGAAATTTTGGACAACTAAAAACTAAAATCAATTAAACAGAGACATTGATAGACTCAAATTCATTTACCAATTTCTGTTCAAAAGGAAATAACTCAAACGTTTTTCCAGGAACCAGTGATGTAAACACAAATTTAGAATCAGCATATCAAAGAACCTAAAAAAATCAGTTTGTTTTATGAAATTTGACCCTTTGGGCCTCAATGTCGTATAATATAGTTAACAGGAGTGCACACACTTAAATGTCTCGCTTTCTTTACTAATCACTGATATTATGTTGATATTCCTAAATATGAAGCTTTACTACTATCACATAAAATGAACATGATAAACTGATGGGAAAATACATGTACACCTTACAATCATTCAATACCCTTAATATAGTTGACCTATTTCTTAAAGTTTTTAAGAAACAGACTTAAAGAAGAAAACTAAACATTGACCAATGAACCAGAAAAATTAGATCCAGGTCAGATGAAACATACCAGGCAGACCTAACATTTCTTAAATTTACCAAATATACTACACCTATTGCTATAGTATCTGAGATATGGACTCGACCACCCAAACCCTAACCTTGTTCACTGATCTATGAAATAAGGTCGAGATTAAGTGAAAACTGTCTTACTGCTATGAGGATCTTGCAACGTACGCACATACCAAATTTAGTTGTTCTATTACTCATGATAAGAAAATTATCTTAACATTTTTTTTCAAGTAATCACTGAACCATAAAAATGAGGTCAAGGATAATGGTCAGACGGAAACTTCGTAACATAAGGCAGCTATATACAAAGAATGAAACGTACCCCTTCTCGAAAGGTTTTTAAGAAGTTAGATAAGGCGTCGCCGCCGCCACAGGATCACTATCCCTATGTCGAGCTTTCTGCGACAAAAGTATCAAGCTCGACAAAAATGAGGTATATTTGTTATGTAAAATATCGTATTTTAAAAACCAAACAGTAAATCAGATGTTTATTTCCTTTGTTAACTATATTTTATACTTTCACAAATACGTATTTTAAATCTTAACCTTTAAGTACTGATTACAATAGTAATGATATATTACCGTAATAGGAAACCACAGCATGTTTTGGGTTAGTTGAACGAGATATATAAATTTCGAAATTAGATCTTTTAATGTTTAGTTTTATGATTGGTGTTGTTCATCTGCATTTCCAAGCGTAACTTAATAAAAGAAACGAAAATAAACATTCCTCACCCTCATATATAATACGCAGTATCTTCAAATTACTTGGAAATGTATATGGAATATATGTATGGCCATTATTATGCGTATTTGTCGTGTTAGTAACTTGTTGCTTAAGAAAATATGTTGAAATCTATGTTAATAAAAGTGCATTTATATGTATAGTCTAGTTGGTCAAGTAGTCTAAAGGTGTCATACCACCAATTACTCCCTCAAATTTAGAACGTATGTGAAAGTAGGCCTACTCGGAAAAAAAATAGTGCATTTGATGTCAGTGTTTACTTAAACTAACCAACAAATTGGCAGAAATGAATCTTTTGGTGAAAGAGAAATATATAATGACCATTTTGAGCTAAAATTTACTTGTTTATGAGTTTGCATTCAAAATTGAATATTAATGCACTCCATAGTATACTAATTTAAGATTTCCAGAAAACCAGGGGTTATTTTTAGTGATACTTCTATTCGGAAGACCTTTTCTTTTTTAAATGATTTTAAACATCTGTTGAAAATTGGCATGTAGAAAGGTGATACCTGTACGATCAGGATATACCTACTTTCTATGAAGTTAAACGTAAGGTAAAATATTTAGAAAGCTGTGAAAATTGTAAAATTTGGTTGAACAGATAGGGACTTTTAATTGGTGGTATGACACCTAAAGCGAAGAACAAAATGCAGGCGATATTGTCTCGATTTCGCAATATCATGTGTTCGAGGCCAGACAAGAAAATAACAAAGAGTTATTATGAATATGATATGTGTTTTCGGTCGTGTACACTTATAAGTTTAGATTCTTTTTAATCTGAGTTCGAACTATTGATTAAAAGTTCCGTTTAGCATCACTCTTCAAACACAATCTATCTTTTACATAATTAACTTACGAATCAGAGGGAAAATAATGATATTTGTTACATCGAGATATGTCGTCCATATCAAATTAGTATTATTATCCATATCATAACACTAAAAAGCTCTTTAAATATTACAAGATGGTTTTTAAATCAGTTTAATGTTTGTATCCTATTTAAAACCGAGATTCTTTTAGCATTACTTCAGGTTTAGTTTTCAATTTCCGTCGCAAGCAAGTCCAAAAATGTATCATCATCATTGAGATATTCTGCAAAACTCAAATAGGTTTCTTGTCCTATCACTTCCATTATCCGGATGGGTAATTCTTTGAATGGAATATCTTCCATTAATATAACAATTATAATGTTTTCCCTCTCACGTGAGCAAATTCCCTCCGTACGAGCAATGTTAAATTCATAATTACACCAAGTAGACTGCAGAAATTCACGTGTTATTACACAAATGGTCTTTCTGCTATGGTGAATACCATTTATTATATTTTCGGCAATTTCATTTCCTGGTATAAAATCTCGATGATGAATACATAATCTTTTTCCCTTTTTATTTTCTAGTTCTATCAAACGATTTATAACAAATTGTCGATCTTGGTCGGCATATGAGATAAATGCATCAAATTCATAATTTTGGATGGCATGGAGTGGTTCGTAACCTCCAAAATATTGTCTTTTGAACATATGAAACGAATATTTTAGCCTAATGCTATATCTATAAACAATAGCACCGAAAATCATCCCAAGTACTACAAATAGAAATAAACCAGCTCCTATCATTAATCCAACTTTAGAACTGCACTTTTTCTGTAAACTTAACAGCACATCGTTGACATATATAAGTTCTCGTTTGCTATTCTTGCAGGTGACATTTGAATACGATCCCATTCGCTTTCGGTTTTTTTTATACCAGAGAAGAAAAGAAAGAGAGTCACAAGAGCATTCAAACGGATTGTGCATCATGTTTATTTTTATGTTTTGTGACGTAATTTTGTCAAGCTTTTTCATAGCCTTATCTGAGAGGAAAGTGATCTGGTTATAGGACAAATCTAAAACATTAAGCTGCCATAGATGAGAAATCGTAACATTCCAGTCAGTCAGAAGATTATGACTGATGTCAAGAGTTTTAATATTTAAAACATGAGCGAAAAAATTGTTTGGTAATGTAGTTATCCGATTCGAAGATATATTTAGATTTTTTAACTGCAGCTGCTTTTCAAATAATTCCCCGTTTTCAAATGTTTTCATGGCATCTCCAAGTAAATTTCCCTGTATGAATAGGTCTTCTAGATTAATGAACCCAATAAAAAAATGTGCGTAGATGTTTAAACACATATTTTCAGACAGATCTAATCTCTTAACTTTTGTAACATTACAAACTGGTCCCAGAAAATACTGAAAATTATTTCCACGTAAAGAAATGTATTCCAAAGTATCATTGCTCATCCAGTATGGAATGATTTGGTCCCCGAGGTTAGAACTTTCATAAAATATACGTTTTGTATTTGGTGGAATCGTGTTGACAAAGGAGATTAGATGATCAAAATATGCACAGTTGAGAGGTGGGTATGGATGAATATCTACAGCTGTAAGATGTGAATGCGACTGGATGTCTCCAGTCCTTGGAGGTTTGACATAATCCACAAAGTTTACATAATCGAAAGGATATTTGTCAGCTATCAAACCAAATTCGTCCGATTGATACGGTTCCTGAAGTTCTTGTGCAGATCCGCCTACATTTCCTTTTTGAAATTTACAAGAATGCTTGTTAGATTTTCGGTCTGATAAACATTGAATTGTATCTGTGAAATCATTACAAACAAACCATCCAGAGTGTACTCTATGTGACTGGGTTTGGTCTTGAGAACTCAGATATAAGGAATTAATACCTGTTAATGTCCAAATTCCGTCTGTTTTATATTTGTCTAACCGTAACCGGTTACCCATAAGACTCAGTATCCGTAATGTTTTTGGTAAGTAAGTCGGCGCTAGATCCTCTGTCATCTCAAGTCTATTACCATCCAAATACAATTCCGTTAGATTTGTGTCTTTAAGTGGTTTTATGTCATCAACAAAAAGAATGGTACTGAATCCGTATGGACAATGAATTTGATTTGCCTTCAATACTTTGATATCTGTATTTGGTAAATCTTGTGTGATGTTACGCAAACCACAAAATCCTAACAACGAATTGAATGATATATCTAAACTCCTTAGCTTTGTCAATTTAGCTATTGCTCCTGATTCAATGCTTTTTAGGTATACTTCGCTCCCTGATGTGTTAATCTGACGGTATCCAGTTAATGAAATGTCTAAAGACGTTATTTGAGATAAATTTTCAAAATAGTTTTCTGTGATGGTCTCAATTCCGAGATTTCCCACCATTAAATTATTTATAGATAACGCCTGCAGATTTTTCATTTCTGAAAATACTTTTCCGAATGTTGTGGTCAGGAAGCCATCAATAACTAAGGTACGGAGAGATTTTAAGTGTTTAAAAACTTCATCGGGATATACGGGTTCAGTTGTGTGGTACCCATTCTGACCAATATTTAAATCGGTTAGATTTTGAAGATTATTGAAGACATTTTGTTGGAATACCGTTTTGTTGTAACTCAGTAGGTTCTGGTGAAGATCTAAAACCTGGAGCCTTCTTGAATTTACGAAGGGATAACGTCCAAATGAATTGATCTTATTCCCAGACAAATCAAAATGAATAACTGATTCCGGTAATTTTCTACCGTCTAATACTGTGTGAAAATTATTATTACTCAAATTAAGTTGTTGAAGACTTTTTAACTCTGATAATGAATGATTTTCTGATCTGTTGATTTTATTAAATGCAAGATCCAAAATAAGTAATTGATCAGGTAACAAGTAAGCGTCTGGAATATATTCAAGATTATTGTGGCTAAAGTTAATCGTTCTGACGGTTTCATATAAACTGAAATTTGGGTATCTGTTTAATCCATGATTTGCACAATTTATAACTATTTGATTGCAGTCACATTTTGCACAAGTTTTTGTCATATTATCATCAGACAAAGAATTTACCGGCAGTAATAGTAATCCTAAAAAACTGACACTCAATAATACAGACATCCTACTTCACATCCATTTCAAAACTTTTTAAGTACTTCCTTGTTTAAAAAGACACATTAGTATAAACACAATCTCAGTATCTAATTACATTATAATGAATAATGTTATGTATGCTGGTAGGATCCAGTAGATTTAACTGATTATTGAGTATAGACACAGAACAAGACTTGCAGTTGTTGATCTATATTCCTTTAACTATTTTGCCAAACGTTAAAAACTGAAAAATACAAATTGCAATACAATTGTACAATGTTTTGAATAAATGTCATTGTTATCAAAATTTCATAATGTTGTTCTTAACAAAATTTCAAATTTTAATATAATCACACTCCGATGAATCCGAGATCCAGTTCATTTCAAGCACTGGTAACCAGATTTAAGATTTAAAGACCAAACCGGTTTTAAACCTCTTTGAAATGGATTATAAGAATTTATAAAACGTTTATGAAAGATATGTAAAATGTATTTCAATCGCATTGAATTTCTTTTAAGCAAGATTGATACTCTTTGAACGTACTAAAATGCGTTTGGTCATTCACGCACTTTTTTAACTACGGGTAATACGTTTTTTATTGTCCGCGTCGTAGTTAAGGTCCTCGGAATATGAGATATACGTTTCTGTGGAGCAGGATCTGCTTACCCTTCCGGAGCACCTGAGATCGCCCCCAGTTTTAGGGGGGTTCGTGTTGCTTAGTCGTCAGTTTTTCTATGCTGTGCATTTGTCTGTTTATCTGTTTATTTTTAGCCTTGGTGTTGTCAGTTTATTTCAATTTACGAGTTTGACTGTCCCTTT
This sequence comes from Mytilus galloprovincialis, assembly GCA_037788925.1. Classification (NCBI taxonomy): domain Eukaryota; kingdom Metazoa; phylum Mollusca; class Bivalvia; order Mytilida; family Mytilidae; genus Mytilus; species Mytilus galloprovincialis. The sequence goes on from CM075334.1 coordinate 79,455,564, forward strand.
TGTATCTTTTGTTCCTCTTTTATAAAAAGTGCGGACATTGAAAGTTATTTAAACCTGAGATTTAGCGACACTATACAGAAGGACACTGTATTTGGCACAACTTTTTGGAATTTTGGGTCCTCAATGCTCTTCAACTTTGTATTTGTTTGGCTTTTTAACTATTTTGATCTGAGCGTCACTGATGAGTCTTATGTAGACGAAACGCGCGTCTGGCGTATAAAATTATAATCCTGGTACTTTTGATAACTATTTTATGCAAATTTCACTTATTTAGTAAAAGTAAACTCGTAGAAGCTCACAATCAATTGACGTTCGTTATGTTGATTGGCCAAACTCTCATGGGAAATTATAGTGCGCCTCCCTATGCTAACCTCGTCTTATTTTCATATGTATCGGAGTTCATTAAGATACTTGCCAAAAACAAGACGATCAAAGGAAGCTAGGTTATTTAATTTCTCATTCAGAAATATTGATGATGTTCTTTCCATTAACAATCCTGACTTTTCTGATTGGACTTCCCCCAGAACTAACAATTAAAGAGATAACAGACATGACTTCCTCTGCCTCATTGTTAGACTTTTACCTCGAATTTGACATACACAGTCATCTCAATACCAGAATCTATGACAAACAAGACGATTTTTATTTTAAAATTATCAATTTCTTTCACATTTGTAGCAATATACCAACTTTATCTGCATATGGGATATACACTTCCAAACTTATTCGGTATTCATGAGCTTTCAGCTCCTACTCAGACTTTGTAAAACGTCACCAGTGTCTGAATGGATGAACCAGGGATGAACCAGGGATATTTCAAAGAACCTCTCGTCCTTTTTTTCAAACGTCACCGGAAGGCACCAAGACCTTATTGATAAATAATCCGTATCAATTTCACAAATAATTCACGACGGTCTTGAAGTATAGAAATAAATTAAGGTTAATACGTGTGTATTTGTTTTGCTTCGCGTTCAATGTATATATATATATATATATATATATATATATGTACAACTCGTCTAAACATCAACCCAACAATGTTAGATCTAAAGATTTGCTTTCGCAAATGTTTTGTTCTTCCCTCGCCGGGATTCGAACCCATGCTGCTGAGATCTCGTGACACCAAATCGCTTGCACTGTAGCCGTCCCGCTAGACCACACGACCACCTGGACTTCATTAAAATAAAGCTTTCGGTGGCCGGGTGTTACCTTTCCTCGTCAGTTCTAATCTAGCGTCGTACTACAGTCCATGATATATAAGGCACGAAGATGCTATTCTTACAGATCAGCTAAATCATCTATAGTTAAGGATCCTACAAATTAATGTCAGATACAGTCACAGAAAATAATTATATTTATAAGTACGTCTGAGCCAGTGACAACTCTACAACAGATTTATTCATCGGATCACCAGCAGTGATAGTGATACATGGATGTGTACATTATGTAATTACAACTCGTCTAAACATCAACCCAGCAATGTTAGATCTGTAAATTTGCTTTCGCAAATTTTTTGTTCTTCCCTCGCCGGGATTCGAACCCATGCTACTGAGAAATCGTGACACCAAATCGCCTGCTATTCATAAAATAAATTAATAAAATAAGTTTCAAGATAACAGTTCCAGTTAAATATATTTCACCCTTCCATTGGGACTCTTCAGGATAACTGATATATAGGCGTCGTTATGGGCGACGTCGTTAAGAAGGATTATTTTTAATTACTTATTTATTTTATGAATATATATATATATATATCTGCACATGTGAAAATTATTTTTTACGCATATATATATATCATCCTTAGTAAGGTATGATGTCGATATAGTGAACAACATGTTTGATTACAAATGTTCTGGAAAGATGTCGATATAGAGATCAACCTGTTTGAGTATTTATGTCCTGGTACGATATTGATATAGAAATAACCATGTATGAGTATTACTGTTCTAGTACGATGTTGTTATAAAAACGTTGTTCTCTATATCGACATCTCACCAGAACATCAATAATCATACATATTGGTCTCTATATCAACCGTACAAGAACATCAATAATTATACATATTGGTCTATATATCAACATCGTACCAGAACATCAATAATCATACATGTTGTTCTTTATATGGACATCATGCTAGAATATTCATTTAAATATTTATTTGAAAATTTTACACTTTAAAACATATACGAACAACATCTCTTTTGAAGATCATTATATATTTCACCTGAAAATAACAAAGTCGTCATCGTTCATTTATTAAAAAAGATTGGGCATTATCATGTCGCATAATTGACAACCCTATTTTGCTCAATTCTATTTCAATGTCATTGACATATTAAGCATACAAGCAAAAGGTGATAGGTATTCTTCTCGCATAAGACCAATGTAACAATTAAAATATTGTGACAAATTTTCCTCATGTTTAACACATAAGTTTATTGTCAACACAAAATATATTTTCTTATTGTACGTGGATGAAGGCCATACAAGATATTTATAGTGACTAAGGGAGAGTTTGCTTAAATCAAACACTCATGCACTAACGAAAATACGGACCAAAATATCTTCAAAATTAAGTACTTAGTGAGCAAAAACGTAAGAAAACTATTTATGAAGCAAATATACAACTTTATGTTGTTTCAAGAAGCAAATAATTTGATTACAGTGTACATGTCGTAGACGAAATCGTTATCAACATAGAATTGTTTAAGATTTGATATATGCCTCTTTGTTTGGCGTTAGATATAGTATGAACAACTACCAATGTCTGATCACCGACAACAGATTAGAAACGTTCTAATTTTAATTTTAGTAGGAAGATAATTGTTGTCCTTTTATGATTATCTTATAAACATAGTTTGAATAGGATAATCACAGATCAAACCATTAAATCATCAAAACATTAAGAACAGTATCGTCGGTTTTCCAAACTACGCTGGCTATAAAAAAGAATAAACGTTAATAACTTCGTTATACTTTTCCAAAACCAAAACTGTTGATATTTACATTTTTACATACACCAGGAAGCAACCTATTATTTCCGGATCAGAATGGTATATCCATTTGCTCTAATTTTTTAAAGTTGTAATTTTATCTTTTTGAAATACTGTATCTTCAACATAAATTAATCACTCTATTAAACTAATTTAGTAACCTTACATAAATAATCCATGTAAGTTTTCTACATATAACATTAAAAAATGAGGCAAATTCATGCATCTATGTATATAAATATCTTGTTTCGTAAACCAAAGAGTCAATCAGGTTCACAATTGCATTTCTTTGTTAACAAAATTAAACTTGCAACTGTATATCTTATACATTATTTAGTTAGAAGACCGAGGTATATACATTTTATAACCAGATCTTTGAAGGTTTAGTATAATTGGTGGTTTTTTTAATTGTTCTCCATTTGCAAGCGTAAAATAAGAGAAGAATCAAAATACGCATACTAAATAGTCATTAAAATCGACACGTTAACTCGTTGATCTGTATTTCCATAAAGAAATTAGGTATATATACTAAACTACAACCAGTTGCAAATAAATTGAAGTTGGGGCGTGAGAAATTCATTCGAGTTCAATGTGATACATGGTGATATACACTTCCATGTATATATTTTCTCCGCGTTAGCTTTGAATAGTATGTCTTATTTTTCCGAGGAAATAATAAAAATTATGAATATGGTGCAGAAACTTTTACAGAGCTGCCATCAAAAACAAATTATCAAAATTACTTAACAACTTTCATGATTGTTTAAGACACCTGACTTGAGGCAAACACAAACATTTGTGACTGAAATAAGGTAGTTTTATAGTTCATAACCTCGTCATTTAAATCTCCATTAGTCGATTTACAAAACAGAAAAATACAACCATTGTTTTACAGTAAATGCAATGTAATATAGTTATATAAGTAATATGCATAAAATACAATATGTTTTCTAAAGCAACAAGTTATAAATTCTTATAATAATTGCCATACATATATGTCATATATATTTACTAGCAATGCAAGCACACTATGTACATTTGTAAATTTAAAAATTTTTTAATTTGAGTTTGAACTCTTGATGAAATATGTCAAGCTCTTTAAGGCATCACTCTACAAACAAAATCTATATTTTACAGTCATTTTGGTCGACTGGTTTAAAGCTAATTACACTTTTTGCTAGAGTTGTAGTGTGGATAGCTTATGCATTTGAAACTTTTCACATCGTTTTGATGAATTCAAATCAAAACAGTAAATAAACATTGACAAACTTGTCTCGCCAGTTTAACAATGAATCATACAGTTGTCTAAATAAATGAAGCGTTGGCTCACAGGGATATATTGCTTCTTTGTATATCTCTCGAGTGCCCTATTATGTTGTTTTTTTTTTAAAGATACGCTTTAATGGAATAAAGATGTCGGGAACTGTCAATATAAATTCATTTACTAATGAAAAGTTGTTTGTTAAGTGCTTGCCTTATCTATACTATGCTGTCCATAGACTACGACAGTTGAACAATTTATTGGTGGTTGCCTTACCTTGCCTCAGCACAAAATCTAAATCTAAATGAATAACTGATTCAGGTAATTTTCTACCGTCCAATACTTTGTGAAAATAATAATTACCCAAATTAAGTTGTTGAAAATTTTTGAACTCTGATAATGAATAATTTTCTGTTCTGTTGGTTTTATTAAATGAAAGATCCAAAAATAAGTAATTGGTCAGGTAACAAAAAAGCGTCTGGAAAAAAGTAAAATCACAAAAATACGAAACTTAGAAGAAAATCAATTCGGAAAGTCCATAATCACATTGCAAAATCAAATAACAAAACGCATCAAAAACGAATGGAAAAGAACTGTCATATTCCTGACTAGGTACAGGCATTTTCAAATGTAGAAAATGGTGGATTAAACCTGGTTTTATAGCGCTATCCCTCTCACTTTGATGACAGTCTCATCAAATTCCGTTATATTAACATTGATGCGTTAACTAAACAGAATATATTCAAGATTATTGTGGCTAAAGTTGATTGTTCTGACGGTTTTCTCTAAACTTATATCTGTTTATTCCATGATTTGCACAATTTATTACTATTTGATTGCAGCCACATTTTGCACCCGTTTTTTGTCATATTATTACCAGACAAATAACATACTTATATTAAATAATACATACATTCTTCTTCACAACAATTTCAAGACTTTTACCACTTCCTTGTTTAGAAAGGCACACTAGTATTAACACAATCTCAGTATTCAATTACATTATAATAAATAACATTGACACATTCTTTATATTTCTTTAAACTCTTATGAATGGTTAAAAGCTGAAAAAATACAAATTAAACTACAATTGTACAATGTGTTGAAGAAATGTCATTGTTAACAAAATTTTAAATTTAGATACTAGCACAGTCCGATGAATCCGAGATCCAGTTAATTTCAATCACTAATAACCATAATTAAGATTTAAAGATTAAACAGGTTTTAACCCTCTTTGAAATAGATTATAGTCATTGATAAAACGTTTGTCAAAGAATTAAAAAAAAATCTTGGGTGATATTTTTCAGATAGAATATAATGCATTCGTTCATCTAAGTACTACTGGTTATCACATATAACTGTTCGCGTAGTTGTAAAAGTCATTTAATAAAAAGTGCGGACACAGAATTTTTAAAACGTGAGAATTAGCGGCAGAAAATAAAATGACACGTTATAGGTAAATTTCAATTATTTAGTAGCAGTAAGATCGAACAAGTTCATAGTCAACTGCCGTTCATTTTGTTGTTTGATCAAACTTTAATGGACCGATTTATCATTCGTTTTGTAACAATTACTACGCAAATTTAGTGATACCATAAGGCATATATTGTTTATAGTGAACAAAAGGTAAGACATGCTACACAGTGGAACAAGTTAACAGTATGCTGGTATTTCTTATTGACAATATATTTTTTTGAATTTGGTGGTAGACTTTTTCAACAAATTGCCGGCATGCCTATTGGAACCAATTGTGGGCCTCTCCTTGTCAACCTCTTCTAATTTTTATCTAATTTCACATTCAGATATATTGATGAAGTTCTTTCCATTAACAATCCGAAATATTCTGGTTGGATTAGAGAAACAACAAGCATGGCTTCATCCGCCTCATTTTTTATACTTATACCTCGAAATTTGACATACACAGTCATCTAAATACCAGAATCTATGACAAACAAGACCATTTAAATTTTGAAACTATCAATTTCCCTCATCTGCATGTGTTGAATTATATCAACTTCATCTGCATATGGGATATACATTTCCGAACTTATTCGGTATTCAAGAGCTTGCAGCTCTTACTCAGACTTTGTAAAACGTTACCAGTGTCTGAGCAAAAAATTGATGAACCAGGTGTATATCAAAGAATGCCCCGTCCTTTTAATAAAAAAAGAAACGTTCATCGGAAGGTTCCAAATCCTTGCTGATAAATATTCCGTATCAATTTCACAAAATAATTCTCGATGTAAAGCAATATATGGAGGTTGATACGTGTGTACGGTAGCGTATATGTATCGTTTTGTTGTTGATGATATTGACTTGTTGCTTTATATCATACTTATCGATATATTGAATGTCGACTTGTGTGGCGATACCGAAATAAATTATAAAACAAAATTGCGAAATATTGTGTAATATCAAAACAATGCCTTACAAAAAGTATTGACTTGAAGTAGATGTCGATATATTAATGTCGATACAAATTATAATCGAATTTAATCATATCGATTAAAAATGACAATCCATGTATTACTGATATTTTTTGCAATATTTCGGGAACAACAGCACTATATGTTTCTTATATAAGATTTACTAGAAAATGGTTTGTTGCATTGTTTCGACATCTATCGATTTTCACATCATAAAATGGTTGACAATGGTGATCTTTTTGAAAGGATACATGTAAACTCGAACCTTCGACAACTCGCACTTAACCAACTCGTACCCATTATTTTTTTAGCATGATAGTGTTCCATTTGTAAAGTTATACTTAAAAATATATATATATTTTGTAATTAATCTACTAGAATTATTTAAACGTGTGGCAAATCAGAGCAGGTGTGAATATTTGTTGGTAAACTAATTAACGGCACGCTTAATGCGTGGATAAGACGTGTTGATTCGTGGACTTTGTGTTTTGAGTTTTCCAGAGTTTGGTATTTCTGTTATTTCACTTCTTATTTACTGATAATCGACATCCTTCAGTTATGGAACAATGATCAATTCGAATTATAATACACCTTGGATTATTTATTATTATTACTTTTCAATTTTAATTCTTTATTTGTTTCGACACATTATCAATAAGATTTAAAACACGTGCTGTCTCCCTTAAATCACTATATATTCACATTGTAATACGAAATGGAATTACTTAAATGGAATTCAACGTACAAAGACCTCATATTTTTTTTAACCCTTTTACTCAATTAATTGATATCGTCCGACCTCACCCAACAAATTATGTGAAGGCAATATACATGATATAGTTGATCAACTACAACATAATACCAGAGGGACAGTCATTAATAATTCAACCTTTTATTAAAGCGTCCCAAATAATGAAGTTAAAATCATCCATTCGTAAATTTTACGGACGCCATTACATGTTGTCGACCGTTATGGAACAACCGTTCCACAGATGATATAAGATATGTTCCTTATGTCATAACTACAACCCCCTTCCCTCAACACGAATATGACCTATCGAATAAGATTATTTACCGGATTTGTAATAACTTTTTTTTTAACTATATAATAATTTTATTCATCAAATTTTGCTTGTTACATAAATCATCAAGATTCCAAGCTTCTCTTGACGTACCCCGTTACAATCCACTGACTACCCAGGGAATAATCAGCTGATTAAATTAATTGACATACATTTAGTTTACAAAACTCTATATTAACAATATAAAAAAATATTCATTGATTATGTTTCTTTTAATTGAAAGTAACATTGGACTTATTGTCTTATGTCCAATAAAATTGGTATCTACTCTCTTGGTGTATTCATTTATAAAAAGTCTGAATACGTCTATGTTTTTTGTTTTCTGCTCAGATACATAGTACGACTTATTTATTGAAAAACTAATAATTGTAACCAAAAAATTTATTGGGTAATACTTGCTGTCTGTAATTTTGTATCCAAATATCATGTGTTGTAATTTTTTTGAAAAATCTAAATTACTCTTTTTTATGAGATCGTTTATTTGTTGCCAAAATCTTGTTAAATAAGAGCAATAGAAAAAATAATGAGCATAGTCTTCTTCTATGTTACAAAAATTACACACACTGTTATAAGTTATTTTCCATTGAAATAAATGTTTTTGGTTGGTACAATAAACTGTAGTAGTTTCCATCTGTATATTTTTAATTTATTTTCAGTTAAGTATTTGAAAATAAAGTTAAATAATGAATTCATATTTGAAGCTTCTTGCAATGGTAAAATTTTGAGCCACCTGTTTATCCCTACTGGCGTTTCTTTTTTACTATTCACTAGAGAGTCATATAACAATTTTTTTGAAAAAAATGTAGTCTCAAAATAACGATCTGTCCATGTGATCTTATTTCTCTGGATATTTACTTTACTTTGGACAGAATTTTCTTGTTTAACTATGGCAATCCAATTTTGTGGAATGGATTGTTTTAATTTATGAAATTCAGCAATCCAGTTTACTTTACACTTTAATTTGTTCAAAATATAATTTTCTGATAGTGACAGAGTGTCATCTAGAATGTCATTCAAGTATATTATATCACTTTTAATTCAGTTTTCAAAGATAATTGGTTTCTTATGAAATGCAATAAATTTATTCCCCCAAATTGTTTGTTTTCTTATATCAGCATATGTCACTGCTTGTTTTGTTTGCCAACCCCCAGTCAAAATCCAGGACTTTATTACTTCTCTATAAAATTCTGGAACATATTTAAAATATTCTAAATGTTTTATATCATTAAATTCATATTGAATATAACTAAAATATTATTAGACATATTTAAAAGGTATAAGCTTCCAGTTGGCAAATTTACCATTAACTAGTCTATATACCCATGATGCTTTAAGCGATATAAAATAACTTTAAAAATCGACAATTTGTAATAACTTGAGCAACACGATGGGTGTCACATGCTGAGTAGGATCTGTTTACCATTCCGGAGCACCTGTAATCACCCCAGTGTGTTGTGAGGTTCGTGTTGCTAAGTCTTTAGTTTTTAATGGTGTGCATTGTGTGCTGTTTTTGGTTATTTGTCTTATTGTCTTTTTCTTCATTATCCATGGCGTTGTCAGTTTATTTTCGATTTATGAGTTTGACTGTCCATTAGGTTTTTTTCAACAATCTTTTATAGTCCTAAACTAGAGATCACAGACATTACTATAAAACTTCCTCTGTCTCGTTTCATGCATATATCCAGGATTTTACTACGACGGTAATCTCAACCCAGAGCCTTTCAGAAACCATGCAGTTAATTTCAGTTTTGATGAAATTATAAATGTCTTCCACCTTGCTAATTTACCAAATTATCCGCTTATGGAGTATCAATTCTCAATTCATACAATATTCCGAAACTTGCAGCTGTTTCTTAAAATTTGTACAACGTCATCAGTGTCAAAACAAAAAATGAATTACCTAGGTGTGAAAAAGAAAGTGTTGTTCTTTTATCTAAAAAAAAAAAGCATTTGAAAGTACAAAGACATTTAAGATCAATTTTATGGTCCACTTCATAAATAATTCAGGGTGTCATGAGTTATAGGTCCTATGTGCTAAATCTGTGTAAAATTTGATCTACTTTACAGTACTAGTTTTTATTTGTACAATCGTGTTCCTTTTTTTTCTATGAAACTTGGAATGAATCGGTATATGTACATCCAGTGTCAAAGTAGTTTTGCGTTTCTTATGCAGATTGGACCACAGAAACTTTTCAAATACATTAGGCTTTTACTGGTTTTTTTTTTCATTTTGTATACCCTTGGGGTTTTTTTCGAGCCTTTTCCACGTATGGAGTATTCATTTCTCAACTCAAATTATAATCAGGAGCTTGAAGCTGCTTCTAAAGAAAATTTGTAAAAAGTGTCAGCAGTGTCCGGATAAAAATAATTCAGACAAAGTTTAGTCTTGTTTTCATTGATGTTTAATTCTGCATGTTTTATTATTTTTAAATAACTTGCTTGAATATAATATTGATATAGTAGATTATTTGATATACGTATACATTTTCAACGTGTGGACCATATTCTGGTTACTCTTCCGGAGTTTACTCGTTATACCTATATTGTCCACATGTGGATCATGCCCTTCCGGAGATTTTTCGTTATACGTATATTTTCCACAGGTGGAGTCTGGTCTGTTTACCTTTCCAAAAATAATTCGTATACGTATATTTTTCATATGAGGAGCATGATCTCCTTATAATTCCAGGGATTATTCGGTATACGGATTGGATCAGGGAATTTTTCGGACACATTAGGCAATTACAGTTTTGTTTTTATTTTGAATACCCTTGTTATTTACCAGCTTTATCCATGAATGATGTATTCATTTATGAACGCATATCATAATCAGGAGCTTGCAGCTGCTTCTTTAAAGTTGTAAAAAAAAATGTTAGCAGTGTCTGGGTAAAAATAGTTGAGAGAGGGTTAAGACTTGTCTTCATTGATGTTTAATTCTGCATGTTATACCTATATTTTCAACAGATGGATCATGGCCCTTCAATAGTTTATTCGTTTTACCTATATTTTCCACATGTGGATCATGGCCCTTCCGGAGTTTTTTCGTTATACCTATATTTTCCACATGTGGATCATGGCCCTTCCGGAGATTATTCGGTATACGTACATTTTCCAAATATGGAGCCTTGTCTACTAACCCTTCCCAAGACAATTCGTATAGGTATATTATCCGCATGTGGATCCTTGTACCATTATACTTACCGGATAGATTACGCATGTGGAGCCTGGTATCATTATACTTACCGGATTATTCGGTATACGTATATTTTCAGTATGAGGAGCATGTCCTGCTTTCACTTCCGGATTATCTAGGGTCACTTTGTTTTGTTTAAAATTGATTTATCTTTCTCTTGCTTTAGTCTTAGATTTTGTCTTTTTGATTTATGAATTGCAATGTGTGTTGTTTCTTTTGGTCTTGTCCATCCTTTTACTGAATAATGTCTTTCAATTTAAAAATGTCACAATTAGCATTTTTGTTAGAAAACATAAACGATGGTAAACATATTTGGTGACGTGTAAGCGCTATTGTTGAATTCTGTATGGGTTCATATATGTTTATATATATAAGTTATCAATTTAATAACGAAGGTAAAATCCCAAAAATACCGAACTTCGAGGAAAATTCAAAACGGAAAGTCCCTAATCAAATGGCAAAATCAAAAGCTCAAATGCTTCAAACGAATGGATAACAACTGTCATATTTTGACTTGGAATATGCATTTTCTTATGGAGAAAATGGTGGACTAAACCTTGATTTATAGCCAGCTAAACCCCTCACTTGTATGGCAGTCGAATAAAATTCAATTGCATTGACACTGATATGTGAACGAAAGAAACAATCATAATAAGCAAAATATCAAAATAGAAGTAAAGCAGTCAACATTATGTTTTAATCTTAATCAAAGTAAACATGTAACAAAGACACATAAACAGGCATATACACAAAGCACTAAAGCAAAAATGAAAGACAAGAATACAAAAATTACTATAGAACAATAACGCAATGACGTTTAAGTACCGAGCCACGTTAAATGCATACTACCAAAAATAGACTGAATAGGTAAAGTAATATTAAGAGAAAAAAAATATAAAAATATTATAACTACTTCTTACATGTCTTAAGGATGTTCGCTACTCTGTTAAAAAATAACAAGCTTTTTAAAAGATTGTTATAAATTGATAGTATTTAAGTAAAGAAACTAAAAAAGAAGAAAAAAATCGAGGGTCTGTGTGCTCGTTTCTGAGATATAAGCCATTGAAAATTTGGCGGGAAATAATTCTCTCTAGATTTTTCTTACATTTTACAATGGCAACTATTTGTTTCAAAAACAATGAAAAAATAACAAGATTTTTATAAAATTTTGAAATATGGCTTGTTAACCTATATGTAATAAAATTATGAAAAGAAAAGTAAGGGTTTGTGGGTAAATTTTTGTAATGACAATACATGGATAAAACCAGAGGATTCCGAAAATCTGGCAAAAAATCAAAAAAGAGAGGAGCAAACATCCTTAAGACGATTAACAACGTCAGTACACTAAATCAATACTGCAAGACCGTGAAGTTGATACGGAATATTTATCGACAAGGTCTTGGTACCTTTCCAGCATTTTTTATTTTGAAAAAAGGCGCGGTGTTTACATCGTTGTCAATATAATGGAATTTGATGCGACTGTCATACAAGCTAGAGGTTTAGCTAGCTTTTAAACCATGTTTATTAAACCATTGTTTACATAAGAAAATGCCGGTATCAAGTCAGTGTTTATCAATTCGTTTGATGTGTTTGAGCTTAATTTTGATTTTGTCATTTGGTTAGGGACTTAACTTTTTGAATTTTCCTCGAAGTTCAGTATTTTTGTGATTTTACTTTTGACATACCTCGATCATCAATTTTTTACTCAGATACTGGTGACGTTTAACAATGTCTGATCAGCATTTGCAAGCTCGTGAATACCGAATAAATTGGGAAATGTATATCTCATATGCAGGTGAAGTTTGTGTTTTGCTACTAAGCTAAAATCGCCAAAGATTATAATACTGAGATGACCGTGTAGGTTATATTCGAGGTATAAGTTTAAAATAATGCAGAGGAAGTCGTGTCTATTGTTGGTTTTTTTCTTACTTTTAGTTCTGGAGGATAAATCAGAAAAGCTTGGAAAGTTAATGGAATGAACAGCATCACTTTACCTGAATGAGAAATTAAAAGTCCTGGCTTCTTTCGAAGGAACTCCGACTCATATGAAAAAAAAAGGGAGAGGTCGGCAAGGAGAGGTGTACAGTTCGTTCCCATAGGAATGCCGATAATGATATCAATGAGATTTCATAAAAATACGGTTTTAAGAACATTTATTTGTCAACAGCATGTTTTGTGTGAAGAAGTATTTATAAGTAGTCAACAAAGGTCATCGTAGTACCCATAATACGCTCGGGTATATTTGAAAATTGTTTATATAAAAAAAAGAAGATGTGGTATGATTGCCTCTCTTCACAAGAGAACAAATGACACACAAATTAACTAACATATGTCACCGTAGGGCCTTCAACAATGAGGAAAGCCCATACAGCATAGTCAACTATACAAGACCACAAAATGACAAATGTAAAGCAATTCAAACGAGAAAACCAGCGGCCTAATAAATATACAAAACAATGAACGAAAAACAAATATATAACAAACGCAAACAGAAGATAACCATTGGATTACAGCTAGGATCCTGACCTGGGACAGGCAAATACATACAGAAAGTGACGGGATAAAACATGTAAACGAGGTCCGAACAATTCCCCTGATCTAGGACACTTATCAGATTGATAATATTAGAAATACATCCAACAAAAACACAGAGTAGACTGTACCCCGTACTAGTAGATCCCAACATCAATAAGACACGGGGTACAGATCTGAAAGTACTCGCAGTTACTGACAGCTTGTTCAAACGCAATAACAACTAAAAAATAAAATCATCAATTTAAGGCAAAATTATCAATCAGTTAACATCCATGCAACATCCAATGAATTTATCTGCCATAAACAGTCAGAGAAAACCTTGTACAATGCCAAGATACGTGTATAAACAGATTGTAGATACATATGTATATAACAATGATATTTAGTTTGTTTTTAATTTACTGATAACATAACCAATATCAATACCAATACAGATCTTATTACAATGTTTAATTGGTAACCTTTTAGAATAAGTTCATACAAAAGATCGATAAGTTTACCATGATCGTTTCTAAATTTTAACACCTTGGTTACCATGAGGATGTGCCATCCCGTTTTGGAATAAGTTTTCCACAGTTATAACCAAACCTCAAAACCAATTCGTTATCAAAATCTAGGAAAAAACCGTTATAACCGTCTACTTTTGATTTTTTCAAAGTTAGTTCACTTGGGAGAGTTTCGGCAGTATATTTAGAAAATTGTTGATTATTTAACTGTTTAACGACAAATATATCATCGAGATAACGGTAAGTGCTGTAAAATTTATCAATTGCATGCAATTTAGATGGATCTTTACTGAGTTTGGTCATAAACTGTTAAACTGTTAACCTTTACGGACGTATGCATACAGAGGTATCTATCTACCTTTCAAAAAGAAAACAAATCTGATACGTTACATCATCGATCGGTTTCACTTCAAATCAACACAACTGGTACCTCTAAACTATTATTAAACTGAATGCATATATTTTGTACGATAATTGTGTCAAGAACATTATTACATGTGCGTCCGTATTATTAAGTAATCGTTATAAGCCTATATGTTTTCATAAATTTGAATCCAGTTCCAAAAGTTGTAGTATCTCACAGCGTGTTTCAAAGATATTTATTAATCATTGCGATTACAAATGTTTTACATTTCTTTTCCCGCATCGTGATCCTTTTTGTAGCTAATTCCTCTCTCGAGTGCTGGAAGTTGTGGGTAGAACCACGGATGGGTCAAAACAACTATTATCAATTAAGCTTTTTAAAAGTAAAAGTTATCATATAGTTTTTCGTAAATAGTGTCTGCGCGTTAATAAGTTGATTAATTAAAATTAAATAAGCGTTCCTACAAGTGATGGACATGATTTGTATTAATTGTTTTAATTGAGGTAATAAATAAAGTTTCGGAATGGTATATATATTCTTTATTCCTAAAGCAATACAGCTTATGGTTATTATTCATCAATATTACAGTTATAGAAGGCATAACATAGTACAATATGACAATTCATTTATAACATTAATGCAATAAAAAACAAATATAAGAGTATGATATATATTATTTGATATATATATTAACAATCTTGATATGTAATACATATAAACACATTGAAAATTACATATTCTTTCGGAAATGCTTTTAAAATACTTTCCGAAATTATTAGTTTTTATTATGTTACGACATACAACAATTGTGTAAGTTTAAATATTTATCGATTTTCTCCAGTACTATGGTTTTATTATATTTCATAAGAATTCATTTGAATATAATACATTCTGAAATAAAATTATATTCATCTTCAACAGTATTACAGTTACACATATTAGTTATCAAAGGTACCAGGATTATAATTTAATACGCCAGACGCGCGTTTCGTCTACATAAGACTCATCAGTGACGTTCATATCAGAATAGTTGTAAAGCTTAACAAGTACAAAGTTGAAGAGCATCGAACACCCAAAATTCCAAAATGTTGTGCCAAAAACGGCTAAGGTAATCTATTCCTGGGATAAGAAAATCCTTGGTTTTTTCGAAAAATTAAAAGTTTTGTAACAGGAAATTTACAAAAATGACCATATCATTGATATTCATGTCAACACTGAAGTGCTGACTTCTGGGCTGGTGATACCCTCGGGGACGAAACGTCCACCACCAGTGGCATCGACCCAGTGGTGTAAATAGTTATCAAAGGTACCAGGATTATAATTTAATACGACAGACGCGCGTTTCGTCTACATAAGACTCATCAGTGACGTTCATATCAGAATAGTTGTAAAGCTTAACAAGTACAAAGTTGAAGAGCATCGAACACCCAAAATTCCAAAATGTTGTGCCAAAAACGGCTAAGGTAATCTATTCCTGGGATAAGAAAATCCTTGGTTTTTTCGAAAAATTAAAAGTTTTGTAACAGGAAATTTACAAAAATGACCATATCATTGATATTCATGTCAACACTGAAGTGCTGACTTCTGGGCTGGTGATACCCTCGGGGACGAAACGTCCACCACCAGTGGCATCGACCCAGTGGTGTAAATAGTTATCAAAGGTACCAGGATTATAATTTAATACGACAGACGCGCGTTTCGTCTACATAAGAATCACCAGTGACGCTCAGATCAAAATAATTGTAAAGCCTAACAAGTACAAAGTTAAAGAGCATTGAGGACCCAAAATTCCCAAAAGTTGTGCCATATACAGCTAAATTCAAAGTTTTGTAGCAGGAAATTTATTAAAATTACCATATTACATATTCTAGAATTTCTGTGTAACCCAGTCCATATTAAGTAACAAGGGAGACGGGGCTTATTTTATACACGGTTACTAGGGGTGTTATGTCCTTTTTTATTCCATATTAGATAGAAGGGAGGCGGGGCTTATTTCATACACGGTTAGTAGTGGTGTTACGTCCCTTTATAAAAACAAAACGGTACTGAGAAAATATCTTTAAGGTTTCAACAGACGAAAAAAATGATGATTAAGAGGGAAATAAAATCATAAAACACTTTTAAACCTAACAAGTTGTTATTGTTGGCATCTGTTTTTGTAGGAACAAGATCAATGGAAGTAGTTTCTTATAATGCTAACAGTATTGAAGACTTGCTCATTTTGATAGGTCACTAGTCTAAATTTTACACGTTAAGATAGTCGGTAAGATAAATTCGTTACATAGTGTGCTAATGACGTGATACGGTATATATGGGGTCAGTAAATTCCATATGGGAATTCGAGCTTTGCTCTCACCCCATATGGAATTTACTGACCCCATATATACCGTATCAGGTCACTAGCACACAATGTAACTATTATTATCTTACCTCCTATAAATTTCTAGGAATATGATTGGTTTAAAGCGTCAGCGTGGAGACCGTGTATATTTCATATAAGGTTTTTTTAGGGAGGCGGGGCTTATTTCATACACGGTTCGTTGTGGTTTTACGTCCCTTTAAAGTTCATATTAAATTATAAAGGAGGCTGGGCTTATTTCATACACGGTTAGTAGTGGTGTTACGTCCCTTTATGAAAACAAAACAGTCTTGAGAAAAAAATCTTAAAAGGTTTTAACAGACGAAGAAATTGATGGTTAAGATTAGAATAAATCCGATAAGCACATTTAAACCTAACAAGTTGGCATCTGTTTTAGTAAGATCAATGGAATTAGTTTCTGAATGCTTACAGTATTGAAGACTTGCTCATTTTGATAGGTCACTAGTCTTAATTTCACACGTTGAGACAGTGGGTGAAATAAATTCGTTACATAGTGTAACAGAATGTTACAATAAAATAACACACACAACAATATAGAATACCGCATAACAACTATAACATGTACATTGTTTAACCTCCATAACACACACGACTTAAGAATAGCTATATAAAGAAATTTTGGACAACTAAAAACTAAAATCAATTAAACAGAGACATTGATAGACTCAAATCCATTTACCAATTTCTGTTCAAAAGGAAATAACTCAAACGTTTTTCTAGGAACCAGTGATGTAAACACAAATTTAGAATCAGCATATCAAAGAACCTAAAAAATTCATGTTTTTTTTTTATGAAACTTGACCCTTTGGGCCTCAATGTCGTATTATATAGTTAACAAGTGCATACACTTAAATGTCTCGCTTTCTTTAATAATCACTGATATTATGTTGATATTCCTAAATATAAAGCTTTACTACTATCACATAAAATTAACATGATAAACTGATGGGAAAATACATGTACACCTTACAATCATTCCGTACACTAAATATAGTTGACCTATTTCTTAAAGTTTTTTAAGAAACAGACTTAAAGAAGAAAACTAAAAATTGACCAATGAACCAGAAAAATTTGATCCAGGTCAGATGAAACATACCAGGCAGACCTAACATTTCTTAAACTTACCAAATATACTACACCTATTGCTATAGTATCTGAGATATGGACTCTCGACCACCCAAACCTTAACCTTGTTCACTGATCTTTGAAAAAAGGTCGAGATTAAGTGAAACTGTCTTACTGCCATGAGGTCCTTGCAAGGTACGCACATACCAAATTTAGTTGTTCTTTTACTCATGATCAGAAAATTATCTGAAATTTTTTTTTTCAAGTAGTCACTGAACCATAAAAATGAGATCAAGGATAATGGTCAGTCGGAAACTTCGTAACATAAGGCAGCTATATACAAAGAATGAAACGTACCCATTCTAGAAAGGTTTTAAAGAAGTTGGATAACGCGTCGCCGCCGCCACAGGATCACTATCCTTATGTCGAGCTTTCTGCGACAAAAGTATCAAGCTCGACAAAAATGAGGTATATTTGTTATGTAAAATATCGTATTTTAAAAACCAAACAGTAAATCAGATGTTTATTTCCTTTGTTAACTATATTTTATACTTTCACAAATACGTATTTTAAATCTTAACCTTTAAGTACTGATTACAATAGTAATGATATATTACCGTAATAGGAAACCACAGCATGTTTTGGGTTAGTTGAACGAGATATATAAATTTCGAAATTAGATCTTTTAATGTTTAGTTTTATGATTGGTGTTGTTTCCTTTCATCTGCATTTCCAAACGTAACTTAATAAAAGAAACGAAAATAAACATTCCTCACCCTCATATATAATACGCAGTATCTTCAAATTACTTGGAAATGTATATGGCATATATGTATGGCCATTATTATGCGTATTTGTCGTGTTAGTAGCTTGTTGCTTAAGAAAATATGTTGAAATCTATGTTAATAAAAAGTGCATTTATATGTATAGTCTAGTTGGTCAAGTAGTCTAAAGGTGTCATACCACCAATTACTCCCTCAAATTTAGAACGTATGTGAAAGTAGGCCTACTCGGACAAAAAATAGTGCATTTGATGTCAGTGTTTACTTAAACTAACCAACAAATTGACAGAAATGAAACTTTTGGTGAAAGAGAAATATATTAAGACCATTTTGAGCTAAAATTTACTTGTTTATGAGTTTGCATTCAAAATTGAGGATTAATGCACTTCATAGTATACTAATTTAAGATTTCCAGAAAACCAGGGGTTATTTTTAGTGGTACCTCTTTTCGGAAGACCTTTTCTTTTTTATATGATTTTAAACATCTGTTGAAAATTGGTATGTAGAAAGGTGATATCTGTACGATCAGGATATACCTGGTTTCTATGAAGTTAAACGTAAGGTAAAATATTTAGAAAGCTGTGAAAATTGTAAAATTTGGTTGAACAGATAGGGACTTTTAATTGGTGGTATGACACCTAAAGCAAAGAACAAAATGCAGGCGATATTGTCTCGATTTCTCAATATCATGTGTTCGAGGCCAGACAAGAAAATAACAAAGAGTTATTATGAATATGATATGTGTTTTCGGTCGTGTACACTTATAAGTTTAGTCTCTTTTTAATCAGAGTTCGAACTATTGATTAAAAGTTCCGTTTAGCATCACTCTTCAAACACAATCTATATTTCACATAATTAACTTACGAATCAGAGGGAAAATAATGATATTTGTTACATCGAGATATGTCGTCCATATCAAATTAGTATTATTATCCATATCATAACACTAAAAAGCTCTTTAAATATTACAAGATGGTTTTTATATCAGTTTAATGCTTGTATCCTATTTAAAACCGAGATTCTTTTAGCATTACTTCAGGTTTAGTTTTCAATTGCCGTCGTAAGCAAGTCCAAAAATGTATCATCATCATTGAGATATTCTGCAAAACTCAAATAGGTTTCTTGTCCTATCACTTCCATTATCCGGATGGGTAATTCTTTGAATGGAATATCTTCCATTAATATAACAATTATAATGTTTTCCCTCTCACGTGAGCAAATTCCCTCCGTGAGAGCAATGTTAAATTCATAATTACACCAAGTAGACTTCAGAAATTCACGTGTAATTACACAAATGGTCTTTCTGCTATGGTGAATACCATTTATTATATTTTCGGCAATTTCATTCCCTGGTATAAAATCGCGATGATGAATGCATAATCTCTTTCCCTTTTTCTGTTCTAGTTCTATCAAACGATTTATTACAAAATGTCGATCTTGGTCGGCATATGAAATAAATGCATCAAATGCATAATTTTGGGTGACATGGAGTGGTTCGTAACCTCCAAAATATTGTCTTTTGAACATATGAAACGAATACTTTAACCTTATTCTATATCTATAGGCAATAGCTCCGAAAATCATTCCAAGTGCTACAAATAAAAATAAACTAGCTCCTATAAGTAATCCCACCTTAGAATTACACTGCTTCTGTAAGATTAACAGTACATCTTTGACATATATAAGTTCTCGTTTGCTATTCTTGCAAGTGACATTCGAATACGATGCCATTCGTTTTCGATTTTTTTTATACCAGAGAAGAAAAGAAAGAGAGTCACAAGAGCATTCAAACGGGTTGTGCATCATGTTAATTTCTATACTCTGTGACGTAATTTTGTCAAGCTTTTGCATAGCCTTATCTGAGAGGAAAGTGATCTGGTTATATGACAAATCTAAAACATTAAGATTCCATAGATGAGAAATGGTAACATTCCAGTCAGTCAGAAGATTATGACTGATGTCAAGAGTTTTAATATTTAAAACATGAGCGAAAAAATTGTTTGGTAATGTAGTTATCCGATTTGAAGATATATTTAGAATTTTTAACTGCAGCTGCTTTTCAAATAATTCCCCGTGTTCAAATGTTTCCATGTCATCTCCAAGTAAATTTCCCTGTATATATAGCTCTTCTAGATTAATGAATCCAATGAAAAAATGTGCGAAGATGTTTAAACACATATTTTCAGACAAATCTAAAATCTTAACTTTTGTAACATTACAAACGGGTCCCTGGAAATTCTGAAAATTATTTCCACGTAAAGAAATGTGTTCTAAAGTATCATTGCTCATCCAATATGGAATGATAATGTCTCCGAGATTAGAACTTTCATAAAATATATGTTTTGTATTTGGTGGAATTGCGTTGACAAAGGAGAAAAGGGGATCGAATGTGCAGTCGGGAGGTGGATATGGTTTGGTGTCTGTAGTCGTTACAGGTAGAGGTGACTGGATATCTAAAATCGCTAGTGTTTGGTATGGTTGGATATTTGCAACTGTTATATGTGGATACGACTGGATATATCGAATCTTAGAATCTTCATAGTTTACAGAATCCGAAGAATATGTTTCAGCTATTAAACCTAATTCGTCCGATTTATAAGGTTCCTGACGTTGTTGTGCATATAAGCCCACATTTTGTTTTTGTAACATCCAAGATTTTCGGTCTGATAAACATTGAAGTGTATCTATGAAATCGTTACAAACGAACCATCCAGAGTGTACTTTTTGTGACTGGGTTTGGTCTTGAAAACTCAGAAATAAGGAATGAATACCAGTTAATGTGAAAATTCCGTCAACTTTATATTTTTCTAACCGTAATCGGTTGCCCATAAGACTCAGTACCCTTAATGTTTTTGGTAAGTAAGTCGGGGCTAGATCCTCTGTCATCTCAAGTCTGTTCCCATCCAAATACAATTCCGTTAGATTTGTGTCTTTAAGTGGTTTTATGTCATCAACAAAAAGAATAGTACTTAATCCGTATGGACAATAGATTTGGTTAGCCTTCAAGACTTTGATATCTGTCTTTGGTAAATCTTGTGTGATGTTACGCAAACCACAAAATCCTAACATCGAATTGAATGATATATCTAAACTCCTTAGCTTTGTCAATTTAGCTAATGCTCCTGACTCAATGCTTTTCAGGTGTACTTCGCTTCCTGATGTGTTTATCTGAATGTATCGATTTAATGAAATGTCTAAAGACGTTATTTGAGATAAATTTTCAAAATAATTTTCTGTGATAGTCTCAATTCCGAGATTTGGCAGCATTAGATTATTTATAGATAACGCTTGTAGATTTTTCATTTCTGAAAATACTTTTCCGAATGATGTTGTCAAGAAGCCATCAATAACTAAGGTACGAAGAGATTTCAAGTTTTTAAAAACTTCATCGGGATATACGGGTTCAGTTGTGTAATATCCATTCTGACCGATATTAAGATCAGTTAATTTTTGAAGATTATTGAAGACATTTTGTTGGAATACCGTTCTAGTGTAATTCAGTAGGTTTTTGTGAAGATCTAAAACCTGAAGCCTTCTAGAATTTGCAAAGGGGTATCTTCCAAATGAATGGATCTTATTCACTGACAAATCCAAATGAATAACTGATTCCGGTAATTTTCTACCGTCCAAGACTGTGTGAAAATCATTATTTCTCAAGTTAAGTTGTTGAAGAGTTTTCAACTCTGATAATGAATAATTTTCAGATCTGTCGATTTTATTAAATGAAAGATCCAAAATAAGTAATTGGTCAGGTAACAAATTAGCGTCTGGAATATATTCAAGATTATTGTGGCTAAAGTTAATTGTTCTGACTGTTTTATATAAACTGAAATTTGGATATCTGTTTAATCCATGGTTTACACAATTTATAACTATATGATTGCAGTCACATTTTGCACACGTTTTTGTCATATGATCAACAGACAAATAACATACTGGCAGTAAAAGTAATCCTAACAAACTGATAATCAATAATATAGACATCCTACTTCACAAAAATATTACGACGTTTGAATCGC
Source organism: Mytilus galloprovincialis (assembly GCA_037788925.1). Taxonomy (NCBI): domain Eukaryota; kingdom Metazoa; phylum Mollusca; class Bivalvia; order Mytilida; family Mytilidae; genus Mytilus; species Mytilus galloprovincialis. The sequence continues at coordinate 79,478,170 of CM075334.1, forward strand.
TTCCTTGTTAGGCACACTAGAATAAACAAAGTTTAAAAAAAATCTCAGTTTCTTATTACATGACAATGTATTATGTTATATACTATAGCTGTGCAGTTAAATTGCTTTAAACGTATTATCATTTGCGATATACATCCAGATACCTGTTATCGCCTTGTTTAAAACGTTGATAATGCGTTTCTACGGAGTTTTATTTTTGAAGTCTTTAAAAGTACTGGCTCGCGGAATTTTAATGTCGTTCGCAACAAATTTTAAAATGATTATATTTGCCCTGTATATTTCATTTGGAACAGTTGTATCAGTTGCAGTATATCCATAATAATCATACTTTGTCTCGAAATATAAATTTTATTTATAATCGGTCCAGCAAAGGACTGAAATGCTCGGCACAGCAGATATACAGGGTATATACAGAACAAGACTAACAGATATATTGTTTGGACCACACAGTAAATCAAAAACAAAGTCAAGTATGCGTATCAAATCAGTTCTTTAATTTCGTTGTATACGATACGATTCTCTGCAAATACATAAATTATAAATCATAAATAACAGTGAAACTAAATTCCGTTATCCATAAAAATAATATACAGCGCATTAATTACTTCTCAATCATAAAAATATAAAGAAACATGTTTCCTGATAAAAGTACAAAGTTTGCACAAATGATTAAATCAATATATTAAATCAATATATTTCATTTACGGAACATTGTTACAATTCTTGCTAAAGAAATGAATGATAAAGTCGGATTAAATATATTCTTACCGATTATGCTCTCTTATAAAAAACATCTTGTGTGTCCAAATAAAATCCAAATAATAAACTACCGTAAACAAAGTGAAATAACATTCATAGGAAAACATAACGTCATAAAGACGGACGGCAAATACAGCAAATATATTTAGCGCCGTAAACGTCAATTATTACAAAGAAAAAATAGCTTTTACAAAAAGCTTACCTATAGATTAAAAAGTGACAGCCAAGTGACGATCTATACACTATTAGTGCTTATATATAAATGTATCTTCTATCAAATATTAAAAATAAGAATATAAACAAATATAATTCTTACACTCCTCACCATGAAATTCTATAATTTCATGAAAAAAAATATTAACACACACAAACAAAAATATATATACAATCTATAAATCTGAACCTTCTAGTAAACATAGTTTTGTTATTGGTCTTACTAATTCTGATTTGTGAGTTTTGACAACACAGCTACGTACATGCCCATCCCGACCCACTTTAACCTCGGTAACTCTGCCCAACGGCCATTGTCCTCTTTGCACATTAACCTCAGCTACAAGTACGATATCGCCTTTTCGTATATCAGTGTTTGGTCTTTGCCATTTTGGGCGCATCTGCAATGTTGGAAGATACACGCGAATCCATCTTCTCCAGAACACGTTTGCGAGATATTGGACCTGTTTCCACCATCGTCTAGCATAAATATCTGTCTTTTTGAAGATACCACTAGGAATACAGGAATTTGACTTCATTAATAGTAGCATATTTGGTGTAAGTACAGATGGGTCGTTGGGATCATCGCTCACTGGCGTAATAGGTCTGTCATTCAAAATTTTTTCAACCTCAGCCATCAATGTTAAAAGCTGTTCATCATTTAAAAGCTGTTCCTTTACTAACGCTTTCAAAATTGTACGAGTGGACCGAATTAAACGCTCCCATGAACCACCCATGTGACTTGCTAAAGGTGGATTAAAATGCCATTCAATCTCCTGTTGTAACATGTGTCTTCCAATTTTTGATTGGTTCCATTCTTTAATTGATTTACGTAGTTCAATGTCTCCGCTTACAAGGTTAGTTCCATTGTCGCTGTACATCTTTGTTGGTACACCTCGTCGGCTTATGAAGCGTTGAAAAGCGGATAAAAACGACTCCATGGTTAAGGTGTGGGCCACTTCTAGATGAACTGCTCTTGTTGTGAGACATGTAAATAGGCAACCATATCTTTTTACATGTGAACGACCTAACTTTACCAAAAGGGGTCCAAAATAGTCGATTCCGACAAATGTAAACGGGGGTTTGTCAGCAATTATCTGTTCATCAAGAAGAGGTGCCATCTGTTGTACGCAAAGTGGACGGTGTTGACGTTTACATGGAATACAGCATCCGATTACTTTCTTAACAAGACTAGGTCCTTTTAAAATCCAGTATTTCATACGTGTGGCTGCAAGCACCTGTTGTCTTCCTACGTGACCCTGATTTTCGTGATAGAAACGAACAATTAACGAAGTAACATGATGGTTATCTGGTAGGATTATGGGGTATTCATCATGGTTTGAGGTACTTAAGCGTCCTTTTGCTCGGATAAGCTCATTATCGAGTACAGGATTAAGAGAAGCGATACGGCTGTCTTTTTTCACGGGCGTATCCTTCTTCAATTTGATTATTTCGTCTTTGAAGTAAGTTGATTGTACATTAACTAATATTACATTGCTAGCAATTTTCAGTTCTGACAAAGTGAGATCACCAGTTCTGCACTGAACTTGATGATTAAGGTATCGTTGTCTGCAATAAAACTTGAACCTAATCAACCACGCTGTTGCTCGTAGTAGTTTTGTCCAGTCGGAGAAATAGTTCATTAGATAATCAGTGGTGTTGTTTGTCATAGCATGGATCGCCACCTCCTTCTTAAGTTCGGTGTCATTTTCTGTTACCTCTTGAAGCTCATTGCGTAAGTCTTGTGGCCAGTATTTTGAATCTTCCAAGAGAAAGTTCGGACCATTTAACCATATATTTAGTTTCTTACTATCACAAGCGTCTATTCCTCTTGATGCTATGTCCGCGGGATTCGAAGGTGAATCTACGTGACGCCATTGGTCTAGACTAGTTGTATTGTGAATTATGCTTAATCTATTAGCTACAAAGGTTTTGAATCGCCGTGATGTATTTCTAATGTAGCCCAACACTATAGTCGAGTCTGTCCAGAAGGTAACGTTATCAACCTTTATTTCAAGTTCATCATTCAGGATTTGGTATAAGCGGCATGCAGTGACAGCTCCTGATAATTCAAGTCTTGGTATTGACATCTGTTTAATTGGTGCTAGTCGTGCCTTTCCTATGATTAAAGAGCAAGTAATTTTGTCATTTCCATCAACTAGTCTCAGATACGCACACGCTCCATAACCAAGTTCTGATCCATCACTGAAAAGGTGCAATTGAGCGTTCTTAATGTGTTGAAATTCTTTTGGTCGAAAACAGCGATTCACAGACAAACTTTCAATACAGGGTAGACTCGTTAACCAATTTTTCCATTCGTCACAGTAATGTTGTGGAATTTGTTCATCCCATCCAAGCTTCAATCTGCACAAGTTCTGTACAATTGCTTTTGCTCGCAGTGTAACCGGTGACACAAGTCCAAGAGGATCAAATATTGAACTTACAATTGACAATATACCACGTCTAGTTAACGGTTTATCTGTTAATTTTACCTTAAACCTGATGTTATCTTCATTAACATCCCAGATTACACCTAGGGCCTTATCGTTCGGCAGCACATCTCCAGGGCTAAGATTTACTACAGCAGGAGCAAGTTCAGACTCCGGTATAGCTTTTAATACATCTCTACTATTACTGAGCCATTTTGTTAGTCGGAAGCCACCCATTTTCATAAGTGAATAGCCAGTTTAATAGCTTCCTGCTCGGATGACACAGACTTCAGACAATCGTCAACATAAAAATTTTTCTCTACTGTAGTAGATACTTCCAGATCAAAAAGATGAGAATTATCTCTTGCTGTCCGTTTTAATGCATATCCTGCACAACTGGGTGACGATGTAGCACCAAACAAATGTACTTGCATGCAATAACTTCTGGGTTTCTGGTTTAAGTCACCGTTAGGCCACCATAGAAAACGCAAGGCATCACAGTCCTCCTCTTGCACACGAACTTGATGGAACATAGCTTCGATGTCGGCTGCTAAGGCTATCTGCCCCTGTCTGAACCTAATTAAAACACCAACCAAACTGTTCATGAGATCAGGTCCTTGTAAAAGTTTACTGTTGAGTGATATTCCTTGATATTTAGCTGCGCAGTCAAAAACTACCCGTACTTTTCCTGGTTTGTTTACATTCGTGACAGGATGATGAGGTAAGTACCACATTCGTTTTGATTCGGAGTCGATGTTTGACACTTCTTTCGCATAACCCTTTTCTATATATTCATTTACAGTGGTCGTGTACATCTTATGTAATGTGTCGTCACGTTCCAACTTACGTTTCAGCTGCTGTAAACGGGCTTGTGCCATAGCTATATTATTTGTTAACGAAATGTTTTTGTCCCGCCAAGGCAGTCCTAGTTTGTAATGTCCATCCTCATAAGTAATGGACGATTCCATAATGTCCAAAGCTTGTTTGTCTTCTACAGACATCAAATTCTTGTCATCGCTCTTGTTATCGTTAAAGTCAGTTGTCCACATACGTTCCAGTTGTCTCTGTAACAGAACATCTCTTGACTCTTCAAAATGTACGTTTATAACATTTGATGAAGAAGTATTTCTAATAGGTCCGCGAATTGCCCAACCGAGGCGTGATCGAATTGCATAGGGTTGTTTACCTGTACCGGATCTTACTTCCAACGGTATATGAGCTTCAGGTGAGTCAGTGCCAATCAGCAACATTACATCATTGGCGTCAATTTTCGGAATATCAATATCAGCTAAATATGCTAGTTTTCTAAGGTCGACGTTTTCAGCTGCTGAGCGGGTGGATATCGGAAGCTTTTTCACTGACCAAACTTTTTGTAACGATACGTCTTCATCGCCATCGATGGGTCTTACCTGTAAATCGACTTCTTGGCCGTGAATCGTACTACCGGACGAGCTTACTGTAGACATATGAAATGTGACTGGTCTGGTGGCGAGATTTAGTTTTTTCAATTGTATACGATACGATTCTCTGCAAATACATAAATTATAAATCATAAATAACAGTGAAACTAAATTCCGTTATCCATAAAAATAATATACAGCGCATTAATTACTTCTCAATCATAAAAATATAAAGAAACATGTTTCCTGATAAAAGTACAAAGTTTGCACAAATGATTAAATCAATATATTTCATTTACGGAACATTGTTACAATTCTTGCTAAAGAAATGAATGATAAAGTCGGATTAAATATATTCTTACCGATTATGCTCTCTTATAAAAAACATCTTGTGTGTCCAAATAAAATCCAAATAATAAACTACCGTAAACAAATTGAAATAACATTCATAGGAAAACATAACGTCATAAAGACTGACGGCAAATACAGCAAATATATTTAGCGCCGTAAACGTCAATTATTACAAAGAAAAAATAGCTTTTACAAAAAGCTTACCTATAGATTAAAAAGTGACAGCCAAGTGACGATCTATACACTATTAGTGCTTATATATAAATGTATCTTCTATCAAATATTAAAAATAAGAATATAAACAAATATAATTCTTACATATATATTCCTTAAACTACTAGTTATTTGACTAATGGTTAAAAGCTAAAAACAAATACACAATAAATAACTAATGTACAATGTGATTGAGAACAAAATGTCTTTAAATAATAGCAAAGTCGGATGAATCCGCGATCGAATTAAACCTGAAGCACTTGTATCCAGAATCTAGATTAAAAAGCCAAAAACGTGTGTACACTCTTCGAAAAAGATTATAGAAATTTTAAAAACGTTTTTGAAAGACATGGAAAACGTATGTCAATTTGATTGACTCTCTTTAGTTTAAGAATAATACTTTTCAGATAGATTCTGTTGCATTCATTATACCAAAGAATTCTAGCCTTTAGCGAAATACATGTCAAGCTAATTTGTTTTTAGGGGTTTAAACTTGAAAACTTTTTCTATGGTATTAGATGTCATAGAATTGGGGTTTTTTTCTTTCTTTTCTGTAGGTGCTAATCAAATGAGCATGTGCACAATCCGTGTATAAGTGTTTTTTTCACTTTTGTCTTCATCCAATGAAGACCATTTGAAGGAGTGTGTATTTGTCTCTTTCCTGTTTGTTTATGAGATTTGGACATCAGTAAACTACTGTCAACAAATTAAAGCATCGGGTTCAATGATGACCGATTGTGACAGTGAATGTGTCAAATGCATTAATTCATGATCTGAATGAAAAAGCAGTGCATGTGGCGATTAGTTTTATTGAAGATTTGTTTATGTGTTCTATGTTCCAATGAACAAGGAATTAAATTTTAGCAAACAAATTGAAACTTTACGTACAGAACTACAAACAGAACAAATGCTTGATAAATTGATCACAACTTAAGAATAGGAAAACATTGGCTGAAATGCTTTGATTCTGTTTCTACACAGCAAGGGATACCCCAACAATATAATTATCAGTTTTCATGGACGGACTAAAAGAGTATTGTTTTGCTACGAAACGGATTTTGCTTGGATCCTACAGAAAAAAAAAGGTGAATGTTGTTGCCAACAAGGAAGAAGAAAAACAGAAGAATATGAAATAGCTTGATTGGTCAATGTGCAATAGAAGATATCATCCAAATTTACAATGTAGTTTTAACTTTAATAATTGTGTTCATAAATAATGATTTTATAAAGAAGACACATTGTTTCATTATTCCTGTTATCATGTAAATTCCCTGACAGTTTGTCTAGTGATTATGAGAAATTCATGAAAGTTTAAGTGATTATACATCATCCGTAAAATTTTAGGGACTCTACATAATCCCATCTTTTAAACAATTACCATAACATACATATATTTAGTGGAGTCATTAAATGGATTTATATGTGACTGTCATACAAATAAGAAGTTAATAGTTATCAAAGATACCAGGATTATAATTTAGTACGCCAGACGCGCGTTTCATCTACATAAGACTCATCAGTGACACTCATATCAAAATATTTATAAAGCCAAACAAGTACAAAGTTGAAGAGCATTGAGGATCCAAAATTCCAAAACGTTGTGCCAAATGTGCTTGTTACAAACACAGGTTTTATCCATGATTTTAAACATTAAAAAATACATGAACCAAGTCAGGAATATGACAGTTGTTCCATTTTTTTTTTTGTGTTTCAGCTTTTAATTTTGCAATTAAATAAAGGAATTTTTGTTTTAAATTTTCCTGAATATTCTGCATTTTTACTATTTTACTTTAATTTAATTTTATGTTTGTGTTTATCAACAGGTAAATAAATGACCATGTCTCATCTCTGTTATACTGATGATCTTATACTTTGAAGTGTGTGACTCACATTGAAGGTATATTCGCTACCTATATGGTAGTTGTCACCTCCCAAATCATGTCCTCAATACACTCAACAGTTTAATTATTCGCTAGACATTTCATAGATATTTTTCTGTCAAATCACCAGCACAATACATTAATCCAAGCCGTACGATGGCTATACATACAATGAAAACCTAAATTAGTGTGCCAATACTAACTTTGATAGTTATCTGAAACTTCTAGTACCACAGTAACTTAATTATAGCCTATAGTATATGAACAATTAATAATAAAGACAATAGTGTATCTAAATATATTTTATTTTCTCTTTAAAGAGAAATTGGTTACAAAATTTCACTGAAACAAAACACAAATGAGTGAATAATCAAAATCAGTATATAGATTTATGCAATCAGCATAGCTCTTGTTTCATCAAATGTCAAACTTTTAGTTTTGTGATCTGATTTTGCCTCTGCCAAATTGTCAATCTCGTTAAGAAAATACATTTGAGCTGCCTTGGATAAAAAAGAACTTATGCAAAGAAATGTCAATACATCTATTTAATTATTTTAGTTGAAAAAATCCCTTTGCAAAATCAATGACTATTTGAAATAGAGTTGAAATAAGAAACTTAAAATCAGACCAAAACTCATATTTTATTTTGTATTCGAATGTTTCAACATTAATAAAGTTGTATACATGTACATGCACTTCCATAAGGTCGATTTATATCCAATGTTTCAACATTAATAAAGTTGTATACATGTACATGCACTTCCAAAAGGTCGATTTATATCCAATGTTTCAACATTAATAAAGTTGTACATGCACTTCCATAAGGTCGATTTATATCCAATGTTTCAACATTGATAAAGTTGTATACATGTACATGCACTTCCATAAGGTCGATTTATATCCAATGCAGCTCATTCATTATAGGATACAGAATCTTCATTGAATAAACTGTTTGAGATCAAAATAATCATTCAAACAAATCATCAATTCATCAAATTGATAAAAGAAGCTTCCTTTAATTTTTGTTACAGAATTATAACAGACACATTTTTTACTGTAAAGATAAATCTTTTAAAGATTTTCCATTCCAAATAAAAAGTGACAATTGCCTATGCTATTTTTTTAACATCATCATAGTTCTATAATTTAAAAAATCAGACAACAATTTCATAATCAAGGGGAAGCAAATCTTGTCATTTTGACCTTGTCCTACGATTTTATGACAATTGATGGAAAATTATGTTTGGTGGTCATTTTATTTTCTATTAAAAATGTTCCATCATTAAAAAAATTCAGTGAACAAAAATAAGAAGGAAATAAATTATCAAGTCTTCCTAAAAAAAAAATTCTTTTGGTCAATTTATTTTCCATTTAAAAAAATGAGATAAATTTAAATAATAGAACACATTTATAGATATATATCATAATGCAACTTTAAAACATTTAATTAAAATAAAAATAGTTTCAAAAAAGGAACTTAACTTTCCTTTCCTATATCTGATCTTTTACACCCCTATTTATCGCAATAGAACAAATGAAAAATCAATTGCAAAATAAGATCAGTAGGCTGAGAGATAATAATGTTTGAACAATAAGTTATAATTATGTATGCAGAAAAAAAAATCGTTTGCTCATTAAAACAAATAATATGGCCTGAATATATCTGGTTTTGTATTCAACTACAAAGTGACTAACATAATATACAAAATTTACAATGTTAAATTCAGGTTCAACATCTCATTGCACAACCCAGTAGGTTTTGGCACAAACAACAAATAATACAACAAATTAATTATATGGGAAGAACAAACTTTGTTTCCATTTGAGATCTGTACATACAATCATGAATGGGGAAAAAAACAAATAATATTGAGTGTGAAAACAGGTATATAATCCTATCCTTGTTAAGATAGAGTAAGACCATCATTTAGACATAATATAAGAAAGTGATGTGAATGTCGGTGCTACATAAAAAACTGGTATCAATATGGTAGAGTAATGTAAAATAATCAGACAAATTAATTTAATAGATTTGAGCATGAGATAATAAGAATTTTAACTTTTTTAAAATAATTTCTTATTTTGCTTTTACCTTCATTCCTTGCAGTTTTTCAATAGAACAATAAAATAATGGTAATAACTCACTGATTTGTGGCCTTGATGGCTAACTATTGTGGATTTGTGATTTTAATAGCTGTTTATTATGTATTTGTGGCTTCAGTGACAGCATATCATGGAATTGTGGCTTTAGTGGCCTTCTTTTATGGATTAGTTGCTTTTATTTGACTTCCTTTTATGAATTTACGGCTTCAGTGGTGGCCTGTTATGGATTAGTGGCTTAAGTGGCTGTCTATTATAGAATAAAGGTTTGAGTGGCTGAATATTATGAATTTGTGGCTTAAGCAGCTGTGTATTATAGATTTATGGCTTGAGTAGCTGTATATTGTGAATTTTTGGCTGATGGGGATGTCATATATGGATTTGTGGCTTAAGGAGCTGCCATATATGGATTTGTAGCTTAAGGGGCTGCCTTATATGGATTTGTGGCTTTAATGGCTGCCTATTATGGATTTTTGGCTTTAATGACAGTCTATCATGGATTTGCGGCTTTTGTGGCTGCCTTTTATGGATTTGTGCCTTAAGTGAAACCTATTATGGATTTGTGGCTTAAGTGGGTGCTTTTTTAGGGGTTTCTGACCCAAGTGACAGAGAGAACAAAGAGGTCAAGTATTGTAGATAGAGCAACTCTAGATAAATAAAGAATAGTGTTTAAGTTGTTAAGAATCCACTCAAAATATCAATAAAACAGTATTTTTATTTTAGCATTCATAAATAAAATCATGATTTTTTTTATATTTTGATTTTTTTAAATTTACTTCTTTCCTTGCAAAAAAAATAAATTCTTAGTAAAAAAAATTGATAAATATATCAAATATAAATAAATACTATGAGATAAAAATAAACTGATGGTCCAATGGTCCCATGGTTATTATTCTACCATATACAAGTCAAAATGAAAGAAACTATGTTGATATCAATTTTTATCTTCAACCCAAATAACATTTTATAATCTGTTTACACAGAATAATACATTTCAGACAATTTATGTATTTCTGTTGGAAAGACAGAATACCAACAAGAATGAAAAAAAAATATATGCTAAATAAAAATAAAAATCATGCAAGTCACAAAATATAAAATAAATTGGCATATGAAAAATAGCAATGTATAGTCATCTCAACTGCAACATAATTGGCAAGATACACCAAACATATAAACAAATCTATTCAACCTATATATCAAATGATTTTAAATTAACATTTTTTTTTATTAGAAAATATCTTTATCAGTAAGAACTGTTTGATCAAGTCTATTATAACATTATAACAGTTGTTGGAAAAAAATACAATTTGCATAGCAAGAAACGCACATTACACATTTGTATTAAAATTAACAATCATTGATTTAAACTTTTATTGAACATCATAAGATAATATACAATTTACAATGCTAAAAATTATTCAAGAATGCATGGCTTGTAGGATTTCTAAATTTTCTGTAAAATCCTCTACCTAGATGCACAGACAAAATAATTGAGCTCACTTTTCATTTGATAAAAACATTGCTGCCTTTCATGAATATAAAATTCATTTGTTTATTCATTCTTTCTCTTTTATACATGTCAAAGTTCTCATCTTAACAATGTACTGTGAAACACTAAATTTTACAATCCAAACTTCTGGAGTAACAAAACAAATGTTCCATAGAACACCTAAATAAAGGGCTATACCTAGGACAGCATGATATGACCACAGCAGCTAGTAAATAAACATAGAATAATGGTATTTTTGGGTTTTTTTAATAGTGACTTAATCATCATGAATATTGAGCCTTGGGGCAAGCTGATATTCTAGCTGATGAAGTATGTGAGAAAAAAATCATTTTTATTTTGATCAGTCATTGGTCATTACTATGTGTTTTGTTTTTGTTTTGAATATGAGACTACATAATGTAGCTGTCAAAACTGTTTTCAAGAGTTTGAAGCATTGTCATAGTTCAGTTGAATGAATGAAGGTGCATGCTTTTCATTGGTAAATGTTGACATGGCCTCACTTGAAAATGTAATAATGGTGCATTGTTATGTGACATTATTGCTTGATATTTTCCAGTATCACATCATATCTTGATCTAACTATCTATCTAGGCAGTAGGAATAAAGTGAAAATGTACAAATTTCAGAAAGAGTTTTTTCTTCCTTATTTACATGAAAGTTTCTTCATAAATAGCTTTTTATTTGATGAAAATTGAATTAAAAAAAAACATATTACATACAGTGTGTTAATCTGTAATTATGGCTGCTTTGGCAGTGTTCTCGTAAGTACTAAATAAGAGTTACAATTGCAAGGATTGGAATTTATTCATAGACTTTAAAGAAACTAATCTTTTATCAATAGGTAATCAAAACATTTACATGTATTTTGTTCACAAATTTGTTTTTTTTTATTTAATAGTAACTAAAGTTTGAATTCTTAAAATAAATTTGGTCATATATTTTTGTCCAAAAAGACTGCATCAAATTTATAAATGATTGCACAATTAGGTATAAAAGTTATTAAATAAAATCAAAGTCTACAGATTTCAATGAAAATCAGCATTACATCCACTCCATTATATAAACAAAATCATTTGCTAGTGTTTGAAAATGTTACATTGGCTTTATGAATAATTACAATTTACATTTATTCCAATACAAGTTTTAAAACTTTTAGTGAACTGTCTGTCATTGCAAAATAAAAGAACATTTATTCATCTACTCTTCTTAAAAAAATCACATGTACAAATCTAACAAAGGAGAAGTCATTCCAATGGTCATGTAATGCAGTGCTCAGGTATTCAAGTATGTATTGATGTGCAGATTTATGCAGAAAAATACTGGAAAGAAAACATTTTACAACTCATCTGTTCTTTGATCACCATTAAACAGTATCATGCAATTAAAATCACAGTTTTGAAACACACATCAAATGCTTTGTAAACAAAATATTGCTTCATGTAAAATTTGTCCAATGCTTTTTAATAAACACTGTATTTGGCTGTAGTCATTATTTACAGTTGCTAATGGTAACAAGTTTTTAATGGAAGACGAAAGTCCTTCTGTTTTACTGTCTTTTAAAATAGAGTAATGAGATCTGTAAAAAGAAAAAAAAACATTTCAAGTTTATACTGTATTAATATTATCTAACCTGTCAATTAATTCTACATATTAAACAATCAGATTACAATCCAACATTGCAGATTGTATTTCATCAACTACTCAATACTTACTGTGCAGTCAAGCAATGTGCTAGCTGTCTAAGATGTCATACATGTAACAACTATAATGATACAAGCTATATTTCATTCATTTAATTTGTCATTTCAAGTCTGTTTAGGAACTCCTTTATCCATCATATTCATTTTTTACAGATGAACAATATAATATGGTTTTCAGTCTCTTCTCACTATGGTTCCTGTTTTATATTTGGAATATCTGACAATTTATAATTCATCAAAGTTAATTTAGAGATATTTTCTGGATGTATTAGATATTTTTAGTTTCACTTGGTTGCTGCGTTTTGACATATACCTCACATCTCCTTTTATTCATTTTCATACTGAGTCACATTATCCCCATGGTTGTAAGAGTACAGAGCAGAAAACTATGTTCTTTGATGTTCATGTCCTTTTGAACAGACTGAATTCATTTATTCAAAATAATCCTTAAAATAAATCAGTAAATGACTGGGAAAGACTAAACAGTATGAAAATACTTTTGATTTTATATGAACTTTGATATTTTATACTCTTTCTATTTTCATATACAGAGAATGTGTTGATTGACCTATAATTTTCAATACAGAAATAGACTTTTAGATTTATGGAAAAAACTTTATAGTAAGGTCATGTACTTCTTTACATTTCTCTTTCATGCAAGTTTTTTTTACCATTTTTATTACTGTACCAAATAATCAAGACTTTAAAGTCATAAGAAACGAGTGACCGATGAAAAATAATGTCCTTCCAATTCTTGAACCCATGCATACAAACATCATAAACTTAGTCTTCTGTTCAAGAATTTTTCATTTTTTTCGCATAAATTTCGTATAATCATCATTTTTTTTTTCAATCGGTCAGTGTTGTTGTGAAAATATGGCAGGTAATTAAAGTTCGTGTTTTAAAGCCGAAGTTTAACGATTGTCACCTCTTTGTCAACAATCAACAACAAATCAACAAAAAAGCATGGAAATTGAGCACGTGTTTTAACATGTAAATTCAGATAATAGTTTATTTTAAGGACATCCATGCGTATTGCGATCACCGGATTTTTACGAGATGGGTCACACTGAGGTCACTTTGCATACGGAAAATATGTCGGGGGAATTGCTTCCTGGAAGGAAGCAATTAAAATAAAGTAAACTTCTTCTAAATATGAATAAATTAAAGAATTTTCTTCAGAAAAAAGTATATGTACATAAGTTTTATAATGTAAACTATCCATTGAGTTATAAAAAACACATGCATTATTTTTTTTAATTTGAGGTTTCTTATGACTTTAAGAAAGTGTATGAGTTCACTTTGATTCTCATGAGTATATATATTTTTACTTTAAATTGGTGTTGCTGATTTAGGTATCATTGTATTTTGATCTTAACTTTTATACATATAATTTTGTAATAAAATATATCTTATTCATTCTGAATTGAGCTGCTTTATTTATTTTTTTCAATTTCTGAACTTTTCGAAATAGAGTTATCTTTCTTAGTATGATTATTTGTCATGTTGTTGTTTATTGATTGCAAATTATGATTTATTGAACCCCACATCATATAATACCCAAAACTAATGATTCTATAAAATGACTGTAACTAAAAAGAAAAAAGTCAACTTAAACTGGTATAAAATCTAGAAAAACTATTCCTAAATTTATAACCAAATATCAGCTCAATGTTTATAAAGAAGGTTAACAATACAGGAAATAAAAGTGTACAATTGTTTCAGAAACTATGTTAATTCTTCAACTGGACTTCAAATTCAATATTTGCACTAAATTATCAATATATGTGTTTTTGAATATTAATGAAGTAATTACCTGTATTTATTTGGCATTAATAAAATTCTCTGTAATTTCATTATTGCATCATTAATTCTTCTCACTGCTAAACGATCCTTGGATTTTAAAAGTTGTGGAATGTATTCAGTAAATGTCTTTCCTGCATTCTTCAATTCACTTGCCTGGACTAGTATACTATCTGAAAAGGTTTATTATCATCAAATTTATTTGAATAGTTTTATACTATGCACACAAGAAATACAGCATAGCCATCAATGAGAGGGCAACTTAGTAACATAAAGAACCAAAGCCATCCTTAGGGCAACATATTGTTTATTAACCTGACTGCTAGTTTTCCAGTATCATTCCTATGGCCTCTAGACAAGACCTTTGCACTAGATATTGCCAATCCTTTGACAGATGTCAGCTTTTCATCCCCCACTGTACTAGAGCTATTATATAACATGAACAATTACCTGAAATTTGAGGGATTTAGTCCCATACCTCTTGAAAGACAAATCGATAAGAAAAATTTCAAAGAAAGTTTACTTTCCAATTGCAACAGTTGTCTAAGGTTTCAAGTAAATCAATCTGAGCAAACTCAAATATACAGCATTGTTTAATAAAACTTCATTCAATTTAATATTCTGTAACTCTAGAAAACCACATCAGAAAATTATGAAAATAATTAAAAAGCTATTTTTTATTAATAACAACTAGAGCCCAGCATGAAGTTCTGAGTTAAAAGTTCCCAGCATACTTTATAGTGTATGATATGTGAAAATTGTATAAATCTGACATTAAAAGTTCAATAACTCTCAACAAAGCAAAACATTTCTTCAAAGTTAAAGTTAGAAAGGAGCCTTTTTTCCACCATTTCAAATATTTCAAGCAAGTTTCACGTTTTTCAACATACCATTTTCTTGTTTTTGTATGAAATGTGAACTGACAGACAATCAATGGTTAACAATAATACATACCGGCTATGATGGGCATATAAAATATTATACATAAAGTGTTTATTATTGCAAAAGAATAATCAATCAAAAAGATCTATACAATTTAAAAGAAATGACTGAAAAGTTCATTTAAAATTTAAAAAAAATCAAAATTCTGTTCACAGAATTACATTTTTAAAATATTATATTGAGCGATTCACTGAATTTGTTTGGGTTTTATTTGTGAAAAAAAAATTAAATTAAAAAAAAAGAAATATACTAAAATTTAAAAGCTTACTGTAATGACTGTGTTGCATAGCAAAACTAAAAAAAATTAGGGCTCTTTATACATCAATCAAAATCAATTTGATTCAAACAGACATTTTTAAAAACATGTAATTAAACTACTATATTTACCTGTACTTAAAAGTTTTGAACTGCTTTCTTTTATCAACAGCACAGTTCTAATTATAGCATTATAAACTTTACTAGTAAAGAAGGTTATATTGAATGGTAACAGTTCCTCATCCAAAAGTCTAAGTGTTACAAGGGAAGCAACTCTTGCTGCTGCTAGACTGTACATGTGATGATGATCATCGTCTGATGTCTATGGAAATTACAAATATATTATAATGCATACAATATTACTGCTCGTGAATATAATATCTAGTAATTAATTTGGAAAAGTTTAAGTAATACTAAAACAAAATGTAATTCCTTTTTAAAACTAATGACATTCAACCTATATTTAAAACTATTCATCTCATAGTCATAAATCTCTAGTTTTCAGTAAATCTTATTGCATGGCAGATAACACATATAGTTAAGTTTTTTTATTGTAACTCTAACATTATCTTTCTGAACATTAAGGTTATTTACCTGAGTAAGGTTATTTGTCTGTGATACAGAAGCATGAAAGACTGGTACCCCAAACTGCTGGATCCTTGTCTCTGTTTTCATACTGTGTAGCAAACCATCCCATGTGTTCTCTAATACTAAATTATCGTTATTTGGATCTGGAACCTGTCATGTCAGATAAAAAATAAATTGTACAATTGTGTTCTAGATAAAAACATATTGGATCCAAGTTTCACCAAAAATGTCCATTGTTTTTTGGACTGGAAACTTAGACCGCATGCATTGACAAGAAGATCTTTTAACCAATGTCTATTGAAACATTTTACTTATCTGATTTGACTAAACAGTTTATTTGAGCCTGCACTCTATGTTTCTTAGACCTTAAATTTGGTAGTAATTCTAACGAATTTGTCAATTTTCATGAAAACCTCAACTTTTGGGTTGTAAATATCAATGCTTTAAAAGAAAAGCTACACAAATAAGTTCTAATTCATTTCCTTACATGTCTTTTAACCATCCATTTGAAACATTTTTATCTTCAAACAATGGAATTAATATTTGGGGTCAAAAAAGATTGTTACCAAACTTACTCCTTTAAATAGGAGGGCATATTTTCCTTGTTACTCAGATCAAGAGTATATGTTTCAGTACTGCCATACTTCAAAGCATATGTTTCAGAACTGTCATACTTGAGAGTATATGTTTCAGTAGTATTGCCATACTTCAGAGTATATGTTTCGGAACTGTCATACTTCAGAGTATATGTTTCAGTACTGTCATACTTCAGAGTATATGTTTCAGTACTGCCATACTTCAGAGTATATGTTTCAGTACTGTCATACTTCAGAGTATATGTTTCAGTACTGTCATACTTCAGAGTATATGTTTCAGTACTGCCATACTTCAGAGTATATGTTTCAGTACTGTCATACTTCAGAGTATATGTTTCAGTACTGTCATACTTCAGAGTATATGTTTCAGTACTGTCATACTTCAGAGTATATGTTTCAGTACTGCCATACTTCAGAGTATATGTTTCAGTACTGTCATACTTCAGAGTATATGTTTCAGTACTGTCATACTTCAGAGTATATGTTTCAGTACTGCCATACTTCAGAGTATATGTTTCAGTACTGTCATACTTCAGAGTATATGTTTCAGTAGTATTGCCATACTTCAGAGTATATGTTTCAGTACTGTCATACTTCAGAGTATATGTTTCATAACTGTCATACTTCAGAGTATATGTTTCAGTAGTATTGCCATACTTCAGAGTATATGTTTCAGAACTGCCATACTTCAGAGTATATGTTTCAGTACTGTCATACTTCAGAGTATATGTTTCAGTACTGCCATACTTCAGAGTATATGTTTCAGTACTGCCATACTTCAGAGTATATGTTTCAGTACTGTCATACTTCAGAGTATATCTTTCAGTACTGTTTCAGTACTGCCATACTTCAGAGTATATGTTTCAGTACTGTCATACTTCAGAGTATATGTTTCAGTACTGTCATACTTCAGATTATATGTTTCAGTACTGTCATACTTCAGAGTATATGTTTCAGTACTGTCATACTTCAGAGTATATGTTTCAGAACTGTCATACTTCAGAGTATATGTTTCAGTACTGCCATACTTCAGAGTATATGTTTCAGTACTGTCATACTTCAGAGTATATGTTTCAGTACTGTCATACTTCAGAGTATATGTTTCAGTACTGTCATACTTCAGAGTATATGTTTCAGAACTGTCATACTTCAGAGTATATGTTTCAGTACTGCCATACTTCAGAGTATATGTTTCAGTACTGTCATACTTCAGAGTATATGTTTCAGTACTGTCATACTTCAGAGTATATGTTTCAGTAGTATTTTCATACTTCAGAGTATATGTTTCAGAACTGCCATACTTCAGAGTATATGTTTCAGTACTGTCATACTTCAGAGTATATGTTTCAGTACTGTCATACTTCAGAGTATATGTTTCAGTACTGTCATACTTCAGAGTATATGTTTCAGTACTGTCATACTTCAGAGTATATGTTTCAGAACTGTCATACTTCAGAGTATATGTTTCAGTAGTATTGCCATACTTCAGAGTATATGTTTCAGTACTGTCATACTTCAGAGTATATGTTTCAGTACTGTCATACTTCAGAGTATATGTTTCAGTACTGCCATACTTCAGAGTATATGTTTCAGTACTGTCATACTTCAGAGTATATGTTTCAGTACTGCCATACTTCAGAGTATATGTTTCAGTACTGTCATACTTCAGAGTATATGTTTCAGTACTGCCATACTTCAGAGTATATGTTTCAGTACTGTCATACTTCAGAGTATATGTTTCAGTACTGTCATACTTCAGAGTATATGTTTCAGTACTGCCATACTTCAGAGTATATGTTTCAGAACTGCCATACTTCAGAGTATATGTTTCAGTACTGCCATACTTCAGAGTATATGTTTCAGTAGTATTGTCATACTTCAGAGTATATGTTTCAGTACTGTCATACTTCAGAGTATATGTTTCAGTACTGCCATACTTCAGAGTATATGTTTCAGTACTGCCATACTTCAGAGTATATGTTTCAGTACTGCCATACTTCAGAGTATATGTTTCAGTACTGCCATACTTCAGAGTATATGTTTCAGTACTGCCATACTTCAGAGTATATGTTTCAGTACTGTCATACTTCAGAGTATATGTTTCAGTACTGTCATACTTCAGAGTATATGTTTCAGTACTGTCATACTTCAGAGTATATGTTTCAGTACTGCCATACTTCAGAGTATATGTTTCAGTACTGCCATACTTCAGAGTATATGTTTCAGTACTGCCATACTTCAGAGTATATGTTTCAGTACTGTCATACTTCAGAGTATATGTTTCAGTACTGCCATACTTCAGAGTATATGTTTCAGTACTGTCATACTTCAGAGTATATGTTTCAGTACTGCCATACTTCAGAGTATATGTTTCAGTACTGTCATACTTCAGAGTATATGTTTCAGTACTGTCATACTTCAGAGTATATGTTTCAGTAGTATTGCCATACTTCAGAGTATATGTTTCAGTACTGTCATACTTCAGAGTATATGTTTCAGTACTGTCATACTTCAGAGTATATGTTTCAGTACTGCCATACTTCAGAGTATATGTTTCAGTACTGCCATACTTCAGAGTATATGTTTCAGTACTGCCATACTTCAGAGTATATGTTTCAGAACTGCCATACTTCAGAGTATATGTTTCAGTACTGTCATACTTCAGAGTATATGTTTCAGTACTGCCATACTTCAGAGTATATGTTTCAGTACTGCCATACTTCAGAGTATATGTTTCAGTACTGCCATACTTCAGAATATATGTTTCAGTACTGTCATACTTCAGAGTATATGTTTCAGTACTGTCATACTTCAGAGTATATGTTTCAGTACTGTCATACTTCAGAGTATATGTTTCAGTACTGCCATACTTCAGAGTATATGTTTCAGTACTGTCATACTTCAGAGCATATGTTTCAGTACTGCCATACTTCAGAGCATATGTTTCAGTACTGCCATACTTCAGAGTATATGTTTCAGTACTGCCATACTTCAGAGTATATGTTTCATAACTGTCATACTTCAGAGTATATGTTTCAGAACTGCAATACTTCAGAGAACCAGGGCTCTCTAATATGCAATAAAAGGTAAGTTTCTGCACACTGAAGTAAGGTACGGTTTTGATTTAAAAGGAATGCTCCTTCATTTGAACTTAAAGCCAAACAGCTATGAATGCTTGAAATTGTAGAAATGAATTTAGAAATCAAGGATTGATTGATTGTGGGTTGCTTAACGTCCTAGAAATCAAGGAGGCTATGAGTTAGATTTGTTATTTCACAAACACTTCCATACAATGTCTCTTTTTGAAAAGTCAGTGTCAACACTTAGTACATGCATATACTAGGAATATGCTTACTTTGCAAGACTTTTTTGATTTACTATGTTAAAGTTCTTTTCTATGTATCCAAGCACATTCCACATGGAAATGGAGAACTTGTCACACATATATCTGATTTACCAGTATTGTATGTGTGACCATGTTTTATCCTTACTTCCTTACCTCCTTTACCACACTGGTGACAAGATCAGAGAACATTGAACTTCCTGCTAAGTGTAACCAATGGGATCCATTATTGATCTGTCCAAGGTCAAGGTCAATGTATGCTACAGCTGAGGATTGAGTGGACATAGTCTGCATCTATAGAGAATATGAAAGTGTCTTTATGATTGAATACTCTCATTTACATTTTGAATGTGCGGGCATGTCAAATATTTAATTGTATATAATACTTTTTATTGATATGTCAGTATGTTAAGTGTAAAGTTTTCGAGTTACCTATGATTTTAGTAATTAGAAACATGTTTCAATTATGTTGAAAGTTGTATTATGTACCCACAATTCTTAGTTTATAAATGTATAAAGTATTATCATTAGTTTCAAGGAGAAACCCTATTGGACACCAATATACCTCAATTATCTCATCAACTTCTAGTAACTACAAACATTGTTCAATCATATTAAAAATTGTACATTGTGACATTTTAACATTTGGTAAACATATAAACATATAATTGTGACTTGGATGAAGAGTTGTCTCATTGGCACTCATACCACATCTTATAATATCTATATGTTATATAATTTTAGTTTCAGGGAAATGGGTGTTGTGGCAGAAGCCCTAATGGACACCTGGTTACCCCAATAATCTCACCAACTTTATATTCTGTATTGACTGCTGATATAAACTGGTCTCTTTACCTTTAGGTACTGACTAAAACCCAAATCTGAGATGCCATCATGGTCCCAGGAACAAAATTTCACACTTCTCCATGGAGTCCATCCATTTCCTCTCTGCATGTCTTTAAAACTTCTGGCTAGCTCTAACAGGTAGCTGGTACCTACTTGTAGATGTGATCTAGAGGCTCCAATCAGGATAAATCTATCTGTAATACATAAATGTTATGAATGAAAAAAATGTTTTCATCTATAAAGAAATTTATAAAAAATAAATTAAATAGCATTAACTATTACTTGTCAATGTCTCAAATATTTAATTCACTGATAGACAATGGGATCAGTCTGCTCAAGTTTTGTTTGAAATTGTTTCAAGGAAATTTTTTTATGGTTATTTCTGATTGAATAAATCTAAAACATTTCCATTTAACTGAGGTTTCCATTGAGAAATTGTTTGAATGTATTTATCATGATGATAGCAACTAAGTTTTGTTGTAACAAATTCAAACAAGAATGTGTCCAAAGTACATGGATGCCCCACTTGCACTATCATTTTCCATGTTCAATGGACCGTGAAATTGGGTAAAAAATCTAATTTGGCATTAAAATTAGAAAGATGACATCATAGGGAACATGTGTACTAAGTTTCAAGTTGATGTGACTTCAACTTCATCAAAAACTACCTTGACCAAAAACTTTAACCTGAAACTCTCACTTTCATTTTCTATGTTCAGTGGACCATGAAATTGGGGTTAAAAGACTAATTGGCTTAAAAATTAGACAGATCATACCATAAGCAACAAGTGTACTAAGTTTCAAGTTGATTGGACTTCAGCTTCATCAAAAACTACCTTGACCAAAAACTTTAACCTGAAGCGGGACAGACGGACGAAACGGAAGGACGCACGGACTGACGAAGACGGACGCACAGACCAGAAAACATAATGCCCCTCTACTGTCGTAGGTGGGGCATAAAAACACATTCCAAAAAATTTGTGACATTGTGTAAAATACTTGGTTATGAAACCAAATTTAGTTATACATGTACAAATAAAAAAATATGGGTGTTATGGTATTTTTTATTGTTTCTGTTCATTCCTAGTTTTTATAGATTCTGGAAAAATTAAAAGCTTGGCAAATTGTATAGAAACCTGCATCTTGTTACAAGACTGTATGCTGCAAACTGGATGTATTTTGGTTATTATCTTTTGGTTAAATTTGGTCATTTGGTTGCTATCTAATTGATGTTTACCCTTTTATAAATATCTAATAATTTGATATTTACCTCTTTCTAAATCTCCCGTTATACTGCCAACCACATTCTTGACACTCTGGGTAATCTGTATATAATTTGACACCAATCTTACAGATATATTTCCTGAAAAGATACAGTTATATCTCAATTCATAACACTTGAGACATTGCTTCCTAGCAAAAGATAAGGATGAAATCCCTATTCAGACTTACATAGACAAGGTTTGTGTGATTCATTATTCCTATTCAGACTTGTGAAGATAAGTTTTGTGTGATTCATTATTCCTATTCAGATTTGTGAAGACATGGTTTGTATGATTCATTATTCCTATTCAGACTTGTGAAGATAAGGTTTGTATAATTCATTATTCCTATTCAGACTCATGAAGACAAGCTTTGTATGATTCATTATTTCTATTCAAGGTTTGGATAACTCATTATTCCTATTCAGACTTGTGAAGATAAGCTTTGTATGATTCATTATTCCTATTCCGACTTGTGAAGATAAGGTTGTATGATTCATTATTCCTATTCAGACATGTGAAGACAAGGTTTGTATGATTCATAATTCCTATTCAGACTTGTGAAGACAAGCTTTGTGTGATTCATTATTCCTATTCAGACTTGTGAAGATAAGCTTTGTATGATTCATTATTCCTATTCAGACTTGTGAAGATAAGGTTGTATGATTCATTATTCCTATTTAGACATGTGAAGACAAGGTTTGTATGATTCATTATTCCTATTCAGACTTGTGAAGATAAGGTTGTATGATTCATTATTCCTATTCAGACATGTGAAGATAAGGTTTGTATGATTCATTATTCTTATTCAGACTTGTGAAGAGAAGCTTTGTATGATTCATTATTCCTATTCAGACATGTGAAGATAAGGTTTGTATGATTCATTATCCCTATTCAGTCTTGTGAAGATAAGGTTTGTATGATTCATTATTCCTATTCAGACATGTGAAGATAAGGTTTGTATGATTCATTATTCCTATTCAGACTTGTGAAGATAAGGTTTGTATGATTCATTATTCCTATTCAGACATGTGAAGATAAGGTTTGTATGATTCATTATTCCTATTCAGACATGTGAAGATAAGGTTTGTATGAGTCATTATTCCTATTCAGACTTGTGAAGATAAGGTTTGTATGATTCATTATTCCTATGGAGACTTGTAAAGACATGGTTTGTAAAATTCTTTATTCCTATTCAGACTTATGAAGATAAGGTTTGTATGAGTCCTTATTCCTATTCAGACATGTGAAGATAAGGTTTGAATGATTCATTATTCCTATTCAGACATGTGAAGATAAAATTTGTATGTGTCATTATTCCTATTCAGACATGTGAAGATAAGGTTTGTATGAGTCATTATTCCTATTCAGACATGTGAAGATAAGGTTTGTATGATTCATTATTCCTATTCAGACTTGTGAAGATATGGTTTGTATGATTTATTATTCCTATTCAGTCTTGTGACGATATGGCTTGTTTGATTCATTATTTCTATTCAGATGTGTGAATACAGTGTATCATTCATTATTCTTATTAAGGAAAGTGAAATCTTATTAATTATGATTCATTATTTCTACACATTTTTGTAAAGACAAATATTTGTATAGAAGATTTATTTTACAGTACTCATTACTCAAGTAAAAGTGCAGAAAAGTAACAAATATTTTTTTCTTCTTTTGTTGATATTTAATGCCTACAAAATCAAGCAAACTTTGACTTTTCATAAATGGCTTGAACATAGTTTTAATTAGCGTTCCATGTTGACAAGCTGAGGTGACTTTTTCATAGTAATGTCAACCAACTACCCCACCACAGTCACTGTAGTCAACAATTGTTAAGTAAACAAACTCACTATTTTGTGTTGAATAATACATCAGTAACTGTTCAGAAATATTTCTGGATAACATCTGTACTGGAAATGGATACTGTTGACTTGTATCTATATTTAAAAAAGAATTACACGAGAGCATTACAGAAAGACTGATAGCTTAATACCCTTTTTAATTATATTTGGTTGTTTAATTGGTTTGTCTGCATATCTTAGTTTTTTTATTTCATTTAGTATATTTTGGGGTATTTACCTCTTCAGCATAATTTCTACCTATTAGCATTTAAAATAAAGGAATTGTAATGCATGTATAAAATCAAAAGTTCCTGATAACAGCAGACAATGCAAATCTGAGTAAATTCAGAAGTCTAATAACTCAATGTAATTAACAATTAAATAAAATATTACAAAATAAAAGTATTTGATTTGATTGTAGAAGAGAATAATCTTGTATATGTATACATTAAGAGTGTTGTTGCTGATGGTGTGTTCTTTGTCATTTACAACTTATAACAACTAGAAAACATCCTACACAGATATATCCTACCACTTATCATGACTTTGTTGTAAAAATTTCATTTAATTAAGCTATATAGCTATTTAACAGTCAAGTATGGTCAATACTAGTGTAATCATATTGTCAGTAGACAAAGTTTTCACTACATTATTGTCAAGTATGGTCAATACTAGTGTAATCATATTGTCAGTAGACAAAGTTTTCACTACATTATTGCTGTGGCTTCTTTGCCTTTGACTATATTTCTTGCATCTAAAGTGTATGTAAACTGTTGACTTCCTACCTAGACAGTCAGTGATGTCAGACATTTTTTCTTCCTCTGCATTTTGTATCAATATACCTCTCACACCAAAGGTTATCCCATTTCTAATCTGTAACAGAACATATATTTTCAAATGTATATTTTTTTCTTTCTTTTGTGTTCCCCTTAAAATTTCTCAATCAATCACTATTACATTTTGACATGTTTGTTATTTTGACTTTGAGCTGATCATCCTTTGCTCTGGTTCACAATTTTGATTGGAGGTAGAAAATACCAACTTAAAGTCTTTGGTTTGACCTTGGTCGGCATCAACCAAGGCTAGCACAGACACTATATCACAAAACTGCAAAGAAAGTAATCTCAAAATGAAAGGTTAAATTGATCATGACCTTCTTTTTTATGACCCTTTTGATATCTTCAATTAATACCCCCAAAAATTTTATTTCCACAAAATGTGTGACGTAAAAATAAAATTTTCTTTCGTTCATGCACTAGTATTTCTTATTTCATTTTATTAATGTGTAATTCCATATTTTCCCATATAATGTATTTTAAATGACTTTAATTCAATGCAGAACAGAATGACTAAATAGAGTTTCACTTATTATGATTCATTTTTTTGCTTTTAGTTGACTCACATTAACATGTATAGATAACTTTGATGCATGAAATTTATAGAAATTATTCACATGTAACGTGTTGTTTTTATTTTTTTCAATATATTTGTGCTGAATCATAAAGTATTTAACCTCCATTACAGTTTGGAGTTTTTTTGTAAGTTAAACTTTTTAACAAAGTTGAATACTGCAAGACAGATAATAGTCTAAATAATACTATCAATTTGATCTTCAGATGTCTCAATTTCAATATTTTAAAATCATACACAGAAGTTCAAATGTTTCTTGTGGAAATGGGTTTTTGAAATAGTTGTTTAAATTGAATATTAAGATTTTATCCATGGATATACCCCATTAACTGGCATTATCAATAAACTCAAATGCAGTGAAATCTTATAAATTATGTCAAGTTAACTCTATACAAACAGGTCACATGAAATACTTTAATATTATTGGATATAAAATGGTATTGTTCAAATATTCACATATAACAAAACATACTAACAATAGATTAAAAGTCACAATGCTATAAATGATTGTGAAATATTTGAATTTATTATGTGTTTTATTACCAACATTACAAAACGGGACTTAATATAATCCAGTAAGACAAGCAACTTGTTACTAAGCGATAAAATTCTCTACCCTATCAATGCATTTAACTTAAATTTGTTTCAATTTACAATCAATTCACTATACTTAATTTAAATTTATTACCCTCCAAATCAAACAGCATACCTTTTCACAATACCGTAAATATTCTAGTAAATGTTAATGCTTTCTAGAACATAATATTATATTTTCAAAAGTTGTAACGGCTAATAATATGAAAATAAACAAACCAAATATTTACTGTAATAAAAAAACTCTTGTAAAATACTGTTCTTTGAAAACCTCAAATTGTTAAAAAATTCTTGTGATATGTATATATATAAATCAGATTTGTGAATAAGAAATTGTTATTTTCCAATTAAAATAAATGGGGAATGTTTCATATGACACAGATGATGCCCCGCTTGCATAATCAACAGCATATTATAATGAAGTTAAAGAGGGACATAACTGAAGAAAAGTAAAGGTGATGATATCCAAACTTGTATTTGATCTATGTTTTGTGGTAATAAGTATTGTGTATATAACATTTGGTTGTGACTAACTTAAGTCAGAGTATTGGATATGATAAGTAGGTTTGAACAGTAACCCCTGGTCTGGTGTAATCCCTAATCTTTTTTTTGTAAATAAATAACAAACAAACAAAACCTAACACTGTGAGTGCTTGCTCCTTGTTATGATTCCTCCTCGTGTATGGAAAAAAGATCCTGTTAACCCCTGGATCTTGGCATCTGAATTTTGTCCCAAAATACATAATAAAGGAGAGATCTTCAAATTGTCAAATTTATTAGAGATAATTAGAATTTTTCCCAGAATATAAAATAAAGACCTTATAAACAGATCTCTAAAGTGACAATTTTATTAGAGAATCTATGGTAAGTCCTCTAGAAATGATCAGCACCACTTCAAACCTCTAATGTTTTCTGTATCATAAAATATTTTACATTGATCAAATCAAGCAGTAACTTCCTTTTCAAGTTACTTCTTTAATATATCAATTTTGAATCAATAATAATCTATGAATTTGCACATTATATACATGATATAGTAATAAATGTCTCATATGACTGCAAGGGTCAAAAGTGCAAATTCATTCAATCCTAAGTGTAATTTAATTTATATTTAATAATTTATATTTTGAATTTCTAAATAATTTTTTTCTTTGATCTTAGAATTTATTTTTTTTGTAAACGCTTGTTTTGTGTAGGTATACAAGATTTTTTTCCTCAGATTATGAATATATAATTGAATTTTAACATAGAAGTACATGAGTATCTTTAAATAAATAAAAGGCCTGAAATATGTAATCCAATTTAACTTCAAAAGCAACTCTTACAATAGTCAAAGTGTCACTGAAACATCAAAAAGACACTTGTTGCTACAAATCTATACAATACCTATTTTTTATTTGTCAACGGGTTCAAGAAATTAAGGCAAGCTTTTTTCAGCATAGTTTGTAGTAACATTGTATGATGTCATATGCAATTCAAAATCATAAAATATCTTGACAATTTATATATAATAATGATTTAATAATGCTGACACTTTTAATATTTTAATCATTTTTCTGCAAAAGATCATCCAAGACAACTTGAATGCTTAGTATTTTTTTTAATATAGAAATAAAACAAGGGTAAAACTTAATGCCCCCACTGTTATGGCTGGGGCATAATTATTCAAATAATGGAAAGTCTATGCAAATATGAATTGGTGCTAAAATTTTTATAATAATTTGTAATTAGATTCCACAATTTTTTTGGTTTTGTCTGTTTTCAAGTGTTTACCTCACTGGTATAAAGCTATATATTCTTTTACATCTGTCAAATCTTAGAATGAACTACACCATACTTTTTCTATTTTTCCTCACTTTTGCTATTATGCTTTTTACATCTAAATTAATACCAATTAGCAAAATATAATGACAAACCACCAAAAACTTATCACAGTTTATGTCTACTGAGTCTGAATTCCATTGAAAATTCAACATAAATATTGCTATCTCTGACGTCAGAAATACGACTTATATTACCGTACAATGTAAATATCCATGTTTACTTTCCTCTGTTAAGGGAAATAATAAAGGATTATAGTTATCATTGCCATAAAGAGTTGTCTAACAATAATTCTGTATTGTAAAAAGTAGGGAGATACGCAAAGGTATTTGTTTTATATTAAACGTCAAATTCTTTTTAAATAGTTGAGCATATTTGGCGTGGTCTGCAAATACAAAACAAATCTATAAAATAGTGTTTAAAAAGTGTGAAGAATGAAGTCGACTCAACAAGGATGCTCAAGAATAAAGTCATAATAAACTTAAATTCAATAAATTTTATGGTCTGATAGAAGATCCTTGAGAATTCCATAGGGTTTTATTTACTTATCAAAGTAGTTTGTCACTCAAAACATTGAGTCATTCTTATATAAAGTAGAATTAAGGATTTTCTACACATTCAACAAATCGGAAACATTGCATGCTCAAATGTTTAACCATGAAGAAATTAAGTACCTGTCAACTATTACTAGCCATTATGCCTTCCTTTCTTGATTGTTTTTTTCTTGTCTTGTTTCCTTCATTTAGCAGAAACATGATTGTATTTACTCAGAACACAGACCCTTAGCCAGGAGTTTCTAAGGAGGGGTTACATGGAATTGGGAACTCAACTTTAACAGTTACAATTCAACAGATTGTCGACTTTAACAGTGCTTATTTGTTTTCAAGGGGAGAGAGTGTACAAATCCCCTGACCCCCCCCCCCCCCCCCCCCTAATTCCTTGCCAAGGTTGTGGACAACTAATGTCAAACCTCTTCAAAATTTATACTTGCATTATTACAATAAAACATTTATGAAAAAATACACAAATGTCACTTACATACTTAAAAATACTATAACATTGGCTATTATCAAGATACATGTATAAACTTATCATAACTTTTGTGTGTTTATATATACTTTATAAATCATTACCAAGAATGCTTTACATTCAGAAACACAGATTCTTTATTTAATTCAACCACTACTGTAGTCAAGCATAAGCGTTAAGTAAATGTACATCAAACAATTTCTATATGAAAATTTAAAAAGCAAAGGCTACAGGCAAACACAACAGGAAAATGTTTCATAAACTTGTGTCATTTCGTTCTCCTAAGGGTTCTTGTAAAATTATTAATATCTGTAGTTTCAGGCATTAAATAATGATCTAGTATTTGTTTAAAATAAAATCTGGTTCTAAAAACATGTATCAATGACATAAGATTGTTTTGTCAGGTTCAAAATTGGTTTAAATGGTATTATGAAAACAAGTCAATCCAAGGATTAAAATCTTGTTTAGGATCATTGGTATGGTAAAACTCTTCAATCTTCATACTAAAACCCACAAAACTAGATTTAACCCTATTTCATTTTAATTCTACACAAAATTAGGCTATTTTCTCTGTATACAATATACTGTTTCTTTTGAAATAAAGAAGTTGTTAGTAGTTCCAGTATATGATAATTCCTGCTATTTTGTGTTATGTTTCAAAGATTTGTTATAATAAAATTTGATGCTGCTGCACATTTTGTGTAAATAGAATGTTTTGGGTTTTTTTTATTTGCATTGGTTGTTTGTTAGTCTTGATGTAAATTATTTTTAGGGGTCCAAACTGATTTTTGCACCTGTCCCAAGTCAGGAACCTCTGGCCTTTGTTAGTCTTGTATGATTTTTAATTTTAGTTTCTTGTGTATAATTCGGAGTTTAGTATGACGTCCATTATCACTGAACTGGTATACATTTTTGGGTAGGGGCCAACTGAAGCACACCTCCAGGTAAGAAGATTCTCGCTGCATTGACCACCCCTTGTTGGCCTTCGGCTGTTGTCTGCTCTATGGTTGGGTTGTTGTCTCTTTGACACATTCCCCATTTCCATTCTCTATTTTATCATATATGGATAGATTAGAATGCTTTTAAAGCTGGAGAAAAGAAAACAATTTGATCAATGGAAAGAATCCTAATTACATACATAAATTTTCATATGATTAGTTGACTAAAAACTGAACAAATATAATAAGTTAAAATGACTTTCATGTAATACATTAAGTGTCGATTATTTTGATTATTGAAAGCATAATCTGTTCTGGTTATAACTGATTTGTGGGTAAAATAGTGTCTTAATGAAAGTTGCCTGGCTAATTAGCCTATAAGAACAATGATACACACCTTTTCCTTTATGGATACTTCTCCTTGTCGGATCATCAACACCTTGCCCTGGAGAGACATGGATCTATTCTTCCTCACTAAGTCAATACTTCTACCATAATCACCATATACTAGCTCTCCCTGGATGTGGAAAAATTAGCAAAACAGTTAGCAATATATAGACAATAAAGTGTTGAGAGACTTCTCTTGCCTGTATGTAATTTTGATAGTGTTATGCAAATGGTGTTTTTTTAGGGCAACAATTTAAAATGAAAACTATGCCAGTTTCAAAGACAAGGGAGCAAGACTTAGGTTCAGATAAAAATAATATCCATGGAATTGAGATGTGCCAGTGTGAATATAATACCAAATAAACCTGTATTATGGTTCCCCTCAAACTGAACTAATCACAAACTTAAGAACAATATTGTTGCTGCATGCCCTTTCTTTGGGTGGGGGGTAGGGGATTTCGTTGATAATATAGGGAATCATTGAGACATGACTGCAGTAGAAACCCTTTTATAAAAAGTTCTGGATCTGCCACTGTATATACAATTTAACAGCAGCCTGATGGAACCAATAACCAAGGTGTCTTAATATGTCATGGATTGACGGATTGTTGTTACTTGCCTTATGTCCCCTGAAGTATTCCATGGCCATGAATTCAGGACAAGAACATATAAAACATCATTACAATAAGTATGTTTTCAAAGGTAGGTCAACTAATATGAAGGGAGGAAATTGGACTGCAGTAGAAAACAAGGAATATTGGAAAGGAGCAGAAATTTGTCCTTGCAACATCCCACTCCGAGACTTGTTACGAGGGGTTCTTTCACGTGCAGGGGTGTGGGCAGCAGTGGCACTTATCTTACAGGGGGTATGAGGAAAAGGGGGTATGTATATAAACATGAAATATTCCATGAGAGGAATATAACTACGAAAATAATTGAACTTATCAGGAAAAAAATATTTCAAAAATGTTTTTATGAGTGCTTTCTGTCATGTTTTATGTAAAGTCTAGGTTAGTTTCAGTGAGTGCATCTAATTTTACAGTACCTGTACATGAGATGTGAATTAATGAGATATGGGTATAATACCAATGTTACAGCAGCCTGATGGAACAAATAACCAAAAGATATATTAAAATCAACACACAGTCTTAAACAAGGTGTCTATACAATTTGTTAAGTCTAATAAAATTGGGAGTAAACTTAACAGAAACTATCCAAGACAAATGAGGCACAAGAAATATTAGAATATATTCTTAACATAAATGAGACCGTGATATGCAGAAGTAACTTTATAATTATCTTTGGCGACATAAATGTATGCAATGTTTAATGATAGTACTCCTGCATTACTGAGTCATAAATAACCTCTAGAAAAATATATGCATTAGCTAAAAGATAAGAACTGTTAAGGTCTCCCATACACAACAGATATATGGTAAAGTGAAGTCAACCATGGACTACTATTGAGAAACATGAAAATCAATGCATTTTTGTAAACATATAGGTCCCCCACATCACTTAGCTTGATTTCTTCATAATATACTTGACATTTCCATGTTAGACCTTGTAGCATTTTTATTTCACCAGGTAACATAAGCAATAGACCTGACATTATCTATGTCTATGTAATCAATCTATTACATTAATGGAAAGTGCATTATCTTTCCTTTGATAAAAAGGTGTTAAATGTGCATGTCATCACACCATTCGTCTGTCAATACTGATTGAAGCTTTAAATAAACTCTAGTGAAAACTGACGGAATTGATTTTTCTAAGAAGGTTGTTGTGATTTCAAAATTTCGAGAGTTAAAAACGTAAAGATAAATTTTTACTGTTTTATTAACAAGGTATTTTCAGAAGTAAGATTCTCTCAATAATGAGAGAGCCTCAGAGCATGTCCAGTTAAGTTTCTGTATGTAAAATTTTCATAAATGAAATTCTGTAATACTCTTTAACTGTACATATTGTTGTGCTTTTGTTTATTCCACATTGGCTAGAGGTAAAGGGGGAGGGTTGAAATCTCATAAAACATATTTAACCAGGCCAAATGTTTGCGCCTGTCCCAAATCAGGAACTTCTGGCCTTTGTTAGTCCTGATTGTTTTATAAATTTTAGTTCATTTCTAATTTTCTGAGTTTAATGTGACATTCATTTTTACTTAGCTACAAAATGTAGTACACATTTTTGTTTAGGGGCCAGGTGAAGCCATAATCTGGGTGCAGGATTTTCTTGTTGTGTTGAAGACCATTAGTGGCTGTTGTCTCTTTGACACATTCCCAATTTCTATTCTCAATTTATTAACAGACCCTGGTTAGAAAAGCAGTTATAGTTGCTGTTAAATCTTATTTTTTTACCTATACATCTAAGTTAAACCAAGTTTTATTACATATAAGCATTCTACCTTTCTTACAGTTTTAACTGTTACAGGAATCCTTGTTTATATAAGCTATAACAGCAAGTTTATTGTAACAGCTTCATTTGCAAAAAGTCTGTAATTTTACTTAGTCTTAAGAATTGACATGATGACAATATCTTTTTAACAAATAAAGTTTAGATTCTTAAAATATTTAAGTTGTAAATCGTTGTTGAATTTTACAAAATTAAGAACAAATTAACACCTCCAATTATCTTTTCAAGCATAATCATTGTCTCTTTATTGTCAAGACAGCTTGCCATAAATCATACCATTTAAACAGAATTCATTTCAAATTTAATTCAAACAATTTTGTAGATAATGATTTATATTTCAATAGAATATCAAGTTTCTGTACAATGAAATGTGACCATGGGATAACATGTCTATTTTCCAACACAAAAGCATGTCATAATTTACATATTTTGCATTAAATAACAAAATAATTTTTAAACTTCTAATAAAAAAAGGTCTATAGAAGTCCACTTATATACACAGGAGATCTTCCTCGCTGTCTCATTTATTTTTAAATGTATATTTTGTTCTGTCTAAATTTAATTTAAAATTCATTTCACCAGTAGTGACTGAGGGGAGAGAAAGGAGTCCTCTTGAACTTATTCTTATAAATCCTAGTCAGCAAACAAATCTATTGAACAAAAGCACAGATTTGGATATTTTTCAATAAGAATAAGCA
Source organism: Mytilus galloprovincialis (assembly GCA_037788925.1). Taxonomy (NCBI): domain Eukaryota; kingdom Metazoa; phylum Mollusca; class Bivalvia; order Mytilida; family Mytilidae; genus Mytilus; species Mytilus galloprovincialis. Next base: position 79,511,490 of record CM075334.1, read on the forward strand.
AAACTATATATTAGAAAGGTTCATACCCAAGTCTGCTGAAAATAAATTTGAATGCAAGCCTCACACAAATAAACTTGAATGCTAACAGCTATATATCAACAGCAATTATGAGTATGTCAGTAAATGAAGTACTATGTCAACTTTTGCAGCAATTATGAGTATGTCAGTAAATGAAGTACTATATCAACTTTTGAGCAAACAAGCAATGAGTATGTCAGTAAATGAAGTACTATGTCAACATTTGAGCAAACAGCAATAATGAGTATGTCAGTAAATGAAGTACTATGTCAACATTTGAGCAAACACCAATGATGAGTATGTCAGTAAATGAAGTACTATGTCAATATTTGAGCAAACAAGCAATAATGAGTATGTCAGTAAATGAAGTACTATGTCAATATTTGAGCAAACAGCAATAATGAGTGTCAGTAAATGAAGTACTATGTCAATATTTGAGCAAACAGCAATAATGAGTATGTCAGTAAATGAAGTACTATGTCAACTTTTGCATCAATAATGAGTATGTCAGTAAATGAAGTACTATGTCAACTTTTGAGCAAACAGCAATAATGTGACTTTTGAGCAAACAAGCAATAATATAATGAGTATGTTAGTACGTCAATAAAATGAAATACTATGTCAATCTTTGATTCAGCAGGAGTAATATGTACATGTTTCTTAGTACATTGCAATATTATGTCAATATTAAATTCAACAGATTTTATAAGTATGTTAGTATATCAAAGTGTTATGTCATTGCTTGCGTCAACAGCTGTAATGAGTCTGTCAGTAAATTGCAGTACTATGTCAATCTTTGATTCAGCAGGAGTAATATGTACATGTTTCTTAGTACATTGCAATATTATGTCAATATTAAATTCAACAGATTTTATAAGTATGTTAGTATATCAAAGTGTTATGTCATTGCTTGCGTCAACAGCTGTAATGAGTCTGTCAGTATATTGCAGTACTATGTCAATCTTTTTCTATCATCAGGAGTAATACGTTTTTTGTAAAAGTCCATGAGTACATTGAAGTATTTATAATATGTCAATCTTTCAGTCGGCAGGAGTAATCAGTATGGCAGTACATTGCAGTTCTATATCAATCTTTCAGTCTGCAGGAGTAAACAGTATGGCAGAAGCAGAACATTGCAGTACTGTGTCAACCTTTCAGTCACAAGAGTAATCAGTATGGCAGTACATTGCAGTAATATGCCAATCGTTTAGTCAGCAGGAGTAATCAGTGTGGCAGTACATTGTAGTACTATGTCAATCTTTCAGTCAGCAGGAGTAAACAGTATGGCAGTACGTTGCAGTACTGTGTCATATATCAGAAGGAATATTGAGGAATGGGAAATAGAAAAGAAGCAAGCATTACACTTTAATTACTACTATTATGACTATCACAATGTAATCCATTTGTATATTATTCATTATTAGAGTAAATAAACAGCTTATTACAAATAAACTTATCTATATCCACACAGATTAGCATTTAAGTACCAATTAAGACACAGTTTAATGTTCGTTTTTGTGTACCACAGTTAAAATTAATCTGAATAAATCGTTCTAGATAAAAATGTATTTTTAAATTGAAATTTCAGTCATCCACTGAATTAAATAAATTTACAGTTCATTAGAGATTAAAATTTGTCCACTTTGGGTTGACCCAAACCTGACCATATGATAATATCTTTATTATGACAGCAGTCTAGTCTACCTCCTGAACACCTGTGGGATCAAAGGATATACCTGAGGCATTCTACAGGTTAATTACAGGTACAATAAAATAGGAATCAAAAATCAGTTACCACCTGTATGTGAATTAATGTATAATAGTTTTGATATGTAAACATGGTAAAAGACCATTTTCTCTTAATTTTAAGTACCTGAGATAATTGAAATAAATAGACAGGGCAGTTGTGAAATAATCATTATTTGTTTATTGAATTAACTTTAGATGTGTTGCAAATTAATTGAATGTTTATTGCCTAAGGTATATCTTTTTATCAAAACAAACTGGCCATATTATACTAGTATAATGGCCCAATAAACAAACCAGGAGACAATGGTGAAAAAATGTAGGATTTCTACGCATTAGAAATCAAGCTATTTGTACATATATGTTTCTTGTACGTTGTCAAGTTCAAAAACTTCATATTTTGAAAATCGTGACTTATGCATGGGATGTATATTTATACAAACATTGGTCAAGACTTTTATCTACTGGTATCAACTATTTCACTGGTTTTTTTTGTAATACCTCAACTTTATTTGGTGACAGCCTTGTAACATCTCCTCCTCTCCCATCCTCAATTATTTCTGCTACTTTATTGGTGACCTTAGATTTACTCAGTGTCACATTCTTCACCACCCGGCCGGAGGAATTAATGACTACCAGCTGATTTGGTCTATCTGGATCAGGGTATGTTACCACTACATCATATTCCTGGACTTCTACTCTGTCCAATCCATATGTCTGTAGTTCTTTCTTCACATATTCTGTTTGTCTTACATCTTTCAGTAACTTCAAATCCCTGTAATAGTGAATAGAAACAGGTTTAATGTACTTTGGCAAAGAATGACAATTTGCATAGATATTTCTCAGGGGGTCAGGTTTTTGAATATTAACCCCTGCATTAAGTTCCTTCAAAGATTGTGTTTGTTTTTTCAATGAACACAATTAAATCCTCACCTATATACAAATAACCATACCTACAATGAACAGTTTTCTTGCAAGGGTTCTGATCTCAAAAATTTGCCAATGACACATACCAAATAAGTAACAACTAAAGGTCACTGTATGGCCTTCAACAATAAGCAAAGCTCATGTTCTCTTCCTGAATATGCATTTAATTACTGCTGGACATTAAACATCATCATCATCATCAAATTATGTCCCAGTTTTCCTTCCAAAGGTCAGTGGTTCTCTCTAAGTTCTCCTGCTTCCTCTACCAATTAAACTGACCACCACAAAATACACTGTAATCAAGGATGCTGTAAGTTATGGTGTTTACAACCAACATGACCAACAATCAATCATCCATCTCTTTTTGGTTTTCTGGATTCTCAAAAACTGCTGGCTAGTAGTTTCTAAACATCCATTTCACCATAACATTATTTTTCAAAGTTTATTGACAAAAATATATTCAAAAATTTTATAATCTTTGAGCACCCTTCATCCCTTCTTTAAATCAATTTGAGATCATGAATTTTGATTTTATAAAATGCTGAAAAATTTAAATAAATTTAAAGTAAGAAAAGAAATGTATTAAACCTGAACATTATCTTAGACTTAAGTTTGTAATTTTTTTTAATTTCACAAATAAGCACAGAATGACACTATTCTGTGTAACAAAAACAACAAATTAGTCAATGCTGCACTCAGATCATAGCAGATATATATCAACATGATCAACATCATAATACTAAGTAGATGGTATTTTCTGTACCAAATGAATTGAAGAAAATTGCTTGATGTAGTAATGATTATCTGAAAATTAAATTTATCACTGGTGCTAGTTACATTATCATACAAATATTTAATTGTTGTTGTATCAGAATATAATTTTGATAAAAAAAAAAGATTAAATTTTATAATTTTGACAGGCAATTTATGTCAAACTTGATAAACTTTGAAATTATTTTCGAATTCTTTACAATTAAATCTTATAAAAAAAATATACTCTCATAAAAATTAAAATTTAATTTATATGATTCAAAATGAAAACAAAGTTTATATTTTATCAATATATATACATAATTTATTTTTAAATTCAACCATACAAAATTGATAATTTTATTTTAAATCAACTCAAGCATTGTCAAGTAAATATCATTATAATTTCTCACCAAGGCAAACTTTTATAATATTTTAATAAGGTTCAATTTATAATTTGAAAAGATCAAACAATTATTTCTTAAGAAATATTAATGTATAGAGAAGAACTATCTTAAAGCATGAGACACCAACCCAGTTATTAAATCCTATACAGATAATTTGTATATTATTGTTGTCACTGTCCAATATAATAAGCGATTATTTCTTAACCTACAATTTAATCACAAAGTATCACAAAGAAGAAATGGTTTGTTGTAGAAAATCTCCTTTAATTTCACAAAAAAATGCAAGTACATGTAATAAAAATCAAAGCATTAATACAAATATCACTGGGTTCATTATAGAGTAAATATACCATATTTGTCCTGTGGGTGTTACACATACATTAAACCACAGAAGGTACTTTTAATCCTTTGAATAAACTTTTAAAGGGGTGATCTCAAAGAAGTAAATTGTATTATTCAAACATTGTTAAATCAAGTCAAGTTTACACATTCTTTTCCTAATCCTATTAGACCAAGATTTATATATCTTAATTAAATAACATTTACTCTACATGAAATTGATAGTCAATTATTTGAAAAAGTATTTATAAAGAATTAAAAGGTACGCATATACGCATGTACATGTATACTAGTACAATAGTATGAACAGTTAAAACAGCAGATTGTAGAAATTAATATACAAATAACAAATGTGCACGTAGGTTGTACTTAGCATTTTGATAAGAGATGACTCAAGATAGCTCAAACTTTTAAAATAAAAGGTGTCCACATTCTGCAAAGTTTCCAGGGATGAGAGTTGATGACAAATAACAGGTTAATGTACATGAATCCTCAATTCCACCATGGGTAGGGTGCATGTACAACTAAACCAGTGGCAGATCCAGGGGGGTCTTGGTTTTTTTAAGGACAATCAGTGCATTTGAATGAGGTTGTCATATGGTTAACCCCCCCTTTTTAATCCTGGTTTTAGATCCCCCTTTTTCAAAATGGCTGTATCTGCCCCTGTAAACTACACAAAATAGGTGCTACTGTTTATGACTGCACTACATGCTAAACCATTATACTAAAGAAGAAAGAATTGTAAGACCATGTTTTTAGGTCCATTGAATTGAAATTCAATTAGTATTGTTACAAATTTGTAAAAAATAGCATTCTTAAAAAGTTCATACATTTTAGGGAGGAGTTATTCTGTCGAATTTGTATTAAAATGGTAATTGACAGGACTTCAAACTAAATCTTGCATTTGATATAAAACTTCATTGATAAATAAAATTAATTTTACATGTATTGAAGAATTTTACTTTACATGTACTTCACCAAAACTGGGTGAGTGACTTAACTTTCTTACATTTACATGTATAAGATAACTAGAGGCTCTAAAGAGCCTGTGTCGCTCACCTTGGTCTATGTGAATATTAAACAATGGACACAGATGGATTCATGACAAAATTGTGTTTTGGTGATGGTGATGTGTTTGTAGATCTTACTTTACTAAACATTCTTGCTGCTTACAATTATCTCTATCTATAACAGTACTTTCTGTGGAAAATGTTATTGAAAATCTTCAAATTTTAAGAAAATTGTTAAAAATTGACTATGAAGGGCAATAACTCCTTAGGGGGTCAATTGACTATTTTGGTCATACTGACTTATTTTCAGTTCTTACTTTGCTGTACATTATTGCTGTTTACAGTTTATCTCTATCTATAATAATATTCAAGATAATAACCAAAAACAGCTAAATTTCCTTAAAATTACCATTTCAGGGGCAGCAACCCAATAACGGAATGTCGGATTCATCTGAAAATTTCAGGGCAGATAGATGTTGACCTGATGAACAATTTTACCTCATGTCAGATTTGCTCTAAATGCTTTGGTTTTTGAGTTATAAGCCAAAAACTGCATTTTACCCCTATGTTCTATTTTTAGCCATGGCGGCCATCTTGGTTGGTTGGGCCAGTCACCGGACACATTGTTTAAACAAGATACCCCAATGATGATTTTGGCCAAGTTTGGTGTAATTTGGCCAAGTAGTTTCAGAGGGGAAGATGTAAAAGATTACTAAGACTTACGAAAAATAGTTAAAAATTGACTATTAAGGGCAATAACTCCTAAAGGGGTCAACTGACCATTTCGGTCATGTTGACTTATTTGTAAATCTTTTTTTGCTGAACATTATTGCTGTTTACAGTTTATCTCTATCTATAATAATATTCAAGATAATAACCAAAAACAGCAAAATTTCATTAAAATTACTTATTCTGGGGCAGCAACCCAAAACCGGGTTGTCCAATTCATCTGAAAATTTCAGGGCAGGTAGATCTTGACCTGATAAACAAATTTACCTCATGTCAGATTTACTCTAAATGCTTTGGTTTTTGAGTTATAAGCCAAAAACTGCATTTTACCCAAGGTTCTATTTTTAGCCATGGCGGCCATCTTGATTGGATAGCTGGGTCACTGGACACATTTTTCAAACTACATACCCCAAAGATGGTTGTGGCCAAGTTTGGATTGATTTGGCCAAGTAGTTTCAGAGGAGAAGATTTTTGTAAAAGATTACTAAGATTTACGAAAAATGGTTAAAAATTGACTATAAAGGGCAATAACTCCTAAAGGGGTCAACTGACCATTTCGGTCATGTTGACTTATTTGTAAATATTACTTTGCTGAACATTATTGCTGTTTACAGTTTATCTCTATCTATAATAATATTCAAGATAATAACCAAAAACAGCAAAATTTCCTTAAAATTACTAATTCAGGGGCAGCAACCCAACAACAGGTTATCCGATTTATCTGAAAATTTCAGGGTAGATAGATCTTGACCTGTTACACAAGTTCACCCCATGTCAGATTTCCTCTAAATGCTTTGGTTTTTGAGTTATAAGCCAAAAACTGCATTTTACCCCTATGTTCTATTTTTAGCCATGGCGGCCATCTTGGATGGTTGGCCAGGTCACCGGACACATTTTTTAAACTAGATACCCCAATGATGATTTTGGCCAAGTTTGGTGTAATTTGGCCCAGTAGTTTCAGAGGAGAAGATTTTTGTAAAAGTTAACGACGCCAGACGACGACGGACGACGGACGCCAAGTGATGGGAAAAGCTCACTTGGCCCTTTGGGCCAGGTGAGCTAATAAATAACAAAAGCATCCAGTACATCAACTATAAGTTGTTAATAATTATAAGCGCGCCATCTCTTGTGTATCTCTGTTTGTAAATCAGTTTTTAGACAAGTTAATTATAACCATGATAACTGCCCTGATAACTTTTCTTAACTGTTAACAATTATAACCCATAATAAACTGTTTTTACAACTTTTTAGTGATCAAAGTGACATTTAAATGAAATCTCTGTCTAAACAAAATGTGATCTCAATGGCATTATGTGTGGTAAATGGTCCACATAAATTAGATGAACACAGCTTTCTAAAAATGATCTTTAATCGTTACAGCTTTTATCATTGAAAAGAACTTAACAGGTTTCTGTTTCGTCACATAAAAGTCATTTTCACTGCACACATAATGAATAGTTGTATTTTTTATACAAATAACAAGGTATGTTAGAAAATGGTTAAAGTATAAACAAGAAAAGTGGTTGAGTTTTGAAATTTCCATATAATTACTGTGATGAATGCTGTCCTGCAGAGAAAGCTTGCTTGTATTGTAAGTATGCTAATGTTACTTTGAACAAAGCCAGCAAGATAATAGTTGACTTCACATCAAGGTTTTGTCCTCAAATTTTTCACTTTAAATCTCTAAACTCATTTCACTATTGAAGATAGGAGAAAGTAGCCTAAAATCCCTCCAATTTATCCCCTATCAATAACATAGGAACAGCTGTCCATTTCAATTGTATAGTGATGATCTACTGACCCTAACATGGTCACTACATCTTTAATCTTATTTTATACACAGTTAGGAATAACTCTCAGCATGAAGAGAGGACATTCATATGAATACATTTACAAGTCATGAATGACTTTATGAATTTTAAAATCTTCACCTATGAAACTTGGTGAAAGGAAGTACCAGTATAGACTCCAAGCTTTAACCTAAGATCAAAGGAAGCACCACTGGTATAATACGTCTTAGAATAATTAATCTTATTTTCTGCGGTTTGATGGTCAAAAGTACATTGTACAATGTACCAGTTAAAGATACATTGTATCTTTGTGGCTTAACAAATACAAAAACATTCTTTTCTTCACATTTTTTTTAAATACAATTTGTACCCTATAGATGTACATGTACAACATGTACAAGTATGTTAATATACATGTATACATACAATTAATGTATATACATACACTATATAGTTTATAATATCTACTAACATGCATAAATGACAACGTTTCTAACATATATGTGAACCTTTAACCTACATGTATATATCTTGAGTATTTTTAACTGATGGATTTACATGCACAATGTGGTATCTTATTCTTGTTTATATTCCATTTTGCATGAATGAAGTTGCAATTTTGATTTTTTTTTTTTGTTATTTATATAATTTAGAGCACATGTACAGTTTATTTTTCTGCATTGGCTAGAGGTATAGGGGGAGGGTTGAGATCTCACAAACATGTTTAACCCTGCTGCATTTTTGCGCCTGTCCCAAGTCAGGAGCCTCTGGCCTTTGTTAGTCTTGAATCATTATTTTAAGTAAGTTTCTTGTGTACAATTTGGAGTTTAGTATGGTGTTCATTATCACTGAACAAGTATATATTTGTTTAGGGGCCAGCTGAAGGACGCCTCCGGGTGCGAGAATTTCTCGTTGCATTGAAGACCTGTTGGTGACCTTCTGCTGTTGTCTGCTCTATGGTCGGCCTGTTGTTGTCTCTTTGGCACATTCCCCATTTCCATTCTCAATTTTACAATATGATAAATTAACAGCTATTATATGTGTATATATTTTAATAAAACATTTTTTATATCTTGAGTATTTTAACTGATGGATTTACATGCACAATGCATGTGGTATCTTATTCTTGTTTATATTCCATTTTGCATGAATGAAGTTGCAATTTTGATTTTTTTTTTTTTTGTTATTTATATAATTTAGAGCACATGTACAGTTTATTTTTCTGCATTGGCTAGAGGTATAGGGGGAGGGTTGAGATCTCACAAACATGTTTAACCCTGCCGCATTTTTGCGCCTGTCCCAAGTCAGGAGCCTCTGGCCTTTGTTAGTCTTGTATCATTTTAACTTTTAGTTTCTTGTGTACAATTTGGAGTTTAGTATGGTGTTCATTATCACTGAACAAGTATATATTTGTTTAGGGGCCAGATGAAGGACGCCTCCGGTGCGAGAATTTCTCTTTGCATTGAAGACCTGTTGGTGACCTTCTGCTGTTGTCTGCTCTATGGTCGGGTTGTTGTCTCTTTGGCACATTCCCCATTTCCATTCTTAATTTTACAATATGATAAATTAACAGCTATTATATGTGTATATATTTTAATAAAACATTTTTTATTTTTATTTTTTTATTTGTTCCAATAACAGTGCAGCCCTGACATGCCTGGGAACTTTTAAAATGTCTGGGAAGATGTTTTTCAAAAAAAAATTATTGGTAAACCTTGTTCATTATAACTATTTCAATTTGTACATGGTATTTCATGACCCAATAAAATATTTTCAGCTAGGGTTATCTACCTATTGTTCAATTTCATGATGTTAATCAAGGTTTTTTTTACTCAATTCAAAGTTTTGTATGATCCTATAAGAGTACTTGATAAATATTGTATTCAACAAATTTACAAAATAGTCATGAATTTGAGAAGACAACATAAACCTCTTATTTCAAGTCAAAAGAATTTCTAAATCCACCCTTAAAATCTCAGTCAAAGGCTTACAATGTTGTCTGAAGTGTCTCATGTTATCTCTTTAATAAATATTTTCTCTTAATTTCTAATAACATAAGTGTTTCTCAAATAGTAGAAAGTTGCACAATAGTTCTTTTATCACAGCTTAAAACTTAAATTCCAGTAGAGGAGATAACTCAGTTTATTTTATTCATTATCTGGCTGAATGATTTGTTCTTCTGTAAACCTGAGCCTTACCATTGGTCATGTTGGTTTTGTTAATTTGGTGAATGGTATGAGATAATAATTTTCTTATTCATACTGATTGCCTTCATTTAACTCATTGTTGTTAAATCCATTTCTCAATAAAAATTAGTTTCATTATTCACTGATCTATGAGACAGTTTATATACTGACACATGAAAGAAATCATAAATCTATTCAGAATTAGGATTGATTATTTCGTCTTGAAAATTGACAAGTGTAATAACTAATATTTAAACAATTAAAATATTATCATGTAATCTGAGGCATGTAAGGATTGTTTAAAGTTTTCAAATTTTGACAGCTAAAATCCATTTAGCAATTTTACTGTACATGTATAAGTTAGAGCTCTGACAAGACTGATAAACCAATTCTGAATCTTGGAAGGCATACTTTAAGAGGGGTGTTAAGGAGGAGTATCTGCGAAGAAGAACGCGAAATAAAATTTCCATTTCACGATGAACAAACAATTTAAAATTTCTTGCACGTTGATTTTTTTATCGATTTCAGGAAACATGGTGGATAATGAACCTTTTGCACGGCTGTGTGAAATAAAAATGCATAACATGTTGCACGAAAATAAACCTTTACCATCCACATTTAAGCTGGAGCAAGCCAAATATGCATTCTTTACACAGATTTAGTGAAATTTTTAAACTTACTTTAATGTCTGACTATTCTATAGATTTATTCAGGTCAGATTCTTTTCAGTGAATCTTGAAATTTTTAGTATTTGGAGATTTGTAATAAATTTACTATAAAATAATCATGAAATCTATCCTTCAATTACATTGTAAGATACATAGATAAAAGAAGATGTGGCATAAGTGCCATTTAGACAACTCTTCATCCAAGTCACAATTTACAAAAGTAAACCATTGTAGGTCAAAGTACTGCCTTCAACACAGAGTTTTGGTTCACTTCAAACAGCAAGCTATATAGGGCCCCAAAATATAACTAGTGTAAAGCCATTCAAATGGGAAAACCAATGCACATACATGTACATATTTATCTATAAATATAAATGGCATATATTAATATACATTGTACATGTATCTATGAACCATATACGTGTCCAATGTACAACATTTATCCACAATTGGATAAAAAAAAATATTTAAAGTTGTTTTAGACTCATTTTTTTTTCTAATTAACTACATTTATATTGCTATTTTGATTTTTCAATCTAAAGTTAGTCGCCTTTTTAAACCTTTTTTTTCATCAAACTTTTCTTAGACTTGTACAAATGTATCTTCTCAGTACATACATGTCACAATATTTAATACAGTGATCCACCTATTTATTCATTAAAAAAGTTGCTGCATTTTTCAATGTTTTTAATAAATATGTGCCATTTGAAGTATATAAAATATGGATTAAAATGCCTCTGGCCTTTGTTAAATTGTTAGTCCGGTATGATTTTTAATTTTAGTTTCTTGTGTATAATTCAGAGTCTAGTATGATGTCCATTATCACTGAACTAGTATGCATATTTGTTTAGGAGCCAGCTGAAGGACGCCTCCTGGTGCGGGAGTTTTTCGCTACATTGAAGGCCTATTGGTGGCCTTCAGCTGTTGTCTGCTCTATGGTCAGGTTGTTGTCGCTTAGACACATTCCCCATTTCATTCTCAATCTTATTAAAAATTGTTAACACTAGTTAGAAAAATATCCATAATAATGTTTGAGGACCTGTTTGGCAGAGTTAAAATTTACAAAAGATGTATCTTAAATTTGAAGCTGGGTCCATAATAAATATTAGTATTACTTAAATAGGATACTGTATTATATACTATACATGTATATACAAATCATCCAATGAAGTCACTTATTTGAGATACAAATGTAGTAATTTTCTTTTAAAGGGATTGTGTCGAATGATTTGCTTTTTCATCTTTAAATATTCAAAAACTTCCTTTTTGTCAAACTCACCTTGATATTTTTCGAACATTGTCATTTGAAATAAAATACATGATGTTTTCATGTACTGAGTGGAGCATGTGAGTGTCAATTTTATCCCTTCTTTTTCCAAAACTGCTTTCATCTTCATGAGATTCTTTCAAAAAATATCCAACCATTAATCCAACTAAAAACATAACACTTAAGCTCAAAATAATCAAAGAAAATGCCCATGTGCTAAAAGTTCTTTTAAGTTTCTTTTGGGCTGGAGTTTCAGGTGTATAAATTCTCCCTACATCATTAGGATCATCCGACACAGTACTCCAACTTCTGTATTTTGTAAACGAACTTGCACTCGCCATTTCCGCGTAAATACTGAAGTTATAATTGAGAGTTTCACCTGAGGCACTTCATTATTGATTTTGGGGACTATCTCAAAGTTTAATTCTTGACTTATACTGAAAAGGGTTTAAATCACTCAAAATTTCAATTTCTGTCTAAGATATCGTTTTTTTCGTCGTACAGGTAAACTTTGTCAGACCTGTTTTTATAACTTTATCCAGAGACATATATACACATGTGTATATATATGTCTCTGCTTTATCAAAGTAGAGTCTGAATTTCCCGCGAGAGATTGCAATGCAAACTATTAAAACATTTACATAGGAGCCGCAAATTCTTGTGATGAACCAGGTTCAACCCACCACTTTTATTCCCCTTTTAAAAGTGTCCTGTACCAAGTCAGGAAGATGGTCATTGTTATAATATTGTTCGTTTCTCTTTGTGTTGCATTTTAACGTTCAGTCGTTTGTGTTTTCTCTTATTTTTGAGATATTGAGATAAGACGTGGCACGGTACTTGTCTATCCCAAATTCATGTATTTGGTTTTCATGTTACATTTGTTATTCTCGTGGTGTTTTGTCTGATGATTGGTCTGTTTCTGTGTGTGTTGCGTTTCGGTGTTGTGTCGTTGTTCTCCTCTTATATTTAATGCGTTTCGCTCGGTTTTGGTTTGTTACCCCGATTTTGTTTTTTGTCCATGGATTTATGAGTTTTGAACAGCGGTATACTACTGTTGCCTTTATTTACAACGTCGGAATCAAGGAATCCATGATATCTCGGCCTATAACAAAATATTTCTGCATAATATAAATAATGGTAGGCCGAGTTTGTTATAGGCCGATTTTGTTTTAGTCCGAGTTATCCAGCAGCGGGAATCAAGACCGTTAGTAATCCGTACTTTCCCGAAATTATTGCATTTTTTGAATACTTTTTTCTTCAAGTGTGTTTTTCCCTACTATTCTGTAGACTATTCTTACCATGTGCAGGGTTACAGTTTGTCAAATTCTTGTGATGTACCTTAACTTTAGTCATTTTCCTATGCATAGTAAAAAAACTCATCATAGATACCAGGACTAAATTTAGTATTTACGCCAGACGCGCGTTTCGTCTACAAAAGACTCACCAGTGACGCTCGAATCCAAAAAAGTTAAAAAGGCCAAATAAAGTACGAAGTTGAAGAGCATTGAGGACCAAAATTTCTAAAAGTTTTGCCAAATACAGCTAAGGTAATCTATGCCTGAGGTAGAAAAGCCTTAGAGTGGGGTGCTCATTTTCGCCGGGGACACAATTTCGCCGTTTAAGGATTATGAGGTGTAAAAACTTCAAAGGATGGCTGAAATGGAAGAAATGTACCCGTAAATTATATTTTTATAACAAATATAATATTTTTTTAAACTGAGACATATTGCGGCTCCTACCGAAAATGACCGAAAAACGGACAACGATTTTCGGACAATTTCCTGAATAAAAAACACGATTTCAAAGAAGTATTTCTAAGTAAATATTTGACTGAATGCCCTAATTTTGAATTCTTTATACCTTTGAAATGTCTGCTATTCATCTATAATGCAATTGATTTGATAAAAATTGTTAAAAGCTTCGGTTATTTGGTTTTAAATAGATGTGTAAAAACGGCGAATATGTGTCCCCCATTGAAAAAACATCCGGAAATTTCAAACACCCTTTAATCTAACTTTTCAGATGATTTTCTTAAAACAAACCGGTTTTCAAGCTTAAGTATATTTTGCATTTGAAGTTATCTTCATATAGAAATATTAGTATACTTCAAAAACATTTAGACCTGAACATAAACTGTAGAAAACATGGTAAGATGTGGCGAAAATGAGCACCCCACTCTAGTATTGAAAAAAAAATCAAAAATGTGTAAACTAAGGATTTTCTTGTCCCAGGAAATATTTGGCACTAGTTTTGGGAATTTTGGATCCTCTATGCTCTTCAACTTTGTATTGTTTTGCTTTATAACTGTTTTGATATGAGCGTCACTGATGAGTCTTATGTAGACGAAACGCGCGTCTGGCGTACTAAATTATAATCCTGGTACTTTTGATAACTATAAAAAGTAAATTTATAAATATAACAATATCAATTCATGTCAGCACAAAAAGTGCTGACTACTGGGCTTGTGATACCCTCGGGGAAATAAATCTCCACCAGCAGTGGATACTGATTATGTGCTGTTTCTGTATCGGCAAAGTTTCGGCCATAATTGTCACGTTTAGTTTAAATAATTATTATTTGGACTTGTTCCACAGGCACTCGTCTCAGAAAAAAAAAATGCTATATACCTTTATATAACAAGATATATAGCATTTTTTTTCTGAGATGAGTGCCTGTGACTTGTTCACGTTCTGCTAATAATAATGTCCCAGTCCCACTAAATAGAGCATACAACATATAAAGTTAAGTATGCCCATATCTTATCTTATATCTAGAAATTGACAATGGGGGCTGGTTGAGAACAAAGCTTTACCACAAAAGAGATGATTTCATCTTCCCCGTTTGTAAACCTTCCATTTTTATGTAGCCAACAATCCAGCAGTGCCTGCATATGAAGTATAAATCTCCAAGTTAATACGATATTCCAGAGCTTGCAATTCCTTTTAGGATTGCTTTCCTGCTAGCAAGGAAGCTACTGAACTAAGAGTTCCAGACTGACGCTATCAAGACGGTTGGTTGACCGTTATGACACCCCTGTTTCAAAGATGACGGCGAAAGTGTTCCAACTGTCGTAACCACAACCATGGCAATTTGACATCAAATGTGACCTACCGAGTTAACTTATCACCGATTTTGTACTTACTAAATGTGGTGTAGGATCTGCTTAACCTTTCGAAGCAATTGAGATCACCAACGGATTTTGAATGCATGGGTTCGTGTTGTTCAGTCTTTAAGAGAGAGGCGAAAGATACCATCATTTTGTCACCTATTTTCGACTTATGAGTTTGTTTATCCCTTTGCTCACTGTTATAAGTTCAAAGTTCAAATTTCTTTATTTTCCAATTAAGGGCCACTGATGGGACATAATCAGTGGCGTAGCCAGGGTTGAAATGATGTGGATGTTTTGCCGAGCGGACCGAGCCGAAAAATGTTTTACATCTTTTTGTGCAGAAAAATATTTTGTATTCAAGCACATGTACTCCCCCAGAACCCGACACTAGTTAGATGTTTGTTTAAATTCAAAATACCCACCAATTCATATATTTATATTTTTAACCAAATTTTATTGTTTCCTTGAAACTACCATCATTCAATTCATAAATATTTGATGTAAAGTTTCCCACCCAATCTTATATTTGACATATCAAAAATCGTTTAAACGGATCCCTTTACAGCGGCACTTCTGTATAATTTAGGAACTTCGGAATATAGGAACTGAAGTGACTTCTCTTTCCAGGAATTTGAGTCTACAACCTTGGGTTTTTTTATTACTGAGCTAAACGCATGCAGCAGACAAAAAAATACCGGTCGTCCGATCGTCCGGTCTTGTTAGCACTCTCATGTGTACAATTCTTGTCAGATTAAGTGAAACTCATATCATAAGCAATGTCTTTGACAATTTGGAAAATAAGTCGTAATCAAATATATTATTTTTTCCCAGAATTCAATAAATCGGGCTAATACGTCACGACCCACTCGAGAATTCAACCAAAAAAGTTACAAATACTTGATTTTCTCCGTTATTAGAAGGAATATAAATTTAAAACTTTGCAAATGTGTTTTTTATGTTAAGATGAACATAATTAGATGATAAGTAAAAAATCGCGGAATTTCCCTTTAACCAGTAACGACCCTTTGAAATATAAATTGTAATGGAAATCCCATTTTATTTGATGTGAAGCTTTTATTTCTCTTTAGATATTGAAAATAAAAAAGAAAAAGAAATAAAAGGTTTTTTTTTAGTTATTCCCTTGTGCCTTGCCCTTTGATAGATAAAATATGACATGTAATGTGCATGGCGGGGAACATAGGATCTTTGTTCTTTACTGATTGAAAATAAAATTAGTAGTTGAACCTAGATAGAAACGGGAATTTATAAGCCTAGGACTTATCACGATCTATATTACAAATATATTTTTTTTATCACGTCGTTTACAATGTCGCAAGAAACGATATCAGATATGGTGTTTTAGTTGTTAGTTGCTATAGTCAAATGAGAAGCCATCACTCCACTAGGTTCAATTTTCAGATGAAACATGTCCACGGGTCAGCGTATCAGTCCTCTCCGCTTGCCTTAGCCGATGACATACACTATTTTTACGAACAAAAGTTAACTTGAAACACTATTCTGCGATTCAACTATCAAACTAAATGATCCTAAATGAAAGACCAGGCATACTGCTTCGAAAATGACTGGACGTTATCCTCATATCCTCAGCCTTGTTACATTTGGATACTTCAGAGTTAAACTGCTGCTATTTTTTTTATTTTATTTTTTTGTTGTTGTCAAAATGATGTGGATGCTTGAGCATCTGAGCATACATGCAAGCTACGCCTATGATAATGACAACAATGCACAATACATTATCATTCATAATCTGTCATTAATCTTCAAGTTAGCTTAATGTTGGTTGGTTTTCTTGACTCAGTTATGACGACAGCCGGCCGTTTCACAAGTTATTTTTAATCATTGATTGGTTTTGGTCCCTTTTTTGTACTTTCTCGATTTTATCAATTATATATTTCTTTGTTATAATGCTTTATGAGCCCACAACCGGTCCAATTAGCAAACTCTAGTTTGAATCTGACGATAAACTCAGCATTTTACTCTTAGACCTAACCTTCTCACTGACTTGTCACAAGAACAAAAAAGGAAGTGATATCAATGTAAATCATATATAAAAATGATCCTTTACAGGAGTTACCATATATAACATAGTCCTTTTAGCCTTACTAATTGCAAGAACACAATGTTATCTGGTTAACCTATAGTTAGATACGAATTTAACCCGGGCCTTCTTTTACCTATATATATCAATAGAAATAAGAAGATGTGGTATGAATGCCAATGAGACAACTCTCCATTTAAGTTACACTGTTTAAAAAGTAAACAATTAATAGGTCAAAGTATGATCTTTAATTCAAAGCCCTGGCTCACACCAAGCAGCAAGCTATAAAGGACCCAATAATATCTTGTGTAAAACAATTCAACTAGCGATCTAATCTATATAAAAAACGAGACAACAATCTTTCTTACAAGGGAGCTGGATCGTTACAACATATGTATCAGTCAATTATGTATTAGTTCCAGACATATATATAACAGTCATTGACTTTAACTGTACGTGCATTAGTAACATGAGCAGGGAGTACAATACCAAATCAATAAAGTTTTGGTTATCTCCCTTGACTTTAACTGTACGTGCATTAGTAACATGAGCAGGGAGAACAATACCAAATCAATAAAGTTTTGGTTATCTCCCTTGACTTTAACTGTACGTGCATTAGTAACATGAGCAAGGAGAACAATACCAAATCAATAAAGCTTTGGTTATCTCCCTTGACTTTAACTGTACGTGCATTAGTAACATGAGCAGGGAGAACAATACCAAATCAATAAAGCTTTGGTTATCTCCCTTGACTTTAACTGTACGTGCATTAGTAACATGAGCAGGGAGTACAATACCAAATCAATAAAGCTTTGGTTATCTCCCTTGACTTTAACTGTACGTGCATTAGTAACATGAGCAGGGAGAACAATACCAAATCAATAAAGTTTTGGTTATCTCCCTTGACTTTAACTGTACGTGCATTAGTAACATGAGCAGGGAGAACAATACCAAATCAATAAAGCTTTGGTTATCTCCCTTGACTTTAACTGTACGTGCATTAGTAACATGAGCAGGGAGAACAATACCAAATCAATAAAGCTTTGGTTATCTCCCTTGACTTTAACTGTACGTGCATTAGTAACATGAGCAGGGAGAACAATACCAAATCAATAAAGCTTTGGTTATCTCCCTTGACTTTAACTGTACGTGCATTAGTAACATGAGCAGGGAGAACAATACCAAATCAATGAAGCTTTGGTTATCTCCCTTGACTTTAACTGTACGTGCATTAGTAACATGAGCAGGGAGAACAATACCAAACCAATAAAGCTTTGGTTATCTCCCTTGACTTTAACTGTACGTGCATTAGTAACATGAGCAGGGAGAACAATACCAAATCAATAAAGCTTTGGTTATCTCCCTTTGTACGTCAACTTGGAGATGTTCTATCGAGTCACATGTAATATTTTTGTTGTTAAGATTATTGTCTATGAAACACATGGCTATGAACATTATCATCTCGGTGTAGGATATCCTTGTTCAGGTGAATTATCAGAATAAAGTAATAATAAAGCATGCCCTGGAAGGACCTGGAATGCTGCCGATAAAAACCAGCAAATGAATATTCATAAAACATAAATATTGTATAAAGAACTGCTCATTAAAATCGTAATAATACAAAACATAATATGATAGGAACAACCCCTGTCACAAATGTCTGCTGTATTCAATATAAACTTACAGCTGTCATCAATGATATTGTCCTTCACATACTGTTTAGATCAGTGGGCATTATTAAAGAGGAAACGGAGAAACGCTCCGTCCTAAAACTTTAATTTGTTAAAAAAAAAAATGAAAAAAGGCAATTGCATTACAAAACCATCGCGAAAAAAACCAAATTTTGTTATGTTTTAATTTGCTGATGACAAAATCGATAGTTGTGCCAATGTAAAGTTTATTCAAAGATCTTATTTCAACATTTGTAAGATAACCTTAATTAATAAGTTTGTTTAAAGGTTCGATGAGTTTACACGGATCACAGTGATATCCGGGCGTTTAGTACACAACCACCGTAATTCAGGATGTGAAATACCGTTTTTAATAAGTTTTCTACAGGTACAACCACATTTACTAATCAAATCTAATTTTATATGGTAACGAAATCCACGACTTAATAATTTACCAGTGATGCATTGACTACGTTCGTTAAAATCTATGACATCACTACACAGACGGGCATGACGAACGAGTTGGCATATATAAACACCGTATGGTGGAATTAAAGGAACATCGCCAACAACAGTATATCGCTGTTCAAAAGTCATAAATCGATTGAGAGAAAACAAATCAAGGTTACAAAGTAAAACCGAGGGAAACACAGCAACTATAAGAGGAAAACAACGGAACACCAGAAGCACTGAAGTGCAATAACACCAAACGCAAACATACATAGAAACAGACTATTTGATAACAAATTGCCATACTTCTGACTTGGTACAGGATATTTTGTCGGGTTGAACATGGTTTTACGGCTAGCCAAACTTGCCGCTTACACGGCAATGTTGAAAACTGACACTAAAATAACAACGCCATGTGACAGGAATACAGTACAAACAAACGCAAGAACACAGAAAAACGCATAAATGAATAGTGTAATAGTACATTAGTAATATGAATCACACAGAATAACAACGAACATATCCCAATAACAACAACACAGGACTCCACAAACAGTGATGTATTTTTGAGAAGTATATCTAATCTGGAAATTCATACATTTAATTGGAAGGAGATAAGAAAAATTAATTATTATTTTCCCAATACTAGTCCAAATAATTATCATGATTATTACGATATTCAAAAGGCTATTTTAGCTTTAAATTATCAAATAGTTTGACCTCGAGCATGCTAGCTATTATACCAGGTTTAATCCACAATTTTCTTAATTTAATTTTGTCATTTGTTTTGGGACTTTATATTTTGAATTTTCCTCGGACTTTGGTATTTTTGTGATTTTACTTTTTACAACTTCATATTTAGTAACATTCCTACAGTACGTGTATACGGGGTTTATATCTCATAGTTGCTACATTATTCCAGGTCCTGACAATCATGATGTCCGAGCTTAATGGAAGATGACTACAATGAAGATATTGCAGCAAGGGTGATTAAAGGGGGGAGGAACCTGAAAAGTTTTTCTTTGTTTGGTCATAAAATTAAAGCACTTTCAAGTACAATAGTGTAAGTCATCCCCTCGAAAGTTGTGTGGTCCTCACTATGGTTTGGTTAACCACTATGGACTACTAGTATATGTTTTATATATGACTACCGATATATTCCACCTATCATACTCATAATCCCTTCCCAATCTGATTCTTGATTGTGACGTTACCGAAAGTGACTCATTATTGAATTTTTACGAGATTGATCAACACGACGGGTGCATATAGTTATCAAATGTACCAGGCTTATCATTGGATTCACCAGACGCGCGTTTCGTCTACATAAGACTCATCAGTGACGCTCAGACGCTAAACTGGTTACCCTTCTGATGTTTGATAAGTATATGGTGCCCAGTGTTTACTTTTATATTTTAAAATGGTGGATTAAACATGGTTTTATAGCTAGCTTAACCACTCTTGTGTACGACATTCACATTAAATTCCACTATATTGACAACAATTTGTGAATAGAACAAACAAACATAGTAGGTAAACATTTAAAAAAAAGGGGGGCTACAACAGTCAACGTGCTGTAGTAATCTTAATAACTATAAAAACAAACAAATATGTCAACAAAAGATAAACAAAGATTAACACAAACAAAAAGGTTTATAGACAAAGCACATTAGCAAAAAGACGATAGACAAGAATAAAAAAAAAATGGATGACGAAAATTACTTACTTACTTACTTACTTAATCCTCTTCATGTTCTTGAACACATAAGGCGTCAACAAGGGACCTCCAACTCGTTCTATCTTTCGCGATTTTTTCTATTTGATTCCAGGTGTAACCATGTCTTTTTATCTCTGCTGCTATATCTCTTCTCCATGTGCCTTTCGGTCTTCCAGGCTTTCTTGTCCCTTGTGGTGACCATGTCAATACCTTTTTCACATGCCGGTTGTTATCCATTCGCAGTATATGTCCAATATATTTCCACTTCCTTCTGATGATCTCGTTCACTATATTCTTCACACCTGTTCTTTCTGATAGTTCACTGTTTGAAATTACATTTGGCCATCTGATGTTAATTATTCGTCTCAAACAGCGTCCTTCGAATCCTCTAATTCGACTTTCTACTTTTTTGGTTGTTCTCCATGTTTCTGAACCGTACAACAGAACTGATCTAACATTGCTCACATACAATCTGATCTTTGTCTTCCTGGATATTTTGTTGTTTTTCCATATGTTATTCAGGTTTTTGAATGCAGAAGCTGCTTTGCCAATACGGATGTTAACTTCTTCTTCAATATTTCCTTCTGCATTTACTCTACTACCAAGATAATTGAATGAGTTTACTTGTTCCAGTTCTTTTCCGTTCACTGTTATTGCTTTATTGTTCTTTCTACCTATCTTCATCACCTTAGTTTTCTTTGCATTTATCTTCAGTCCTACTTTCGCTGCCTCTGATGTAACTTTATCTGTCTTTTTCTGCATGTGTTCATGTGTATGAGAAAAGAGGCTGATATCATCAGCAAAGTCCATGTCCTCTAAAAATGTTGTTAGTCCCCACTGTATACCATGATTTTCAGTTGTTGTCTTCTTCATTACCCAGTCAACCACTAATATAAAGAGAAAAGGAGATATTATGCATTCCTGTCTTACTCCAGATGTATTAAAAACCAATCTGATAGTTTTCCATCATGTTTGACTGCACATCTAAAACCATCATACATTTCCATAATGATGTTAATTATTTTCTGTGGAATTCCATACATACTCATGATGTACCAAAGTGACTCTCTATGGACGCTATCAAAGGCTTTTTTCAAAATCCACATAATTTATATATATGGGTGACCTCCATTCTAGTGCCTGTTCATTTTCTTCAAGTTGTAAGACCTCAAATCTGTTCTTCAGTTCTATATTGAAGTTTTGTTGTATTTCAGGTTGTTTAAGTTTTCCAAAGTCTACGATCTTGCTTGGTGTTTTGCATTTATTTTTTCTTAATTTTAGTCTGATCTTCCCAATGACTAGGTGATGATCGCTGTATACATCTGCACCTCTTTTCACTTTCACATCTAATAATGAGGATGTTATCTATAAATGCACGGTTTGTTTTAAATCCACTTTGTTCTTCCCGTAGAATGGAATCGATTTTGTCTTTGATTCGTTCTAAAATTATTCTACAAAGTATCTTACCAGGCACTGATAGTAAAGTAATTCCACGCCAGTTGTTACAATCTGTAAGGTTACCTTTTTTTGGTAGTTTTATGATAATACCATCTTTCCACTGAGTAGGTAGTATTTCTTTTTCCCATATTTCATTCAGCAAATCACGTAGGATGTTCACGTTGAGATTTGTGTCTGATTTTAGTACTTCTACTGGTATGCCATCTACCCCAGGAGCTTTGTTGTTTTTAAGTTTTTTAATGGCTGCTTTGATCTCATCATCTGTTATGGGTCCCATTTCTATTTCTATTGGTGGTGGAGCTTCCTCTGTCCTGTCAACTGAGATTTCTGGTTCAGGCCTATTCAACACCTCTTCAAAATGCTCTTTCCATCTTTCCAGTTGTTTCTCAAATTTGCATATTGTCTGACCATCTTTATCTTTGATGTTAGTACTGTTGGTATTTACTCTGCCACTAAGCTGTTTTGTAATGTTATATAGCTTTCTCATATCTCCAACTTTAGATGCATTTTCAGCCTCTTCTGCTATCTTATCTATGTATGCCTTTTTGTCTGCCTTTGCATTCTTTTTCACTTCTTTTTCCTTACTATTATATAGATCTTTCATTCCCTCTTGTTGTTCTCCTGTTGCTTGGTTGGTTTTTGATTTTAACACTTTTCTTTCCAAAATTAGAGCCCAGGTTTTTTCAGATATCCATTCCTTTCTTTCTTTATTTTTGTAACCTAAGATGTCTTCACTTGTTTTTAAATAAATTTCACTCATATGTTGCCATTTAGAGCTTATGTCAATCTCATTTTCTTCAAGTTGTAAAACCTCAAATCTGTTCTTCAGTTCTATATTGAAGTTTTGTTGTATTTCAGGTTGTTTAAGTTTTTCAAAGTCTACGATCTTGCTTGGTGTTTTGCATTTATTTTTTCTTAATTTTAGTCTGATCTTTCCAATGACTAGGTGATGATCGCTGTATACATCTGCACCTCTTTTCACTTTCACATCTAATAATGATGACCTCCATTTCTTATTAATCAGTATGTGATCGATCTGGTTTTTCACTTTCCCATTTGGAGACACCCATGTGGCTTTATGTATGTTTTTATGTTCAAAGATTGTTCCCCCAAATACCAGATTGTTCATAGTACACATCTCTACTAATCTTTCACCATTGTTGTTAATTTCTCCAAGCCCATGTTTTCCCATCACTTCTTCTGAACCTATGTTAGTTGAACCTACTTTTGCATTAAAATCTCCAATGATGGTAAGTACATCATGCTTTGGTGTATCCATTATGATCTGATTAAATTTATCATAAAAATTCTCTTTCTCATTATCTGTATAATCATTTGTTGGGGCATAGCATTGGATAACGGTCATGTGCCCATAACTGGTTTTCATTCGTATTTTTATTATTCTTTCATTTATTGCTATCCATTCTACAACAGACTTGCTTGCTCTCTTACTCAATAGAATAGCTACTCCTTCCTGGTGTCTACCATCTGTACGTCCTGAATAATAAATGTCTGTACCTGAATTTAGTTTATATTTTCCTGAATCAGTCCATCTGCATTCACTAACACCCAATATATCAAGCTTGAATCTCTTCATTTCCTTAATTGTTTGAGCAGTTCTGCTTGTTTCGTTCATAGTTCTAACATTCCAACAACCAAATTTTAACGTTTGTTTAGGAGACAGAATAGAGTTTCTCAGAGTCTTGTCGCTCGTCATAGGCTGCATTCCTGCAGAGGTTTCCATCTGTCTACACCGAAGTAATTGATTTTCCCTTGTTTCTGTTTCTGTAGCATAAGTTTCTTTCCGTGGCTGAGTAGCTAGCCCAGCGCACAACCCCCTTACCAGGAGAGCCAGGGATTTATTCATCAAGGTTTCCTTCCTCTAGATGAGTCGCTAGCCAAAGCTTATGACTCCCATCATGCCATTGGTTTTATATCAAGTTTCCTTCTCTTAGATGAACTGCTTTAACAGAGCTATGATCTTCATCTGACCAACTATTTACCCATAGCTGGGGGATGACGGAAATGTGATGTATCAACTGGGAAGATTAGGAGTATTACCAGATTTTGATTTTGCAGATGCTAATGTTCTTCTGTCAATCAAGAACACATTTGCCAGCCAAAGCAGATGTCTTAAAAGAAGAAAAGTAAAACAATGTGTATAAGCATAGATGTAATACACCATGTAGCCTATTACACCGGACAATGACGAAATAGAGATGGTAGGCAGTTTGATATACATTGCAGCTGTTATAGATACCAACGACAATGCAACAACCGACATAGCAAATGGAATTAAATAGCAAGATCAGCATACTACAAGTTAAGAAAAATATGGGCATCAAACCTATACAATAGAAACATCAAAAAGAAAATTTATAAAATCAATTTAATATCAGCGTTGTTACATTGGATAGAATGTTGAAATATAAGAAAGAGAAATGGAGAAATATATAACACCTTTAACACTAGCAACTGGAAAATCGTCAGGATATTTGGCCAGCTATATTTTCCAACTCAGAACTGCTGCAAAGAGCCAATATGTACAGCATTACCAACACTAATTAGACCAGGAGATAGAGTCCGATAGGTCACATCCTGAGGATGGTCACACAAAACGATTACCAAATCGGCTTGACGTGGACATCACCAGGAAAGAGAAATGTAGGAATATCAACGGAATATGGAGATAAATGGTAGACAAGTAAAGAACGACTCATTTATAAGTTGTAAGAGTCTACTTTCTCAGAGATATGAATGAGTGCCAATAGATTGATTAGACAAGAAAGAGGTATGGACGATTACAATCATTCATAATACATAGATATAGGAAGATGTGGTGTGAGTGCCAATGAGACAACTCTCCATACAAATAACAATTTAAAAAGTAAACCATTATAGGTTAAAGTACGGCCTTCAACACGGAGCCTTAGCTCACACCGAACAACAAGGTATATATTCTAAATCAGTCAAGCCACCACTGTCCAAAATATCATCTTGTTCTATATACTTAATCAAAGATATCAAACAATATACTTTAGAACGCCTGACGCACGAAACGCTAAATTAGACTAATCAGTAGCGCGTTCATAAAATCAGACCAAATCAAGAATAAAGTAAAAAAGTTGAAAAAATCAAAAATACAAATTGATATGCCAAATCTAACAAATGCCATATGTATCATACTTTCAACAGTAATTTTTTAGAAAAAAGAAAAGGCACTATCATGCAATATCATGTCATACCATCACAAACGCGGACTACTGGGCTTATGTTTCACTGGAAAAATATGTCCACCTCCAATCGACCCAGTGCTAAAAACTAATCAAATATTGCAGGAGTCTAACAAAGTTTGTCATATACGCGTTTCGTTTGTATATGATAAGACTCTCAGGTGAAATTTAAACTAAAATTTTCGGAAAGCCAAATAACATTGGCAATTTTATATTAATTAACAAGAAACAAATTCAAATGAAGACAGTCTTGGTGTTGCTATATCTTTTTTCATGTCCCACTTGAAAAATATAAATGAGCCAAAACCAGATTTCGCTGTGAATCAGTATATTAAAGAAAGCCTACCTACCCTCCAATGTACCTACATAATTTACCCTCCATCATGTGAATATTCCAAGTCATGAAATTCTTTCACCATTGTTCTAGAGAATATTTAAGTGTTGCTCACGAAAAAACCTTGTGTAAATGACAGATCTTTAGGCGTCACTTTTAAAATTTACACTATTTTTTTTATATATAGCAAGTAATGGTTAGCAAGATCTGAATATTTGATTCTCTTAAGATGCCTCATACGAATAAGTTGTTTTGTGTAATGTTGCACTCACTTGTCAAATTCCACTAAAATCTTTAATATTTATACACTTGTATTCATACGCATATTGATAAGCTTATACATTTTTTCAATATTTTCTTTGAAATTTTAAGGTTTATATCTATATATCAAATATAAAAAAAATGATTAATTTGTCTTTTTATCTCTATTTTCACTATTTGAATCTTCTCTATTGTTGCTCATTTCAGTGTTCACTATCCTCCGTTTCATTGTTTCCATTGACATTAGATAATCTAGGTCTATTAGACAGTTCTACTGATCGTTTGTTTCTTGTTTCTTGTTTGTGTCTATGTAAGAGATCTTCAAATGACATCACTATTGTTTTGTCTGTAACATAAATTTGTTCAATATTTAAAATGATTTGCATTATTATTTTTTAAACATCAATAAACTATTGTAAAGATGTTTATTTGAACCACTCGAACTGTATTTGTATATACATTAATTCGAAGAACTTTGACTAAAAGTGGTGATATGTAACATGGATGGTTTGAATAAACCGCTTTTCATTAATTTAAAAAAAAGTATAGTGATTACAGATATCTCAAACTCTCCAATTATTTCGGTTATTATACATTTTTAATTGAATTTCAAGAATTTGGCTACAAGCATGCCTGGTAATCGTTAATCAATAAAAGTGTTATTCTCATTATTTTAATGTTGACTTGCAGTATTGCAGATTAGAATCCTAAAATGTCTTAATGTGTGTCTGGTCTGGGTAAGGCAACATCTTAAATTGGCCTTTAACTTATAAAACTTTTATCATATCATGATATAATGCTAATTCTGTACTTTCAAATATGTGTATGATCATTCTAGTAAAATGCAACACATCATGCCTAAAACTTACCCGTTTTCGGAACAGGGCCTGAAAAATATTTAATCTACAAAAGTTAGTTATGTGTATATATCGAGAGCTCGTTTCACATAGTGACATGTTTCTTCACACAACATGTATCTATGAGTTGTTACAGACAAATAAATAGTTGATAAAGTAAATAAGTGCCATCAGAAATTATGTGAGAATAGCAAACTTTGCAAGTAAAAGTAGATCATAGCAGTAACTTTTGTGAAGTCATGTGATTCGTTTGTTTGTTTGTTTTTGTTTCATTTTACTGATGGTTTCGGACTTGATGATTGACATTTTGGCAGAGTTAAGCCTATTCGTATTTTTTTTTTCTATTCTTCATTATGATGAACAAAGCAACTAAATTAAAGAGCTCAATATATGCTATACACGGTTAAAGATTAAAAAGAGAGTAAGAAAGAAAAGTAAATATGACAGACCAAAAATTGAAAACGCATTCATCAGATTAGCATTTGCGTCATGGCAAAGAACCTCTTATTTACTCTACTAGACATCAATCATCTCATGGGTCAAAGACAATGTATTTAATTAAATTATAGAAAAAGCTTGATCTAAGATTAAAATTCAGAAGACCAAAATAATAGTTGCCAAGAAAAGATCAACAGCACATATTTGTAAACCAAAATATTACTTCTACATGAAAATTGGAATTTTGAAAACATTACTGGACAATTAATTTTTTGATAAAGATTATCTTTAAATAACAATTAATTCAGCAACAAAATACGAGCTCCTCTGGTGACAAAAATTCGCAAAAGCTAAACCATTACAAATACATCCGAGCTCCAATCGAAAGGGCGAGAGACTAGACAAAGTACAGTAATAGTACCTTGACAATCACTTTCATCAGAACCATCCGAACAGTCTACAATACGATCACATTTCCATGCTGTATACACACACTTCTTTCCATGATCACATGAGACCATACCTGTGGCACACTGAATGCGTATTACTGGTGCTTTAGTTGTAACTGTAACATAAAGATTGATACATAATTAAGACATCATATCATTATATTACGTAAGTAAACTTTTAAATGACTGTAAATGGTATAAACTTTAAAAAAAAAAAAAACAGTATTCATTTTTTTTTTATTATCATATACTATACTAGTCATCTCAAGTCTTCTTTTTTTTTGGAAAGGGTACATCTATATTTTAGCATTTGAGCTTTAAATTTATTTTCTTAGAAATTTGAAATTATTATTAGTATTTATATATTGATCATCTTTTGAATGGTCATTCATTTTATTTCATATTTCACATATTGTATATTAACATTTAAAAATCACATTGTGGATTGTTCAAACTTGATTTCTCCACAAACAATTGTGAATCCAGCGTTTATGGTCGAGTTAAGTATCTCTATCAACTTGCACGAACCATTCAATGAAAAATTTGCTTACACATGCATATTTTAAAAAGAAAAAAGTACCTTTCTACCAGAACCTTGATGTATAAATCATGAAATATGGTATAATTGCAGATGATAATATTAACAATCAAACCCATGGTTATTCGTAACTTGAGTAAAGGGACTGATGCTGGAGTTTTCTCATATTAGCAATGCAGACGTGTGTTGGCACTGGAACTTCAGTATTATTTGCAGAAATGATTCGCCTACTGCTACATAAAGGTTGCGTTTAATTGATCAAAGGGGTAGACTAGTGATCAGTTTCAAAAAAAGTCTTACAACTAAAGTTGAACAATTCTGTATACTAAAGACCAACTCTAGTCGTAAGATTATTTGTGAAACTGATCACTGGAATGTGGTAGAAATGCGACATTAATGAGGGAAACGCTACAGCCACAGAGTTGGAAATAATTTTCAAATTTTCAAATATTTTTTCCAGGAAAAGGGGAACAGAAAACCTATAGCTATATAAAACAATACAATATGGAAAATCAGCGTTTTGTAAACTCGATTACTCATATGTCTGTGTAATAATGTTCCTTGTATTGTCCGAGCAGCATCGGGTCGTAGGTTCACAGTTCTAATTTACGAAGGTGGAAACATTGTGTCATTATTTTATTTAGGAAATTTTTAAAGTGTATCACGTTTTACAATAAAAAGCTCCTGGAAATTTTTGTTTAAGTAAAATCACAAAAGTACTGAAAATTCAATCGTAAAGTCCCTATTCAAATGTCAAAATCAAATGACAAAACACATCAAACGAATGGACAACAACTTTCATATTCCTGACTTTGTACATGCATTTTCAAATGTAGAAAATGGTTGATTGAACATGGTTTTATAGCGCTAAACCTCTCACTTATATGACAGTCGCATCAAATTCCGTTATATTTACAACGATGCATGAACAAAACACACATAATAAATAAAAGTCAAAATATGGGTACATCAGTCATCTCTGTGTTACAATTTCAAAAAATACAATCATTTACAAAAAAGCACAAAAACCCCACCTCTAATATCTTGATTATGAGAAAGCAATTGCTTTCATCTTTTCAGTTGCATAATCATAAATTTACTAAAAATTCTGGCTTTAGGAAGTCCGTTATTACGTTACAAATCCACTTCTGACCTAAGTCTGTACTACACAGTCTTTATTTAGCGGGTTATTTAACAGTGTGTACCACATTTTTTATGTTATTTCGAATAGACAGAAAAAATATTACAGTCATTTCTTATAATTTAATTCTAAATTCCATTTCAAACCGTAGAATACAATGAAAAAACATTGATGACGTCACGGTCACATGACTAAATCATGTCTATGGGATCATAACAAAATAACGTCAGTCAATCAGAAGACGCGTTACATCCAAAATTAAATTATAATCCGATAATATTCATGTGAGTAAGACATGTATAAAACAAAAATACCGATTTCAAAGGTAAACTAAGAAAGAGGATGTCGAATAAAAACTGACAAAATCAAATGTTATCAAAATCACATGAATCAACAGAACAAGTGAAAACAATAAAAAAAAAATGAAATGCTGTGTGTTCATATATGTTTTTTACCAAGTGTCTATTATGAATAACATAGTTTAACCCTTTTTCATCTTTTGTGTCTTTTTTCTATCTCATGTATTGTTAAACAAAAAAAAAATGATAAAGATACACGTTTTAAAGATGTTGTTTTTTGGCAAAATAGTTTTCATCTACAATTTTCCTGATGAATTTGCCTCCAACTAATGCGGTTTATTTTGTATTTTTTTTTTTTTTGGTGAATTTTCAAAGAGGATAAAAAAACTATTTTTTTTTATTAACGTGTTCAAATTTTAAATAATAAAATAAACAAACACGTCATAAGGGAAACAATGAACATTGCATAAAATATTGCAATTAATATTATAGGTTTAAACTACCTGGAATTAATATCGAATTTTCTTCATGTGGTGAAATATACCATTTCAAAGACAATTTCAAGAAGAAGACACTTTACCAAAGTAAGTATAATTTAACGGAATATGAAGATTATATCATAAATTAGAATTACACGTTATAAAATAAAATGAACAGCAAGTGTATATCCTAATAATAACAGATTTAGATATATGATAAAAATGAACATCCCTTTTCTTAATTAGAAATAGCATGAAAAGAATTGTTTATCTAGTTTACATTTACACAATGTATATAGATAAATATGATTGAATGGATATTCTAATGGCATGAGCTTTACTTCTTCATACAAAACTAGTATTTCTGCTTTCGTTTTATTGATAACATTTTATTAATTGAATGAAAGGTCCTGTATTCTGCTGATTTTTTTTTTATATAAAAACCAGATGTTTAACATTTTGAATACTAATTGCCATGAATAAACAATCACATTTTATAAATTATGTGTCTTATGTCAAAAAAAGGTATTAGCTACTGTAAGTGTATAATCGTCTCTTTAAACTGAGGTAGTTAATTAGCATGATTAGTTCAAACGCATTGATGCACATATGCGATAACTATTTACTATATGATAATACACAACTATATCTTACATTAATAAAGTTTTCAACTAGAATTTTGGCAATGATATTATTATTGACCGTCTTTACAACCCCATAATATTCACGTGAGGTAGAAATGTATAACACAAAATACCGATTATAAATAGGGGGAAGTCAATAAAAACTGACAACATCAAATGTTATCAATCACATGAATTAACGGAACGAGTGAAAACAACTGTCATATTCCTGACTTGGTACAGTCATTTGAGTGAAAACAACTGTCATATTCCTGACTTGGTACAGTAATTTGAGTGAAAACAACTGTCATATTCCTGATATGGTACAGTCATTTGAGTGAAAACAACTGTCATATTCCTGACTTGGTACAGTCATTTGAGTGAAAACAACTGTCATATTCCTGACTTTGTACAGTCATTTGAGTGAAAACAACTGTCATATTCATGACTTGGTACAGTAATTTGAGTGAAAACAACTGTCATATTCCTGGCTTGGTACAGTCATTTGAGTGAAAACAACTGTCATATTCCTGACTTGGTACAGTCATTTGAGTGAAAACAACTGTCATATTCCTGACTTGGTACAGTCATTTGAGTGAAAACAACTGTCAAAATCCTGACTTGAAATTGACATTTCCCGAAGAAATTGGTGGGTTATACCTTTATATAGCTGAACCTCCCATTTGTATGCTAGTTGTTTGTAGTTCCAATATCGACAAAATTAGACAAGAAGGAACAGGTTCAATCCACAATGTTTTCTTAAAATGTCCTGTACCAAGTCAGGAAAATGGCAGTTGTTATCTTATAGTTCGTTTCTCTGAGATTTACATTGTCGTTTGGATTTTTGCAGGACTTTAATGTTTACAAAACTCTGAATGTTTGAAATAATAATAAGGCTTTCCTATCTCAGGAATAGATAACCTTAGCTGTATTTGGCAAAACCATTAGAAATTTTGGTCCTCAATGCTCTTTAACTTCGTAATTTATTTGACTTTTAACATATTTTTTTATTCAAACGTCACTAATGAGTATTTTGTAGACGAAACGCGCGTCTGGCGCAAATATAAAACTTCAATTCTTCAATCCTGGTATCTATGATGAGTTTATTTAGTGATTCTGTTGTTTCGTTGTTTTCCTCTTATAATTGATGTGTTTCACTTGGTTTTAGTTTGTAACCCAGATTTTTTTTTCTCTCAATCGATTTATAACTTTCGAACAGCAGTATACTACTGTTACCTATATAGTCTTACTATACAAATCATTGCAACCACCAGAAACAACAGGTTAGTATGAAAATTATTGGGAAGCAGCAGCCAAAACTAAATTAACATGCACAACAACTGATCAAAAATTCAAACAAAAGTACAAATAAATCTAACAGAGACGCACATAAAAAAGTTTAAGTAGTTGATGCCATTTTGTTTTTTACTTTAACATGTTTGTTTGTATTTTATATATTGTATCCTATAGTTCGTTTATATGTATGATGGCGTTTACTTTTGTTGCACTTCAGTGTTCCTGTTGTTCCTTTGTTTTATAGTTGATGTGTTTCCTCGGTTTTAGTTTGTAACCCGGAATTGTTTCTTTCGATCGATTTATGATTTTTGAACACCGGCATACTACTGTTTTCTTTATCTATAGTGATTAAGATTATAACACAATGTTGACTGCTGTACTACTATTTTGGATATTTGTACTAATTATGTCTGTTTGTTTTGTTCACACATTGTTGTGTAGATAATTGAATTGTATACGACTGGTACAAAAGGCTGAGGTTTTAATATTAAGCAACAAAACTATGCTTCATCCAACATTATTTACACAAGGAAATGCCTGTACCAAACCAGAAATATGACAGTTGTCTTCCATTCGTTTGATGTGTTTAAGCTTTTGATTTTGCAGTTTGATAAGTTCCTTTTAGTTTTGAATTTTCCGTTGAGTTCGGTATTTTTGTTATTTTACTTTTGACAAATAAAAAAAGTTCTTGAAGTTGATAGTACACACCGTATTTAGCTTGTTTACCATTTCTAGATAAAGTACAAAATGTGAAAATTATTATCAGTAACATTTAAAAGTTAAAATTCTCAATGCTCTTTAAATTTGTAATTGTTTGGCTTTTTACATATTTTGATATGAGCGTCACTGATGAGTCTTATGTAGACGAAACGCGCGCCTGGCGTACTAAATTATAATCCTGGTACCATTGATAACTATTCTGTCTTCCAAAAACATAAGAATATCAATGAACCATGTGAAACTCAAAATCTAATTGGTCTACACATGGAAGTAATATCAATGGCAATATTAACGTCGACATAAAACTTCCATGGTTCACTAAAGTCGTGTAAGAACTATCAAGTACTATAATAATTTGTTGTCAACATTAATGAAAATGAAATTTGGTAATGGGGTGTCCTTACGGTAGTGTATGTAACTAAAGAGATAACAAAAAGGGAGAGAGGACAAAATTGATGAGATTCTTGAACTGTCCTCAAGTTCTCAAAGTAAATTTGTACATAATATCAACAAGAAATAAAATAAAGTCATGTGTGTCTTATTACAAACTAATTGATTAAAATATGATTAAGATATGCAACATTTGAAAAACAGAAGTATAATTATAATAAAAAGTATGTATTACAACTTATAAACTTTAAGTCAGGAATATAACAGTTGTCCATTCGTTTGGTGTGTTTGAGCGATTGATTTTGTCAATGGAAGGGACTTTCTGAATTTAATTTTCGTTTGAGTCCGGGTAATTTGTAATTTTTACTTTTCTTCTATATATTTAATATTTATTTTATATTTAATAATAAAGTTAATGAAGTTGTCCCGTTTCTGATAAAAAAATATGTGGGAAATGTTCAAATATTGATGTTATCATTCAAAAACATGGTCAAATTTTCGGTTGAATACAATTGAAGATGAGTTTTCTTAGTTTGGATGACATTTACCACACCCTTAGACCATTAGAATACATCAAAGATACCAGGGTTATAATTTGGTACTTTTTTCAACATATTTTTAAATCATTGCGCTCGAATCCAAACAGTTAAAATTCACTTTCAAAAACGAATTTGAAGAGCATCAAAAATATAAATCCAAATAAGGCAATATATACATAGGAGTATAGAAATCCCTTAATGTTTCAAACTATTCCATATTTTATCAACAGTAAATTTACAGAAAATAAAAATATCAATAATTCTGGTTTTAGATAAGTAAATGGCTTTTTTTTCATAAGCAAAAACTTTCAAAGGTCACTCTGCAACATACAGCCTCTAGTAAAATTAAGAATTCCTTATCAAAGGTTGCAATGGTAAATCCACATGACTGCATAACTAATGAAACCAAAAAAATAGTATTTTTCAACTATTGCTATTGTTATGTATTTTTATACGAAAAAATGAAATGAAGTTGCATTGAATTATGTATAAAAATATTGGAATTTCACATTTTTCCCACAGCATGAGATATGTAGCAGCATACATGTTGGCTGTGATGGGTGGCATTGAAAACCCATCAGTCGACGATTTGAAGAGGATTATTGGAAGTGTCGGGATTGATTCGGATAACGAGAAGATAAATCTTGTAATATCTAAGTTAAAAGGAAAAAACGTAGAAGAACTGGTTTTGAAAAGTAAGTATTCTAACCAAATAGCTTCAATTTTTGTGATTGCGTACGTTTTTGTTTGTTGTATTTTCTCTGTCTTCACTTGATTTTGGAGGGTAGGCCTTTCGGTATGATATTTTTGGCACTATTTCTTGTGAGTATATTTCTCTAGTGATTTAATTTAGAGTTTGGCTTCTACAATTGTATTAAAGAAATAACCTACTTTTAAAGATTTATTTCGAATTCTTAACTAGTAACACTCAACAATGACAGAAACAATTCTGCAAGATATGTTTGTAACATACGATTTTTAATTGATAAACCCTATTCCAATAGAAATTTATTTTACGAATGAAGTAAAAACAATGAAAGTTGACGACAACTAGTGCAATTTCAGTATTAAAGATTCAGAATATTTCGTTTAAACTCACAAAAAGTACCAGATGTAGAAGATTGTTCAACAAAATTGTGCACATATCACACATTATTAGTTGTTATTGTCTTTGACTGGCTTTAAGTAAGTGCGAATACTCTCATATCTTTACTAAGTATTGTGAGTCATTTTATTACTATAGATTAAAATCTAATAATATAGATTACACCGTTGGTTTCCCCGTTTGAATGGTTTTACACTAGTCATTTCTGGGGCCCTTTATATAGCTCGGTGTGAGCCAAGGCTCTGTGTTGAAGACCGTACTTTGACCTATAATGGTTTACTTTTACAGATTGTGACCTTGGTGGAAAGTTGTCTCATTGGCACTCATACCACATCTTCTTATATCTATATAGCATATATGTTGTTTTAGAAGATCTGTAAATATGAGAATTGAATTTTACTTCAAACATAATTTATTGTTCAAAATGACACAAGTTTTACAAATTAGTAACGTCTTCTTCAAATATTGAATTGAATGCAGCCGATTTCAAAAGTTATACGAAATGAAAGGAAGTGGCCATAACATTTTGGCAAATACTTTCGCTTTCATTTCGAATAAATTTTCACAGCATTTAATTCTTCTACCAATTACAGGTCAAGGTCTTCTGGCATCTGTATGTGGCGGATCAGAATCAACTTGTAATGAGACAGGTACACCTCAAGTAAAAGGTATATTTTATTTAAGTAGTTCTTAATATCAAATGATAACAAAGGAATAACCAATAAAAACTGGAAATTAAGCCATGAAAAACTAGACACATATAGAAGTATACGCGGTATGGGCTTTGCTCATTGATGAAGGTCGTACGGTGACCTATAGTTATTAATTTCTGTGTCATTTTGGTCTCTTGTGATGAGTTGTCTCACTTGCAATCATACCACATCTGCTTTTTTATACATATAGAAGATACGGTCTTCAGGTATACTCAATCGGTCATCGTATATTGTATATTTTTATAAAACAGGAAGTTCCGAATCAGTTATGCATATCTTCCTCTCATTTAGAGTGGAACAGCCTACGAAACTCAGACCAAATGTATAATTTCTATGTTTACAAAATACAATCCTTGTTAGGAATACATTTAAATCTCCCAATTGATACGATATTCCCGTGCTTGCATTTCCTATCATGATTTTCTTGATATAGGTTTGCTGCTCACAAGGAAGCTTTTAAACCAAGAGTTCCAAATGGTGAAGTTGAAATCATCCCTTCGTAAATTTTACGGACGCCATCACGAGTTGGTTGACCGTTATGGAATAACCGTTTCACAAATGATATCGGATATGTTCCTTACGTCGTAACTACAATCCCCTTCCCTGTCATGAATATGACCTACCGAATTAGACAATTTACCGGATTTGTAATCACATAAGCAACACGACTGGTGCCACACGTGGAGCAGGATCTGCTTACCCTTCCGGAGCACCTGAGATCACCCCTAGTTTTTGGTGGGGTTCGTATTGTTTATTCTTTAGTTTTCTATGTTGTGTCGTGTGTACTATTGTTTTTTCTGTTTGTCTTTTTCATTTTTAGCCATGGCGTTGTCAGTTTGTTTTGGATTTATGAGTTTGACTGTCCCTTTGGTATCTTTCGTCCCTCTTTAATTGTGAATTCAATTAAGAAAAAAAAACAGACGGAAAAACCTGAGGTTCGGCAATTAATCAAACAGAAAGGAAAAACAAATCGACAAGACCTTCAACAAAACAAGCTTTAGTTAAACATAAAGGTTTCAACTCTAGGTAACCTGATTAGGCTTCCAGATGCGTTGACCAATATGACTTTCATTTTTGTCATAGGTGATCAATTCACTATAATTCTAAAATATTGGTACTAATGAGAATGATGTCCAATTCATGGTCTGTGAAAATAATTTTAAATTTGTTTTAACGGGCTTTCAAATCATAATTTTATGTTCATTAAAACAAATGGAATTCACATAAATGCGTTGAAATATATAAAAAAAAACGTATGAGAGGTAATGACACGAAGACAGTTCAAAGTATCCCGATGCTACACATAAAACAAAAGACTTAAATTGCAACTATAACGATCACAATAAAAAAAAACAACATATTTTTACATGCCATATCCGTGTGAAATCGGGTAACTATCTAAAAAAAAGGTCTAGGGATTTATGTGTTTCAAACACCGGTATACGGTTGGCTTCATTAAGTAACATAAATGATTTCTTGTTGCTACTTTTTTGTGTGTAATTGTAACCGGTACCTATTAAAAATGCAGAAGTGATGGGTTGTTTGTCAGCGGAAATACAAAGGACAAATACAATGGTTTAAATGTAGAGTTTAATTTAGTGAGAAAAAACATCTTCTATTACATTATGCTGGTCAATGAGATAGATGATAGTATTTAAATAAAAACATGTATTGCGGGTATTACAATAATACAATAATGCATGATAATGACGAAGACAGATATTGTAAATAGATTTCATTTTTATTTCAGAAGTGTCTAGAGAAGATAAAGAAAAGCCCAATGACGAAGATGATGGCAATGACAGTGATGGGAGTGACGGGAGTAATGTTAGTTTCGGGTTGTTATTTGACTAATCGTTATGTAAACATTTTGGTTTTATAAACAAATGCGTGTTATTCCTCTCAACAATAACTCAAAATTTATCAAACTTTATACCATTTGATGTATTCATACGCAAACTATGTGAGTTTGTGTTTTATATTAAAACTATATACATACACTAAATGCTAGATTAAATTATACGGCTTTATATTGTTCATGTATGGGATTTTGGGTATTATAATGTTTAGTCTTCAAATATTAGCATGATTGTGTTTTCTTGCTTCTTCCAATGTAATATGAGAAAAGTAAATCCTAATAAGCTGAATTGATAGTTTTTGTAATACCAGACAAGCAGAAGCAGCATAAGTTTATAAACAAAATTGTCTCGCATTGATATATCCACATACTCTTTCATGCTCTGATTTAAAAACAAATGTTGTAGATAGAGTTGATGCAAAAACGTAGAAATGTTACAAAATTCATAATTAATTCCTACAATGCTTTCACATTCTAATTGTCATAAAATATTTCTCATAACAACAGTCTTAACAAGAATGTGTCCAAAGTACACGGATGCCCCACTCGCACTATCCTTTTGCATGTTCCATGGACCGTGAAATTGGGTAATTATCTAATTTGGCATTAAAATTAGAAAGATCATATCATAAGCAACAAGTGTACTAAGTTTCAAGTTGATTGGACTTCAGCTTCATCAAAAACTACCTTGACCAAAAACTCTAACCTGAAACTCCCACTTTCATTTTCTATGTTCAGTGGACCGTGAAATTGGGGTCAAAAGTCTAATTTGGCTTAAAAATTAGAAAGATCATCTCATAAGCAACAAGTGTACTAAGTTTCAAGTTGATTGGACTTCAGCTTCATCAAAAACTACCTTGACCAAAAACTTTAACCTGGACGGACGAACGGAACCACAGACGGACGGACGAACGGAGCCACAGACCAGAAAACATAATGCCCCTCTACTATCATAGGTGGGGCATAAAAATAGTGTCAGTGTCTATTCACTGATATACACTCACCTCGGCAATGATGTTCATCTGACCCGTCATTACAATCGATGATATCGTCACATCTCCATGTGTTTGGACAACATCTCTCACCATCAGCGCACATAAAATCTCCTTTAGCACAAAGTTTCAGAGAAGATGTTGTCGTTGTTGTCGATGGAGTTGTTTTCAGTGTGGTACCTAAAATCGCTTTCAAAGATGTAACTTTCTTATATAAAAATATAACAAATTATAACGAATGCTTAGATACGGATATGATTTATAGCATACTTTTTAAAATTATCCGATGATACATTCAATAGTAATTATAAGAAACTAAATCTGTTCATTCATTCCTTGCCAGAACTCAAATTTGCATAAATGTTGACTTCTATCATTTTTTTACAATTAAGATTCTCAAAATATCTATATGGAATAGTCATTCCTATATGTTTTCAATAAATAAAAAAGAATAGAAATAACATGGCGCTTAACAAAAAATAAATGTTCTGCTATATATAGAGAGAGATGAACAGCATATTCACTGTGCAAGAAATCCAGAATTGGTACAGAAATTTCCTTATGTAGAAAATGGTGGATTAAACCTGGTTTAATAGCTTCTTCAATGGATCCTATCATGTCTACACGGCACTGACCCACAGCGATTAATGGCAAATACCCCGAACGACCTGTGTAAACGAAAGAAGCGGAAGCGATGCCAGAGAGACTAGAATCATATTCAAACAGTGTGGCTGTGGTCATTGATTGACGACCTAAATCATCCTATTGACTGGGACAGATTGTGTGAACGTTTGTCTGTAACGACCCCTGCTCACTATGTACTTGTTAAAGACATTTAAACTGCGGGGTCACCTATTTATGTTCATATGCTTGAAATTGTTCAATATCATATTATTAATCTTGAAAGGAAGGATCAGAAATGTGTCCTTTCATCAACGTTCAAAGAAAAAAAAGAGCAGGATTTGCCTTACAAAACGGTCTAACAAATTCAATGTTCTTGAAAATTATATCTGAATTAAGAGACTAAGTTTTGTGAAAAATGGTCGAAACTATGACACATTGGAGACTTTAATTTTCTTGTATTATATGAATTTAAGCAGTGCAAAGATAAGAGAAAGACATCTTTTCTGGATTAGCATTCCGGTGGCAAATCATGACTATACTGTTGTATACCTTGACATTTCTGTTCGTCTGTATTGTCATAGCAGTCCATTATACCGTCACATCTCCACGAATCTGGGTAACATTTGTCATTATCACACAGGAACTCTTCTTGACCACAATGAGAAGTTTCACGTACCCAGGCTGTGATAAATATCGAAACTAATAGTATATAAAATAGAACAGCTTTAAGGGAACAACGGTATTAGTATTAATAAATCATTGCTTTTTAAATAATTGGTGTAATGAAGCTTATATGAACAATTTCTCGTTGGTAATGAGATAAAAATATAAATGGAAAATTACAAATCTTACAAACAGAAACAGCATTTGTTTTCACTTTTGTATCCAGTCATTTTAGTTCAATGCTGACTTTTCTAAATCAGATGATTTGAAAGGATGTTGAAAATTAGATATGCTTTTAAATAACAGTAAGGTTATAATAAGTATAGGCCTACATATGTTTCTTACATTTAAAATATATACCCTTACTCGTGACTTAGAATTTGATACCACTGTCAATATGGAAAATATCATGTAATAATCTATAAATTATATCTTCGAACTACTTCTTCGCCTTACCGTGGCATCCATATTCGTCACTCCTATCCATACATTCATACTTCCCATTACATCTCAGACTCATAGGTAAACAGAAGGCTCCGCTCCAAGAATTTAAATCACACCGAAACTCTGTGAATGGGTTGCAGGACGTTTCTGTTAGATGAAATAGAGTAACATTTTAGGGTTATATTTCAACTTAAAAGTGTACAGAGTGGTCTAGGTTTTATCTAGTAGAAAAAGCCAGAGTGTATATTATTTAGATATCAATCTAATTAAAAACCTATCTCTCATCGCTCCTGTTTCTGATATGTCGTGTGGGAGATCTAACGAAACCCGCTTTGAGGTCACATGTGAGTGACCTCGTAGGTGTGTCTTTTTCGACCAATGAAATTGAGTCTTCCACGATCTTGAAAGTTTAACGTAAGGTAAAGGGATGTAACTGATTTTATTTACAACGAAATCGTCAGTCAAAATAATTCATAAACTTTTTTGATTGGCTTATTAATAGGTCGTCAAATTATTTGCATATCATTATAAATTCATAACTTTTAGTTCACTCACATGTGACCTCAAAGCCGGTTTCGTTAGATCTCCCACACGACATATCAGAAAACGGGAGCGATGAGAGTTCGGTTTTTATTTGATTGTTTAGATATATACTCTACATTACTCAATGTAAAATTTAAACAGTCAGAAATAAATGATTCCATTTAATTGAAAGGTTGAATGATGTTTGAGGAGTTTTTGTCCAACAAAAAAGTAAATTGTATTTTATATAAAATAATATTACTATTCCATATGATTAAAATTATTGTCTAGTCTACTAAGCCCGCATTTTACAAATTATAATATTTAAAGTGCGAAAAGCGTATTTTTGAGTTTGTTAAATATGAAAATGAGTCAGTCATGGCTACCGGTATATTTAACTTACGTTGACACATGCCAAAGGAGACATTCTGACCAATTCAGCTTTGTTGTGCTTTTCATGAATTTGATATGCCAGTCAAATAGTGGCGCGCTCACTACGCTATGAAACTTTGTTTAAAAATCTCTCGATTTCAGAAAATTAATACACGGAGAAAATGTTTTCAGTAGGATTTGTATTTCAAATAAATGTATGTAAATGGATTCACGCGACTGTATTGTGAGCTACATTGAAGTGGCCAGACCCAAAAGCGATCTATTTGCCGGTATTGAATAATGTTCCAGGCCCGAAAATTATTCAAGGGAATGGATACAAAATTTAATTCGATGTATACCTTCTTTCATAGCCTGAAAAAGACGTGTAGTTTTAAAAGTGTAAAAGAGCAGTGATAAAAAAGAAACGTTTTTATTCATATTTTGTGAAGATATTGTTTTCCAATTAACCGATAGTTTCCCTACTGTCACAGGTTCACTGTAGGGAAAATATCGGTTAATTGATTGCAAAATCATCGACTTAAGCATGTTCAATTCAAGCAATATTTTTGTTGTTGTTGTAAACTGGAAGAAATTACTGAACCCCAAGTGACATGTATTTCAGTAGCGGATCCAGGGGGGTTGGGGGGGGGATCCCATTTTTGGACGATCAATGCATTTAAATGGAAATAAATGGTTTGAATCCCCCGTTTACTCCTGTGTTGTGCACCCCCTCCCCCTTTAAAAATGGTTAGATCCGCCCCTATATTTCTTGGACATTTATTATGATACGATAATTATATAATAGTTCTTGAAAAACTGGTCATTATCGTGATATATGGACTGCCCACAGGACAGTGGTATTGACTAAGATAGTGATAATGACTGAGCCAAAGGCGAGGTCATTATCGCTGTCGCAGTCAATACCACTGTCCTACGGGCAGTCCATGTATCACGATAATGATTAGTTTTTCAAGAACTATTATGTTTATTTCATTGAGAAACCATGTTTTGGAAAATTCTCGTAAATTCAAAATGCCTGAAGCGAACTCGGGTAGTTGTACGATTTCTATGACAAAGAGTGAAGACCAGTCATTGTAATACAGCCATTGATTTTAATGCAATTTTTCAGTATATAAATACTTAATCAAGTTATCTTTAATTTTATATTTAACGAAAACATATAATAAACAATTCAACAACTTAAATACAATATTAAAATCAGGAACATGTTTCATAAAAGGTAAATCTCTCTAAACAGAGAAGCCACGCCCCAGCGGTCATTAACAGAGAAATCACGCCCCAGCGGTCATTATCAGACGGAAACCACGCCCCAACGGTCATTATCAGACTGAAACCACGCCCCACCGGTCATTATCATGTAAAAGTTCGTTAACGACCGGTTTTCTGGTCCGTTTTTTCTGTTAATGAGCGATGGAATTTATTACTGAAGAATAATGAATGCCATGTGACCCCTTTTTATCCAATAAGAGAAGCTTATTCTCAAGCGATATGAAATAATATCCAATAAGAGAATCTTATTCTCAACCGATATGAAATAATACACATTATTTCATATCGCTTGAGAATAAGCTTCTCTTATTGGATAAAAAGGGACCACATGACATTCATTATTCTTCAGTAATAAATTCCATCGGTCATTAACAGAACGAAACGGACCAGAAAACCGGTCATTAACGGATTTTCACATGATAATGACCGATGGGGCGTGGTTTCCGTCTGTTAATGACCCTTGGGGTGTGGTTTCCATCTGTTATTGACCGCTGGGGCGTGGTTTCTCTGTTAATGACCGGTGGGGCGTTGATTCCCTGTTTAGAGAGATGTCCCTTCAATAAAACATTTTCCTGGTTTCAATATTATATTTAAGTTGTTGAATTGTTTAGCATATGTGTTGGTAAATTATAAAATTATAGAGAAATTGATTTAGTATTCATATACTGAAAAATTAAATGAATGGCATTATTGCTACGACTGGTTTTAACTCTTTGTCATAGAAATCGTACAACTACTCGAGTTTGCTTTGGACATTTTGAATTTATGAGAATTTTCTGAAACATGGTTCCTCAATGAAATAAAAATAATAGTTTCAGAACAACTGGTCATTATCGTGATATATGGACTGCCCGTAGGATAGTGGTATTAACTGTGACAGCGATAATGACCTCGCCTTCGGCTCAGTCATTATCACCATCTTAGTCAATACCACTGTCCTCTGGGCAGTCCATATATAACCATAATGACCACTTATTCAAGAACTATTATATAAATCATGCATATAGCGGGGTATTTCATGAAAGTGAGGAAAACGAGGATATAGTTTCGCATTAACAATATTATGAGGTATGTGTGACGTAATTATCGGTATAAGGCTTGGCATTTGTAGAAATTTTAAATTATTTGATAAAAAAAAATATCAAATTGCCTCTTCAGTTATAGCTCATCTTACTTGTTTTTGTAGCTCCCTTCTCGTATTCATTTGACTCAGGTTTTGGTTATTATGTTTTAATTGTAATAGGTGTGTGGCAAGTGTTATGTAAGAGTTTCCCTGAAGACACTCTCTCCTCCTCCCCTGTCTCTCATTCCGAATTTGTTTTTAAATGTGCTTGGTTTGCATTTTATTCGGATTTGTAGGATAATTTAGTTTTGTTTGTTTTTATCTTCCATTACTTACAAATCCAAGGAGGCGGAGTTAGACAAAGCAATTACAACTTCTGAGACATAAGTTAATGTACTCGCCTATTCTTCGATTCACATTTGATCAGCATTTAACGATAGTGAAAT
The DNA here is from genome assembly GCA_037788925.1 of Mytilus galloprovincialis. NCBI lineage: Eukaryota > Metazoa > Mollusca > Bivalvia > Mytilida > Mytilidae > Mytilus > Mytilus galloprovincialis. The sequence continues at coordinate 79,555,479 of CM075334.1, forward strand.
ATTCAGCTAATGCACTCCTCTATAAATAAAAGAAGTTACCTCACTCGAAGATCGAAGAAAATATTGTCTTTCATGTTACAATAGTTATTAAAGGTACCATAACAAACGACTTTATGAAAATAAACCAATAACTTTAGGATGAAAATTAATGACGTTCTTACCGTAATATGGCAAACTTAATGCTTTTGTTATTCCAACCAGAATTACATAAAGTAGAGGTTTTGTTTTCCAGTGCATGGTAGAAGAAAATTCCAACATTCTAATCCCGGAACAGATTTAAACTACTAATACTCAATAAGTTAATAAATTAAGTTTGGTCATGAAGTTAGTATTTAAAGCTTTTAAATAAATATGTACAAGTCTATGATAGAGACTATGCACAAATAATAGTATCAAGTTTTGAGATAACACTTGGTGATAATTGTCTGTACGATGGTCAGTTTGTATGAAAGTTCAAAGATATATAAACAAATAAGGTAATGTTTGAAGATTATGTCTTTGTTGGTCAACGCTATTGTTTTAGAACGCTTATCATTAATAAAGCCACTCTCACACTATTTGGGCTTAAAATGCATTTAAATGAATAATGCCATATTATATTTTGGTCATTTCGTTTTGTTTGTTTTTCGGTCAGGAGTTGCCTTCCTCTGGAACGTGAGCGTATGCCTGGTATAAATCATACTTTTTGTATACAACGCTGAATGCAGTTAATTCAAGTTATCAATTTTGACAAGTTCGGTAATTTGATCAGGCTGATTTTTTTTGCGTACTTTTAAAGTTATTGTTAAAAACTTCTAAGAAATGTTGATTTTATTTGCCATCAACTACAATGCAACTTTAAGGTTCATCATAACAAACGGTCAAATATGGCCGTATTTACATGCCAAAAACTACTCTGAGTACAGACTTACCTGTGCAGGTGGGAAAAGTTTTAATGTCTGGCATCCACTAGATATATTCAAGTATCTGGTTTACGATAAATACTCATAATATTTTTTTTTAACTGGTATCGATAGAAAAACATGGTAATGTTATACAAAAGGTCATATTGATAGAGACTGATATACAATTTGTATTGGTCCTAGATATTGTGATATAGGATAAAAAGGCGTAAGTTTTATAGTTAGTTCTTATGTTGTACTGTTACACCACTGATCCAAGCTAGAAGGGTTCAGCGCTTACAAACATGTTCAACCCTGCCACGTTCTTTTTATGCCGTTTCCAAGTCAGGTGCCTGTAGTTTAGTGGTAGTTGTTGGTTCATGTCTGTCATATTTGTTTTTCGTGGTGTGAATAAAAAATGTTTTAAATTAGGACGTTATTTTTCTCAATTGAAATGTTTCATATTTGTCATGCCAGGGCCTTTTATAGCCAACCATACGACATGGGATCGTTTCATTGCTGAAGGACGTACGGTTGTCTATAATTGCTTACATCCACTTCATTTGAACTTTGGTGGTTGTCTTGCTGGAAATCATAACACATCTCCTTATTTCTACAAAGATGGGTAATAAAATAGAACGTTTATCACCAGAAAAAAAATGTGTGCAAAAAGATTTCACAGCATTAGTGAATATGATACTATAGTTCTCCGCGCAAGACATCACCAATCGTGTTTTTTTTTATTTTCAAATATTTCGACATTGAAAAAACATTGTCCACGAAATCCCCATTAGTTGCAGTAAAATTGATACCGGCCATATTATTATTACCAGGGGGTTGATACCTGTCGTCAGACAGTTATTCCCGGGGGAAATACTAGTAAGCCCAATGTCTCAGTATTACAGTACTGGGGTGAAAATACGGATATTATAATGTTTTATTGAAGTTAGCTGTTATAAATATTAGACATTTATCTAAACGAAATGACTCAGTTCCTCGTGTATTGTGCTGATTCGTAGTCCGGCTTTGCCTTATATTTTATTGTCTTTGTTAGTGATATCAGCTATGAATTTGTAATAAGTGTTTAATTTTTTACCTTCAGCCTTGAGAAATTTATATTGTAAGCCTAATGGATTATGCGCATGTGGTACAGTAAAATTGCACAAAGTCTTTCGTACTAGACTTGTTTGTAAAGCGATGTCAGCTTCGTCTTCAGCAATAAAAAATAGTCTGAACGGTAAGTCAAGCTATTTTAAATACCAGAGTTTAGACAGTTGAGAATTGAATTCATAGATAACATAATGCTGCCATGCTTTAATATATCAGATACTATAGTAAATAAAAAAATAAAATGTTGATATGAGTAGACAATCATTGGTTCCCGACAAATGTCTACTGTTGAAACTTTATGTTGATAAAAGTCTATGTCTTTTGGTTATTTATGTCGTTTTGCTTTTGGACAAAAATCCAAATCTCATTTTAAACAAGATATCAAAAACAGTACTAAATTTTATAGATAGTTACATACGTAAATATGTTTCACAGAATGCATATGCTGGTAGATTTTTTTTCAATCCGTTAGAATGATTTAAGCTTAACAATAGCACATATAGACACCGGTCTATTGTTTAAACATGTACATTTTCTCTTCATTTCGTATTGAGGTATTCAACATATCTACTTTATTCTTATACAAATTTAGGAAACGTGCTTTTAGAATTGAGAATGGAAACGGAAAATGTATTAAAGAGATAACAACCCAACCAAAGAGCAGGAATCGGCCCACCTGGCCATCAATGGTCTTCACCCGGAAGCGGGATCCAGTTGGCTCCTGAACAATTATGTATACTAGTTCAGCGAAACTATATTCTCGTTTTTTTTGTGGATAGTTGTTGACAATTCTATCACACCTTCTTATTTTATACAGCTACAGACAGCAAACTCAAGGTACTTTAGCTACTGAGATTCAAATTTTGTCGTTCTGATCTCTAACCCAAGATGCAATACCTCCCAGTAGATATCACTAGTATACAAAAAAGTTTTAGCCATTTCTATTTACTAAAAATTGACGGTTAATATTTTTTTCCTAGGTTAATTTATGAATCATGATCAGTCAAGTCTTTTACAAGTCTAATCTTCATTGTGACTTGTAGAGTCACTGTAAACACGTGAATATCTAACCAACTGAGAAATATACACTGTTGATAAGGAGCCAATGGAAAATCATCAATAAAGAAATGGAAAGTGAAAGTCAATGAAACTGCAACGTTTGATTTATTAGGATCAGGTAAGATGGCTGAATTTAGAAAGGTATGTTTAATTTTGTCGTTTTCTTGGTAATCTATATCGTCTGCAGATATAAAACTATGGAGATCCTCTGAGGATATCAGACCAAGTATGAAATACTATAAGTTGTAATACCACATCTTTTGCCATGATCTCGGTATATTTTACTAGGATTTAGGGAGCTACCATTTGATTTTTATGGGGGGGCTAGGATGAAATTTAAAAAAAATAGGCAGGACAGGAGTTTTGAGTAAAAAAAAAAGGCAGGATGATCATCTTGGCAAAAAAAAAAGGCAGGATGACAATTTGGGTAGAAAAGTCAGGATAAACTAGTAAAAAAAAGGCAGGACCGAATAGAGTAAAAAATAAAAAGGCAGGACAGAGATTACAACTAAAAAAAAAAAAGCAGGACAAAATTTTTCATCCTAGCCCCCCCCCCATAAAAATCAAATGGTAGCTCCCTTAGTTTTGTTTCAGTTTGATATACCATAAATGAATATGGAGTTCCAGGTTGAAGATGATATTTTTAATCTGAAATAAGTACCTAGGTCAACCACAAGAGATATATATTCTAAAAAGCAGCATCTAAAACAATGAAATAGAACCCCACTAGTATATTGATCATGTTCTAGTCCGGACGATTTCAAATTATTAATGGTACAATTCTTGAGGGAATGGTGGTTAGAAAACTTAGATATTTTCACACTTTGTAAAAGGTTGACAATTATTGATGACCCCTTACAGCAAGTGTTGATTCCATAACATAATATAAAAGTAAATTGCAGGCAAAAAAGGAAAATAATATTCTACTCAAATAATAATCTTTAATAAGGTTACAGAAAAGAAGAGAAATCATTAACTTGTGATTAGATCAAATCGATTCAAATTAACCCCGACTATGACGCCTCTCCTTAGAATGCCTACTGGTCCTAGCTAGGTTTCTCCGTCTCTCGACCAACTGCCTCTGAAGTGACTCATGTCTTGCCTTCATAGCTCTCTGGTGTCTCTTTACACCCTCATTATTGTTTCTTCGTCTTAGTGCCTCGTTGAAATTCCTCTTTACTTGGTCCATCTTCCTTACAGCTTTTTGTGCCATTGTCTCGTGATTTGGTGATCTTTTATTTCTGGATCTCAAATGATCTAAGAGTCTCTGGAATCTTGTCAATGTCGTTCTTCTGCCTAAAAATGGTTTATTACAATGATTATTTGTCCAATTTTTTTTGTCTTATTTAAAATTAATGTATCTTAACTTATTGTTGCCTCTTATGAAAACATGTGAATAAGAAATACGGATCCAACTTTTTGTAAAATCCGAATTTTCCACCTCCCATGTATTATGCAAAGACATAGAAATACAAGTAGAGACAATGTTTCAAAAAAGAGCTAAGATTGTAATTCCATGGTTATGGTTGGTTTATGTCTGTGACGGGTTATATTTGTTACAAATTAGGCAGTTAGAATTTCTTGTTTGAATTTGTTAACATTCATATCGGAGCTGATTTTATAGATGACTGTAAAGCATGGGTTTTTCTCATTGGTGCAAACCTATAATTGCTTTGATCTTCCTTATTTAGTTCTACAGTTAGTTGGTAGTTTTCTCATTGGCGATCATATCAGATCTTCTAGTTTTCCTATTGGGAGATAATTTCGACAGCTACATAAAGAGTAATAAATAAGAACAAGATATAATGCATTAATATTGACTTACTTGGACAGTTAGCTTCATCCGATTTATCAGAACAGTCTGTAATTCCATCACATTTTTCAGATTTAAGTATACACATTGAACCGTCATCACATCTTTTTTGTGTGTTTTTTGGACATCCTGTTCAAGAAAAATAATGACATAAAATATAAGATGTTTTCGTATTCAATTAGAAATAAGAATGACACGTTGTAAATGTTAGTGTGTTCTAAGCGCTTTTTTCACTCACATACTGGTATCAAGAAAGTAAAATATCGGTGTAGGCATCATATACTAATCACATATTAAGCGATATGTATACTAGTATATAAAAAAAGACTTTCCAGAGAAATGAGAAAATCCAAATATTTTATAAATCTTAAGTTTTAATATCAGCAAAAATAGGGGGAAAACAAATCTAAATTTAGATCTCAAAACTGTCTTTCTATTATAAAACAAGCTTCTTCCGTCTTAGAATTACAAACTTCCATGAACGTTTGAAAAATTTATTGATATTAAAAAGATATCAAACATCAGTCTTAGCGGTGTTGATGCAACTGAAGACAAAAGATTGAAGGATTGTTCAGTCTCCTTTCCATGACAAAATGTTACAAACTTGACAAAAAGCACTAAAAAATTGTTAGCAATTTTATGACCATAACAATGGCTCCTATCACATTTTTACCTTTTTTGCATTATTTTGACACACAGTACATTCAAATTTTCAGTGTAATTTATGTCGCACATTCGTCTGCTGATACTAGCTAAACTAAACTTACCAGAGCAACCGCTTTCATCTTCACCATTGGGACATTCTGGAATTCCATTACATTTACCACTTTTAGCAAGGCAGAAACTGTTAGGACACTTGAACTGGTTATTAGAGCAGGTAGCAGCTAAAAACATCAAAGCAGTGTATAAACCATTCTCAGTTTGTATTTTCAAAGAAAGCATTATCATTAAAAAATTCATGAATGATACAGTAAAATAGTGGAGGTGTATTTTGTAGTTAAATATAAAGTAAAGCACATAAATAAAATTTATGTTTTCAGGATGTCAGAAGACCAACAAAGATTTCTGCTTGTTAATTTTTCTTTATAAATTAGGCCGTTAGTTTTCTCGTTCTAATTGTTTTACATTGTTATTTCAGGGTCTTTTAAAGCTGACTATGCGGTATGGGCTTTGTTCATTGTTGAAGACCGTACGGTGTGACCTATAGTGGTTAATTTCTGTGTCATTTTGGTCTCTTGTGGAGAGTTGTCTCATTGACAATCATACCACATCTTCTTTTTTTATAAGAAATATATTTTTATATGAGATACATGAAAGAAGAATACATGTTAACGATATTTTATTTGAACACTTACCTGCACAGTTTGCTTCATCGTCTCCAGCTGGACAATCCTGGTACCCATCACACTTGGTCGAGTCAGAAATACAGGTCACTCCGTCACTACATTTGCTACTACCTGAAGGGCAATTGAATGCTGAAGAGAAAAACACGAGCCTTATTATCTTCAATTGTTTTGTGAGTATAGACAATATGCAGTAGAAATTTAATATAGCAATGAAAGATATAAATTTTACAGAATATGAGTTCTCTTATTATCTTCAGTGTTGAAACAAAACAAAGCAATGAAAATTTACAGCAGTATGTACAAATAGACCACATCTTACTGTTAATTTAGAATTATACGTTAGATAAACTCTATAAGTTACAACATTACAAAATTGTCTTCATTTAGATTACTGAAACAAATCCTACATGTTGTACACGACAGGTATACCCAATCCAAATCCTACATGTTGTACACGATAGAAAACCCCAATCCAAATTCTACATGTTATACAAGACAGGTACACTCAATTCAAATCATCATTAATGTACATGGCAGGTACACCAAATTCAAATCCTAAATGTTATACACGACAGGTAAACCCAATCCAAATCCTTAATATTGTACATGACAGATACACCCAATTCAAATCCTAAATATTATAAATGACACGTATAGCCAATTCAAATCTTTAATGTTATACACGACAGGTATACCCAATCCAAATTACACATTTTGTACATGACAGGTACACCGAATTCAAATCCTAAATGTTGTACATGACAGATACACCCAATTCCAAATTCTACATGTTATACATGACAGGTACACTCAATTCAAATCATCATTAATGTACATGGCAGGTACATCAAATTCAAATCCTAAATGTTATACACGACAGGTATACCCAATCCAAATCCTTAATATTGTACATGACAGATACACCCAATTCAAATCCTAAATATTATAAATGACACGTATAGCCAATTCAAATCTTTAATGCTATACACGACAGGTATACCCAATCCAAATTACACATGTTGTACATGACAGGTACACCGAATTCAAATCCTAAATGTTGTACATAACAGATACACCCAATTTAAATCCTAAATGTTATACACGACAGGTATACCAAATCCAAACCCTACATGTTGTACATGACAGGTACACCCAATTCAAATCCTACATGTTGTACACCACAGGTATAGCCAATTCAAATCCTATATTTTGCACATGACAGGTACATCCAATCCAAATTGTACATGTTGTACACGGCAGGTACACCCAAATCCTACATGTTGTTCACAACAGGTATACCCTATTCAAATCCTAAATGGTATACATGACAGGTAACACCCAATCCAAATCCTTAATATTGTACACGACAGGTATACCCAATTCAAATCCTAAATGTATAAACCTACTTGAACACATTGTATTGTCTTCATCGGATCCATCAGCACAGTCTGCATAACCATTACATTTGTCTGCTTCAGATGTACAATCTATAACAACAACAACAGTTATGACATTGTATGTACAGACTTGCACTCATTTTATTAGTCAGGGTTATATTAGGTTTTGGATTTTCAAATAGTTTGGTAATTACTGTAGACTTTAATTGTTGAAGTGCACATCTTGTACCGTAGAAATATGTACCGTTACTGATATTACTACCACCGTGTTGAGTTTCAGCTGGTGGACTGTTAGTCAGCAACCCAGTAGCAAGTACTTTGATATTGACATAAATAATATGGATATTAATAATATGGATATTGTATGCTTAAAGTTTGTTGTTATCAAGCTAAGGAATATAGCTTCCTTATGATGGATAAATCTGATTCCACGTTGCGTTTGATTTTTTTTAAAGCTCTTCAACATGGAATTTCAGAATTTAGGCATGAAGCTTCTTCAAGTGCTGAAGAGACGTTAAGTACTTGTCAAAATGCATCTGATGAAGAAATATTGGTACAGTTATTGCATTCAGTAATGTCATAATTTATTTCAATATATAGTGGGAACTTTGTGATGATCAGCAGCTGTTGTAACATCTTTCTCTTAGTGCCTATATATATATAGGACGTCAGAATTCAATATAAACTGTCGTATCAGTTTAGAGTATTCAATTCAACATTATTTACGTTGGAAAATCTATGAAGTGCGTTTTTTTAATATTTGTTTTCTTACCTGTTGGTGCTTGAGTAACTGGTGCAGCTGTAAAACAAAACAGAATTGTGATTTCATGTCCAATAACAATAATACTATCTTAAATTATAACACAATTTCCCCAGGTTATATTAAGTGATGATTGAGTGCTCACAATAAAATTGAGAATGGAAATGGGAAATGTGTCAAAGAGACAACAACCCGACCATATAACAGACAACTGCAGAAGGTCACCAATAGGTCTCGCTCGGACACACACTCCATAATCTAAACATGTTTAACCCCTCAACACATGTCTGTCACAAGTCATGAAATATGTACGTTGGTTTACATTCAACTTCAATGTATCTAATAATTCTTTTTCACTTATTTTACCTAGAAATTATCCAGCGGTAGGTTTTTTCTCCTCTCTTGAATTGTTTTCTTATATTGTTTTCCGGGGCCTTTTATAGATTATTATCCTATTATACGAGTTTAACTCATTTTTTAAGGCAAGACGGTGATCTGTAATTGTTCAGATATATGTGTCCAAGTTGTTTTTGAAAAATACCGTCTCGTTGGCAATCGTACAACATCTCATTTTCAAATCTTAAGGCAACGTATACCTAATTCGTTATTCGATTTATTGCATTAAGAATGGCTTATCAAATTCATTTTGTTTTTGTAAACTCATTAGACATAATAATAATTTAAACTGTTGTACTTGCATTAGGCAAAGCGGTTTAAAAAATACACATATATCAACAACAAATTCAAGACAAATAACTCACTGTCACAATTTTCTTCATCAGATCCGTCTTGACAGTCTTTGATTTGGTCACACTTCCATGAGTTGACAAAGCACTCATTTCCAGTCTCACATTTAAATTCTCCGTCACTGCATGTTCCTGGAGCACTAGTAGGTCCGGACGTTGGAGCTGGGGTGGATTTTTCTTGGGGAAAAAAGTGAACAGATGTTTAAATATAAATTTTACCATTGGATCAAATTTTATGCGATATTTCTCCCTTCTTATCCGTTAATTTTTCTGAATGTTCAACGCAAGGCTTGCCAAAAATGTTATTTGGTGTCGAAATTTGTCCAAATTTAAAAAAATCTTTTTGGTCAGATTTTAAGTGAAACTATCAAATTTTCTAATTGTAGTAACGGTTAATGAACTAAAAAATCAATCATTGAAAATGTGGTTAATTACTGATTGCCAATGAAACAACTCTTCACAAGAGACCAAATGACACAGAAACTAACAACTATAGGTAAACGTAATGCCTTCTACAATGAGCAAACCCCACACCAGAGTCAGCTATAAAAGGCCCCAAAATGACAAATGTAAAACAATCCAAACGAAAAAGAACGGTCTAACTTATGGACAAAACATATGAACGAAAAACAAAAACAAAAACAGCAAAAAACGACAACCACTGAAATACAGGCTATACTGACTTGAATGATAATGTAAATTTTAGAGGGAGTGATCATCCTCTTAAACTTTGGATTTTCAAAGGATTGAGCAAGACTTAGGCCTCTCATATTCGTAGTTTAATAAATTCTAAACTGCCTGAAATACTGAATTACAAAATATCGTTTTTTTTAAATTACATTTTTATCGTGACAAGTTCGCATACAGTTCAAATAAACCAATAAACAAAGGGGCAATACAAATTTGAAAGTCAAGATTATCACCCAAAAAATGAAAAACGAATAACTGTTACAGACAAACAAACAAAGAGTCTTGAAACATTGCACGGAGAATTGAAGATTTAGTGAGCACCACGGACTCGAAAAGATCAGTAGATCCTGCTCCATTAGTAAAAACCGTTGTGTTCTAATCAGTTTTGCTCGTCAGATAGTGATGAAAGTATATTGTTTTAAATATTTTATTATTTTTTTATTTGATGTGTTTAATATATGACGTTTTGTAGAAACACCTACCATCGTCACCTCCGTCATCTCCACAGTTTTGTTCGTCAGATCCATCAGTACAGTCTGTTATTTCATCACACTTCCAAGAGTTGTCATAACATTCATCTGTAGTTTCACATTTAAATTCTCCCTCTGAACACTCTCCTGGAGCACTGGTTGGGGCTGGGGTTGATTTGTCTAAATGAAAAGTGTCTTGAGTTTAAAATGATATTGTTCATGTCTTTTCATAATCGAAGTAAAATGTCACAGTTCTACTACTGTAATTGTTTCAAAGGATTCGCTCTTCAAATAAAAATACATAAAAATTTTTTTTGATTAACGCAAGGATGGCATTAGGAAGTAAAATACTACTAATTTAGAGAGATTGGAAGAAAACACGTTTTTACATTACAAGATACAAAACTATATACATGTACATGAACGCTTTTCTTAATGCATTTGCATTATTCGTGTACTCCAAAATTTTCAAGCATTACCATAGTTTATCAAATGTCGCAAATAAGGTTATAGAAGTAATTTTGTCATCAAGGTCATTTCCTTAGAAATTCAACTTGATGATGAAGCCAATAAAAAGGGCACCATGTGGCTCGTATGCCTCGAACGGCATTTACGAAATTAGATCATGTAAGAGTGTTTTACTTTTCGATTCACGAGGGACTTCAAAAATTTAAAACAGTACAAACATCAAACACCAATTATATAGGCTCATTGTCTTTTGTTTAATGTTTCATTTACGTCATTCATATAACTTGGCTTCAACTTGAGTTACATAAACAGTTTGACTCCATGTTGATATTTTTCAGTTCAAATTTGTCTTGTTAAAACTTGACTATAGATTCTAATATGATGTGCTTCTTTCGCTAAAAATGTGAACAAAGCCATGCTCTAAATCCAATAAAATGTGTTTGCACATGCGTATATTGACTAATGCAGAATAGTGAATTTCTATTGAATTGGCATGCATTTAATATATTTCATTTAACTTAAAACACTTCTATACTTTAAATGATGCACCGGTTGTTACTAATTCGTTTATTATGATTGTAATGTGTTGCATTCCGAAATTGACATATTTGACCTAGATACGACACCCGTTCATGTTGGCTGTTCAAACTCCTCCCTCTGAAAAATCACAGTGCCAGTCGTTTGCTTCTTTACAAACAAACAATGGAGGTTCATGGAATAGCCTACACAAACGATCTACACTTATACATACCGGACATAGAAATTACCATAATTGTCATAATCAGAATCGAAATAATTGATGCAAGCTACACTTTATTGTAGTTTTAACATGGGTAGGCATCATATTCGTGTTATGTTATCCCTTTCTATTGCTCGGGCAAAAATAATCACGAATATAATGCCTACCCATGTTAAAACTACAATAAAGTATAGCTTGCATCAATTATTTCTTTATTCAGTTTGGTTGATAGTGAGATGAGGCTAATGTATAGACAATAAATTCTCCATATCACTATATTTTGAAAACCATCCTACAACAAGATTTTTAAAAATATTTCATGATTTTGTGACATCCGCGATTTTCATCCAATTGTAATCCTAAAATTTACAAATCATAATGTTTATGAATGAAACGATGTGTTAGTTGCGTTAATATAACGGTGAAAATAATAGGTTTTTTCGATAAATGTATTCAAGTCCATATACTCTGTGCATATACAATATCGCTGTAAAACAAATGTGTCCGAGTTTTAGATAAAGGAAAGCGAGTACAAGTAAATTATACATTTTCTGATGATGAAGGTATATTTTTTTTTTATTTGTTGTTTGAAGTTTTGTAGACAACCCCTACCATCGTCATCTCCACAGTTTTGTTCGTCAGATCCATCAGTACAGTCTGTTATGTCATCACACTTCCAAGAGTTCTCATAACATTCATCTGTCGTGTCACATTTAAATTCTCCCTCTGAACACCATCCTGGAGCACTGGTTGGGGCTTGGGTTGATTTGTCTAAATGAAGAGTGTCTGAGTTTATGTTGCTTTTAAAATACCAAG